>OZ010721.1:11179419-11779419 GCA_963932345.1 Ophion ventricosus
AATTTCGTGTCATTTTACATGTGAAAACATCTCGAGCATTCTGAAAAAAGTCGAAAACTAGTTTAATTTTCGTGCAACCATGTGCGAAAGTGGATTTGTGAAAGCAAATTCGAGTAATTTACCGACCGTGGATAACTGAAAATTTTTAGGTTAGGAGAGGCTTGATAAATTTTGTTAGTTATTGTCGCTACCTATCATAAGCATTTTGAGAAAGACGTATTTAAAAAAAATATATTTCCATACAGTTTATGATATAACACGTTTACACTGACATCAAAGTGTTATTCACATAAAAAATAAGTGGACGATGATTTCGGGTTTGACACGTCGTGCTACATCGAACCACAGATTTCGACGTTTATGTCTTGTGGCACATTCAGAAATACCTATTAGGGGCACTTTTCGTCGTATTTATACAAAGAGGAACGAAACAAGACTTATACGATTTTGTCGTTGCCATCGTTGACAGAATACTCGTATTACACGAGTAGTTCGTATACCGGCTTTCGAACGGTGACGTCACAGAGCGCTCGGGTAACTTCGAATGCTCTCGGCGCGTTTTCGCCGAGCCGAACAGAATAACAAATTTCAAAGTGCTATATCGTTGTTAATTGTTGAAAAAAAAAAGATAAATACTTTGCTTTAAGGCGGGATCCTGAATTAGCCGGTTCGAAAAATCGATATTTTGAGGAATTTTTTTCGGGTAAAAAAAAGCAAGTTTAGCGAAATTTTCAGATTATTTTATTACATGTCTGAACATAAGAAAACAATTTTTTTTAAAGAAAAATATCAACAGGCAACCGATTTTTATGCACATTCGTGCCACTGCTGTTTCCATGCGGCGTGACAAATGGAGCTCGTAATTTTCATCTGAAACAAAAAAACCAAAAACCATTTTAATTGTGACATATTTTTCTTCTATATGAACTAAAAAAAGAGAAATTTTTTTGAAATTTGAATGTTTTTTCGGGTTTGAAGTAGAAAATGTGCTTTTTGTGAAAAAAAAAATTATTTCAACTTGCTAAAAAAATTGTTAAGAATTTTTTTTTCGACAATGTTTTTAGTTCAAATAGAAAAGAAAACGATACTGAAGCGAACAAGCTTTGGTTTGTTTCGATTGGACTTCTAGTTTTTTTGTAATCAGATACGCCAAATTAGAAAAATCGTAAAAACGAAAACTCGAGAAAACGGGCGCCCTAACTGCCCGAGCGCCCGTATACCTGCTCGACACTCCACTACGTTCAGTGCTGTATCTTTGGAAATATTTCGAATTGGGCTATAAAACTTTGTCTAGACATTCTTAGATACATCAGGAATAGATTTAAACAATAAAAAAAAAATCGATTTTTTGGACCTTCTAATTCAGGATCCGGCCTTAAAAACCGCACGTGAACTTTACAATGAAAAAAAATCATTTAATGGCTCAATTGTCCCCATACCGAAAATTATGTAAACCCATGTATCTTCAAAATCATCTTTGATTGAATTTAAGCATTTTTGTACTAAGTTTTATTAAAAAAGAAAAATTAGGGAGGTTGCTGAGGGTCTATACGGTCTATGCTTGAACGTGGGCGTCTGTAACAGCTGCTAACTTCGAATAATCAAATTTTCGGTTACTGAGATAAGCAAATTTCGGCTAATAAATATGTGAAATGCATTTAATTGACTGTTTAGGAATGTTATTAATCGTTTTTCGTCTACTTACATCGCGAATACGTTGTTAACCAGGTTGAAATGTGGCAAACGCGCAATTCAGTTCTCAGTAGTTGGTAGCACTGAACTCAGATACGAACGCCACATCGTGAGGGTTTAGCTGTCAAACATCCTTCGCGAATTCAATTTTTCGTATTCGACGAAAATGAAAAGATGGAAAGAAAAAATCCAATGTCAAAAAACAGTACAATCGTAAGTTAAAGGAAGAAGAAAATGGAAAGCACCGAAAAAAAAAGTATTTGAGCCGGAAAATGAATGCGCAGTCAAGGGACGACGCATAATTTATTTGAAGGTTATGTCGAAACCGATGCACCGCAGCTTCTGTCAAGAGGAATTATGAATGAAAAATATCAAACATGGAGAAAAACACGGCTTGACCTCAATATTTTTTGTATTCTGCCAAATATCCGTTAATTTTGTTTGATTGTTGATAAGCAAATTTCAGTTATCATTTTGTTTGTGAAGATTTTTATGTTGTATTGCTCTCTCTTCTTATCATGTGGAAGAAAAATAAAAATAATGATAAAAAAATATTCATATACCGTTTATAAAACTGTGGTAAGAAATTTATACCGAGGAAGCAATAAGTTTTTTCAGAAAATTCTTAAATTTACGCGATAGCTGAGCAACCTCCTTAAGGTAGTAGTCTCACCAAGGCGTTTTTCTATAGATTTTTCTTTTAATTTTCAGGACTCATTCAGGATACTATTAAATGATTACCTGCAAAATTTCAAAAGGATTCACCGTTCTGTTTTCGAGATATTAGCAATCAAAGATTTCATGGTTTTACATGGGTTCTTATGGAGAGCAGTGGAAAATTTTACATTTCACGAAATAACTTCGAAACTTTTCTACAGATTTTTTTTATTCACAATTACAGAGGAATATGTAACGAAGTGGGTTAAAAAAATCATGAATTTTCATCGCCTAGTTTCAGAGATATAGCGATTTAAAGCCTTAGGCCACTCTAGGATTTGCCAAAAATCGATTTTTTTTGTTAAAAATGTATCTATAAAATTATATTCCAAACGATTATGGGTGTGAAAAATCTCCAAGTAGTCGATTTTCGAATACTATCGCAACCCCTCTTGATTCATGTCGTGACTTTCTACTAACTTTACGCGCGTTTATCTCAAAATTACATTTTTCTAGTCGGCCGGACTCAATTCAAACAAATTTCAACCGATTCACTTGAAATGTTAACTGTACATTTAGAATTACTTTTCTAGGGCGCTACGTAGGATTTTTTTATTATGTTGTATAGTTCCTTTTTTATGAACAATTTTCTAACGATTTTCTCATGGCATTTTATACTTTTTGTTTTAGAAATGCGTCATTTTTACAAAAAAACAATATATAAAAAAAATCCTACGTACTTCTATAGCTATTCTTGTGTTAGGTGTATGAGTTAATTTTTACAGATTTTTTCTTCGAGCTTAAAATTATATTTAACACTAGATTTACCAGACCAGTCATTTTGACTGGTCGTGCAATTTCAATTCAAAATTCCTACTGCATGTAAATTTGCTTTCCGAAATGATGTTATGACTTTTGTAGCTATAAGTAGAGAATACATTTTATGAACTTAATGTTACTTTATATATATTCGTAACAAATATATTTTTTGTTATTTATTCCGGTCAATGCAGCACGCCTTAGTGGATAAACAGTTCAAAACGCTGGACGATGTGCGTAAATTCGTCGAACACTTTACCGCCTCGAAGCCTGCAAGTTTCTTTCGCGACGGCATTCGTATGTTACCTGAGAGATGGCGCAAGGTCATAGAAAACGATCGACAATATTTCCAAGATTAAGTTCGTTGTTCTCTATTTTTTTATATTAAATAAATTTGCTGAAAAATCTGTAAAAATTAAGTCATACACCTAATATATAATCGAAAAAACTTTAGTGTCTCGTCATAACTCAAAAATTATAGGAGCTGTTGGTCCGGCCGTTGACCTTCCAGAAATAAAGGCGTCATCGGAAAAATGCTGCACAGTTATCGTTTTGACATGTATAGTCAATTACGTGTATAATAAAACCCCTATTTTATAATTCCGATTTATTTTATGGTTTCGCTGAAAAAAAAATCACAAAATATGCCCTCTTTTTTGGCCTCCAGAGTGGCCTAAGGCCTTAAATTAAGCAATGTCTAACGACGCTAGCGCTACGAAGCGACTGGAGCAGACTAGAACTAGATTACAGTAATGCACGGAGAGAATTAAATGTTAAAAATTACCGTGCAGTAACGGTAACCAGATGACAACCCTGGAACTTCGCTTATTATTACTGAGTAAAACGCAGATTTTTACGAAAATAAAATAAAATTTCTTCTTCAGATAGAAAATTTTACCAGATTTTCTAGTAAATTTTCATGTGTAACAAAATACGCAAAACTTAAATTTTAAAAATATATAATATCAGCGAAATTTTACTGTGCATTTTATTATTTTATGCCTTTCAAAAATGTCTATGAAAAAGTATCGTCTTTATAACAGTTATTTTAAGATTTATTATAAAATTTAATGAGTGTTGTAGGAAAATGTATTGTGCTCTCGGTAAAAATTATCGTGCGCGCTACCCTTCTTGTATAGTAAAATTTTAGCTACGTATTTGAAATTTTCTGTAACGTGAGTTAAAAAAAAACTTGTCGGATATGAATTATTATGCTTTTCTCACTTGTCACCAAATTGAAATGTATCACGGTAATTTTTACCGTGAAATTCACGACAAAAATTACTTTTTAATTCTCTCCGTGTGTGTGCATATCCGTATACGCAGAGTATCTACGTATTAGTAGACGGAATGAATAGTCTGTTACAAAAGTGAGGCTTAGCTAAACATTATATTAGGCGTTTTCATCATCACTCTATAAGTTTTTACATCCCGATAAGATGTACAATCTACATTATAAGGATATTTCGCAATATTTCGAAACTTTTATCGATTGAACGAAGAATAAACTTTTTAACCTGACTATGGAGACACTACCTAGTAGTACACTACACTAGACGTGCTGATAGTCAATCTTTACATCGATAGAATCGGCTTAAAATATCGGGATCACCTCTGAACTGAATTCCATTCTTCCTCGGCATTAAAAAAAAATGTACGCGATTTTTTCCGTTAACTATGACTATTCTCGTCCTTACTATTTCCATAATGAAATAAAAACGCAGTTTGTTTTTTATCGCGATAAGGTAGAAGGTAGTTTTTATTTATGACCTCGAAGTCAAGGTGGAAAAAAGTTATCTGTCAAATGTAATGAACCGTTTGAAATGTTCTTTCATCCTCGAATGTCCTGTATACTTGTGTATGTAATGAAAACGAATTGAGGGAGAAATGATATGGCCATCCGGTGTTCTTTCTCGCTCTCACACACTCTCTCTCTCTCTCTCTCTCTCTCTCTCTCTCTCTCTCTCTCTCTCTCTCTCTCATTCTTTCATTCTCTCGTCTTCCTTCGACTGTCCGTACTCATATTTTCGAAAGAGGGGAGAATTTTATATGCGTCCGGCTAAAATTACTTACATCAACGGTGAAAAAGTGGGTCAAGCCTTTTTGAACACGCATATCTGTGCACATTGTGTATTTTAACGTGTTCCCAGGGTGTGGCAATTTCCTGATATCCTCGAGAGCATTGATGTCCCATCGGACTGTTTTTCTGTCGGGTTGAACCCTTTGGAAAAAATAATAGTTTTCGAAAATAATTCATATTATTTCGGATCGCCGAAGGGTGCCATCGATGAGAATGTGTAATTTTTTTTTCTTTTTTCCACCCTGAAATTATTCTAATTTTTTGACATCCCTATTTTCTTTCTATCCAATTTTAACGGATTTTGAATTTTATATTTTCGTCGCGAAATCTAGTAGACAGAACGGAATCGTCTTTACAGTAGAATGTGAAAAAAAAAGTCACCTATGGCGGTGGCAACCGAAGTACATAAAAAATTGCAGACCCAGAAGAATCTCGTCGCGCGAATGAAATCCATCTTTGGTCTACCATAGACGCCTTGGATTAAATGTCGTCGCTCTACTGACCCAGCTATATGCAGTATTCACAGCTGAATGAGCTACGACCGCTCATTTTTTTTTCTCGCGTGTCCCAATTAAAGCAATTTACTTTGCGTTATTTGATCTTCATTTTTTTTTATTCCTTTCACGCAATGAAGTTTCAACGTCGATTAAAATAGTTTTTTAACTTTTTTTTTAGGGTCGTTATCGTGTACACTATGTGTGGATAAAATTTGAGAAGATTCTCAAAACTGCGGGATAAAACTACGATCGAATGATTGAACAAATTCCCTTTACCGCAAAATTAGACTCGTATTGACGAATTAATTTTTTATCGGACTTTGAGTTTGTTAGATTATACTTTTTTTTCCTTGTAAATTCGTAAAATTTGTTTGATTTTAATATCTGATAATACGGTTTAAAATGTAGTATTTATCAAAATCGAATAAATTGATTTTAATGAAAGTAATTTATTGATTTATTTTCGAAATTAAAGGAGGTTCAAGATTTTTTTTCGTGTCGAAAATTCTCCATCATTCAAATTTTTTGTACACATTATTACTTTTTATTTTTCAATAATTTCTTTCTCAATATTAAAAAATGGCGACTGTACGACACTTCCTTCAGCGACGGTTGCCGCCTGAATCGTTTCACGGCGTACATCCTAGCGTCTGCTGCATTGATCTAAAATACTAGAGCCAAGAAGTTTTTAATTTCTAAGACCCACATGGTCTATATGAACCTAAAAAATCGAAAGAAAAGTGAAATTTCGAAAAATGGTACGAGATTTTAAAAATGTTCTATTTTTTTATGAAATTATTCCTATAGTATTTATTAATGAAAAAACTCTGTTTAAAAATACTTTAAAAATAACTTTAGGTTCACATAGACGATTATTGTGTAATCTAGAAGTTTGCAAAACAACAAAATAATCGATCAGATAGTTTTTTACTTATCTTGTACGAGGTCCTCGAAACAGTGATTTTCAGTTGAAGGCGTTTAAAATTTCAAGACTCAAAAATGTTGTGAAATGGCACACCGATTAATCTGCTATTGCAGATCAATATTTTACACATGTTTGACTGAAATTTCATGCCAAAAGAAAATTATATTTTTGACAGTCACAAATCACCCCCCCCCCCCCCTTAATTTCGTGTCTTTTAAAATTTTTTTCATTGTTTGAGACTACGTCGCTCGACAAAGTGAAACTTCGTACTGATCAATATTCTTTCGTAATTTTCAGAAGAAGTAAGCAGTCGTTATAAAAGAACGAAAATGGCCAACATCACAAGGCTGGCGATCGTCAAGTTTCTCGAGCTCGTAAGTTTTTCATCCATTATTATTCGCCGCATTTGCAGCATTGAGTTACGATTTCAACCGATTGCGGTGCATTGAAATCCGATCCGCAGTGTCGTTAATTGTGTTGTCGTGTTTTAATGCCGACTCGATATCTACCGAGATACATATTTTTATATCCTTTTTGTACGAAAGGCGAAGATGATAAACTTTTTATCAAAGAGTTTGTCGGCGTTTCTTGTTCCGTATAATCTCACATTTCCTTCAGGAGCATTTGTAAAAAATGTCGCTATATGATGTCTCAAAGGTTGATAAGCGCGGGCTAAATACGATTTAAAAAAAAGGCAGTATTTTTTGGGCTCACCGAAAGACGACGATCAGTTAGAGACGTGTCTTTTTTTGCTGAAGGATCGGCCACGCAACACTTGATCTTAGATGAACCTCAGATAATAATCCAGCCATGGTCACTGCGAGCGAATTACACATTTATGGAAACTGCGTCGAATGATTGAGCGTCTTCCAATTCTCCAGAATTGTTATTGTCGTAGTTTGCATAATTTGAATTGAACAAAAATTCTTTTTTAGTTTTTATTCCTTCATTTTTATTCAATATAAATTCTTGCTTTACGGGTTTAGGTCATAGATCTCTGTCTTGAAATTACATTTGAGTTATTTTCGTCGTGCGGTTAATGGACGAATTTGGATGATAAGAGAAAAAATTTCCTTTTGCATTCCATCGATACAAACGTCTCTAGAATTTCCATCAGATTGGAGCCTCTTTTTGTTTGGGTTTGTGATCTGTAAACAATTCTTAATAAAAGGTTTTGAAGTTTGCAGTCCAATTTTTTTTTGGCTCATTAAGTCTACGAATATTATTGAAATATTTTTGAAGTTTCTTATTGGGGATCCATAATCTGAAAATGCAAACGAAGAATTTAGATAGTAATAAAAATGGAAAACCACAAATGGCCAAAGGTCTGCCTGAGGGAGAAGGACACATTATGAACGGAAATCCAACAAAATGTCGGAAGAAAATGAAATTAGCCTTGAATGAAACGGGGGATAGGCAAATATGGCGAAAAATAAGAAACAAGGATACGGGGGGGGGGGGGGGGGGCTGGCTATAGATCGGGCTAGTAGAATAAAAGTTGACCAGGAGATACAGGAAGACTGGAGCAAGATAGAAAAGTCCATAGAAATGTTCGATTTTCTGAAAAGAATCGATTTCGAGATCGATTCTGAATTGGATGTCTGAGAATCGATTCTGCAAAAAATCGAAACGTAAAAAATCGGTCTTGCAATAATTGATTTTCTTATATTGTACGGTATCAAAAAAAAAAGATACGTATTCTGATGAACTAAACTACATCCTCTGAACGAAGAAAGCCGTACATCTTCAACCCTTTAACCTTTCATAACTCACCAACGTAAACATTCAAAAACAATTGACTTCATGGTAGGTTTTAATAAATAAATAATAAATAAAAATAAATTGATAAACCTTTTAATAAATAAAAGGTTTTAATAAGTGAAAAAAAATTGTTTTCTATTCTACAAGAGTGTACCTTTGAGAGAAAAAAAAGGTTTGTACCGATACATGCAACAGTTTTCAAAAAATAAACTATTAAAAAATACCTTTTTTTAGCCTTCACAGTAGACTAGGCCCTTAAGTCTCTTTCCTGGTGAAAAAAATCGATTCGCGCCTCTTTCCTGGCGCTTTGGAGAATTAATAGTCCGATAATTTTTCATCCAGACAAAGAATCGATTTTGTCCTAGAATAATCGTTTCTCAGAAAAATCGAACGCCAGAGAATCGATTTTTCTTATCGAGAAAATCGATTCTCCTGCAGATCGATTCAAAATCGAACATCCGTAGAAGTCAACGTACTGCAGTGGGTAAAAAGACAGGCTGGACCACTTAGGAATAGAAGATTATTGACTGGGCAAGGAAATGAAAGATGAAACACGGGAGGTGTGGGCAAGAATGCGATGTGGGAACGTTCAAAAGGAAGGAAACAAGAGCCATACAGATACAAACTATCGGGCATGTCGGGCACAAGTGGAGAACCTGGACCATTTGTGTGAATGCAAAAAAAAAAATAAGGGTATAAATAAATAAAAAAATTGACCGATGATCCGCCGGTATGGGTGAATCGTAGTGCAGGGAAGAATTTAAAAGTGAAAATGGAGCGCGCATTGGATGGAGGATCGGTGCAAGAACTGTGCCAGTACGAAAGAATGGATGAACGAGTGAAACAAAAATGTTACCAAGAAAAAGAATTTCTATTGCGTTATATTCTAAGCTTAGATGGGAAAGATATGTTTAGAGGTACTGTGTGAAAACTCGAAAGAAGGGTATATCTGGGAAATAAAACTACTACTACTAGTAATAAAAATAAAGAAATGAAAAAAATAAAGTAGTTTAACAGCTTCTGAAAAACGTATCCTCCATGAAAGTCATAAAGCTTCCAATAATTGATCTTTAGTTCAATCGAAATGTCGATTTCATTTTCACTCTGAAAGCTGAAAGACGCGCCTTTCCTTCTCGCCAAGGCGTTTTTCTATAGATTTTTTATTTTTTATTTTGAGAACTCATTCAGGACACTATTAAATGATTACCTGCAAAATTTCAAAAGGATTCACCGTTCCGTTTTCGATATTGGCAATCAAAGACTTTATGGTTTTACACGGGTTCTTATGAGGAGCAGTGGAAAATTTCACATTTCACGCAATAACTTCGAAACTTTTCTACAGATTAAAAAAAAAATTCTCAATTACAGAGGAACACGTGACGAAGTGGGTAAGAAAAAGTCATGAATTTTGACCGTCTAGTTTCAGAGATATAGCGATTTAAATGAAACAATGTCTAGTGACGCTAGCGCCACGAACAACTGGAGCAGACTAGAACTAGATTACAGTAGTGTGTGCATATCCGTATACGCAGAGTGTCTATGTATTAATAGCCGGAATGGATAGTCTGATACAAAAGTGAGGGTTAGGTAAACGTTATATTAGGCGTTTTCATAATTACTTTATGAGTTGTTACATCCCGATAAGTTGTACAACCTACATTATAAGAATATTTCGCAATATTTCGAAGCTTTCATCGATTGAGCGGAGAATAAACTTTTCAACGCGACTGTAGCGAGACTACTGCCTCAATGTGATTTCCCGTAGCGTTTAGAAAGATCATTTTACGATTTTTCCAAATTATAAATTATAACCAGCGTCATTCGCGTCTCAATGACAAACATTGAGAGGACAAATTAAAATCGTTTGAAAACGAGAAACGAACGACCATGACGTGTGATTGAATTTCACATCAACATTTCGACATCGGAGCTGCGCATATGTTCGCCTGAATGAAAAATGTTGATTCAGCCGATGACAGTAATAACATTCTTGCTTAGGATGTACTCGTATGGGAATCAAGTGATACAAAACAGCATCGAAGATATCACGTTGAAATATGCTAATTATGACGTGGCAGACATGAGCGATTAACAGCGATTCGTCATAGCCTCGTTGGCATGGCGGAAGTCACGCTCGCAAATGTGATCTTCAAAAGGCGCGTAGGCGTTTCCGTTCACATTCTTGCGCTCGTTTCAATTTCAAAGGACCTTTCGTTTCTTTTCTTTTCTTGCATCAACCGAATAGGCAATAAAACGTGTCCAAGAAGGATCTTTGCAAACCCGATTATAATTGATTAACTGGTACAGTGTATTTCGGTTAAGGGATCTCGTGGACGAAACGAGAGAAAATAAAAACATTGATGTCACCATCGAAGCGTTCCATTCACTTTTATTCTCATTCTCGTGCAACAGGGGAACGGCACATTGGCATCGAGAGCTTCCTCTTAATCAATTCATCGCCTTCTTTTTTTTTTTCTTACCCAATGATATCATTTATATAAACGCGTTGCTTCATCGACTTATTTAGTGATGCGATTGAGTCGATTGCTTAGGTCATTTTATATTCGAGGTTGTTTTACTTTGACCCTTATGGAAGCGCATCGTAAAAGTGACGGAGGTCAGGTCGAGGCCGCGACGCGAGATACGTTGAGAGCATCGCGATATTATTTTACTTCTGTCCTCGATGGGAATTGCGTGATTTGACCACTCCTCTCTCATCTTCGTTGCGCTTTACCTTCAGCCTTGTTCTAAACGTCTCCTTGGAGTACCAGCACATTTTCATACGTACACGGAGAGAATTAAATGTTAAAAATTACCGTGCAGTAACGGTAACCAGATGACAACCCTGAAACTTCGCTTATTATTACTGAGTAAAACACAGATTTTCACGAAAATAAAATAAAATTTCTTCTTCAGATAGGAAATTTTACCAGATTTTCTAGTAAATTTTGATATGTAACAAAATACGCAAAACTTAAATTAAAAAAATATATAATATCAGCGAAATTTTACTGTGGATTTTATTATTTTATGCCTTTCAAAAATGTCTATAAAAAAGTATCGTCTTTATAACAGTTATTTTAAGATTTATTATCAAATTTAATGAGTGTTATAGGAAAATGTATTGTGCTCTCGGTAAAAATTATCATGCGCGCTACCCTTCTTGTATAGTAAAATTTTAGCTACGTATTTGAAATTTTCTGTAACGTGAGTTAAAAAAAAACTTGTCATATACGAATTATTATGCTTTTCTCATTTGTCACCACATTGAAATATATCACGGTAATTTTTACCGTGAAATTCACGACAAAAATTACTTTTTAATTCTCTCCGTGTACGAGAGAAACCGCGGATTATCCACTCTCATATTCGTATCAACGCGAATCGAACTGGTCGTGATTAATCTTCGTCTCGGCGAGCTATGTATTAAGGGCGGGGTAAGGTTGATTCGGTGAAAAAAAGCATATTTTCAATAATTTATTTAGACGATACAGGCAATGCTGGTTTATTTAATTAATTTCCATATGATAGTACAACATCTGAACAATGTTTTCCTAAATTTTCATTGCAAAATATTGATAAATAAGCCGTTGGCAGCAAATCTCCGCAGGCGCCTCGAAAAAAGGTTGTTTTGCGGTTTACGCTATAACTCGTCATTGGATCATCTGAAACAAAAAAATCAAAATGCGTTTATTAGGTAAGATGTTTCTCGAGGTAACGCTGCCGAGTTTTTTTTAATAATTATTTTTTATCTTACAATAACAAATTTGCCGATTTTTTTAGCGAAAATCGCGTTTTTGACTTCCAAGTGCTACCGAAAATGAAAAAATCGATTAAAAAAAACTCGGCAGCGTTACCTCGAGAAACATCTCACCTAATAAACGCATTTTGATTATTCTTGTTTCAGATAATCCAGTGACGAGTTATAGCGTACACCGCAAAACAACTTTTTTTCGAGGCGCCTGCGGAGATTTGCTGCCAACGGCTTATTTATCAATATTTTGCAATGAAAATTTAGGAAAATATAGTTCAGATGTTGTATTATTATATGGAAATTAATTAAATAAACCAGCATTACCTGTATCGTCTAAAAAAATTCTTGAAAATATGCTTTTTTTCACCGAATTAACCTTACCCCGCCCTTAATAATTCAATTCCGTGTGGTGAAACTTTGCTTTGATGTTTCTCAGTATGATCCTTCCGGTCTTTGCCATCTCCTGTACAGAAATTGTCGTAGGGATCCGCAATTGGATTCCAATACTTGTTCCCACTTCCTAATTGGAATCCAACGGGTCAACGCATTGGGATGACCCGCCCGTGCGGTAAATTGGCAGGGCATTTCTAATATACAATTCGAGGCCTTCAATGGATTATTTGTGGATTCCATAGTAGGGTTTTACGTAAAAGAGCCGGACCGGGTCCCTATTAGGGAATGGTAGGGTAGGTAGGTTGAATAAAACTATGGTCTAAGTACGAAGACCAAGTAAAGGCATTTTGAGGGGTGTTATTGTAGATTCCCTAGTAGCGATTTCCCCAATACTACTAGACGTTGCTATTATAGGGGCAAATCAGTATAAATTGCTTGACTAAAGTAATTGTCGCATAAAAATGATCGAGATCGATTAAATATAATAATTAAACTATGCGTTTAGTAGACGAGCTGTGATGCCTTGAACAAAACACGCATGCAGTGCGTTCATTGGAACAACGCGGGATCAAACGTGTCAAAATATGCGACTAAATTCTAAGCCTCAAATGTATTGAAATAACATATTTCATTGGCTAATCGTCAAACGGTCGAATTTGGGTTTGTTTGGGTTATGAAAACCCAAATTTTGGTTATGAAAACCCAAACAAACTACCTAACTGAGCGCTCGTGGATACCTGAGCGCGCATGGTAGTCGAGCGGAGAGTCTTTATCATTTACCAGGTGTAGAAGTATGAAACCGGATTTTTTTTTGTAAAAATTACACGTCTGTTGTTTGAAAATGATAAAAAATATTTTATTCAAAATAATCTCCATTGCTATTTATACATTTTCCCACCTCTCCGGCAGTTTATGAATTCCACGCAAAAAAAAAACAGTTCTTCTTTTGAAGCGAACCAGTTGTCGAGCCATTTTCGTACATTTTCATACGAATTGAAGCGTTGTTTAGCGAGAGCGTGTCCCATTGATGCGAATAGATGATAATCGGACGGAGCCAAGTCTGGAGAATAAGCCGCATGCGCTAGTATTTCCCAACTGAACGCCTCGATCGTTTCCATGACCCGTTTTGCTGTGTGTGATGGAGCATTATCATGGAGCAAAATGACTTTGTGTTGCCTTTTTTCATATTCCGGTCGTTTTTCACGCAAAGCTTGATTAAAATCGGTCATTTGTTATCGGTAGCGTTCGGTATTAACTGTTTCACCAGGTTTTAGCATCCAACAATGCTTGCAATTCGCTGTCTTCAAACTTTTTCGGTGGGCTCCCACGTTCTTCGTTTCTCACGTCAAAACAGGGGGCTGACACTGGGATAAATTCTCCTAACGTAACGTGTCCCCGTTATTGTCGCCACGTAAACTAACCCACCATGCGGCGCTAGTAGTCGCCCGCATGACCCCCCACTCCGCAAAGCGCCTCTCCGTATTATTTCGTCATCTTTTTCGTCGCGTGGACCAAGTGGATATTTTTTTTCGTTTTCTCGATCTGTCGTTCTCGAATAAAAAAATCGTAGTGTGGTGTTACAGAGTGATAAAATAATAAACAATTTTAGTGTAGCGATAAAATAAAAAACAATTTTTGTGGTTTTTGTGCTTATATTTAAGAATGCCCGCGTGCGTGGTCCTTGGCTGCACGTCAGGTTATCAATCAAACAAGGAAAAATCGCGTTTTTTTCAATGTACCAAAAGATCCAGAAGCGGATGCAGCAATATTCTGCACGTCTCAACGCAGAACAAAAAAAAAGCAATCTCGACAAGAAAAAAATTGCAAAACATTGTACAACGTGACTAGTCCATTATTAAAAAAACAAATAATGTTATCTGTTTATTTCGTTCAATAAATATTTTTATAATACATCATATTTCAACAAGTGTAAATATTGCATTCCTCCCCATATACACATATACTTTTAAATTCTAATCTAAATAGTGAATTATCTAAACGCGTCGAATGCAAATTATACAGACGCTGCGCGACTGGAGCGGGGGTCATGCGGGCGACTACTAGCGCCGCATGGTGGGTTAGTTTACGTGGCGACAATAACGGGGACACGGTAGACCCAGCAGTGCCAGGGGGCTGCGTCAAAATCACCACTTTTGAATTTTTTGAACCACTCGAAACACTGTGTTTTGCCAAGAGCATGTTCACCAAGCATTCGATGCGATTCTGCAGCAGCTTTCTTCAAATGATAACAGAAAACCAATGCTGTCCGCAAATCGTAGTTCGTAGGCACAAAACTCGGCATGTTTAAGGTTATAGAAAAATATACCGGTGTAGGGAACTTGGGTTGTTGTGTGTTGAAAATCTTCGTCAGCTGTTAGAGGGAGATGATGGCGCTGCAGAAGCGGTCTTACGGCCCCTAAACTGATGGCTAGCACCATCTATAGGGAAATTCCGGTTTCATACTTCTACGCCTGGTATATACATACCGTTAGAAGGAATCCGAATATCGTTTTGAAATTTTCAGAGTGTATTCTTAAGATATTTTGCTAACGATTTATGAAATTAAAAAAAAAAATAGATTTTTTGAAGCATCAAAAGCTCGCCTTAATGAGTTGACGCATCTGCGTCAAAGAGTGAAAGGGCACGTAGGAACATTGCAATGCAAAAAAAAATGCAGGCATATAATTCTCCATCCGTTGATCGTACATGGATAACGATAAAGAGAATAGAATAAATAAAACCTAATAGCTTCGGATAACGATCATCAAAGTCGATGAGTATTTTCGTTCGTTTTCGACCTCGAAATAGAAGCGAGTTAGCAAGTCGAGCAATGTTTAACGACCAACTTTTCCTATCGCTTCGGTTGCGCTTGTCTTTGTGTTGTAGCGCGCGATATGCCGGACTGTATAATACAGTAATAATAAAGCTATACGTGCAAAGCGTCGTCGAGAGTCGTGTGACGCTTTGAATCGCATCATTATTATTGCTACTGTGTTTATGTGTATGTTACACTCATGAACAGAGCGTATATTTTACGCGAGGCGAGCCCAATGAGTTCAGTGGGTCGATCTACGATCCTCTAAAATATTTATACAATACACGTATTTGTACATAGCGCGTGTACTTGATACTCATTGAGAGCCTCGAAACAATGCTCAATCGATAACATACCTGTATTTTATGTTCCGTAGGTACTTGTTTGCATCATAATCGGTCTACACTATCACTCGTTCAATGCCGGACCTATATACGAGGCGATTATCACGAATGGAACTATCGGCGGCTATCTCATTATCCTCGTTGGTCTGTTCGCCGGTGGATTGATGGGAACACCCGTCAATCGTCGTGTGGTAAGCTCTTCCAGTCCTGTGTCAATTCGACAAATTACGATTTTCTTTCGATGACGCGAAGTCCAGAGGCCTGCACGGAGAGAATTAAAAAGTAATTTTTGTCGTGAATTTCACGGTAAAAATTACCGTGATATATTTCAATGTGGTGACAAGTGAGAAAAGCATAATAATTCGTATGCGAAAAGTTTTTTTTTTTTAACTCACGTTACAGAAAATTTCAAATACGTAGCTAAAATTTTACTATACAAGAAGGGTAGGGCGCACGGTAATTTTTACCGAGAGCACAATACATTTTCCTATAACACTCATTAAATTTTATAATAAATCTTAAAATAACTGTTATAAAGACGATACTTTTTTATAGACATTTTTGAAAGGCATAAAATAATAAAATGCACAGTAAAATTTCGCTGATATTATATATTTTTAAAATTTAAGTTTTGCGTAATTTGTTACACATCAAAATTTACTAGAAAATCTGGTAAAATTTTCTAACTGAAGAAGAAATTTTATTTTATTTTCGTGAAAATCTGTGTTTTACTCGGTAATAATAAGCGAAGTTTCAGGGTTGTCATCTGGTTACCGTTACTGCACGGTAATTTTTAACATTTAATTCTCTCCGTGTGATAATCGGTTTGGTTGAGAATTCCGTGTGTTTGAAAATAATGCAAAACGAAAAATGAAAGATTTTCTTTTTCTTTTTCTATAATGGACGAAGGCAATCAAAACATAATAACAGAGTAAACACACATATTTCAATTATTCCGTAAACTCGTTTGAAAAAACGAAAATTTTGTGCCCAATAACAAGTTTAAGGAGGCTCCGTCACGAAGGGCGCATAAGCAGGGCCCCCTTTTTTCCCGTGTTTGTCATAATACAGTTGGATATAAACGTATTATTGGCACAATTTACGTTACGGTACTGCATAGAGAAGTACGACAACGCTGCAATTTTCCATCGCACTCTCTCCTTCGATTTCTCTGTCGTACTCATGACACCGAGCTGTCCGCGGGTCGTCGCGTGATTTGAACTTGTTATTGTAAACGAAATTTTCGTTTTTTTTTCAAAGAGTTTACACAATATTTAAAAGATGCGTGTTCACTCTGAAATACAACTTTATTTTCTATTATTGATGAAAAATACATGACAGGTTTCATTGATCGATCAAATTTGATATTTTATTACGATGAATCCAATTGTTCTACCTACACGTCAATCACAAACAAATCTAAGGATAGGTAGCTGGTGATTTAATTCGCACGCACGCGCAACCTAAGGTATACAATACATCGGATTTCCGGCTACGCTGCCGAATCTTTACACGATCGCGAAATCTCTCGGAACTTCAAGTATTCCGACATTTTAACATCAACTATCTTTTTACACAAGTCGTTAACCCAAAACTTTTTTATCGTATTTGGAATCCTCATGACCTAATCAACGTTACTGTAGTTTTTTTTTCGTCAATATCTGTTGCGTGAGTGTAAAGACATCACATGATACAGGCGTGTTGAGGGTGTGACTCTTCCATAAACCCTGTGTTAAAAATTCCAAGTTCAGCAATTTGTATCTCTCTTATTTAGTCGTTGACCTTATCTGAAACTTTGCATACGTGAACATGAGTAATTTATCTATGATATCCCCAAAAATTATTTTTATCTAGAGGTAAGACTTTTCTTACGGAGCCTCCTTAACACCGACAAATTTAAAAGTTAAAATAACCATTTTTATCTCCCAACCAATTGAACATTCCTTCAAGACTCTAAAGTACGAGTAGAAACAGAAAAGAAACCGATCCTCTTCAGTATCATTATCCCTCGCTTCAGAGCTGCAACATCGTATTCTCAATCCAGCTATTAGACGCTCGACTCGCATCTTTAGCCGTGTTAATTTGAATGCCATTTTCGTTGTACTTCGGCAGGATCTCTTCTTCAGCCTCATCGGATGCGCATTGTTCATCGCCACCGGTTCAATGGTCATAGACACCTTCCAGCATATCGCTTGGAAGAGTTCGTTCCGTGACACTGGACTCGCCAAAGGATCGCTCTGCATAATCGAGGGAGTCTTCTTCCTCGTCGATGCCATTCTCACCTTCAGGGGAGAAGCATAAATTATTCATTTTCTTTAACTACAAAATGTTCACGTTATGATAATATTATTATGTATAAGGGAGAAAAAAAGGGGGGAGGCTCGACGCTATCGTCATACGTTTCACGATAGAAAACAATCGAGACATCGAATCAAAACACCATCTGCACATTCCGTGTCGAGGAAATACAAAGCAAAAACGAAACAAAAAAAAACAGTACAAAGACGACGAGATGCTCAGATTTGACGCGCAGCCTCTGATTCGTAAATCTTGTTACATTACCGAAGTACCATACGTATAAAAGTATTCATATATAAATATATATTTATACATATATATGTATGTATATATAAATATACATAGAAAAGTATATTTACATACATTTTTTATTTCATTACAATTTCATACAAACACTCGCAAATGGTCATCCTCTATTTCACGTTCAAGGTGGGGGAAAAAAAAAAATACAATGTCCACACCCACGTTGACTCAGGAGTCGCGTGTGCACGCTGCATTTGAAAGAAAGAATGATAAAAGTTTAAGGAAGCTATGTAATAATTCGATATTTTTATACCAAATCACGAATGTGAGATTTTTAATTATTTATTATTTGCATTACACACATGTGCCATCATACAGATTACAGGGTTCAAGAGACTATCAAGCTTTTGAATAAATTACGAAAATAATTTTGTAAAAGTTCGCTCTTAGAGCGAAAGTCCAGAAATTTGAATACTACAACGGTTGTTTTTTTTTTTTTGTTCTCGGAATTTTATCTCAACGAGTTGTATCAACGTCCATTATCCGATAACGCCCTGTGTGTTGTAACAAAAAATATATTTGATGTGAATAAAATGCATAATCGTAGTTATTTTTTTCCTGGCCGTAGTCAATTCGTGCGCGACTGACATTAATCCTACGGTCAATTATAGTCGGGTTACTTCTCGATCCCTGTTCTTTTTTATTCGCGAGAAAAATATATCCTCAAGTTTTAGACGACGGAACTACTGGGCTGCACATCTTTTTTTTTGGCACTTTTTTTCGTCAATTCGGTAATACTATTAATTCGTTTGTTCTCAAAACAAATGTAAGGCAGCGCTAGCTATTGACTCGTTCTCAAGGTGAAGGTCATCCGACGAACAAGACGAAGTGAGACGCATGCAGAGCACAACAAACACTTTAATGCTAGCCCTACACGGTGGCCCATCGAAATAGCCAATCATGATGGGCCATCGTGTAGAGGACCGGTTTGTGCGCAATTACGTGGCCGAGAAGACCAGATACCAGGAGACCGAACTACTATCCAAGCCTGTAGTTTGAGAGAATCCATACACGGCAGTAATCTGGCCAGGGCCGGATTTTAGGATCTGTAGGCCCGCTAGGCTCAATCGGTCGTACGGGCCCTTTCGAGGGGTCTGGGGGATTTTTTTAAATTAACCTTGAGAATCGCGGTTCAAAGCACTTTTTTTGTTAAAATCCTTAAGAAAAACTTAAGAAAGTTCCCGATTTTTTACAACATTAAAACTGCATTGCATAGTATTAGAAGTATTGAGTAATAAACAATCAAATTAAAAATCTTTAAAGTGTTCAAAACAATTAACATCAACTTACAAAGACATTTAGAAAAGCACAACAAATTAGGTACCGGTACACCGAGTTTTTCTTTTAAAATATGCAAACATTAGCTATTCCAATTTTAAAGATTACAAATTGTAACTTGAAACAATTCTATGTCTAAATTTATAATAATAAGCAGTTTTACTGCAAATTTTCTAGTTACCGCTGATTGGTTTCCACCTAAGCTTCACATTTATGAAGATATCTATGATATGTTCATGATTTATTTGTCTCAAAATGTCACTTTCCATGCTCAGCAAAGCCAAAAAGTTGAGCCTGTCTTGTAACATAGTAGGTTCGAAGTCTGTTTTTTATAAGCTTCAATTTTGAGAATGACCTTTCTGCAGAACAATTAGCGAGCATTAAAGACAGATATTAGGTGTTGGAATTAATTCGTAGCGTTTTACAGAGATGGCGTAGGTAGTACAGTATTTCGTTGTTACCGACAGTAATGTATTCATCGTGAAACAGCTATCATTGAATGTTATTTGCTGTACATAACCGCTTTTTGAATCGTAAATAACAACACTTTATAATTTATTGAATATGCCAACATTTGTGCCGAATAAAGTGTTTATGCGGGCGCAGTGAACTGCTGCCTCAACGAGAGAAAAGAAAAGGTTTTTTGCATCGAATAGTCACTGGTGATGAAAAATGGATCCATTACGACAATCCGAAGCGCAGACAGTCATGGGTTAAGCCCGGCCAACCATCAACATCAGTGGCAAAGCCAAATACCCATGGGTCTAAGCTCCTGCTCTGTATTTGGTAGGATCAGAGGGGTGTGATTTATTATGAAATGCTGAACCCGAATGAAACCATAACTGGGGATCGCTACCGACTGCAGTTGATGCGCTTGAGCCGTGCATTGAAAGAAAAACGGCCGGAATACTCCGAAAGACACGGCAAAGTCATTTTGCTACACGACAATGCTCGTCCGCACGTCACAAAACCGGTACAAACATATCTGGAAACACTTAAATGGGAAGTCCTACCCCACCCACCGTATTCTCCAGATATCGCTTCTTCTGATTACCATTTGTCTCGTTCGATGGCTCAAAAATGGGTCGATTCGTGGATTGCATCTAAAGACGAGGCGTTCTTCCGACACGGTATTCGTACCCTGCCCGAAAGTTGGTCAAAAGTAGTAGAAAGCGATGGGCAATACTTTCATTAATGTATTTTTTTATTTTCATTTAAAATAAATATTTTTTTTTCATTAAAAAAACGCTACGAATTAATTCCAAGTCCTAATACATTCTTAGTGTAACCTCTACATTAGGAAAGCAATCTTTTACATTCTTTTCTAACATAAGCTGGTACATCCACCTCTCTTTACTGACGATTTTTTTCACTTTTTTCATAGTCTGATTGAAGCTGAATAGAAAACGTCTTGAACTGTAAAAGTTCGATTCCCAATTAGTCGTCTAGGTCATTATTGTACTTGTCAACCAAGTTTTGAGTTGCTGCTAATATTTCTTCATTAGAAAGTGTGTCCAATTTGTTAAGAAACCCAAAATGTGTGTGAATAAGTTTGTACGTCTCAAGTCTCTTCCGCAATGCACTTTCAAGTTAATCCATAACTGGAATGAAACTCTGGGTTCGAAATTTATCCAACGGTATCAAATCAACTTCAAGAGCTTGCACGCAATCTAGAGACGCTAAACGTACATTTGTTCTGCGTTTGAGCTTCGTTTCACTCTCATATTCCGTGCAATCAGTTAACTTAGTAGCTTTCTCCTCATACTCTTTAAAGCTGTCCCGTTTATTTTCTATGAAGCTTTTTAGCGATGTCACAGCTTACAGTCTTTTGTCACGCACGATTGCAGCGCCGCTCTTTATCCATACATGAGGTATGATTGTGTAGGACATACAGAGTGTACAAGCTCTGTCAAAAATTTACAACCAACAGCATCATATAGGCATTGGATTTTACTATACGATGCGGCTGAAACTTTTAGATCATACGTGTACCTACAAAACGTCCTTAACCAAGTAACGTACGTTTAACGAATAATTTGTACGTTTCTTTCCTTGTTGGCCCCTGCGCTCTAGATAATGCGCCTAGTAGATGACACTAAGTGCCTCAACCGACCTCGCTGTTGTGGGATTCCACATCTCGTCGCGAGGCGGCTACCATCGTTCCGGTGGTTCTCACAAGCGATCGCAGGACCAAGCGTCACTATATATACAATGTCTCCCTAGATCCTAACATCCAGAGCGTCTAGGGCAGGGTGACCAAGCGTCACTATATATACAACGTCTCCCTAGATCCTAACATCCAGAGCGTCTAGAGCAGGGTAAAGTGGCAAAAACCAAGTGATGAACGAACCTACAGTGAATCTACAGTGACACTGTACCCAAGACGAAACGCAAACATTACTTTTCATGCCTTCCTATGTTACCGACCCAACAGGAAACTGGACAACAACACAACAATACGATGAGGCAGAGATCAACATTACCACTGAAATCTCCAGAAATGTTCCATAAGACACCACTTTTTTCACTGACATTGGATTATTTCTAACGTCATAACAGTATTCACCATGAGACCCTATGTAATTCGGAGGTATTTTTACGATTTTTTATCTCGATAAGTCGGCCCTCAATCTTGTTGAAATTTTTTAGGTGCAAGTAAAATACCCTTCCACAAGGTCTATTAAAATTTTTAATCTGTAACACGGTTTAAGGGGTTACCCCCACTTGCGATTTTGAAAGAATCGATTTTTTTTATTGCATTTTTTTGAAGTATAAGTATCTGAGAATATGTCCTGAAAATTTCAAGTCGATCCGAACAAAATTGACTGAGATATGAGCGTTGAAAGAGAAGAATCCGTTGTGCAAACGACCGGCTAGTCGTGGTGTTCGTATCAACGAGCTCAGGCGAGAAACGAGGCTTTCCAACACGATTACAAACCACTTCCATCAAATGTATTGGATGCCATCAGACCTATATACAACGATCTGAGTAAGGAAACTTTACTCGAAAGATGCGTCGGTGGCTTCAATCAAAATAACAACGAAAGCTTCAACCAACTTATTTGGAAAATCAGCCCAAAAATCGTCTCGAGTGGAGCAATCGTTGTAAATTTAGCAGCTTATATTGCCGTTGGACTATTCAACGAAGGTTCAAAATCATTATTATTTTATTTGAACTCAATCGGAGTGAGCTGTGGACACAACGCGCACGAATACGCTGATCAAATGGACGAAGCACGGATTGCACTGGCAGAGAGACGTGCGGCCGAGAGCACTCGTGAAGGAAGAATGTTACGAAGGCAACACCAAATTTCCGTTTTGTAAGCGGCATCGTCGGCGGAAGAACTTCTGTATGGGCCCGGAATAGATGACTCTATGTAAGTTTACAAAAAAAAATATTTTCTTCGTGTAAACTGAAATTGAAACTTTAAACGCGTTTTTCTCAAAATGGCATTTCTGAAGTCGGTGACCAAGATTACTCGAACACTAATGAACCGATCTTCTTGAAATTTTGCAGGCTTATTTAATACATAAAAATGTAGTCTTTAATCGTTCGATTTTTTTTTTTTTCGAAAAAAAAATGGCCGTTTTATAGCCAAAAAACGGCCGTTTTTTTTCGTTAAAATCGAACCATTAAATTTGACTGTCCGCCATTTTGTGAAAAATGAATATTTTTTAAAATCCTTCGATTAAAGACTAGTTTATACTTATATTTGACTAAATCCATCCGCATTTTTTTTTTCAGATGATCCACTTCGCCGCAATGTTGGTCACCGCAAACCGTGTATATAAAAACATTATTTCATTGACGGCCATTTGCCACTAAACAATGTAATATTTTTCAATAAAAAAATTACTGAAAGTTCTTCAAGATGTGTTCTTTAAGATGGTATATTGATCGATTAAAAAAGTTTTGTAGTTTTCTTTAAAAAAAATCATGAAAAAGGCCTTTTTTGCGCTACAAGTGGGGGTAACGCCTTAAAGTTCGAGCAGAACCTTCTTAAGCCACGCGTCGAACTTTCGGTCCGTGACTTCTTTTCGGGCTTCATTGGGTTCTACCTGGGCTCGGTTTCTCATCATTGGTCCTTGGCACCAAGAAGCCTCTGAAGTGTCGCTTTTTCTTGGTTTTGTTGTCTACGAATTATCTACACATAGTTTTAGCAATGGTGATTCCACAGTAACTTTATTCAGATATACAACCAATTCCAGTTAAGTGAACATTTGATGCGGAATAAAATGGGCAAGACGATAATACGCCTTGATTCAAAGTTAATTATATACGTGAGTATAGAAAGGATTCTTGCTCGGCAATCGCTTCTGACTTTGGGCCAAACGCATTCCTGTTATTTTTTTCTAAGGTCATCCTCACTCAATTCGGATGTCATGGCGCTCTGTTGAATACTTTCCAATTTCCTGATCTCTTTAGTGATGTCCTTGCGAAGGTCATCAAACATGTACGTAGCTGCAATTGAGACTTCCGGCAACTGCTCTGTAACCTGAGGGCGAGAAAAAAACGACATTTTAGTAATTAAACCTCCCGGTCACTCTTAATTTTTTTTCCTTCCGTTGAAAAGGGGAGAACTTTTTTTTCTATCCAATGCTCGTTATACAAAGTTAATTTAGAAATTTCGAGGTCAATGTGAAATGTGAATTCAGTGAAATGGTAATAATTCTTGTTAACCATTTCTTTTTGACAAAATTGACCTCAATCCCTCTTTATTATTATTATTATTATTATTAATTGTTTGTTTCATCATACGAGGTGCTTCCCCTTTTACGTGCCCCTCCTTATTCAATTTATTCCCCTCCTTGCGGTCCCGGCAGCCTTTCCCTTCTGTACCGCATTCGCCATGACATATCTGTCACGGGCATAGGGAAACTGCGGAAAACCTATACCAATACATCCACTGGCGGATCTAGGGGGGGGGCCTTGGGGGCGGTCCGCCCCGGGCCCCAGGAAAAAATTGGTCTTGGGGGGCCCCAAAAGTGGTCTTGGGGACCAATTTTATTACGAAAAAACTGAAAAGTCAATATAGCTCAAATTTTTCCAAAGGGTGCATAACGTATTCGTCAACATCATATAAAAATTTCATGCCCGAAGTGAAAAATCATCCTTTGCTGGCTTTAGCTGCAGCCTTTCGTATAAACGAACGATTGTTTTCAGTGGATTGATCAGATAGGGGATGGTGGGACCCAGTGTGCCACTTTTTTCTAACGATTTTTGTACTCTTAACAAACAAAGTAGTCCGATTAAGAAAGAAAGGTCATGAACGATATTATGGACCTTTGGGCGTACAATAAAGCTACCATATTTTTTGCAAAAAGATTAAAAATCCTAAAATAATAGAATCGAAAACAATTAGCGGATTGACTCATTGTGCCCCATAGGTGGGGTACAATGTGTCAGATAGGTGGGTACAGTGTGCCAAGTGCTGCGAAACGTTAATGGACAAAAACATTGGGAGTCGACTCATTGTGCGCAACAATTCGATGACACATTGTGCCCCACACAATTGCCCCACAATATTTAACGTTTTTCCGACAAGCGATTTTTTTTTAGGGTCAATTTCATTTTGTATTTTTAATCATTTTTTGTGAATGATTGACTTTCTTTTAGGCCAGCCGAAACTTTAAATAAATTACAGGCCAACACGAAAAATTTCGGATTCTACGAGCTACACAACTCCGAGAAATCGCATGTGGTTGGCAGTTGCCCGTGACACATTGCGCTTGTTCGGAGCGTCGCCACTTCTTTGTTTCCTCATTGGAAGTCGACTCATTGTGCCCCACAATTCGGTGACACATTATACCCCACTAATAAAATATTTCATCATTGATGAAAATAACTATTAATTAAACTAAAAATGGAAAAAACAAGTCACGGAGTGCATCATAAACAATGAAACTATCGAGTAGGACCGAAAACCCGAGTCGCTACGGAAAGTGTCTTATATTTTACGTTTTCCCAGCGAGCGAAATATTTTTTTTCCAAGCCTCAAAACAATTTTTAATCTTTAAGAACTTACGAGCTACAAAACCTCCGAGAAACTGCATGTGGCTCATAGTGCCCCGTGATACATTGTGCCCCGCTCTCCCCTACATTGAGATTTTGATTCTGAAATTCCATATTAAAAACTTCCGGGTAAGCCGCATTTTGTGTCTGCGTTGAACATATATTTCTGCGTGGACCAAGTTCTAGTTCCAAATTACAATCAATATTTCATTGTTTCTAATTATATGATTTTTAATTGACTCGGTGATTTATAAAACCCCACATGTTACATAGACCAAATGTTTAGGAGGCAATAAAACCTTCTTATTAATTAATGCAATGATTATTCAGTATATTTTGAAAATATAGGATATACGTTGGAACACTGGAAAAAATGTTTTTTAAATATTTAAATTTCGAAAAAAAACATAATTTTGGTGACGAAAAACATGTGTTTCTAGTTAATATGAAAGTCAAATAAATGAAAAAATACATGAAACATACGTTCATTAAATAATAAATATATTCAAAGCCAAGCTTAGTCTAAAACTCCTGGTAGTAGCGTACTGAGTAGGTATACAGTGGTCCGCCGGGGGCACCAAGGAGAAGAGGGCACCAAAGTTAAAAAAAAATCAACCGATTTGTTGACATTTTGTACTGTGTTCATACGCAAGCAAGATTTATTTTGTTCATACGCACGCTTTATTATCAATATGTAAATAAAATATGTACGTAAATGGTGTCTAATTTTTAACTTGCCAGAAAAATGTTTAAAGCTATTTTTCAGGGGCCCATTTTTGCTGGACCGCCCCGGGCCTACCATACCCTAGATCCGCCACTGAATACATCTGGTCCGAGGTTCGTGTCCCAGTCCCGGAGCTAGTCACGTTTCGTCGAGAAACAAATCACCGACTCCAGACATACACCAGAGATGGCCAAAAAGTCATTAAATTAACTATTAACAATTAAAATTACTACTGTAATTGGGATATTGTAAAGAGTATTCAGGACAGGAAAAAGGAGGTGGGAATGGAAGAATACTGGGAGAAACCAAGCATAAAAGGAGAAATTAAGGAAATCTGGGCAAGAATGAGATGCGGGAGTATGGGAAGAGAAGCGGAAAAGGGATTCAGACAGACGAGATGTGGAGTGTGCAAGAAGGAAGAGGAAACGCTGGATCACCAAGGCCTTAGAGGGAAAAGAAATTTTCGAGGAAATGTGTCGACATAGTAAGGCAGTTTGAAAAGATAACGAAGAGAAGGGCTGAGGCGACAGAAAGAGTAGGGGAAGGCGAAATGTAATGCGAACTTGGTAGTTGTAATTTAATTGTAATTGTAATAATAATTGTATTCGAAGTCTATATTGAAAGAATTGTGCAAGTGAAGAAGGTGAAAAATGTAAAAGCCCGCAAGGGTGTACAAGTGGAATAAATCTATCTACTACTGTAATTGATCATTTAATTACTTCGTAACAGATTACTTGAGGTCTTAGGCGCCACTCTAGAGGCCAAAAAACGGCATGTTTTGTAATTTTTTTTTTCAGCGAAACCATAAAATAAATCGGAATTACAAAATAGGGGTTTGATTATACACGTAATTGACTATAAAAAATTATTTTTTTCACAGCGATACATGTCAAAATGGCGACTGTGCAGCATTTTTTCCGATAACGCCTTTATTTCTGGAAGGTCAACGGCCGAACCAACAGCTCCTATAATTTTTTAGTTATGATGAGACACTAAAGTTTTTTCAATTGAATATAAGAATAGCTATAGACGTACGTAGGATTTTTTGATATATTGTTTTTTGTCAACATGGCGCATTTCTAAAACAAAAAGTATAAAATGCCATGAGAAAATCGTCAGAAAAATGTTTATAAAAAAGGAACTATGCAATATAATAAAAACATCCTACGTAGTTGCTCAGAAAATGTAATTCTAAATATACAGTTAAAATTTCAACCGAATTGGTTGAAATTTGTTTGAGTTATGAGTCCGGTCGACTTGAAAAATGTAGTTTTGAGATAAACGCGATTAAAATTAGTTAAAGTCACGACATGAATCAAGAGGGTTTGCGCTAGAATTTGAAAATCGAGTACTTGAGGATTTTTCACACCCATGATCTTTTGGAATATAATTTAATAGGTACTAAAGTACATTTTTAACAAAAAAAAAATCGATTTTTGGAAAATCCTAGAGTGGCCTAAGGCCTTAAGTAATTAGTTACCACACGTGCCTAGTGTAATTAATTACTATGTAATTTAATTAAAAGTTAATGTAATTACAAATTAATCGATTATATATATTAAATCAAATAAACCGGTTTTCTAACCAATAGCTAAACAATATTTTAATTTTGTAGTTCAAACGAGACATAATTTATCACTTTTTTAAATCCAAATTTAGAGGATAAAATGATATTTTCTTCTATATTACACCATAACTAGTAACAAAGTAATTAAATTACAAAGTATTTGAATACATTTTAATCAGATCGCTTTGTAATTAAATACATTATAACAGATTTCATAATATGTCTTGAATAATTACAATTAAAATGTAATGAAATACAGTTTAACGAGATTATTTTGTAATATAATTAGTTTGTAATCAGATTAATAATTGAAGTACATTGTAATTTAGGTATGCCCATCTCTGGCATACACACACGTACCGATCCGTGTGCGTGACATCCGTGTACAACTGGAGCTACGTCACAACCGTATTTCATTCTGGTTTAGAGGCAAGCAAGCAAACCACTAGACCACCATACCGGATCAATTCCTCTTTATTAATGTTGATATTTATTTTATCACCTTGAAATTTATATCTAACTCTCTTAGAGATTTTATTTCAACGGATTGAAATGGCATCGCAATAATATATACCTCTTTAATTAGATCTGCAACGAGGACCTCGCGGAGGCGACCGTCCTTGTACATAGATATCCAGTTTTCAACCTCACACTTGCTTTCCAAAATACCTCGTTTCACCGTGTTTTCGATTGCCTTCAAATTGCCCCGTTGTTCGTCGTACCATATTTTATAGTCCTTACCGACCTCGAGTGCCTGTGATCGAATTCACGAATTTACATGCACGGTCGGACACAGAGTCGCTCGCCAACTTGATCGTTGATTGTACGAGGTGGGTAAATTAAGTAATGAGACTGAAAACGTAGCGTTCGATCTGGCAACACTTGAGACGCGAGACTTGAAGGGGCGCCAGGTGAACTAGTAATTCACCTTCAGTACAAGTTTGAACTCGCTAGAGTCATTTGGTTGTCCGTAGCGTTTTTTTTTTCGTGAAACAATTTTTTCTAGTGCGTTCTAAAAATAATTGA
Organism: Ophion ventricosus; assembly: GCA_963932345.1. NCBI lineage: Eukaryota > Metazoa > Arthropoda > Insecta > Hymenoptera > Ichneumonidae > Ophion > Ophion ventricosus. Next base: position 11,208,366 of record OZ010721.1, read on the forward strand.
CATCTATTTCGAGCAACGGTGTGCTGTGAGGTTTTACCTCAGACTTAGGCGCAGTGCAATGGAAACGTAAAGTTCAAAACGAATATGCATGCATACATAAACATAAAATTCATATTACCGATGAAATGATAGCAGTTTGTGGCGTTCGTCAATCTCTTTTTGCGTATAACGCGCTGCTCCGCCGCTTTTCAACGAAAGTCTAAGAGTACGGTCCTGGTCAGATGATTACGGATTTCCGCCACTGTCTGAACATGATTTTCGTTTATGCTTTTCATGTACGGCGAGTGGCACATTTGAATTATCGCGCCACGCTATGCGCGAAGGGACAGCAGCGACGAACGGGGAAGCGCTAGGCCTTGGCCCTAGGCGCACGCAGTTCACGCACTCCGCTGACCCCACTTTTCGATTTTGGATAATTCTCCTCGCTCGCGATCGATGCGGAGACTCAACGATAGGGCTTCGAGTAGAAGAAACGTCTTAGAGATCCCCAGTTGTCGATCAAACTTATATAGAGCGTAAATCTAAGTTCGCCACTTAGTCGCGTTAATTTGAGCCATTTTGGGCGGTTATTGTTGAGCGTAAATCTAAGAGAAAGATTCTTAGTCGCGTATATAGAATTATATCGAATTGACGGTTTATTGTGTTTTCGTGCGCCTTGTAGCGCGTTTAGTATATTAAGTAGATTAAAGAATTTTAAGTAAAGGAAGAAAGTGCGTAAATTATTGCATTACGAATTGAGAAGACTCCCCCCGAGGGCAGCGGAGTCTACGTAGCCGAGAGCGCCCGTGCGCCCGGAGACAAAGGAGCGAGAGAGAAAGAGAGCGAACCGGCCGAGCGAAAGAGACACCGAAAAGGGTAATACCCGTATTCATAGTCGTTCCTTATCTCAAGGATAAAGGACGCCTTGATCAAGGCTTTCTTGAATCTCAGAGGCGTCCTTGTTTCATAGTCACAACTCGGCTCTCCCTTCCAGAAGGAAGACATATTTAGGGATATGTGATTGCTTATGATGGTAAAACCGCTGATAGAAGCGCCACTCGGCTATATTTGAAACAAACTCAAACCGCTTGGCTCTCGATTGTCAAGTTGCGTCGGTTGATTAACGGAGTGTATAACCTTAACGTTCAAGATCAGAAATTGAGTTGCGACGAGTGCAATTATGGATGAAGGAAAAAATGTACATTACACGGAGCGCGAAAGGCTGTTATTAGCTCAGCTAATATCAGAAGAAAGCGCAATCGACTGCAAAAAAACGGGTGCTATTGACTTAAAACAAAAAGCTGACGCGTGGGAACGGGTAACGAAGAAATTTATCAGCGAAGGGTGCACACCACGTACCAGCAAACAATTAAGAAAGTGCTGGGACAATCTCAAACAAAAGTAAGTAATAACTATTTTGTTCCTATCTAATCGAATTATTGCATGATTTTTTCTCTATTTCAAAATGCACTTCCATTCTTATTGTTTTTCCACGTGGCTTTAATTATTTCCACGTGGCTTTAATTATTTACTGAGGTTACGCCGTACACTGATACACTCCGATACGTTTAACGTGGTTCCAATTGCTTATTTCGATTACGCCGTGAATTGTGATACACCTCGAAACTTTTTACGAGTTCCAACAGTTTTTTTTGTTTAAACTCCGTTCACTGCGATACGTTTCGAAACTTTTTACGTGCTCCACTTTTAACTGTTTTTGAGGTTAACCTGTAGACTAGTCTGTGATACAGGCAAAAACTGCATAAACGCCAAGCGCAAGCGCAAGCGTTAGTCATATGAAACGAAACAGCCAATCACAGTGCCGAAGGTTTCCTCAAGGAAGCTCGAGACCTGCCTTGAAAGAAGGAGGCCAATAAGGGTCCTTGTTCTGTCAAGGAAGGTCTATGAAACCCGAAATGAGGAACAAGGAATCCTTTTTTCTCAAGGAAGGACTATGAATATGGGTACAAGTTTGAAAGCCTTATTAGCCTTGGATATCTCTCGTGGAACGTCCTCTACAGTGCCCGCATGTTGAGGGTCTGGTGGCAGGCCTCTGGCTACGAGTTGCGCAAACGCGAGGTATAGTTTTTTCCGCGTTCTAAGCCGCGACAATCCGAAATTTCTGAGGAGATTTCAAACCCCGTGTGGCGAAGACCTCTAGCCCGTGGAACTTTCGAGTATTCATTTAGAATATTCTCCACCTATAACTGAGCTGGTCGAGATCTTCGCTACAAGTTTCAACGAAATGCGTGAAACATTTTTTGGAACTGCGAATGAAACAAATTAGGGGGAGGGTAGTTTACCCTTAAGATCAAGGTAATCATTTTTAAACACGCGAAAACATTAAATTGTAGGCAATAAGAATATTTTGAATCAACGGATACATTTTAAACGGAAAACACGACGATGATAAATTTATGTTAGGGGTGGTTTACCCCCTAAAGTTTGGAGTCCGGCAAAAATAGAAAAACACGTAAACTTAAATTTAGATCCCCCTTGAAAATGACACCTGTTGTATTCATTTTCATGCAACCCTCTTAAGTGTGGGGTGAGACAACGGCAAATCGACGGGTGGTTTACCCCTTAATTTAATTTTTTTTCTCAACATTTTTATAGCGGATTCTTCATCGCTTTGCATTGGAAGAGTTTTCGTTTTTGTTTCATTCAGATCGGTGGATTGCTCCTGGGTGAAACTGCAAAATCCCCCCTTAAATCGCTTTTTCCGCAGATAAAAAAAATACGTATCTAATAGTTTTCAATGCTTTATCACATTTATGAGTTTCAACAAAATCGAAGGCGGACACTTAAGTGATGTTCCTTTTGAGTGTTGCATCACGACAATGCGCCTTGTCACACAGCGTTTTTAATAAACGAGCTTTTGGCCAGTAAAGACATTCCTGTGGCTCGCCAGCCTTCTTATTCGCTTGACTTGAGTCCTTGTGACTTTTTTCTCTTCCCGTGATTGAAAAATCACCTTAAGGCCCGTCATTTTGGGACACTTGAAGAGATTCAAACGGCTGTAACCGACCAGCTGAAGGCTGGTCGGTTACAGTCGTCTCCAGTGCTGTGTGACTTCCCAAGGAAGATGTTTTGAGGGAGATCATATTGAATTGTAATTCTATTCGAATGAAAAAATTGAAGAAAATCAGTCTCATCATTTCATTTACACACCTCGTATCTATTTTTCTCTTTCGCTTTCCCCTCATTTCCATTCGATTTTTTTTTCTTTAATTTCCATTTTCTTTCGCACCACTCACTTTTTCCTTACTCCAAACACCTTCTTCCTTCATGCGATCTATGATTTCCCAAATATTGAATTTCGCCCTCGTCAAGTCCAAGTCCATCTGATTGTACGCGGACTTGAAATACTTTTGCTCCTCGAATACCTTAGCAGCAAACTCTTCGGCTAGAGCGGACAAGTCCTCAGCGGAAACATTCATTGCCTTGTTAAATGGGAATAATGATTTTTTTATTTATCGCTGTTATTTACTTGCTCGACGAAAAATAATGATAATATTGAAAATGATGAAAATCGTAAAAATTTCTGCTCGATAATTTAATAAAGCTGAAATATAAACTCTTGGTTATTTTAATATCAATGACACCGATGATGGTCTCGCATTTTTATTGTCATTATTTGAGGATTTATATTATCCGGTTGAATGTCCGGTTAAACTGCCATGAATTAAGGGCGGCGTAATGTTAATTCGGTGAAAAAAGCATATTTTCAAGAATTTTGTTAGACGATACAGGTAATGCTGGTTTATTTAATTAATTTCCATATAATAATACAACATCTGAACTATATTTTCCTAAATTTTCATTGCAAAATATTGATAAATAAGCCGTTGGCAGCAAATCTCCGCAGGCGCCTCGAAAAAAAGTTGTTTTGCGGTGTAAGCTATAACTCGTCACTGGATCATCTAAAACAAAAAAAATCAAAATGCGTTTATTAGGTGAGATGTTTCTCGAGGTAACGCTGCCGAGTTTTTTTTTATAATTATTTTTTATCTTACAATAACAAATTTGCCGATTTTTTTAGCGAAAATTGCGTTTTTGACTTCCAAGTGCTACCGAAAATGAAAAAATCGATTAAAAAAAAACTCGGCAGCGCTACCTCGAGAAACATCTCACCTAATAAATGCATTTTGATTTTTTTGTTTCAGATGATCCAGTGACGAGTTATAGCGTACACCGCAAAACCACTTTTTTCGAGGCGCCTGCGGAGATTTGCTGCCAACGGCTTATTTATCAATATTTTGCAATGAAAATTTAGGAAAATATAGTTCAGATGTTGTATTATTATATGGAAATTAATTAAATAAAACAGCATTACCTGTATCGTGTGAAAAAAAATTTGAAAATTTACTTTTTTTCACCGAATTAAAGGGCCAGTCCACTTTGAAAATAAAAAAAAATCGATTTTTTTTTACTGTTTTCGAAAGTACATACATTCAGAAATATTGTGTCAATATTGTGTCAATATTGCCGATTGAGTTTAGGTAAGAGTTTTTCATAGTATAAACTTCAAACGCGATTTTCTCGAAACAACGTTTTCAAAATCTAGCTCCATCGTATCTCTAAAACTAATAAACCGATTCTCTTGAAATTTGAACCACATATTGTAAACATAGTTCACAACAAGATGACCCTCTATGGCTTTAAAATTTTGATTTTTACTCTTTTTTTTGTTGCGAAAGACTGCGAAAAAAACGCGTTTTTTTTTACTTTTTTCGTTTTTCATCTGCCATTTCTTTATTTTTTTATAAAACTTTATATCCGAGGGTCATTTTGTAGCTGGTGTCATACTGAATCTAATGGACTTTGATTTTTTTGTTTCAGACAAGCCGTTGCCGAGTTGTGATGGAGCTACCTAGCCCACCTATTTTTGAGGCGTTACGTTAAACTATAGTTTTTGTACTTAAAAATGAATAAAAATGAATTAAATTTTTTTTAAAATGTATTTCAAGACTTTATTTATCAAGCCCAACAACTTTTATATTCATATCTTTTATAAAATCCTCAAAAAAAAAAATCGCGAAAATAGCCTTTTTTTCGTGGCTCCAAAGTGGACTGGCCCCTTAACCTTACCCCGATGCAAACTTAAAGACAATGCAAACTTACCGTAGCAACTAGTATGAGGCAAAGAACTTTTGCGAAATACAACATTTTTTCGAACAACTTGATGAGGTACGAACGAGCGTCGAGTGCGTCCTTCTATGTGGTATAGATTAGCAACACCTCGGAGCCTGACCCTGTTTATGCTGTTCGATTGTCTTAAATTAGCCGTAGAATACAGGCTGAAAACACAAATTCAGGATTTTGTTGGGGCAATTTGGGTCACGAAAAATGATGCCACAAATGGATTATCAATGAAACGTACATTGCGGATGTGTACTTAAGGCTGCGAAATCATTTACACTGCAACCTCTCTAATCGGCACAGTGGCGGGATCGGCTACGCATCATACTTGCAAACATAAAGGTTCCGCATCATCCACACAAGCCGACTCCGCCCAGCTGATGTAGCGGACAGCTACATCCCACTCCAATGTCACTCTTATTGTCTATCATGCTTCGAGCCTGTCACTATGGACTGGTGCTTGTCTCACCATACGGTACACCTATCGATATTCGGCACCTAGTGGGGGGGGGGGGGCTGTTTTCGTTTGTGGAGGTGTCGTTCGGAGAGGTTGCAGTGTATCCAGCCGCCAGCCGGTATACCCTCGTTATTACGGGGCATTACTTTTACGGGACGATAAGTCCCATTTGACAATAAGTTAATGACGATAATTTGACGATAAATTTGGCGTATCTTGACTGAGATGAACAAGAATTGAAAAGTGGTAGAAGTCGATGTAGCGCTATTACAGCGAATGCTGTCGAAGATAATGAATGATACGATCTACCATTATGGTTATTATTATTTGAAATGTAACTGATTACATTTACGCTAACACACACACCTAAAGAAAACCACTAAAACGGCCATTATCAGGGCCAAGGAACTCTGTAAAACCGTGCGGTGCGTGGTATACTGGTGTGGACGCGGGGCACCTCGGCTGTGCGTGTGGAATCGTGGGGTGCATGGAATACTCATTTGGGCGCGAAGCAGAAAGCACCATCACACATATAGGTAAAGCCAGAATGGAGCCTATCTGGTATAGATATAGTTGGAGCGCAGTAAAATAAATAACTTTAAAAATTCGATTGGTCCGTGCAAAATTTCAACTGGATCGGAGCGTGGACTTTTTCGGAAATTTATCCCACACCAATATGCGTACACGCACAAGCGAAAACCATAAGAAGATCGCCGTAGCTTCAAAATGTCGTTAAAAATCGACTTTTTTTTATTCAACTGCTATAGCTCCGTATTTAATCGAACATCGACTTTTATTACTCTTGAAAAAGTGTTTCTTTTTTTAAATCGGATATCGTAGTATCCCCATTTTAATTAATATAAATAAAAGAAAACCATTATTTCGATATACATTTTTCTAAAGATGTGCTTTTTGCAAACACAGGTGAAAAAAAGATTTTTTTTTTAATAAGTATTATCAAAGTTTATGTGCACAAACAGCAAACGAAAAAAATATTAGTTTGCCGGATGAATGAGATTATCAGACTCCAATTAAATACATACAAACATACATTTTTCCAACTCAAAGTATCCGTTTATGACGGAATCAAATATTTGTTCAAGAATTCAGGGAAGTTTTCAAGTATATATCGACGGCAGTATGGAAGAACGTGCTATCTCAAATTGTGATAGAAGAACGTGCTGTCCCAAATTGTGATAGAAGAACGTGCTATCTCAAATTGTGATAGAAGAACGTGCTATCTCAAACTGTGATAGAAGAACGTGCTATCTCAAATTATGAGAGAAGAACGTGCTATCTCAAATTGTGATAGAAGAACGTGCTATCTCACATTGTGATAGAAGAACGTGCTATCTCGTATTATGAGATAAGAACGTGCTATGTCAAATTGTGATAGAAGAACGTGCTATCTCAAATTGTGATAGAAGAACGTGCTATCTCGAATTGTAATAGAAGAACGTGCTATCTCGATCAGTCAACATATTTTTATTGATACAGCACTGGTATTTGGGGCACCTCAGTATACAGAGCACTTTTTTTGTTAAGTTATTTCATTTTCTAATATGATTTAGCTCGATAACAGAAAAAAATTAAGATATGTTTGAATAAACAACTTTTTTTTTATCATCAATATATTTATTTATATGGAATTTACCAGTTACCTACAGTAACTGTAGGTTCTAAAAATTGCATATGAATAAATATATTGATGATTAAAAAAAAGTTGTTTATTCAAACATATCTTTATTTTTTTCTATTATCGAGCTAAATAATATTAGAAAATTAAATAACCTTACAGAAAAAGTGCTCTGTATACTGAGGTGCCCCAAATACCAGTGCTGTATCAATGAAAATATGTTGACTGATCGAGATAGCACGTTCTTCTATCACAATTCGAAATAGCACGTTCTTCTATCACAATTTGAGATAGCACGTTCTTCTATCACAATTTGAGATAGCACGTTCTTCTCTCATAATATGAGATAGCACGTTCTTCTATCACAATTTGAGATAGCACGTTCTTCTATCACAATTTGAGATAGCACGTTCTTCTCTCATAATTTGAGATATCACGTTCTTCTATCACAATTTGAGATAGCACGTTCTTCTATCACAATTTGAGATAGCACGTTCTTCTATCACAATTTGGGATAGCACGTTCTTCTATCACAATTTGAGATAGCACGTTCTTCCATACTGCCGTCGATATAATTTAGGGAAGTTTTAAAGAATATCATGGGCATACAAATTGACTCCATTACTACCGCGTTTATCTATCTGCAATATTTGATTCGATATGAATAATTTATTGGTAAATAAATATTATAAAGAGAATGAATAAAATAAACAAAGGACTAATAAATAATTTGAAAGGGATATTTGAAGATGAAGCCACCCAAAAAATTGCCGAAAAATATCCGGTCCGACTGGAGACATGCAGCCCGTTATCGTCCTGCAATCTCGTCGTTACACATACAACACGTGTTATTTTTGAAGAGTTGAAAAATTGTAAAATTTCCGTCACTTACATTTCGATGATCTGTTGCGGGCCGTTTTGAATCGTTGAGTCGCGAAATAACTACTGATTTTTTCAAATGCCCCCCGCTTAAATATATATGATCTGCATTTATTGCGAAACGTTCCAGAACTGTCGAATCGTACGATGCCTATTATCCAGTGGCACGTTTCGCCAAAGTCACCTCTAAAAGACAATACACTTGTGCAAAAATGCTGCGCTTTGAAACGGTGCGTTTGGTTTAACACTTAATATGTATCGATATTTCAATTTGGATGCAAATCAATGTACACGGTGTAGCATTTGCGGGATCTGACAACACTGAATGGTTCGTCGTGCTTTTTTTCCTTCATCGACAATAAACTTAAAAATCGTGCGAACAATTTCATATTAAAATATGCAAAAGTACCGAAGTCATGTAACAGAGCTACAGATGTCACTTGAAGACTCGAGCTGGTAAACGCACGAAAGTGACTTTTCAAGCTCGGAGATCAACTGGAAAAGTGGCCGATTGAGATCGCATGGTATGTCGAATTTTGCGAACGAACGCTGCCTCATCGTTCCATCGCTACGGTAAGTGCGAATGAGATAGAATAGATCGATCCCACTGAAGAATTATAAAAAGTTACTTAAAAAAACGTAAACGAAAGAATCAACAAATAAACCAAAACCCACCAATAATCTCGAACAATTCATGGTTTGCGTGAAAAATCATTTATCTTTCAGTTGCAAAATATATTTCGATACAAAAAATTTCGAGCCTATCGGAGCTTCTGCCGGACTGAAAAATAACGTGCAAGCGCAGCCTCGGTACCATTTCTGAGCGAAAACGCCATAAAAAAACCTTCAATAATCTGATTAATATCCAAAAGTTCATTAAATACAGTTTCCGATGAATTCCATTCCGTTCCTTTAACAACAGTGACCATTGCGGTACCACCTTAAGCCACGAAACGACCTTTCAGTCCGATGAGTCTTTTGTTGGAGTTCGTTTGAGTTTTTCTGTGTCGAATTTTTCAGCATTGACCAAAATGCCGCCGAAGGAGCAGCTTTCTTTTGGCTTTTGTTGGTTGCGTCCTGTACCATTTTCTTTGCCGTCTTTACTTTCTTTAGAGACGTGAAGTCTCTAGGAAAACTGTACGTCTCCCTAGACCCTTGGGTACCGAGAAGCCTCTAAAGTGTCGTTATTTATTGAGTTTGTTTGGGCTCTTCGTGTATTAGTTTATTTGGGACTGTTTGGGTTTGTTCTTTACGAATTATCTATATAGTTAACAATTGTGAATCCACAGTAACTTTAATCAGATATCGAGCCAATTTATTTATCTCTACGTGTGCAGCCATAAATTGCGTGAGTGGTTTTCCAATTAAGCAAGCATTCGATGTGGGATAAAACAGGCCAAACTGGAGACCTCTATAGCCAAGCAAGACACTATTACATCTTATTTAAAAGAAAATTATTATACATAAGAGCAGAAATGATGTTCGTGATGTTCCACTTCTTTTCTCGATTCTTATCCGCCAGTCGTTTTTCACTTTCCTTCACAGGGACTCCAGGATCTCCTCCAACGTGATCGCATCATCATCAGATCCAGCATTTGTTATTTTGGCAATCTTACTGCAAGCCTACGTGCTTTATTCACACTGTTACGTCCCAGCCTCACTTTTTTCCCCGTTCTTCTCAGAACGCCCAACCTATATGCGCACAAAATAGCATCTCCATTCATCGATCAGCGAACTATAAATTATCAATACCATGCAAGCGTTAGTCAAAATTCTCAGACGACCAAAGGCAAAGAACGTCGCCATCGTCTGCCTCCCATAAACACAGCCGATGACAAACGCAATACACTAGCACCTCAAAAGAGAAATCATACTCTCGCGACCGCCGAAACAGGAACCCAGAGATAAAGCTTCGCCACAATCCCTCTTTGTCCTACGACGTAAATCCACCCGACAAAGAAAACTCGTGCGAGTCAAATCACGTCATCCGCTCCTATAGAGAAACCTATACGTCCAAATCTATACGATAGAGACAGAACGACTGCGCCAATCACAGCAGCGCTCTAATTAATAAATGAATAAAAATCTCTCTCCCACGTCATGCCAACCTATCACCGAACTCGACCTAATTTCATATTACTCATTATCCAATCCCTAAGCTACGTACAACAAAACTGCATTCCCCCAAAAGCTCCTTCCCCCAAAAATTAAACCTTCCTAATTTTTCCTTTCACGAAGGAGCACGCACTCTGTTCTTGATCTCCGAATCGAATAGTCGACTTACAAAATAAAACCCTTTTGCTCTCCGTTTCCGTTGAACAATTATACGCGTATCTTTTTTGTACCGAGTTATAAGTTTGTAAGAATAAGAGGTTAATAAACTTAATAATTTGTAGTAAGACCAAATCTACGCGTCTAAACCTTTTATTCAATCAACGATCAATCCTTCGAGCGAATCCATCTCTCAATCCAGAAACACGCACCTAAAAATTCTCTAAATCAAAATTGTTATTAAATTGTGTTCGGAACTCACGTGGAAGCCAATCAAAGACTCACGGCGCGAATCTTAATTCAAATTTCGCGCTCTAACTCGGCAACTTCGCGAGTCCATTCTAAATCTCCCTCCGGGACGTAACAACACTACCAACAACCGTATCATTTATTTATATCATTGCTGGAAGGAGAAGTTCGATAATGAGGATGGGTTGAACCAAAAAAATGTACGTTTAACCAAAAATTTGTACGTTTCTTTCCTTGTGGCTCCTACGCTTTAGATAATGCGCCTAGTAGACGACGCTAAGTGCCCCCACGGACCTCACTGTTGTAGGATACCACATCTCGCCGCGAGGCGGCTACCATCGTTCCAGTATTTCTCACAAGCGATCGCAGGCCCAAGCATCACTATATATACAACGTCTCCCTAGATACTAACACCCAGCGCGTCTAGGGCAGGGTAAAGTGAAACATAAACTTTTTTCCACGCACAACGAAACTGTACATATATAAATGCCTTTTGTTAAACATGCGATATATTTTATTTATCAAATTCTATTAGAAATATAACTGTAAAGTTAGAGTTGCTGAACGAAAGCAGCCAAAAGTTTTTACCAACTACACGAGATCATCTGCGAGTAGTTTGTTAAGTTTTCTACACGCAAAATACCGAATATACTCTGTATGGCTACCCTAGAATAATTTAAAAAAAAACTTTAAAGAAAAAAAGGCAGGGTAAAGTGGCACAAACCTAGTGATGAGTGAACCCACAGTGAACCTACAGTGGCACTGTACCCGAAACGAAACGCTGAGATACTTTTCATGCCTTCCTATTTTACCGACCCAACAGAAACCTGGACAACAACACAACAACAGGATGACACAGAGATCATCATTACCACTGAAATCTCCAGACTGCCTCAATCTTTGTCCTCTCCACTGCCCGCTACAGCGCTGTCACGTCGAAGCCTTGTGCGCCAATGTCCCAAGCGATTTAACACCTTTTCTTTATATTTATTAGCTATAACTCATGGCAGGCGTAGTGATTCCGTCCCATTTTTTTGCTACACTTCTGTGATGGATATATCTATACCTCATAAAAAATTTCAATAAGCCACCACTTTTTTAACTAACTTATATTGGAATGTTTCTTACGTCATAACAGTATTCACCATGAGACTTTATGTAATCCGGAGGTATCTTTACGACTTTTTATCTAGATAATTAGATGGTCAATCTTGTTGAAATTTTTGATGTGCAAGTGCCATTCCACAAGTTCTATTAAAATTTCAAGGCTCCCGAGTCGAAAACTAAGGCCGAAAACTTTATTCGATTCGGCCGAAATTGTAAAAGTTGGCCTACGGTTGGCGACTTAGACCGAAAAAACGGCGAATCTTTTAAAATCGTAATAATTCAGGCGACTTATAAACCGGAACGTACCGAAAATGCGCCGGAAAACAAACGCCGGAACTTAGTTCCGGCGTGTTGATCGGCCTAACGGGTTGCAGGCTGAAAGTACGCCGAAACTTGGTATTTCAGCTTACATCCGTCAGCGTTCTGCTCAGGCCGAAAATATGCCGATACTCATTTTTTCGGTCTACTGATCGACGTCGCAGGTTACAGGCTCCTCATTATCAATCGAACTCACAAGAACAGTTCAACAATTGGCAGAATTCAGCTAATCAAATCTGAAATTTTACATCACTTTAACTCCTAATTTTACATCACTTTAACTCCCAACTAATTTACTCAAGGCTCTGTATAAATTCATTATTTTGAATTAAAAAAACACGGTGAAAAGGATCTTCTTTATTATCATAGAGATTTAAGAAGAAGCAAGATCGAATTGCACTAATTATCACTCATTATATTACCAAATATTGATACTCGATGGGGAGACCGAAATTCCAGATTTCTGCGTGTTTTTGGCCCGAGAAAGCAGGCTGACGGAGAAACCGAAATCCAGAGTTCAGGCGTGTTTTTGGCCTGCAAAGCCTGGCCGGAATGGTTCGCTATTCCGGCCGGGTTTCGACGTGAATTCGGTCTAGACCGAAAACACGCCGGAAAATAAGACTTTGATTTTTCGACTCGGGCTGTATCATGGCTTAAAGTTCGAGCAGAACCTCCTTAAGCCACGCGTCGAACGTTAACGCATTAAGTGTTTCGGTCCGAGACTTCTGTTCGGGCTTCATTGGGTTCTACCTGTGTCCGGTTTCTCACCATCGATCCTTGGTACCAAGAAGCCTCTGAAGTGTCACTATTTCTTGAGTTGGTTGTCTACGAATTATCGCTACCTACTTTTAGTAATGATGATTCCACAGTAACTTTATTCAGATATACAGCCAATACATTTATCCGTAGGCATGCAGCCTTTCACTGCACGAGTAATTCTCCAGTTAAGTGAGCATCGGATGCGGAATAAAATGGGCAAGACAATAATACGCCTTAATTCAAAGTTTATTGGATACGTGAGAGTAAAAAGGATTGTTGTTGTTTTCCACTTTTTTCCTAGATTGCCGGTCGAGCAATCGCTTCTGACTTTGGCTTAAACGCATTCCTGTTGTTTTTTCTATAGTCAGTACCACTCAATTCAGATCATGGCTCTGTGTAGAATGTTATTTAAAGCTCCGATCTCTTCATTGATGCTATTGCGAATTTCATTAAACGTGTACGTAGCTCTATTTACGGTTTCCGGCAACTTACTTATAACCTGGGGGCGAGAAAAAAAAACAGTGTTTTAGTAAATAAACCTCGCGGTTACTCTTAATTTGTTTTCCATCCGTTGAAAAGGTGACAACTCTTTTTCTATCCAATATTTGTTATTCAAATTTTATTTCGAAACTTCAAGTTCAATGTGAAATGTGAATTCAGTGAAATGGTAATAATTCTTTTGAAGCATTTGTTTTCGACAAAATTGACCTCAATTCCTCTCCATTATTGCTGTTGTTTATTTTATTAACTCGAAGTTTATTTCCAACTCTTTTAGAGATTTTATTTCAACGATTTGCAATGGCATCGCAATAATATATACCTCTTTAATTAGATCTGCAACGAGGATGTCGTGGATGCGACGGTCCTCGTACATGGATATCCAGTTTTTAACCTCGTCCTCGCTTTCCACGAACTTTTGTTCCGCCGCATGTTTGGCTGAGAACAAAGTCTTTGTTTGTTGGTCGTACCATCTTTCATACATCTCTTTGGCCTTGCGCGCCTGTGATTGAAATCACGAATTAACATTCACGTTCGGACACAGATTCGCTCGCCAACTTGATCGTTGATTGTACGAGGTGGGTAAATTAAGTAATGAGACTGGCAACGGGGCGTTTGATCTGGCAACACTTGGGACGCCAGACTTGGAGAGGCGGCAGGTGAACATGTGATACGCCTTCAGTATAAGTTTGAACGCGCTAAAGTCATTTGGTTGTCCGTAGCAATTTTTTTTCGTGAAACAGTTTTTTCTAGTGCGTTCTAAAAATGAGTGACATCAATTTCAAGCAACGGTGTGCTATCAGGTTTTGCACAGACTTGGGCACAGTGCAACGGAAACTTTTGCAAAACTTTAGCAGGCCTACGGAGACGGTGTTTTGTCAAGGGGCCAGGATTTTCGGTGGTTTAAGGCATTTTCAGAAGGAAGAGAGTCGATTGAAGATGAACCACGCAGCGGAAGGCTTTCATCTTCGAGAATCGATAAAGTCCTTGTTTGTGCTTCAAGGCCAAACGGTCAATCAACACTTTTACCAAGAGGTACTTGAAGAAGTTCAAAAAAGTGTAATGCATGTGAGACCAAACATCAAGAACAACTGGGTGTTGCATCACAACGATGCGCCTTGTCACACAGCGATTTTAATAAACGAATTTTTGGCCAGTAAAATCATTCCTGTGGCTCCGCAGCCTCCTTATTCGCCTGACTTGAGTCCTTGTGACATTTTCCTCTTCTCGAGATTGAAAAATCACCTCAACGGATGTCATTTTAGGACACTTGAAAAGATTCAAACGGCTGTAACCGACCAGCTGAAGGCTATTCCAGTATCCGAGTTCCAGCAGAACTATGAGGATTGAAAGAACCGACTCCAGTGCTGTATGGCTTCCCATGGATGTTATTTTGAGGGAGATAATATTGAATTGTAATTTTATTCGAATGAAAATATTGAAAAAAAATCAGTCTCGTTACTTAATTTCCACACCTCGTATCTATTTTTCTCTTTCGCTTTCCCCTCGTGTCCATTCGGTTTTCTTCATCAATTGACATTTTCTTTCGCACTACTCACTTTGCCGTAACTCCAAACTTCTCGATTCTTTATGCCGTCTACGCGCTCTGAAATAGTGGCTTTTGCCTCCGCCAAGTCCGATACCATCTCATCGTACTCGGACTTCAAAAACGTTTGCGCCGTCGATAGCTTATCGGCAAACTGTTGGGCTAAAACCACCAAGTCCTCGGCGAAAACACTCGTCGCCTTCTTGAATGGGAATAATGATTTTTTTATTTATCGCTGTTATTTACTTGCTCGATAAAAAATAATAATAATGATATTAAAAATTATGAAAATCATAGTAATTTCTGTTCGATAATTTAACGGGTTACACCACCCTGAGAGGCGAGAATAAGACTTGGTATTCATGAATATTTAGTAGCTAAACTAATGCATATTTTTTAAATCTATCTTTAGTCTCTTTTACTACATATCTTCAGCTTCTTAAATGTATTTTTTTAATCTAAAAATATTGATAATTGGCGGAGATTCACGCCTCCGCGCGCATCAAGTTTTTTCTTCCACCTTCAATTTACGGGAATCCTAATGGCCTTACAGTTCATCTGAAACATAAA
This sequence comes from Ophion ventricosus, assembly GCA_963932345.1. NCBI lineage: Eukaryota > Metazoa > Arthropoda > Insecta > Hymenoptera > Ichneumonidae > Ophion > Ophion ventricosus. The sequence continues at coordinate 11,223,777 of OZ010721.1, forward strand.
AGAATGAAAATATTTTCTTGAGTTAGGTTAACGACACGCTGCTATATAGGATTTTCTGGAAAAAAAGAAAAAATTGATTTTTGCAATGCCTGCCCCGAAAGTGCGATTTTCGATTGGTGTTTAGCGTGCGGAAAGTGGCTTATTTCTCAACGATGCTTACTTTCTCGCACTAGTGCGGGAATGCGAGACTTTCCCGCACTAGTGCGGAAAAAAAATCTATTTATAGCTCACTTTACCGCATTGATTCACGAAAAAACGGTTTTTTTCACGGTTGATAGTTTTTTGTTCTACGATTTTGGACCGATCGAACAAACCTGAATATAGCGACATTCATGTGATATGAAACGTCAACTTATCACAGTTGACGTTTGAAATGTGAAAAAATAAGAATTGATTATGGTTATTGGTTATTGGTTTTGTTGAATCTTAAATCCCACTTTCGAGACAGTCATTGCAAAAAATAATGTATGGGACATGTGCGAAAAAAACGAATTACATCGCGCGTAAGTTGCCGAATTCGCCTCGACTTATGGTGCATTTCTCACTCGTATTCGTGTGAAATGCACCATAAGCCTTCGACTCATGCGGCAACTTCACGCGCGACGGAATTCGTTGTTTCCCGCACTTGTAGCATAAATTACTATTTTGGTATCACGCAGAAACTTATGTTTTTTTTTACATACAATTTCTACTTAAAAACATTGCTTAAACAAAAACGGTTAACATTAGAAAAAAAATCCTACTTACGGATTGAGATAATTATGTTACAAATGTGTGGTATAAATATCAAATTAATCGGATCAGCTGTTGTTGAGTCTCTCGCGCAAATTCGACAAATGTCGTTTCGAGAAAAACGCGTTTAAAGTTTTGAGGCGGCTTCAATAGTAAAAAATATTTAAAATTTGTGACATACCCTTGTTGTATGGTCAATCGGTGATGCCTGCTCCATATTCGGATCCTTCCTCAGCAAGTTGCTGGTCCTCGAGAAGTAATATTGACCTTCTCCGAGCTGTTCTAGCCTCTTTTGTAGTTTCTTGCGGGCGTTTTTCAGCAAGCGATATACGGTGCTCGTCTCCGTCATTACACATATCATAACAATTACTCCCGATGGTTATGTTTAATACGTGAAATATTAATAAACTATTACTATAGCCATCATTATGAATACACGTAGCGATGTAAGTAGTTATTTAAACTACTATCATACCACTGAAACTTATTTTCGATGCGATTTTCCATATCATAGCATTTATGCATTGGTTACAGTTTTGATTATATCCTTCTAAACCTCCAATTGACAGTGGAGGAATCGGACCTTCCAAGAAGAAAAATCTATGCTCGGGTACTAGTTTCATAGAAGCGAGGGATGAATCTATCTAAAGGAGCACTGCTCAGTGCGGTAGAAAAAAATTAATATCTTTGTTAATATTGTAGGTGCAGACTTCGCATTCAGCTTAAAATTTTCATTATGGTTCAAACTATGAGAATAAAAATTAAAATAAAAACATCGATTTTTAGAAAATTTCAGGGTGGTGTAACCCCTTAATGAAGCTGAAATATAAATTCTTTGTTATTTCAATATCAATTTCATCAATGATGGTCTCGCATTTTTATTGTTATTAGTTGAGCATTTATTTTATCCGAATCATTTTATCCAGTTGAATAATAATCGACGTGAATTAAATACGATGCGAACTTACCGTAGCAACTAGTAAGAGACAAAGAACTTTTGCGAGATACAACATTTTTTTGAAGAACTTAATGAGGTATGAACGAGTGTCGCGGGCGTCCTTCTATGGTGTATAGATTAGCAATACCTCGGAGCCTGACCCTGTTTATACTGTTCGATTGTCTTAAATTAGATGTTGAATACAGGCTGAAATAAGAAACATAAATTCAGCGTTTCCTTCGGGCAATTTGAGTCACTTAAGGCCTTAGGCCACTCTAGGGGCAAAAAAAAGTCTGGAGATATGCAGCCCGTTATCGTACTGCAATCTCGTCGCCAGACACTTCGAAAATAACACGAGTTATTTTCGAAGAGTTAAAATATTGTCAAAGTTCCGTCACTTACATTTCGATAATTTGTTTCGGGCCGATCGTTCTGAATCGTTGAGTCGTCAAATAACTACTGTTTTTTTTTTTTTAATGAGCTCCGCTAATATAAATATGATCTGCATTTATTGCGAAACGTACAGAACTGTCGAATCGTACGATGCCTATTATCCAGCGGCACGTTTCGCCAAAGTCACTTCTAAAAGACAATACGCTCGTGCAAAAATGCTGCGCTTTGAAATGGCGCGTTCGGTTTAACACTTAACACGTATCGATATTTCAATTTGGATGCAAATTAATGTACACGGTGTGGCACGTTTCGCCAAAGTCACTTCTAAAAGACAAAAAAGACTTCTCGTGCAAAAATGCTGCGCTTTGAAATGGCGCGTTCGGTTTAACACTTAACATGTATCGATATTTCAATTTGGATGCAAATTAATGTACACGGTGTAGCATTTGCGGAGTCTGACAACACTGATTGTTTCGTCATTCTTTTTTCCTCATCTAGAATAAACTTAATAATCCTGTGAACAATTTGACCCGTATCCGATATTAAAATGTGCAAAAGTACCGAATTCATATAACCGAGCTACAGATGTCACTTGAAGACTCGAGCTGGTAAACGCACTAAAGTGGCTCTCCAAGCTTGATGGAGAGCCACTTTTCAGGTTGATCGTAGATCAACCTGAAAAGTGGCCGATTGTTGCTAAACTACACTGAGAGAAAAGTGTACAGTATTTACAAAAAACGCGCATGGTAAAAGAGAGTATAGTCGAATTCCCTATAGTTTATTGTCACCGCAAGCATAATATGGTTAACACAACTATAAGCGAAAAGTATACGTAAACATGCGACTTTGGTGGCGTGTTTGACTATCTGGTATCTCCGAAATTACTATACACTATTTTAAAAGGCTTTACAATATCGATATGGTTAAGGCAGTAGTCTGCTTTAGGAGCCGAAAAAAAAGCGTTTTTTCAACAATTTTTTTGAAAGGGAAGGAAATGATTGCGGTAAACGAAATTTTGAGACGATAGTATATTATATTCAAGCTTTAAAAAACAATTTTTATTATTACAAATTATTGAAATTTGCCAAAGTTGTAACGATTTTTCTGGGGCGCCTGGAGTGTGCACTCGTAAATCGGTGCCGGTGATGGAGGTCGTGCGATGCATCTGAAACAGTGGAACCAAATTTTTTTTTAGTTTTTATAAGTTCCTTTTCTATATGAACTAAAAAAATACCGAAGAAATGACGAAATTCCAAATTTTTTCGAAGTTTGAAAAAAAAATTCACTTTTTTGAAAAAAAAAATTCACTTTAAGTTGCAAAACAAGTAATTTAAATAGTACTTTTGTCCAACTTTTTTAGTTCAAATAGAAGATAATTCAATACTGAAGCTAGATCACTTTGGTTTTTTTCGATCGGACATATATTGTTTTTACTATCGCCGGCACCGTTTTCCAAAACTTGTGAAAATGAAAACTCGAGAAAACGGGCTGTAAAGTTCTGCCCGAGCATTCGCACCTGCTCGACGCTCGGCCACTAAAACTGATCTAGCTTCGAAAATATGTCGAATTGGCCTCTAAAATTTTGAACACATATTCTTGGATAGTTTTGGAATAGATTTAAGACAAAAACGAAAAATCGATTTTTTGAAGCCTGTAAAGCAGACTACTGCCTTAATTCAGCTATATCACAAAATCGGCGCACAAATACTAATGCTACACTGAGAGCAAAGTACATGGTATTTATGAAAGACGCCCACGACAAAAGACGGGATAGTAAAATCCCGTAGAGTTTATTGGCACCGTAATCATAATATGGTTAACACAACTATAAGCGAAAAGTATATCTAAAAATACAACTTTTGTGGCGTGCTCGACTATCTATTATCCCCGAAATAACTACTAACTATTGTAAAAATATTAACTGAATTAACTATATCGATATTGTAAAGCCTTTCACCGTAGTTAATAGTTATTTCGGGGATACTAGATAATCAAACACATTACCAAAACGGCATGATTAGATAGACGCTTATAGTTGTGTTAACCATATTATGATTGCGGTGTCAATAAACTATAGGGAATTTAACTATGCCCACTTTTACCATGGGCGTTTTTTTAGAAAATACTATGGACATTTTTCTCAGTGAAAGTTTGTACTATTTATATGGTTAACATTAACACTTGTTGAGTATAAATTTTTACAAGATCTTACGAAAAGTGACTATACGAACACAATTATGGTAATCTTATAGTGAAGACGTAAATCATTTGTGGAACGTGTCAATAAAGTAGAGACAGCGGTAGCACGCTGTGTTCGATATAGATATATTAGCGCATTAATTTATCAGTTTTTAAAATTCGATATTTCGAAAACTATTGCGTTGCGCCAAAAATCCATTTAAGCAGTGACATATATTATCAAAAAGACGATCTGTGCAAAATTCTACCTATATCGGAGGTAACAGCTATTCGGAATTGCAGCTGGAATTACTTTTATCTCTTATTCAAAATCTACGATCAAAATAACATAAGTACCCGGTAGCATAGTGGCAGCGTGCGTAGTATAGATAGGTAGGTCGTAGCTTCGAATCCATGTTCAGGCGAAATATTTTCTCCGACAGGAATCATTTCAGGAGGTCAGGGAATGACAAATTATGATAAACAATCATACAGGTAGTAGTTACTCTCAATTGAGCATTTTTGAATTTATGAATATTTTCTACATTTAATAGACATACCATGCAATATGGTAAAAATTACTATTTTTTGATAGTGTAAGGTAATATCCATTTTATGAAAACCTACTATATTATATAGCATTGACCAATCAACGTATGCTTGTAAGATTGTTGGTTGCGGTTAAAATATGAGCATAGTTAACACAACTGCTAAAATATCATAAGCAGTACTATATTTTAGGCAGTAACCATGACTATAAAATATTATTGTCCCCTCAGGGAAATATAAAATATGGTTAAAATATGGTTGAAGTTACCATACATTTCTCTCACTGTAGCGACAACGAAAAATGTCGCTACCGAGTTACAGAATCTTGCCACAGAGCTCAAAACTGACAATACAGTCAAAAGCCCGATTCAAAGAAATTCATGACCTAATAGAACAAGATATAAAAAAAAATTCATTGAATATTTCGAAAACCAATCAGTACGAAGGAACGTTTGGCAATTTGTTTGCGGTAAGTAGACCTGTCTACCTACGGTCTAACGGAATGATGCGTCCGACGTCTAAGACTACCAAACGATTTCAATTCGCTAACAAACGCTACCAAACGACCACCAAACGATTGATAAAAAAATGGCATGGCTAACTTTGTCGGGTTGAAAATACCGCGCGATGCAATAAGGACCGTGCATGAGCTGTAGAAAGCCTCACCAACGCCGATGAGTGCGCTCTCTCGCGTCCAAATGTGCAATTATTGTGGTGAGATTTTGTCTGTAAATAGTACGAAAAAAAAAAAACAAATATTGCAAATACAAATGTTAAAAGTTATAAAACATGGTTTTAGTCCTGTACTTAACGATCGTGTTCGAGGTCAAAATGCTACAAAGGGAAGAAAGTTGTTCGATTCAGGCCACATTTTAAGGTAGTATGTGCACGAACCTCCTTATTAGGAAAAAAAATTGATTTTTTTGTATGCTGTAGTATAGACATACAGAATGACGTCCGCGAAAACTCAGCATGCCTTACCGGCTAGATACAATAGTAATTAATTCACAAAATTAATGCATTTAACCCATACCATATGGGGAATCCGTGCGGATCGAGCTTTGAAACGAAAATAATAGTAGTTCGCGAATAGATATGAGCTATGCGAAAAGCGATAAATAACAAGAAAACTGTCGCGGTTACGTATGTTGCATACAAAATATAGGTTACGGGATATTTCGAGCAGATATTATCGATTGAATCGAATAATTTTTGCGTTCGCTAGCCGTGTCTGTCATGGCGGGAGAGATGGCGTAGATTTGGCAAAACCGCATGCCGTCAGCTGTGTTCGTATCCGGGAGGCCGAATCGAGCCGGTCAATTTGAATGCAACGACAAAAGTTGTAGATTCTTTACGCGAGAAATTTGCTCATTAATGATAAATAATTATGGATTGAATATTACATAATGAAGTTTTTATCATTCTTTTTTATCTTCGCGGGCGTTTTTTCTACTCCATATTGTATGTAAGACCGAAGTACATACGCATATTGCACACACACTACACACATGCTTACACACACGGACGGCATAAACAAACTTTTGACATTGATCGGAAGCGGCTGAGCGGCGTTGCCACGAATATTGCCAGAATTATGAAATAGCGGACGGTGAGACAACTCAAGTCAAATCTGATTGCTATTTTAATACTTTACTTTTCATAATATAATGCACACAGTTATCACATCACACTTCTCAAATAATTATTTTCCGTATCATATTTATTATTGTACCTAAATGTATTATATTTTGCATTTTTCAGATTCGAAAATTTATCGATATTCTATTGACTAGTCAATCCGCTAGTACTACCTTAAATGTCACTGAAAATGAAAACACGGTGGATGAAGTAATCATCACCGCTTAAGTTGTAGCTCAGATTAGTATGTCAATTTTTTACAATGTCAAAATAACGGTACGTATTAGGAACTTGTGCATAATTGATAAAAAATATATAGACCTTTGAAATGAATAATAATTTAATATCTTTTAAATTTTCAGCTCGATTCTAACATAAATACCACGAATGCTGAGTGTTCGTGTAAAGCTGGTCTATCTGGAAAATGCAAGCGTTTCGTGCGCTGCTTCACTATGTAAATTCTCCAGAGAGTGCCTCATCAAAAACGAGTCACGCGCAAGAATGGTGATAGCGAACGACATTTTTGCCGCTCAAATCGTTGTACGGCCTGAACAGATTTTATTGTTGTTGGTTTCCCATGGAAAATCGTGGGAACATAAAATCGAGGTGTGATGGATGTTCCGATTTCGCCTTATTGATGAAAGTAGCATTACATATTTTAGTGTTCTTCGTTAGTTCCCAATCCGTTCAATTTTTACGGAAATCGCAAATAAATTGAAGGTTATGGCTAAATTACGACTCAAATTCCAAACATTCCATTGTTTTACCGTTGAATTTTATATTTCAGGGAAAATTGTAGAATGATGTACGCCTCGACTTAAGAATCGCGTTAGTATTTTTACTTTTTTTTTTATTGTTCCAACGTATACTCTTTTATGAGTTTTTACGTATTACCCTTCCCAATTGAATCCTTTTTTTTTCCTATCACTCCCTACCCGCACTTCGCTAATCTAACCTAACTTCCGTTGCGTCCACAGTCGTCTTAAGCTACACTATACCGCATTTGCCGAGGGTACGGGGAAACTATGGAAAACCCGTACCGGTATAGACGGCCCTGTATTTTTTTTTTCTGATTCCTTGGCATACCAGAACCTTTTTTTTGCTCAAGGTATGTATACCAAGGCCTCAGAAAAACGGCCTCCCCCGCTCACTCGTCGATGCGCCAGCCAGAGCACGGCTAAGCGGTCACCGCACCAAGTATTGACCTCGTTCGAGGCTGCTTGACATCAGTGATCGCTCGAGCCGCCCCCCGACCGCCCAACCACCAGCGTCGGTTAGGAATCGCGTTAGTATAATTAACATAACAATACTTACGCGTAGTTTTTAACTGCTTTAAAGTTTTCCATGGGGCATGTACTCGGGGAATGAGTAAAACTTCACTGGTCGAAGAATGTCTCAAAGTCGTAATCGCGTATTAGAACAGCCTCGAATGCAACAATATCGTCTTGATGAAGACATTACGAAAAGAAAACTTGTTTTCCGTAAATTAATACAAAAAAAATGACAACTCCCATATACGAGCGTTGTTGTCGTCACCACAGGCGGGCAACCACTTTAGATGCTTCAAAAAACTTTTTTTTTTAATTTCATAAATCGTTAGCAAAATATCTTAAGAATACACCCTGAAAATTTCAAAACCATATTCGGATTCCTTCCAACGGTATGTATATAAATGATAAAGACCCTCCGCTCGACTCCCAAGCGCACTCATGTATCCACAAGCGCTCAGTTAGGTAGTTTGTTTGGGTTTGTTTGAGTTTTCATAACCCAAACAAACCCAAACTCGACCGTTTGGCGGTTAGCTCCAAAACATCTCCATTCTGGGTAGAAAATAATCGAGGTGGCGGCATTTCTTGCTGCTATTTTATTCAATGAAAGAAATTCAGCCCTACTCATGGTTATGAATGAACTACAAATCATAATTGGCAGGCAGAGCTACGCATATGCCGAGCAAATGGATCAGATGCGCGTGGTTCGGCAAAATAGACAAAGTTTATTAGAGACAAAAGAAGCTCGAAAAGCTCGTAAAGAGGAAATGCAAGCTTCAAATGAGTTGCATGAGGAAGAGGAAGGACTGCTGTATGGTGCTGGAATCGCTGATTAATCGGTAAGACACTTTATCATTTGATTAAACACATTTGACTTTGCGTTTTTCGTTTGTGAAACTTTAAACGTGTTTTTTCTCGAAACGACATTTTTTCAATTTGCGGGAATCATAATTCAAAAGCTGATGGATTATCTTCAAATTTGGAACACGTTTACATAATATAACTTATTAAAACATGAACCTCAAGTTGGAAAGATTAGATTGTTTAAAACATATTTATTATTGCAAAATGCCGGGAAAAAAATGCTAAAAATCGATCATTTTTTTTTCAAACACGTTCCAACATTCAATTCTCGATATTTTTTTAAATTTAGGTTCATGTTCTTAAAAAAAACATCTCAAGAATGTATAAAAATTTGTTGGACTATTTCAGATGCGAATTGCGAGCTGCACAATTCCCGCAAATCGATTTGAAAAAATTAACTTGAAAAAATTACCAGAGATGTATGAAAGTATGAATAAATTATTGTCAGAGTTGCGGAAATTTCCGTTATTTTTTTCACAATGAAAAAAAAATCTAAAAAAATCATCTAATTTTCGGTCTCCTAAAGTGGTTGCCCACCTTAATGTTAGGCCGCTCGGCACTGCAAGTGCCGCGCACGGTCCCTATACCCCTGCGCGTAACCCAGTGACGTCACAGCGCGATCACGACGCCGTCAAGCGGCGGTTCGGTTCCGACAAAGCTTGTCCCCGAGCTTCCTACGACATCTGGCGCTTCTACACAAGTCATACTCGCTGCTACCGCCTGTATATCGAATACCAGAACGATAGGTCGAAATGTATACGCTCGCTCGATGACTCGAAGTGCATGCACATGCGTGAGTGGTGTGTGTGTGTGTGTGTGTGTGTGCGTTGGATGAAGGAAGTAAATGTATCGAGTGTTTGCGTGTGATGCGGGGGCCGCGGCTCAACTCCGGGGTTAGCCAGAGTTTTATTTACCAATTAAAAGCTGCCGATGTTCGGTGCGGGGCGTTAAATGTGCGTGAAAAATGTCGAATCCCGGCGGTAGCAGGAGGAACGGGGCGACGAAGATCCGTCTTACGAGTGAGTTTATTATTCCCGTTTCCGCGAGGGAAGAGAAGAAGGAGAAGAAAAAAAAAAATGCGCGGAGTCCCAAGTATGCTGCGAGCGTGAAAGTTCTTTTTTATATCCCTCGTCGCAACTCACGCCGTTGAGACACCGTCGTCAAGTGAATTCGAGCGAAACATCATTTTTTTTCAAGCCGCATTCTTTTTTTCCATATACGCTCGCAATTCATACCCGATGAAATATATCATCGAATTATTCGATTATTTAGCGGGGCCTTGTGTTTTCTGTGCCGCCGAGGACCTCAACGCTGTGAATAATGTAATGTGTATACGAATGAAGAAACGTCCTCGAGTGCGTCGAGAGGCGACGTCTCGGTTGGCTAAACTGACCAATCCTCTGTGTGTCCCTCGCGTGTTACATACGTACGCGTTTGACGGTCGAGTCCTTTGGGTTATGGCAATTTTTTCCCCCTGTCACCCACCATCGCGACGAAAGAATTCCAGGGATCTATCCCTCCCTCTCTCTCTCTCTCTTTCTCTTCCGCAATTTCTCGTACGAGCGAACGACCCCACTGAGAGAACGCGATCCGGGAGTCTGTGACTTTTTTAAATCATCTCATCAACTTCATTAATTCCCATCAATTCTCTCTCTCTCTCCCTCCCTCCCCCTCTCTCTCTCTCTCTCTCTCTCTCTTTCACTCTTACACTCGTGCACATAGTCGCAATGTGCTCCAATTAACACTCCCTCTTGTTGCAATAGTCTCATCGGCACACTCAAAACTCTTAATTTAGAAAACATCATTACTGTTCTTCCCGTATGATTATGAGAGATCTTGTGCACGTCCCAACATCTCGTTTGGGCTCGTCACAACTGCAATTATTCCTCATTTTTTAACCTTTTTTTCTTGTGGGTCTCGTACTCTTATTTTTGTCTTCTGTGCTTTTTAGAGCCGTGAAATCACAGATTTTAGTCGCTCGTTCGATAGGCCCTTGCGGCATCGTTGAATTTGATATCGATTTGTTTCGCGAATGCTTTTCGCTTGACGCGATAATGCAATCTTTTGTTTTTACAGTCCTGTGCGCCCGCAATCTAGCCAGAAAGGACCTGTTCCGTAAGTACACTTCCCAGAAACGTCCGGGATATCTACTATGGAAAGAAAAGTGCTTCAGGTATATTTTTTTTTCTTTTTCTTTCATCGACGATATAGGACTACCAGATCCGTTCGCCAAGATTACAGTGGATGGCTCGGGACAGTGTCATAGTACGGACACCTGCACAGCTACGCTCGATCCTAAATGGAATCAGCACTATGATTTGTGAGTACTAATATTTTCTTTTTTATTTGCTCTTAGTCGACAACACCTGCTGAACTAGTCATACTTCCTTTGATGGACGTACAAAGGTCGCTGATATAAAATATTCATGATGTTGAAGTTTGCATCGTTGGAACGCAACGAAAATTAATTCTTATTGATTGCTCAAAAATTTCTTTGTGGCTGTGAAAATCACACAAACGTTTTTACTTATTGTCTTTAGACATTTAGGACTTCCATTTGCAAAAATGCCAACTTTGGATAGCCATAAAAATGAAGAAATGAAAAAAATGCACACAAAAATCGTTGCACTCCAACGATGCAAACTTCAACGTCATAAATATTCATATTAGTTGTTATAGCAGAGACACTATGTTTTCGAGTAGCTACGAACAAATGATGATTTTCTCTATATCCTATCTGGTCTAATCAACTGAAATACTCATGGATTAGGGTTCGAACGAAAATTTTTGTTTGTGTCAATTTTGTTCTATGGAAAAAAAAAGATTATAAAAGACATTCAAGAGGAAAAATGCATTGCTTTAAATATCATGTACTTTTAGGGTCATTTGGAAAGATTTTCCTAGTCTTTCGTTTCGCTCGTAACGAAAAGATATTCAGAAATGAATTGTTGTTAGGCTCAACTAAAAATCGCAATCAAGACGAAACGATTAGAAAACGACTTACAGGATGAGACTTTGTACATTCGAATACAATGAGACTTTGTACATTCGAATACATCCAAAGGACTCAGTTTTGTATTTTGGAAAATAAAGTAATGCAAGATGCATCATCTTAATTGCAGATACATCGGGAAAAACGATGGTATCACCATATCAGTGTGGAATCACCGAAAAATTCACAAGAAGCAAGGAGGTGGTTTTTTGGGATGCGTCAGGATACTTTCCAACACGATACAGAGGCTCAAAGACACAGGATGTAATGGCACATCTTACTCGTACATAACTTGAATAGCAAGTTTAAAAAATATTGTCGAAGCTTCTTTTCGTTAATTAACTTGTTTGTGTGAACGTAGATCAACGTCTCGATCTGTGCAAAGCACACACCGACGACACTGACGTAGTCAAGGGTCAAATAGTCGTTTCTCTCTTGTCACGTGACGGTCACAACGGAGCCGTTAGCAACACGGTTGGACACAATGCCGTGGTTGATGTTCTCGGGGATCTTAGCTGCCCGACTGATCTACCCGATGGCTGGGAGGAGAGAAGAACCCAAAGCGGTCGTCTATATTACGTGAATCATTACACGAAGAGTACACAATGGATCCGGCCGAATTCTCGGTAAAGATAATCCGAATATTTTATTAGCTACTTAAGGTTATCGACGATAGATTATACAAATTGATATTTCGGATATTGCTTGCCTTATATCTTCAACACATGAATGAGATGGAATTCTTGGAATGCGATGCCGATTTACTTTTTTTTTATCACTTCTATTTATTTTCGCAAGTTTTTGCTACAGAAATTGTCCAACCATTTTTTAACATGATCATTCAGAGAAAAACAATGTACATGTGGAAAAAAAAGATTTATAATAATACGAATAAGGAAATTAAAAATATGAAAAAGAACGGTCGTAGCGGTCCAACGATGCAAACTTTAACACGATACTGTTCAAGAATTGTTTGCATCGAATTTGTCGAGAGTCAGCGTTACGGTTTGGATTTTATTTAAAAATATTCCTTCGCTAAAAATTCCGCTCAAGCTCTTTTTCGAATTACGAGATATCGGGATAAAATTTGATTACACACGGAGAATAACATTAAATGCTGGTATCGAATTTGGCGAAAAACGATAAAAGCGGGAAAATTCTACACAATCAAACATTTTGTGGATTCGTAAGATTTAGTGAACGCTCGCCTTACTCAGGTTTTCAAGAATCGGATAGACATTTTGCATATTTGTGTAAAAAGTGTTTACCGGGTATCTAAAAATCTAAGTTAAGAGCTTCACTGATTTTCTCGAATTTACGAAAATCGTCGATATCGAATTTAATCACTATAATTACGTGGAAGTTTTCAGATATTTATAAAGCAAGCAATTTCGTTGACACAAATAATGTGTTACGGAAGCATGTTTTAGAAAAGAAAATCAGACAAATAAGAAACTCGCGCGTTGCATCCTCACAATATTTTTCTCTCACGAAGTATCATTGAAAAAAAAACGGTTTTCTAACAGCAGAAACTTTGTCTGCGAAATAAAATAACGACGAAGCAATGGCCAAGTTTCTGAATCCTACGTTTTTTTTTCATTTCCGCAAAATAATTAAGAATCGCGATTGATTATTATCCGCTTTTTGTATAGGCCGGGCAACGCGATAATACCAACGACGCCGGAGCCTCCGGCTCCACCGGTCTCGGAGCCGACATCGCCGAGTGGTAGTGGTACACCGCCTACAACGCAGTCGGACAGTCCACCGCACAGAAGACAACAGCAGGATGGTTGGAACGCGGATGGTACACCGAGTAGAACACCGAGCAGGGAAAGCTCGACACAGAATACCCCGAGAAACACGCCGACTCAGCAACAGGCGAATCAGCGTCAGACGCCACCACCAACGTCAACGTCGTCGAACGCGTTGAGGGAGCGTCGAACGCCGCGCAACAACGACGAGCAGAATGCGAATCAAACGCCGAACGGACGTCAGAATATTGGACAGCTGAGGCGACCAGGTCGAACGAACAGAAATCGTAACGGTGGCTTGTCTGAGAGGCGCAACGACGCTCAACAGCCGTCGGATCTACCACGCGGTTACGAGATGCGTCAGACCCAACAGGGACAAGTGTATTTCTACCATGTACCCAGTGGTGCCTCGACGTGGCACGATCCGCGAATACCGCGTGATTTGCCCGCAAACGAGTTGGCGAACGAGCTCGGTCCGTTGCCGAGCGGTTGGGAAATGCGACAAACCGCGAGCGGACGCGTCTACTTCGTCGATCACAATAACAGAACGACACAATTCACCGATCCTCGATTATCCAGTCAGATAATAAGCAACATATTGAAGAGACAGAGCAACCTTACCAACGGACAAACCAATCAAACGATTACGAGCAATCCGACAAGCATTAGAAACGAACAAACAAGCGCGGAAAATAGTACATCGCCCGCCACTCCGAACAGTACGAACCAAACTCCCGCGAGAACTCCAACCTGTACGAGCAACAATAATTCACCGAGTACGGAAACAACGCAAAATACAACCGTTGTGGCGCAAACAGTGTCGGATTTGCCGAAGGAACTCATGGAGAGTGAGTTGTTGCCGAAATACAAGAGGGATCTCGTCGCCAAGTTGAAGTGCCTTAGAGCCGAATTGAACGCGTTGCAACCGCAGAGCGGACACTGTCGCCTCGAGGTAACGAGGAACGAAATATTCGAAGAATCTTACAGGCTCATTATGAAAATGCGTCCGAAAGATATGAGGAAACGTCTGATGGTGAAATTTCGAGGCGAGGAGGGCCTCGATTACGGTGGTCCCGCTCGTGAATGGCTCTATCTACTGTCTCACGAGATGCTCAATCCTCAATACGGATTGTTCCAATACTCTCGCGACGACAATTACACCCTACAGATTAATCCCGATTCCGGCATCAATCCGGAGCATCTTTCGTACTTTCATTTCGCCGGTAGGATAATCGGCATCGCGGTTTTTCACGGTCATCACATAGACGGCGGCTTCACGACACCCTTTTACAAAATGTTGCTCAACAAAGCGATAACGCTGAGCGACATCGAGGGCGTAGATCCCGAATTGCATCGTAGTCTCACGTGGATGCTCGAGAATAGCATCGATGGCGTATTGGATGCTGCTTTCTCCGTCGAGCACAGCAGTTTCGGTGTACTGAGAAATCACGAGTTGAAACCCGGCGGCAAAGAGATAACCGTCACCGAGGAGAACAAACGGGAATACGTTAGGTTGTACGTCAATTATCGTTTTATGCGGGGCATTGAGCAACAGTTTCTTGCACTCCAGAAAGGCTTTCACGAATTGATACCGCCGCAATTGCTGAGACCGTTTGACGAGCGCGAATTGGAACTCGTTATCGGTGGCCTCGGACAGATCGATATAAACGATTGGAAACTTCACACGAGGCTCAAACATTGTACACCAGAGACACCGGTCGTCAAATGGTTCTGGCAGATCGTCGAGTCTTACGGCGAGGAAATGAGGGCTAGACTGTTGCAATTTGTCACTGGAAGCTCGAGGGTACCTCTTCAGGGCTTCAAAGCTCTGCAGGGTGAGTCTTTATTCGCTACTAGCTTTCGCACACAGCTTCGCCCGCGTGCAATTTGGCCCATAGAAACTTTATTACCAGTTGCACGCCTTATCAGAGGTTGCTTTGTAATAGCCTTAAGGCAGTCATCCCGTGTGAAAGCTCTTTTTTCGCTTTTTTTGGGATTTTTTTTTTTTTTTGCGAACTAAATAAACATACAACTGCGAACTTTTCACCACATATTTATTCATATTTCGAGCACACTTTACAATTTTTTCAGCCCGAAATCGTCGCTCATTGCTACAGTACATGGCAACTTAGCGACTCATCTTCAAAAAAAGTTTTTTTTCGGTGACCACCATTGCGGGCGTTCTGCTTATCCTACTTATCCTAAGTAGCTATCATACCTACATGAGTACTGAATAAGTCATTCAAATTTCAAAGGAATTCGTTCGATAGATTTCGAGATATCGTGGTCACCAGTTTGAAAAATACAGTTTTGAGAAAAACGCGTTTAAAGGTTCAAATACGATTATCACCAATAAAATTTTGACTAACCCTTAATCTGCTATGCCTAGTCCATAAAGTGAACCTTCAGTTTCCTCAAAAAATCCTGTAAAGCCGATTGCTGCTCCCTGGCATAATTTCTCGCTCTTTTAGCGAAGTGCTCGAGTGTCGTTCGGAGCGGCAGACACGCGCTTCATTACGGCGAAGCGCGTAAGCTTGAGCTACGTGGCCAATTTGACATCCCATTGTAACTAAAACTTTCAAAATGTCATCAAATCCTTCATTGAAGACAATTACGGCAAGAAAAGTTGCTATTTCAACGATCTTTGTGCCAGAATGCAGGTGTTCAGGAGCGAAAGTCCAGATCAATGAATTTTATTGATTCATTGTTATTTTGTGTTCGTACTCCTAAACATCTGGTCAACAGTTCATCTCGTGATAAATCTTCATAGACTGGTTTGATGACTTTTTGAACGTCTGCAGTCAGAGGTGGCTTATAGTGGTGAAAATTGTTGAATTTGGAGCGCGCGCTCCAAACACCTGGCCTGTTCAACGCTGTAACTTCCGAACGGCTCCGAATATCGGAAAATCACTTTACTCACATATTCTACACTATATTTGGATGCAATTTATGCCAAAAAAATCGATTTTTTAACCAGTCACACGGGATGGCTGCCTTAAATATGAGTTTCATTATTTTGAAGAATATTTATACCAACTTTCAAGTTGATACACGTAAGGGATAGGGGAGAGTGGTCCTGAATGGCCCACTAAGCTTTTTTGCCCGAAAACAGAAGGTAAATCGGATTTCATAGCGCTGCTAAGTGTTTAGTTGCGTGCAGCGATCGCTTGCCTACAATCCAATGTAATTTAGGAAGGTGTAGTGTGGCTTTTGGAGTCGCAATGCAGTGCGGAGTGAAAAAGTACATCTTGACCATTTCTCAAAATTGTGTTCCTGAGTCGGCACCCCCCTGGTCTTGAGCCGGCACCCCATTTTTTTCACTCGAATGCAGGAAAGAGCGCAGATTCTCTAAATTACGACAGGAAATGGATGAATGTGAACGATTTAGAAGAATAAAACATGCATTTTTTGTCCAATTTTATATGGAAACATTTTTCGAGTACAATGTTGAAAATAAAAAAATATGAATTTTGGATTGAATGAAAAAAAAAAAAAAATTGAAAAAGAGATGATCACTCGCTATCGTCGTCAGATTCGCAGTACGTGGGGCGTACTGAACTCTGTAGCGAACGCAAACGCAAGTGCAATCCACTTATGGAGGGCTGCGAAGACTGGCGTTCTTGTCGTCGTATTTTATCTTTTGTGTCTTGCGTTTGAAATTGCGTCCCATGGCTATAGAGCAAAAACACCGAAAATGCAAAAAAAATAACAGAAACAATACAAAAAAGCAACAAGATAAAAAAAATTGGTGCCGACTCAGGACCACCTGTTTGATGCCGACTCAAGACCACTACGACTTTCTATCCGTTTCACGTGATTACGCACGCGAACAAATCCGAATGAAAAATCGACAAAACCAATCAATTAGAACATTGGATAAAGAAACCAATGCACTCACTCATTTCAAATTTTTAAAATATTTACATATCTGTAGCTGCTTCAGAATGAATGACGAAAATAAAATTATGTTACAATCGAAAAATATAAACGTGCTCACGCTGCGCAGAACAATCTAAACTGACAATTGTAAGCATAATTTATGTCAGTGTTTACCAACATGTCATACGACAAAATAATTGAGCCGACACGCACTCCATCTCTGAGGAACACCATGGTGCCGGCTCAACCCGCAGTGCCGACTCAGGACCACTCTCCCCTACAATTTTCTATACAAACTTTTACACCCCATTTCAACCCCTTACGAGTTGATTTTCGAAAAATCCTTTCATTATGCACCTCTACACCGTGTAAGGAGCATATCATCCAAATGTCATGTTTCTATTTTTAGGGGTTTAGTATGTACGTTGTCTATATGTCAGTCAGTCACGGAACTCTTTTATATTGATAGATCATTTTTCTCTTTTAAATTATCTCTCTTTCCCGATGGATAATTATTCGTGACTTTTTTTTCCATTAGCACCACCTTCGCGCATTCTCCTAATACAAAATCTAAATCTGCTAAATATTATGAATTCCTCGTACAATGTTTGCAGGATCTACAGGATCTGCAGGTCCGCGTCTCTTCACGATTCACGCGGTCGATGCGCCGAGCGAAAATTTGCCCAAGGCACACACCTGCTTCAACAGAATCGACATACCCCAGAGTTATCCGAGTTATCAGAAAATGCTCGACAAGCTTACCCAAGCAGTCGAAGAAACTTGCGGCTTTGCCGTCGAATAATATTCGGGGTAAGATTTTTATCCGAGATAGTACCGACGTAAAGGAAAGCTACACACACACGCACACACACACAAATGCAAATATGAAAAGAGGAACCCATACGAAAACTGCCGGAGCGCTGAACGGATGAGATTCCGTACAGTACGAGATCCAATATCCTCAGATAGTTCATAGGCAAACACATGCATATCCCTGAATTGCCTTAATCGTTGAATTATTAAGATAAAACAAACAAACAAATGGAAAAAGTAAATTATAATCGACGGGCAAAATTTTATCATTTGGTGACATATCAAGGAATCAAAAAGGAAGAAACAAGAGTGAAGAAAAATACAATTTTCGGGTTAGTTTCGCAACGTCGTGACCCGCCTGTGCAGTTCGATCGGTTTAGCCTCTAACGGAGGCTCTTCGTTATACGTATCTTCGTTTATTTTTTGTTTTTAATTTTTTTTTCAACACATCGCACTGTACGTAGGCAAGAGTCAATTAATCTCTCATATCAGTAATATTTCAATCACGGACTCGTTCGATTTGGTTGTCAACAGACAAATATACGCTGTACAAATAATGCTGGAAGGTCGCGTGTCTCAAAGCCAACTGTTTCATTCTCACAAGACGTATGCAAATAGCGTGAAAAAAACGGACAATGAGAGGAAAACATTTTCGTTTACGATGTGAAAAAAAATACTTGAGAAATTAATTTATTATTCGTCGGAGTTGTGAATTCATCTCTTGCTCGAGCATATCAGGACTTCGGATAATTTTTACGTTTCGTTCTCATACGTGTGAAAACAATACAAAAAGATAATGAACGAAAAAAAAAAACCAACAAAAAAAGTTGTTCGGTGTCGCGATTGTCTCGCACAGCCGCGAGACGAATTAATAAAGTTCTCGCGGTGACTGCACGATTTATTTATAGGTGAGATTAGAGATTGTAAATAGTTTAACGAAGAATGGGCAGTTGGAGGATAAGACAAAAAAATAAAGATTAAAAGAAAAATACACAAACACGCTCTACATAAGCCAGGATGAAAAAAATGGATGAAAATTAACGTACAGATTTGGGACAACGCGTGGTCTCGTTGGGTGTCCTTATTAAATAGGTTCATCTACTGTAACACGTGTAAACTAGCTTTAATTTAATAATGAAAGAAAAGGAGAAGAAAATCACAAATGTATCAGAGGAAAGTCTATTTAAAATGAGGGTCGAGAAGATTTGAGAAAAATGCCTTAGACCATACAGTCGCAGTGGATTGTTGCGATTGAATTAATATTTAAGGAAAAATCCTCAATTTTTTATATTCCGTTTCTTTGTTTTGTCCAGCGCATCTAACATTTCGAGAATATACTGGCATTAGAATGAAAAAGTAAAAAAAATCTAAAAACACACAAATATAAAAATATATTTACAGCGAGTACATTCTTAGTCATTGAAATGAAAAACGAAATTATCTCACTTTCTTGATCTTTCCGAATATATAAATATACCGTCAAAATAATTTGTTAAAAAGATCTGTGTATATTTTAAAAGAATCAACGTTTAAAATTTACGAGAAAAAAAGCTTAAAATTTCATTGACATTTCTGTAATATATTTATTCTTTGGAGAGATTTTTTTCGTCATTTTTGCAATTTAAAATTGATCTTCCAAGCATCGTGGCTAGGCTTGATTTTTTTTGTCTCATTGCGATATACTGAATTCCTTAGCGGATCATACAACTTGTCGTTACGATTGCATGGACTAAGTTTCCTCGATGTAGATTCAAGGGAAAAGAAAATCATGAAAAAAAAAAGAGTAATTATACTTCGGGCCGGGGGTTCGAGGTTTTTACGCCTTAACACCGGTACACAAAATACCGATAAATCAATGTATAAAATATCAACTTTCTAAACGTCAAATAAATCCTGGGAGTTTAAGAATTTAGGAGAGGTGTAAATGGTCATATCGGTAAATGAAAGAAAAAAAATCCACGTTTCTTTCGTAGTCTCGCAATCCCTCGTTAGAAATCTCACTACCGAAGGTCTTTCTCATAAAATTGAAATCACCGGATGCTTTACTCAACGTATGTTCGATTAACGAAATAGTAGACGGCGGAAGTTCAGCAAGAAATTGAAATTCGTTCGGATAATCTTTCTTTGTTTCTCCTCCGATTACACACTTGTATCAGAACTTGAGCAACGAATTTGAATAAAAGAAATACGAAGATAGAGTAGTCGAGAGTACTTTGAAACGACGAATCAAGTGGCGGCCCTAAAATAATCTTTGTTTTTTCCATCTTTCAATTCCACGCTTTTCCGAATTTCATTCTTAGGCCACGAATCCCAGATGCTTGAATTATATGGTATTGAAGTTTGCATCGTTGAAACGCAACGAAAGTTCTTTTTACACATTTGATTTTCCCTCATTTTTATTGTAGATCTTTTTTTGTAGATTTATATTGTAAATCGCTAAATAAGATATCTTAAAAAAATCGTCAAGAGATTTTCATAGGCAAAATCTGCTAAAAGAAATTAAAGAGGAATTCAGTAATATTAATTTTCATTGAGTTTCAACGTTGCTAACTTTTCAGCCTCATTGAATTATGGCGTTTTTGGTCTGTAGAATAATGCGTCTACATTGCGTCAACGATTATACATCGAGAGGTGGGCATCACGAAAACGAAAAACCATTGGAAATCATTTTCAAAGAATAATCGTGAAAAGCTAGCAACTAGTAAGTTTAATTTCGAATGAGATTTATCCCGAACAATTATTTATGACCTCGTGGAAAGATTCTTCATAATTATTAATAAGACAATTAATTGCGAATTATCTATTTTATAATAATGATGATGAATTACAATATGTAGAAATGTATTTAAAATGATTTTTCTATAAAACGATAATCCGTGTCTGGATTACACGCTATTCGTGGCATTCGGAATAAATTTGCGTGAAAGAATTTTCTCCGAACGACAAAGATTCTTTCACGGCACTTTTTTTAAAAATAGACGCACAAAATGCGTCCCCTCCTCTCCCTCCCTTCATGTCGACACGTTAGTTACATTATGTATAAATAATTATACCCGCGACTATTATAACTACGTATATTATTATAGACATTATATTCTACCCCGTCCCAATTATCATGACTATTAATTATATCACGCCACCATTAACGTTGTTAAAAACAAGATGCAATTTTACCATAAACAAAACGTTCGAGAAACAAGGAAAAATATTGTACATATATACCGTTTGTTTCTTCTTCTTTTCCTCCTCTTCTTTTCTTTTGTATTTTCGATGAAATGTATATTTTAATAAAAAATATCCAATGGTATCGAAACGCTCAAAGTTAGGCGGTCTCTTAACAACCTTATTCTTACTGTGGTATGGTTAAAATGAATTGCGTAATATACGTCGTATAATTGCGTCGTTGATCCTAAAGTGAAGGAAAAAAAAATGAACATGGAGATA
Source organism: Ophion ventricosus (assembly GCA_963932345.1). NCBI lineage: Eukaryota > Metazoa > Arthropoda > Insecta > Hymenoptera > Ichneumonidae > Ophion > Ophion ventricosus. The sequence goes on from OZ010721.1 coordinate 11,245,215, forward strand.
AAAAAAAGGTGGCGCATGAAGAAAAAGTCGGGAAATAAAAACGATTTTGATAATTTTACACGAAATTGTCACATTTAACATAACACCAGTGTATATTGTGTCACAACTGGGATACATAATATTACAATGGTGCATAATAAAATTCTATACATATTTTTTTTTTCTTCTATCTAAAGATAAATCATATTTTAAATGTTTTTTTTTTTGTTTTAAATTCCATCACCCTGTTTCCCTCCGAGCTGACGGCAACCGTGATGTCTCCTTTTTTTTAAATCCACAATCGATTGATCGTATGACGTTTAAGCTCCGCAGCTCGTAAGGAATATTAAGTTTGGATTTGATTTTCGCTTGTCACGCTCGCTCGCTCGCTCGCTCTCTCTCTCTCGCAAACTACCTTCTTCACCGTCCAAACAAGCACAAAACACAAACTTTTTGTTTCTTCTTCTAAAAAGCAATAAACCAACTCTTTTTTTTACGCTTCAGTAACGTATTCATATTATTAATTATAATAATAATTCATATAAACATTATCTCTATTCGTTTTTTTCCATGTTAATGTCATTCTTAATGGTAGATTCTAGTCAATAGAGGGAGGGGGAGGAGGGTATAACGGGCAAATGTTCATTCGGGTTGGAGTGAAAGAGGAAGGATTAGTATCGATTACTAACGCTATGATGACTTGGAGAGGACTTCTTTCTTTTTCTTCTATCTGGGATGATTTTTTTTTTCTAGCTTGTTCTTTTTTTTTTCACCTGCTCTCTTCCATCCCGTTTCTCTCTCTCTCTCTCGCTCTCTTGATTTGCGCGAAAAAAAAGTTTCCGGTATTGACGTTTGATCCGCTCAAACGCATCTTATATGCATAATATATCATATATATATATACATATTGTATATATAAGCTTTGCGCCCTGCATACGTTTTTTTCTCGTTTTAATATATTCATATATATATATTTTTTCGTCTGACGTTTATCCAGTGTTTATTTTCTCCCTTCGGCATTCTGCTTCGACCCAAAATTAATTTACTTTACGCGTCTCGCTTTTCATTTGTGTCTTTCTTTCGATATCTTCTTTTCGCCGTTTTCACCTTATCCCAGGGTAGTACGTGTTTTATATATATGTATATATATTTATATGCATATATATATATATATATATTGCCCGAACATTCTAATATACTCATAAAGTGTTAATATACGAATCTAGATTTCTAAGTAGCATCGAGAGTCAACATTTAATCCAGCGCTGTTTTTTTCCTTTGTTTTTTTTTTCCCGTACCAAATATTCCGCGTGCACACGTCCAGGGCTCGACGGTACCCTTCGTTTTCGTACTCTTACAATCACGTCTATCCGATAATAATTGTTATTTATACAATACGACAAAGAAAATTAAACAAAAATGATGGAAAATGAAAAAATGAAATATGGGAAAAAAAATCCGGCACTCGGTAGTGCGAGTTTATCGACTGTTGCAAGCTCGAGATGAAAATCGCTAAGGGGTTTTTTTTTTTGCAGACACGGCTTACCTGCTCCCTCTCTCGCGCAATCATAACTCCGTTCATATTTTTTACCTTAACGCTAAATTACGAAATACATGGACCTATACTTTGCTCTTCTACAAAAGGCAAGGTGCACAATTTCGTTTTTGTTTCTTCGTCTTACTCGTTTTCCTGCCGAAAGCATGTTTACTATTATTCATTTTTTTTTCCCATTCAATAAAGCAAAACGGGAGAGAGCTTTGGTGGAACAATGGAGGATCGTATGTGTTTTTTTCTTCTTCCTTTCTTCTGATTCTCTCTTTTGTCGAAAGATCGCTCGTGTTCGATAAAACGCAATGGACTATTTAGACGCGGAAGTTAATCTAAAACCTGTACAAACTGTTTTTTTTTTCACTTTTATCTTTGCACTGAAGATATTTCTTTTCGATCAAGGAATTTTTGGCTGTAGATCGTTACAATAGTATGTGATACACCTCGGCAAAAGCGGCTAAGCCCATATTGCACTCGGATGTTACTCATTTTTTTTTTGTTCGCGTCTAGAGACCTACACAAGACGCGTTTACTTTTTTTTATTTTTTATTTCATCGTCTCTACGAACGAAATTCCACAATTGCTACCTATTTATATAATATTATATAGTATCTACATCTCACAGCGATTCCCCAGTCGTGTATAAAACCGTCAGAACGAAAAAAAATATTTGTGTGTGTGTAATTAGATATTATTATATAATCGGTAAAACTTGTCGAAGCACGGGGTTTTCTTTTCTCTTTTTTTTTTAATTCTACGTTTTCTCTTCCTCTCTCTCTCTCTCTCTGTTTCTTTACTTCAGCATCGTGAATTTTGGGAAAGACGCCGTGTGTCGATTAGAGAAAAAAAAGATTAAAATGGATTGTTTTTTTTTCATCTTCGAGGCGCGAAACACGTGCCAAGGTAAATTCAATGTCCTCCTTCCATTTGGACTCGCAACGGGAATATGTTCGGCAATAACGCAAGTTCACAAATTCGCGTATACAATTAATATATTCCAATCGCACCTTCTATATAACGTGCCCGATACATTTAGCGTTATAATTTCAAGTCTATTCTGGATTCTTGTCGTGTTTCCTTCGCCGCGTTCTCTCTCTCTCTCTTATCCCACAAAAACGTTCACGATATTCTCGAGTTTTCATTGTTTTTCTCTCGTTTCGGGGGTGGGGTGTCGCCCTGCCCCATAAGAGAACGAAACACGATGTGACCTCGTGAGAAAATTCACGATCGTGCGTTCCTGTTGGGCGGTCCATCGGCAAATTCATCGATCACTATCGAAGTGATTCAAAAGAAAAACCGAATCTTGAACGATGGGACGGGCGATGATAGTTTTTTTTTTTCTTATCTTTTCGGGCGAAGTACCGAACAAGTTCTTCAAGGTCGCTTCGTGTTCTTGTATCTTTGTTTTCAGGGGTATCGTTCGCGGTTTATCGCGTTTGCGTAACGATCGCAACTCGATTCGCAATATTGTGCTCGTCGTAGGGAGCATCGATGGGTTTTTGTTTTTTCTCGAATTTTAGTTGGTGATTAGTTCAATACGAGGCGAGAACTCCAGGTGGCGTTGGTACGACAACCGTGTGTTGCGGCACAACGGGCGGCGCTGGTGGCGCGAGTGGATGTCCAACGAGGACAGCGGCCGCCGGGATCGGCAATACACCCGGCTGCGAGATCGCCGATGCCGTTGTCACCTGAGTCGGTGCACCTTCGGCCGCGTGCTTTCTCAAGTGTCGCAACATGTTGCCCTTCTCCACGAAGGTTTTACCGCAATCGGGACAACTGTGCGGTCTCTCGTCCGAATGCGAACGGCGATGCGACACTAAATGACCTTTGCACATGAAGTCCTTCGGGCAAAGATCACATCTGAAGGGTCGCTCGGCGTTGCTGCCCTTGTTGTGCGAACGCATGTGGAAGAGCAAATTGCCCTTAAGGGGGAAACTCTTGCCGCACTCGGTGCACACGAAAGGACGCTCGCCCGTGTGACATCTCATATGATTAACGAGATGTTCCTGGAATGAAGTGCGAATTTAATTCAATGAGTCATATGAGAGTTGAGAGTTGTTTTCGAACAGCGCGTTAAGAGGGTATTTCTAGTCTAGAAATTTGAGGAAAAAAAAACTATTTGGCATTTTCTTGCAGTGTAGACTCTTAAGAATATGTCCTCAAAAGGAAATTCCGAAATTTCCGATATTTACAAAGTTATAGCGATTTGAATACGGCCGGATTGAGAGGCCGTACCAGCGCGAATCGGACAATCAGAAGGCTCTAATGAAGCTAGAACCGCTCGCGGGGAAGAACGAGCTTTAGAAAATCATTTTGATATCGAGGAAGGCACACTTTACGAGGCAAGAATGATCGATTTATATGCCATTATACCACTTAGATAGTTACAGTTGTCTGAAATTGTACTTTAAACTTTAAACCTTCGTGGTCAGACATATAAATTCAATCGCGATGGTCACACCTGGGTCGATTCTACCGAGTTAGTTTTCAAAAAAGTATCGTGACCAAACTATCCGTCCGAAGTGGTTCAAAAAATTACGGAACATGCTTTGAACTTTCTAGATGATGTACGAAAACTTTATAAGAAATAAAATGGCGATATGTTAAAAAAAAAATCATAAAGAGGTGAAAACGCAAAAGACACTTTTGCGCTCAAAAAATCATAGTTCCGGGAATTTTCAACATTTTTACCTAAAATTTGGACGTGGTACTTCTTAGATATGCTACTTTTGGCAAAAATATTAGCATAGTGCGCGTTCCAAAAAAAGGTTATTATTCCGATATGTGAAGAGGGTAAATTTTATGGTATGAGAATACTTCGAACTACAGGTAAGATGGTGAATATTGTCCCATTCGAAGTCGGAAAATATTATATATTTACGCCAAAAATTGATCGACGGGTCGATTGTACCCAGGGTGACCACGAAGGGTTTACTCGAAACGACTTTTTTCAACCTGGTTGACAAAATCTCGAGCTCCAGTCAACCGATTGACTTTAAAATTGGTATGGACCTTTAGTATATGTCCCTCTATCGTCCCTAACTCTGGCATTGCAAAATTGTTATTACTTTTCTACAAAAAATTAAAAACTGAACAAAATGGGGCCAAGAAATAATTTTTTTTTTTTAGTCCGTCGTCATTTAACTTTTTTTTCTCTCTGATACGTGCCATAATGGCATTCTTGTTGATGAAGAAAATTAGTTTTACTTCAGTTTCAGATGAATGGGACTTTGAAATCATGTTAACCGCCTCAAGCCTTTTTTTCACGGCCATATTCAGAGGCCCATAACTTTTTCAAATCTTATTCATTTGTACAACTTTTTTTTTTGTTAAGTTCTTGAAAAATCGATATAAAGACTAGAAGAATGGATACTAAATATATATATATTTTTATTCATTTTTTTATCAAGCCCGTAAAAACGCCGGAATTTTAGGCCTCTAGACTAGAATTCCCAGTTAAGTTTTCTACATCGCGTTAAGATTGGATTAACATCAAACTCGTTTATACGCGTATCTCAGGATTCTTTATATAAAAGAAAAATGTTTTTGAGATTATTTTGAACGAGCTCGATGTCAAAAAAGTTGCGAGGGTTGGAAAATGCAATTCGTTGCCTTATACAGTGAACGTCAAGGTATTTCAACTGACAAAAGAAATTCTGGCGCAATGGCATATCAACCGAGCTGTTACGAGTGCGAGAGAAGAAAAAGTTTAAGGAGAGTCGAGCGTTTCACCGATGAACTTTGAAGGATTCTGATTTTGGTCGGTTCGACTACATCGTTTTCGAGAAGAAAAAAAGATGAAAATCAAAACAATTTAGTTCCTTATAAAAAATCGTGAAATTTGCCGCAGTTAAAATCTCTTGCTGATTTATTGACTATGGTCATTGACAATTAAAATCCAGCACGATTCGCCACTGCCCATAAAAAACCTGTATTAAAGTATCTTGATTTCACTACTTTTTGTTTGGGTTATCTACGTTATCTACGTTAGAACAAAACAGTACCCTTTAACATTCAAAGGTGAAATATTCGACCGTGCCTAATTTTGTACCAAATTCTTCTCTCAAGCTAGAGTGAAATTTGGAAACAGGAGAAGACACAACCTGCCCAATCGAAAGACGAAGGTTGAATATCTTCTCGATTCCTTGAGGATTTGTACCGACCAAACGCGTGTCGGTTTTGCCTTTGTACTATTCGTTTGGCAGTTTTTTTTTCCTTCAAGATAAAGAAATGATTTCGTCTCGTCCCTCGAGTCGTCAAACTCACCTTTCTCGTGAACGGTTTGTTGCAAACGTTGCAACAATGCGATGAATCTCCGGTATGCTGACGGAGATGATTATTGAGGTGTTCCTTCCTGGTGAAGGTCCTCTGACAGAATTCACACCTGTGCGGCGATTCGCCGGTGTGGATTCTCACGTGATTCGTCAAGTGCTCCTTTCGGGTAAATGACTTGGAGCAGAAGTGACATCGGTGTGGCGATTCGCCTGTGTGTTGACGCACGTGATTTGTCAAATGTTCCTTCCGCGTGAAGGATTTGGTGCAATACTGGCACTTGTGCGGTGACTCACCCGTGTGCTGCCTGACGTGGTTAACCAGGTGGTCCTTCCGCGTAAACGCTTTCGGACAGTATTGACAGCGGAAGGGTGTTTCACCTGTGTATTTCGATTCAACAATATTGTTTCGGTCTTGTTTCTTTTTCTTTTTTGTTGTTGTTTGTTTCGAATTCTCTCTTTCATGTTTGCCGAATTTTTTTTTGCTTTTTCACTCGTCATACAGACGTGGGGATTATCCTGCACAAGGCGAGTTTTGCCGGATGCGATGCACGGACGTTGCAACGAACGATGCGTTAAACTGTCGAAGCGTATCCCGATACGATTCGTTTTTTTTTTCTCTAAAAGATCTTATTCTCGCTGTATTTCCTCTGGGGCAACTCGCAAATTCGAGTTTCAAAGAAACGCGTTTTTTTTTTGGCGGAGCATGTGCTCTATTGCAATATCCGTGTTTCTCTCATCCAAGGTAAAAATCATCTTGAGCAATTCTTCTCCGGTTATTTCGTGTACTGGAATGTGTACCGAGAAACTGAGCCCGGTCCTTCACATTCGGATGGAATTGTCGTTTTATTCTTTAAAATTCGTACGACAGGATTTTTTTTTTAAAGGGAGTCTCGAGTCGAACGGTTATAACACACAGCTGATTCGCGTTTTATGAAAACGAAAGGCGATCGCGTGATTTTTTTTCAAAGACGATAATTATTGTACATATATAGATATGTATACATGCACGTATACATACACACACACATATATATACACCCTTGGCCAAAAGTTTGGGGCACCCTGCAATTTTTCTTTCCGGACAAAAAATTGAATATCTCGGTCAAAAAAAATCGGAAACCAATTTACCAAACGGGGTTTTGAAGAGAGTAAAGTCAGCTTCAATTTGCTTTTTTAATTTTATTTTTTCGATTTTTTTTGTGCACGGTACGTCATTTTGAAAATGACGGCTTTTCACGATTTTCGCACCTCGCAAAGTCGTTCGCTGGACTTCGGAAAAATAGAAATCTCGCTATTTAGTGAAATGATCTTAAAAAAGGGAAGTATTAGCTTTAGTTTCGTTTTTTTTTTAATTGCAATTTTTTTTCGCAGAGAAATTTAGTTTTTCTTGAAAAAAAACGGCAGGTTTCCGTAAAGCCGGCATCGTGCAGCGTATCGTGAAAACTATGAGGTTGAGAATATTTGTCCTAAGGACTAAAAAGTTTTGTTTTATTATTTTGGAGTTGTTAAATTTTTTTCAGATTTTTTTGGCAAAATTCTTTTTTATCGCTAGTTATGGTTGATCGTCGACGATTAATCTAACTAATTTATTGCTGTTACTTTGAAACGAAGATGTTTTAAGGGAAATATCAAGAAGAGAAAAGCTACTGACATCTTTGGCCACAAATATTGGGTACCCCTGTAAAATATTGATATTTTCAAAAGTACATAAAGCTATTATAGTCGTGTTGCACTAAAGCCAAGTTCGCATCATCAAATATAAAATTAAACAATAAAGAACCGCTTTGAGTGGATTGCAAAACATCTGGATCGTAAAAATTGACTAATAAATACATTGAAAAAACAAAATATACCCTAAACTAGAAAATGAAGGAAAACACAGAGTGCTTAATGCTTTTGGTGAAGGCGTAATTGAATTTGTACGTCGTACTGATCAGACGACATTTTCTTTTGATTTTTAAGAGCACTTGTCACTAGTTTTCGAATCTACCGAAGTGTAATTACTTTATTTTTCCCGATCATCTTTGATTTGAATGACAGTCAGTACTCATTCGTTTGACTCTGTATAAGCTCAGAACGTCATTTGATTCGTACGACGTACAAATTCAATTATGTCCGTTTTCTTTCAAAGTTACTTTGAAACAAAAGATATTTTCATTAAAACATCTTCGTTTCAATGTAATGGCAATAAATTAATTAGATTAATCGTCGACGATCAACCAAAACTAGCGATGAAAAAAAATTTTGCCAAAAAAATCTGAAAAAAATTTAACAACTCGGAAACTACGGAAACCTGCCGTTGTTTCAAGAAATACTAAATTTCTCTGCGAAAAAAAATTGCAAATTAAAAAAAAAACGAAACTAAAGCTAATACTTCCCTTTTCTAAGATCATTTCACTAAATAGCGAGATTTCTATTTTTCCGAAGTCCAGCGAACGACTTTGCAAGGTGCGAAAATCGTGAAAAACCGCTATTTTCAAAATGACGTACCGCGCACAAAAAAAATCAAAAAACTAAAATTAAAAAAGCAAATTGAAGCTGACTTTATTCTCTTCAAAATCCCGTTTGGTAAATTGGTTTCCGATTTTTTTTGGCCGAGATATTCAATTTTTTGTCCGGAAAGAAAAATTGCAGGGTGCCCCAAACTTTTGGAAAAGGGTGTATATATAATAAGAAGAATGGGAAAAAGACGGAAGTTGAGAAAATCCCGATGAAGCATTTGTATGAGAGCGGTGTTTTTCAGGCAGTGCGATGATATAAATGAGATGAGAAGCGACAATAACGTAGCGACGAGAATGTTAGTAGTACGATGAATTATCGTTTCTTTTTATCATTGAATTTAATTTCCCCTTTTTAATTTTTATCGACTCGAGTGTCTTAGCAAGCTGAATGAAGAAATATTGTTTCGCTGAGACGGAATTGTCGAACAAAGCTTCCAAACGAAGTAAAAAAGATATATCACAACTCTCGTGGAATACCACAAGAATAATAGCTGTAGAAGATTACACGAAGATGCAATTATTCTTTGATTTTTCACTCCTCGAAGTCGCTACTTTAATTATCTTTTCTTCCTTCACAACCGTAATTATTTATCCTCGTATTTTTTTTTGTCGCTGGGCAATCCTAACATACCACCAAGACAGGCCAGAACGTTAGATACGACGAAAAAGAGGTGAAAAAAGCGAAAAAAAAAAACAAATTATTAAGGAGTTAAGATTTGGTTGCCCGTGAAGTGAACATCTGCCAACCGCTCTCACCTGTGTGTTGGCGGATGTGGTTAACAAGGTGTTCCTTTCTGGTGAACGATTTGGAGCAGAAGCCGCATCGGTGTGGTGACTCACCCGTGTGCTGGCGTACGTGGTTCAGTAGATGCTCCTTTCGCGTGAACGTCTTCGAGCAGAAGTCGCAGCGATGCGGCGTCTCCCCAGTGTGCCACATTATGTGATTCGTGAAGTGCTCCTTCCTCGTAAACGACTTGCCTGTTGGAATATTGTAATTCGTTTTTTTTCGCCATTAACAATCGAGACGCGTATATAAATTGAGAGCTAAAATTACGTTTAAAAGAACAAGTCCAGACGCGACGCGAATAATTATGCGCGAATGGAATTACAATTGGGACATTTTGGCTCCACAGCCACTGGAAACCCTCGTAATTTCGTTGCGTCAGCGAGTCTGTCGTAGCAAAGTGCCTCTCGTCTATTTCCATAGCCCTTCGAAATAATATACAACATACTATTTTATAGAATGTAATCCCATTCGCGAAAATAGCATTTAGTCAATGGTTTCAAGTATATTTATTGCAGTTACTGTGATATGAATTTGGGAAGAAAACCAAGACAACGATTTTTATTTTAAGGGGTTACGTGGGTGTAAAAATTTCAGAAAATCCATTTTTTAATTTTATTATCTAATAGTACAATATGTCAAAAATATTCTCCCAAAGTTTAAAGTCAATCGGAGTAAAAGGAGAGAGACCCTCTGGGAATTCCCCCCGTTGGGAAAGACCGGCCGAGAGCGACGCAGGTATACGCATTTTTCTCAAACCACTATTTTTTAAGGCAGTAGTCTGCTTTACAGGCTTCAAAAAATCGATTTTTCGTTTTTGTCTTAAATCTATTCCAAAACTATCCAAGAATATGTGTTCAAAATTTTAGAGGCCAATTCGACATATTTTCGAAGCTAGATCAGTTTTAGTGGCCGAGCGTCGAGCAGGTGCGAATGCTCGGGCAGAACTTTACAGCCCGTTTTCTCGAGTTTTCATTTTCACAAGTTTTGGAAAACGGTGCCGGCGATAGTAAAAACAATATATGTCCGATCGAAAAAAACCAAAGTGATCTAGCTTCAGTATTGAATTATCTTCTATTTGAACTAAAAAAGTTGGACAAAAGTACTATTTAAATTACTTGTTTTGCAACTTAAAGTGAATTTTTTTTTTCAAAAAAGTGAATTTTTTTTTCAAACTTCGAAAAAATTTGGAATTTCGTCATTTCTTCGGTATTTTTTTAGTTCATATAGAAAAGGAACTTATAAAAACTAAAAAAAAATTTGGTTCCACTGTTTCAGATGCATCGCACGACCTCCATCACCGGCACCGATTTACGAGTGCACACTCCAGGCGCCCCAGAAAAATCGTTACAACTTTGGCAAATTTCAATAATTTGTAATAATAAAAATTGTTTTTTAAAGCTTGAATATAATATACTATCGTCTCAAAATTTCGTTTACCGCAATCATTTCCTTCCCTTTCAAAAAAATTGTTGAAAAAACGCTTTTTTTTCGGCTCCTAAAGCAGACTACTGCCTTAAGTCGGTGGACACGATTTCTCAAAAACTAATGCACCGATCTTACTGGAAGTTTGCACACTTTTTCAAAATAGCATTGACAATTGATTGAACGAAGGTTTTTTTCGATTACAACTAATTTTACAACCTGTACGTAGTGTAAATTGTACCAAAAATTCAACTATTTTGCATCAAATTCTGCCAAAAATTCAAATTTCAACTTATTTTTTTAAATCCTTCGTTCAATCACGAGCTATACTTATCTACTAACAGAAAAAAATGGTTTTTTTAATTTCAGATAAAGCTGCCATGAGTTATCCTGACCACCACGAGGACACTTTTTTTTTTAGGGGTCTCCCGAAACCAGGTCCCACCGGCTAAATTTCCTAAATTTTTTGATGAAATTTTTTTTAAATATTGTTGAAATGTTGCTCGTTTACGTGCTTAACATTTTGAATAAAATAATTCATACATTATATGTTTAAAAAATAGGGAAAATATGTTTTTTTTTGGTTTCGAAATCCACGTAACCCCTTAACGAAGTGAAAATCGATACACCCGACCATTTGGGGTCGCATGTATCGATTTTTATGGTATAATCTTTCTCGAGGATAATATCCAATTTATTTTTAATCGAAATGAGATGCGTAAGTAAGCTTGAGGCCCAATATGATTTCATTTGATTAAGAACGAAAACCAGTAATTGAAACTTTAAACGCGATTTTCTCGACATCGCGTTTTTTTCAAACACACTTTCACGGTGAAGGTTCTGTAATTTTCTACTATTATTTGATTAACTTAAAATTCTTAAACATTTTTTGAGCATTTTTCTAGAGAAGTACCAAATATTTGTGGAAAATAGAAAATATTTTTGCAATTAATATATTTTGATACAATATTTTTTTCGAAAAATTGCTTGCGTTACGTTTCTTCAAGAATCAATATTTTGATAGAATTCTCGATACTGCTGTAATGTTTTACATTTATATTTACGCTTTGGTATTCTGCTCTAGATTCAATCCTAAAAATTAGGAAATTTCAACCGCGAAGGGCTTAAGCAAAAAAGAATGGCTGTGGTTGGACTGCTAGGGCGCGACCGTTTCGTGTTGAATTATTATTTCGAATTCTCTTTTGTGTATATTTTGACGAAGAAATTCGAAATTTCTAATAAAGATGATGTCTTTAAGGGGGGAAATCACAGTAAAATTTCCAATTTTTCGAAAAAGAATTTTTTCGCTTAAAAGGTGCTTTAGGGTCTTAAAAATAATATACCAAATGATGGAATACGGCAAAAGTGTCCGAGTGCCCAAATTTTTCATTCTGCGGTAACGCCTCTCAGGTATGCTCCGAGCGCCTTTAAACTTTAAACGCGTTTTTCTCGAAACCACTTTTTTTGAGCTCGCCGAAGACATAACTCGAGCAAATCTTTACCGATCAACTTGAAATTTTGACAGTAGCTTCGAAATATCTTTCTCCACGGAGCTACGTAGGATTTTTATTTTATATGGCTTAGTTTTTTTTTATCGACGATTTTATGGCGTTTTTTTTTTGTTAAAAATTTAACTTTATTTTCAAACATGCACCATTTTGTGAAAAATCAATATATCGAAAAAATCCTACGTAGCTCGCTAGCTGTTGTTATATGAAAACTAAAAAAATTTGGTTTTTTCTTCCAGGTCAAAAATTAAGGAGTCTACGTCTTCGGCCATCGACACGCTTTCAAAAATAGGCGCCTTGGGGCATATGCTGCGCAGCCGCCATTTTTAAATATTTTTTATTGAAAAAATTACATTTTGTACTTTTTTAGTATTGCTATAAAACCTACTTTACAGATTTTCGATTGATACTTTTATTCAGCCAAAATTAATTCCCGAAAATATGCCTATTTTGTTGTGTGCTACTGTGATTTCCCCCCTTAAAGTCAACTTGAAAGTGCACCTATCAGTTTCCGACCTAACATCGTGATGTTACTCCTTAATAATTTTTCAACATCGATATTTTCGAACCGTCGAAAAAGTTGACATGTCAAATACTAAAAATATTGACACGGCAAAAAAAGAAAAAACCTTTCCACCCGTTATCTTTAGTTACTTCCACTGAATCTCCGAGATAGTGATGTAAATTCATAATAATCGCTGAGAGCACACGTGCAAAGATTTACGCAACGCAGAGGCTCCGCGGGATCAAGCGCGTAAAGTCTACGAGTCACGTGATGAAAGAAGAATCTCATTGCCTGTATTATCGACGCGCTTTCACCTGCGATTCCTCTCCCCCCTCCTCTTTACGGCTCGAGAGTGCACTAAAGTAGGTGCAATTGTTGACCGCTCGCGCACGCGTTAAGCACGACTAAATAAAAACAAGGATACAAAAAAAAATATCGATTCGATCCTCTATCGCGTGGAATTTTTCCTCTTTTTTCAACACACACGCAGAAAATATTGTAATAAAAACTTATCCGAAGGATTCCTATATAAACATGGTTGTACACGCGTAACGAAGCCGCGAGGGCACTTCCGGCTCCACCCATCATCGTATCGCGAAGGTCCCGCAGCGACTGATACATCAACGAGTAAGAAAATTCAAACAAGCAACTTGACGAACGCAGTTAAACGGCGTACGAAAATGTGTCTCGATCGCGAAATAAAACGACGACCGAGTGAATGGTACGGTGGCATAGTAGCGAAAAAAAAAGTGGATCGAAAGATTCGCGCATCAGCCGGCAGCGTTGTACGTTAATACACGTATTAGTGAAACAAAAAAAATGCACATTCTTAATGTTGCTCCTCTTCGTACACAAATGATATTTTTCGTTTTTACAAAAATACTAACCACTGAGATTTACGAAATAGCAAGTCATGCCATCACAATTGTGTAAACACCGAACTCAAGTGTTACCGTGTCTTCGTAGTGATGTATTATTTTACTACGATCGGAGAATGGGAAACTGATAGCTTCCTTTTTTTTTGTCCAAGAAAATGCGGCACTTCTTGCGATTTTTTTCAACACTGGTGAATGACGAAAAGGTACGAGGAAGTTAAAAAAAAATATTGTACGCGTCGATGCGGGGAATTATATTCGCACACGGCTACAACAGCGTAAGCTCAAATTCGCGTAGACTTGGACAAAGGTAACGCGAGTTCTAAGGTTATATAGAGGGGGAGCGTTTGCAAAGGAATGCGCGCGCGACCTGGAGAACACGACAGACTCTGCCCCCCCCCCCTCCCCCCCGGCCCCGGTCTGACTGTCTCCCACCCGGTCGGCACGCTCGACGAGAGGGGGATAGTCGGGTCGTGAATGCGATGCGCGATCAATTCTCGCGAATTTTATTTCATCGTTCGGTTGCTTCCCTCTCCCTACGCGCCTTCTCTCGTGGTCTTTCTCTCCATTATCTCTGTCGTTCTCTTTTCATCTCTCAATAGGGACGCCATCGTTATTAACCATACGCGTATCGTGGACCCAAAAAATAAATAAAAAATCCAATTGCACGAAAAAAAAAATATTTACCCCGATTAGCAAATTATTCATTATTGGGAAAACCTGTTAGTAAAAAAAAAAAGTTTCTGTATTTTGAAGAAAAAAAAATTCCACGAATTAGGTATTTTTTTCATTGTACATTTATCTTGGAAAGAATTTTTGATTTATCGAAGGTTGAAAGTAATATAATTGTTTTCATGATATTACCGCGATGGGCGGTGTGTAATTGGCAAAAACAAATTGGTAAGAAGCAAATTGCTGTGTACTCTTATGAACGGTATTAATTTGGACTGACTCTCGTTAAGATGATGTGGGACAGATACGGGCGCGAGAGAGATGGCAAAAGTGGCGCCAACAAAGCGAGAGAGGCAAACGGAGGATGTGTTTTGTATCACCTTAATGAGATAAAAAGTATTCGTTTCCTTACTACAGATACATGTGTGCGGAAAGTACATCAACTCGATCCCGTTATATCTGTTACATAGACTTGCTTGGTTGGCTTTGGCTACTTGGCTAATTTGAAAACTTTAAAAGTTTTTCAAACGCGTCGGACTTTTGGGTACCAAAAAATCGTCAAAATCATCTGGCAAGAGTACGATATCAGAGGCGCCAAGATTTGACGATGGATTTAGGGTTATCGAGTAAAAATAAACAAAATATGAAGAGTAGTAAAAGTTAATATTTCGCTTATTTCGCGTTAAAATTAGAATTTTTCGTTAGTTATCAAAAATGACGTTTTTTATTCGAATTTGAAAATTCCAAGAAACATCAGGCAAGGTACCTTGGAAATATATCGTTTCAACAGTATCCCAGAAGCCAAAAATGTATTTTAAATAACATTACCATGTTTTCCTCGCTTATAGGTGCGACTAGACAGAGAGTAAAGTAGCACTTTTAATCGCTAAAAGTCCGAAGAGGGATTAAAAGTATACGGTTCATCCCTCTTCGGACTTGTAATGCTCCAAGTTTATGTAAAATACATCGTTTAGTAGTTTGGTGTAGTACTTATATGGAACAATTCTTATTGTTATAAATAAACAAAGAATATAAATAAAGCATTATAATCTCGGGATTTATGTTGAACATCATATAAATACTGCGTTTAGTGACCTTTATACAAATATCTTTACATCTGAAGGTGATTTCGAAGGCATTACGATTTGCATTGAGTCAAGTATGAAGACTATATCTGTACATTTAAAGCAGTTTCGTGACTGGCTGACTGGCATATAGACAACGCACAGCCTAAACCGCTTAACCCTTCCTAGTCACACTTCCAAATTCAATCACGGTGGTCACACTAGGTCGATTCTACCCAGTCAGTTTTCAAAAAAAACGTATTGTGACCAAACTATCCGTCCGAAGTGGTTCAAAAAATTCCGGAAAATACTTTGAACTTTCTAGATGATGTACGAAAAATGTATTTATAAGAAATAAAATGGCGACATGTTAAAACAATTTCATAAAGAGGCAAAAACGCAAAAAAGACACTTTTTCGCTCAAAAAATCGTAGCTCCGTGAATTTTCAACATTTTTACCTAAAATTTGGACGTGATACTCCTTAGATATGCTACTTATGGGAAAAAAATAGTAGCATAGAGCGCGTTCCAAAAAAAAAGGTATTTATTCCGACATGTGAAGAGGGTCGATTTTATGATATGAGGATACTTCAAACTCCAGGTAAGATGGTGAATACAGTCCTATGACAGGTCGATTCTACTCGGTGTGACCACGAAAGGTTAAGATAGAAACATGAAATTTGGAAGTTACGTTCCTCAGAGGGTGTAGAGATGCGCTGAGAAAGGATTTTTCGAACATCAACTCCTAAAGGGGTGAAGTGGGGTGTAAAAGTTTGTGTAGCATGAAGCCAAATTCCACGCAGGCGAGGGGCGGAAGCTAATCTACTATAAAGATAGTTTTCGAAGTTGAGTGACTCAAGGAATCGCCTTTTCGCATATATATATATGGTACTAATATAATTAATCATTTCACAGGAATAAACGATGAACACTATTCGATAAAATAAGATTATCTTTGTTCGTGAATTTGTGGAGGTTACAGTAGTTTAACGAACGAAAAGCAGTTGTCGTTTTTCTTTGTCCGTAAAACTCGTACGTGTACGAGGATACCAAATTCTGGAATTGAAAAAAAAAAGTAGAAGGGAAGGGAATAAATGGACTTACCGCAAATTTCACAGCGGAAAGGCGTATCATTGGTGTGCGAGCGCATATGATTGGCTAGATGCTCCTTGCGTGTGTATTTTTTTCCGCAGACCTGACAGTGATGGGGTGTCTCGCCGGTGTGCCACATAACATGATTCATGAAGTGTTCCTTTCGCGTGAAGCTCTTCTTGCATATGTCGCAACGATGGGGAGTTTCGCCGGTGTGTTTACGCACATGATTGACCATATGCTCCTTGCGCGTGAACGTTTTGGCGCAATATTGACACCTGTTAAAAAAGACCATGATAAAAAGAAATGAAAAGTAACGTAAATGGTACGTAAGAAAGAATTTAGCGCGTTTTGAATTTTGCCTGGCTCACCTGTACGGCGTTTCGCCGGTGTGACAACGCGTGTGATTATCGAGATGTTCCTTTCGGGCGAAACTCTTGCCGCATACGGTACAATTGTAAGGTTTGTCCGTAGCGTGCCGTTTCATGTGACGCTCGAGAGACGGGGCGTTCGCGAACACGTGAAAACACACGGCGCAAGTGAACATCGAGCCGCCGAGATGACATTTGCCATGACGCGTCAGGTCGTTCGCGTTAGAAAATGCTTTACCGCATACCTGCAACGTAAAATTATAGACGGTTCATTCGACAATAACGATTGGACTTTATTCTGTATCAGTTGGGAATTTACACTCTCCGCAAATGCGTGCCTGATTTAATTCAACGTTCACTCAACAACAGGCAAAAGATGGATCAAGATAAAAAACGAGATAAACATCTCCAAAAATGAGCCAAGGCAAAAATAGACGAACTGATTAGAAATAATCCTGACAATGAGTTATGTGCGTATGTAAAAGAATTCGAGGCTTTGGTAAAGCAGGTAGCGCGAAGAGAAGGAAATGACAGTGTATAAAATGTTGTGGCAACGGAGGCGCGTGTACAAAATGTGTAAAAATAAACGTAAAGGAAAATAATATGCAAAGGGAGTATGTGTGAAAACCCTTAAAGGTTGGAAATAAAATGAAAATAAAATAACTATGAAAGTATTAAAAGATATGAAAATAGAAGGCGCAATAACGATGATAAAGGAACGGATAGAAGTGAAAATAATAGACGAAAGGATAAAAGCGGGGCTAGAAAACTTAAAAGAGAAAATTCGAAGGAAGAGAGAAAAAAGAAATTCAACCTATAATGAGAAGTACAAATATATTATAGAGAATGATGAAATGCCATGGAAATACTGGTCGGAGGAGGGAGTAAAGGCAAGGGACAAGGAAATGTGGGCGAGGTTAAGATGTGGCAACATAGGCAGAGCGGGAAAGAAAGGGGAAAAGGAATGGAAGTGCAGGATATGTAAAGAACAGAATATGTAAGAACAAAATATGTAAAAAAAAGCAGGGAGTTAGTAACAGAGAAAGCAAGAAGGAAAGCAGAAGATTACATGGCAGGAATAGATGATGTAGCAATAAAGGGGGAGATTATAAATATATCAGAAAATACAAAAAGAGATATATGGATATTTTAGGGAGGAAAAATAAATGGAGTAGAGGCTTAAATGATTAATAAATTATGAATGAATGAAGAAAAAGAGAGTACAAAGTACAAGAATGAGAGGTGTAGTAATTAAGTGAATTAATGTTAAAGCGGAAAGTTACCATTTTGTAAACGGTTGTGCAAATAAAACTTGTTTGATTGAACTACTACTACCAATACTACTACTAATACTATTCACGTTTTTTTTTTTTAATAATTATTTTGCCTCAGAAGTTCTGAGAAAAGAGAATGGAAATAAAAATTACATTTCATTGTTTTGTATTGAAAAATGGGGACGGCTCTTTGCCAAGAGTTCTATCAAAGTTCATTATAAGTATTTAGAAAATTAATATTCCCGTATATTTTCATGCCGATTTTTGCATTAAGGTATTCCTTTTGCGGAGTGCCGTATTTTGTGGGCGCATGAGCCAGGGCCCTTTTGAATATTAGTAGATTACATTGGTGCTTAATAAAAATAAGTTACAATATATTATTGGAACGATGAACTGGAATTAAAAATTTCGCATAAATTTTGTAGATATAGACATTCCTCCATGTTTTCTGAGAAGTAGCGGTTACGAAAATTCTTCTGCTAGTCACATTTTTCTAAGTTTTATCATTAATATTTGCTTTGAGTATTCGGTGACCCCGTTTTCATTATCGTTAGAGAATCTTCCGAATTTTTGCATGCTCAGAGTCGTTTATATCAAATATTTAGAGTTATTTGGTATATGAGTTATCAGATAGAAATGTGGCCCAGAATGTCATCTCCATAAAGAGCTGTATAAATGAGACGATTTTTAAAGCCGTAACCCGTAACCCGTAAAAGTCCGCAAGGGCATTCGGAAGCAACATTAGAAAAATCTTCGTGATAGGGATAACACTGTATTTTTTATCATTAAAAAATATGTATTCTGATTCTTGACGAAGAAATGATTTACCTGACACGTGAAGGGTTTGCGCTCGGTATGATATCTGCGATGTACGATAAGTTGATAGCGAAATTGAAATATCTTGCCGCAAACTTCGCAAGCGTGGCTACCAACGGACACGGGTGAAGCACTTGGTCCGGGCGTTGCTTCGCCGTCGCTCGTCTTTATGTCGAATTTGTTGAGCTGTACTTGCTGAACTATCGGCGTGCCGTTCTGTATCGTCGTGACGGTCTGGGTCGGTACTGTACCACCAACGAGTGTAGTGCCGGCCGCGATTTCACTCTGTAGCTTGCCGAATACCTCGTGATAAGCCAAAAGTTGATTGATATCCTCAACGTTGACCTTGTACATGTTTTGGACCATTTCGACGCCGAGGGTCTTTGCCAGATCTTGCTCGTTGCCCGCGCTTATCTTGACTACCGAGCCATCGGCGGTTCTCACGTCCATCATGTGACCGCCGGGCTTTAGATCCGGGACCTGAAATCTGCAGGGGAAGAAAACGCCATGAGACAAATGATAAGGCTTATTGTTCATGTATGAATTTCTCTCAGTGGCGGCAAATATTGCCAGATAGGTACACCGACCAGTGAATGGACGCGATTTATATTTAAAATAATTTTGATTCATATTTATATTTAAAATAAGTAATTTATATTAAAAATAAGTAATGAATATGAATCGTCGATAACAACTCTAATCACTATAATTTAGCAAAAAAATCACTGGTGTCACTATTTCTTAGTTTAATTTCGAATTTTCACGCCACACGGAATTTTTCTAGGTTGTAGTACTTGCAACACCGCGCACCTTGGTTACGATACAACTGTGCGCGGTAGGTATTCTAATGGCGAAAACAAAAGTATTTATGAGTTTTAGGGGTAAGTATTACTTTCATTATTTAAAGTATTCCTTTCACGAACCCGAATATTTAACAATCAACTGATTTTTGTCTACAATTAAGTAAAAATACATCCCAGTATACTGGTGAAATTTCAAGCCAAGTTACCGAACTTTTAACAACAACAAAAATTACGAGTTTAAAAATCGTCTAATGTATGCAACACTTTATGGAGATGACATGCTGGCCTCATTTGTATCTGATAATTTATATACTAAATAACTCTAGATATCTGATATGAACTGGTCTGAGCATTTAAACATTCTGAAAATTCAATAACGACAATAAAAACTGGAGTTCATCGAATGTTTAACGAAAATATTAATGATAAAGAGTGAAAAATTTAGCTCATCGGGTGAAAATTGCTAAATTAATTACTGTTAAGAATTAACAACGTACATTTCATCAAATGTTGCCAAGCAATCCCTTCGTCCTTTGTTTTTTATTTCGACAACATTGAAATTTCTGTTTCTTTGTAAAAACAAACTTTTACAGTGTTATGAGGATGTCACGATAAGGTACAAAAAAGCTTTGTGTATTTTTTACGAAATCTTAATAACAAATGTATTACTCATGTGTGTAATATTATAATTTTTGTGCAATACAGTGATCTCCAAATCTAGCATTAAACAAAAGATTTAATAAATATTCTTTGCAGCGTTCATCCACACTACACGTCCATTTACTGGTGGCCGAGTGACCATTTACTGGTAATTCCGTCCATTCGCTAATTACGTATCAATTCCTCCAATATTATTTGTTGCAATTAATTCGAATACTTTTGCCTCAGATCTTTCGTTAGCTATAGCAATTTGAACAATTGTTTTGATAATATTTTCATTTTACAGTCCATCCGAATACTACAGTATCGTTATTCCTCCATTCACTGGCCGGTTCATCCTACTCGTATATTCCACGATGTAAAAGTTTGCATCTTTGGAACGCAACGAAAATTCTTTTTTTTATTTTCATTTCTCCATTTTCTTCATCATGCAAAATCTTATTCTGCAAATTCGGGCCGTAGATTTCCAATCAGGATCCTAGAAAAACGTTGGAGTATTTTTCGTAGCCTAAATTTGCTAAAAAAAAAAAGTTGGAACTACTAAACTTTCGTTGCGTTCCAACAATGCCAAATCCAATATCGCCATGTTCCTTTCTTTTTCTACACACGGATTTTCCTGCAGTAAAAACTTTGTTGTGATACTTACTGTGCCATGTTGAGTTGGCGCAACTCCTTGTCCTTTTCCGACTTGACCGCGTTCCCATTGTCGTTGCCGGCGTTTCCGCTTATACTGACGCCAATCTGTTGCTGCTGCTGTTGCTGCTGCATCATGCTTTGTTGCAAATCTTGTGGCTGTTGGAGCTGAAGGTCGCACTGCACTTGACAGTGGACCTGATTGTCGCCGCAACGCTCGGTGGTGCAACTGCCACCCTCATCCTTCACTTTATTCTCATCGCGTTGGGCGTTCTGATTCTGCGAGTTTGTCACATTGTTCTGTGGATTCTGATGGCTTTGCATCTGATGATGGGCCTGCTGTTGCGACTGTTGTTGCTGTTGTTGTTGTTGCTGCTGCTGCTGTTGTTGTTGTTGCTGTTGTTGTTGTTGCTGTTGCTGTTGTTGCTGCTGCTGCTGATGCAGCTGTTGCTGCTGGGACTGCATCTGCTGCTGCATCTGGGCGTGCGCAGCCTGCAAATGACTCGCCTGTATGTGAGTCCCGTCTAGATTCAGGCCCGGCAGCGAGACTGGAATCTTTTAGATTTTTTTTTCCCCAAATAGACGAAAACAGGAACGGACGGAGGAGGAGGGAAAGGAAGAAACAAAAAAGCACAATTTTGAGTATCATTCGTAAATATCGCGCATCGTTCGCGAGATACATTGACTGGAAAAGCGTAAGCCTGACACGCATTTGGTATGAGGCACAATTCATGTCGCACTTTCCCCAAGCTAAACGTATCACGAGCAATGGAAAGCTGATGTCTTTTGCGGCATCGTTTCGATACTTCGCACAATCATATTTATCCGACACCTCGCGGTTTTTCAGTATTTTTTTTCTTTTTTCATTGATATTTTTGGCTAACATTCGAACGTATTTCGGAAATTCGTAAATTTATTGCATAAACATCTTTACCAGAGCTTCCGTCAGAAGTCTACGTCTGCATTTATCGCATTAGGCAAGCCCATTTAGCACAGCGGCGAACTGGAGTACAGCAGTTTCGAAATTTGTAAAAAATTAGTACTGGGCGTGTAGATTCGAGCCTTATGTAAAAACTCGAGCCTTCCGAACGACAAAATCTTTCTCCCTTTAATGGCATAAGATCTCATTAACATTTAGAGAAAGAGCGAAAGAAGATTATTGACGAACACGCTACTCGCGTCTGTGTCAAAGTTCCCTCAAATCCATTCAATTTATATTACTTGGTTATTTGTTAAAAAACTAAAAGTACACACAAGCACACAAAGAGATGAAGAAAGTATGGTGGAAAAAAGGCGTAACAACGTAATGCGACAAGCGAACGAAGAGAGTCAAAGATGGGAATGTACGTTTGGCAACGAAAAATTGGCGTGCAAATTCTACGTGTTTACAAACCTGCGAGCTCGAGTGCAATGAGCCATGAACGATGTTGCCGGCATTGCCATTCGTTCCGGCGCTGTTCACTGAATTTTGATGATGCTGATGCGAAGTGTTTGCCTGATGCTGAGCACCCGAGGTAATAGCCATCGCGTGAGACATCGAAGTAGCGGCTGTTTCCTTGCTTTGAGATTGTATATCACCAACGGCAGTTGCGGCCGAGGTGTTCCTCGTGGATGATGTGGTATTTTGCGAGTTATGATAGACCGAGACCTGGGGTATCGGTCCGGGAAAGAGATTGGTCAGGACCCAATACTTAGCTACCGAGGATGCTAACGCTACTGCTGTACCTACACGCAGATCTGCCGAAGAAGCTTGCTGCGCGCTTCCTACTTGTCCTTGACTCGTAGAACTAGCCAAATTTCCACCCTGATTACCAAGGATCACACGGTTTTTTTCCTTCTTTTTTTTTTTTACAGAATTTACCTCCCGAAAATGCGTTCCACACAATCGAGAAGACTTTCTCGCTACTTTTTTTCCCTTTCTTTTTCTTCGTACGCTCTTTTGTCTCGCTTTATCAGCGTGTATACGACGTCCACATGCGGCATGACCGTCGCGCATGCTACGCGGCTAAGCTCCAATCAACAAATGCGACAAGTTATTACTACACCGAAAACCTTACCGCACAGACATCACCGCTGTGTGGTCGCGCCGATGCTTTCTACTCAAATTAATCAGGCTCGGAGCGAGCTTGATCGCGCTTCAAATCCAATTTCGCAATCGCATTTAGAGATCAAAGTTTTTCCCTCGGTTCTATAAATCGCAGTGATTTGTTCCGCTTGTAGAAATGTTCAATCTCATAGTCGAATCATCCAAATGCGATTGGAGAAATTTGATTATTATCGATCTCTGCAAAAGTATAACTGTTTTCTACTGAGATAATTATGTAGGAAGGAGAAAGGTTGGAGGATAGAACTTATAGTGCAAAAATAGAAAAGCGCCAAGCTATTTGAGAAGTCCGAATCCGTCGTATGTGTTTTTTTGTTTTAATCGGATTTACCCTTAATCGGATAATTCTACTTTCCAGATATTACCCTTAATCGGATAATTCTACTTTCTCAATTGATAATCATTATTCGCCATGCTCAGTGACAAATATCTTCAAGATAGTTTACTATAAAAAATAGCATCGACGAGAGATAGACGGATGTCAGAGTTTCTAGAAAATTACAGTAGACTTTTTTATACTTGGAGGATCCGGGGTGTAAGGACGACTATATTTCTACCGATAGACAACATCGAAACAAAAGTATTGTGCGATCAATCGAAGCGACCCAAAAGATCGCTTCCAAACTAATTTCACATCAATGTTCAGGCTGTCGATAAAAGTTTCCTCGCTTCTTCCAATTTGTACAAAAAAAAAAAAAAAAACACATTCTCATTGTTTTCCAGCCAATGTATCAAAAATGTTTCTTTTTATAAACTGCGCATTTGTAGTTTGGTGAATAGCCACCAGGCCGTGCTCCGAAACTCAATCACAGCGATACTTTCTCTTTTATGTTTATTTATCGATTGAGCTGATTCTTAGGACTTGTGTCTGCGTCCGTCGCGGAGCACGACCCGAGTTTGAAAAGCCAAATTAAAAAAAAAAGAAAAAGAAAGTGAAAAAAAGACTCGGAGACTAATCGAAGAAGAGTTCTCACCTCTTGCTGCGCCTGCGTAGTAGCTGGCAGAGCGTGCTGTTCGCTGTTCATCTTTGAGTCAGGAGACGGAGTTTCCTCTCGCTCAATCCCTTCTCGCGATCTTCGTTCTTTTCATTCTGCGAAGAAAACAAAACGCGCAACGTCGAATGAGAAGATTCTCGCAACAGAAAACAAAAAAAAACATCGAAAATAAAGATCGCAAGAAAAAATCGCACCGTGGCATGAGGCGATTTAACCTAAAAAAAAAAAAAAAAAAAAAAAAACAGGAAAGTCAAATACTTCATCGTACTTTGGCCTTCCGGACGCGATCGTACGTAATCGCGAAACTCATTTCTCGACGTCGAGGGATTAACCAAAAAGGCGGTAAAACTCCATCTTAGAATCGCGACACGCACCTCACCTCAAAATTCCACGAATCACCGAGCTCGAAACGCGTTTATTTTCCTTCGAAATACCGCAACTCCTCAATTATCGAACTAAAACTTTTTCACAAAAATAATGTTTTTTTTTTCTTCCCTCTCGATTTTATTTCTCCAAGAGCGGGAAAGGGTGAGTCATCGGATAAGCTCGATCCACAGCGACAAAGGCCTTTCGCAGCAGCAGCAGCAGCAGCGGTGGCGGCAGCAGCGAAGTACAGTGGAGAGCGAACGAATACTCCGTTGCGCGGAATTTGCTTATCGACGAAGCTCACACGTTATCAATGTTATTATGCGGAACTCACCGAATTTCCCGCACAAATTTCAACACTACGAATTCGATTGGTATAAATATGTTTAAAAAAAAAAAAAAACATCGAAGCACGCACGGGAGATGTGCGGATATTGCACGTACTATATGACGCGTCAATTATTGGGACTCGTGGAACGAGGACAAGGGGCCAACAAGATGGACGGTTCGAGGCGGGGAGGAGGGGCGGCGGCAGTAGGAGGTAATACGTAGAAGTGTATGTGTGTGTGTGTGTATGTATGCATGCAAAAGCATATTTTTATATATGATTTCACGAGAAGTGTACTTATATATGTGCGCACACAATCGCACAAATTCACAAGAGTGTGGGCGTCGCGTGTGTGTGTGTGTGTGTGTGTAAACGCAACTACAAATGATTCGACGTTGACCAAATGGCCGATTATACAGGAAGAACGAGAGGAAAAAAAAATGCTGTTATGAGTTTTCGTATATATCGAAGGACTCACGTGGTGCTAGTTCCCCTCGGGGGTTCAGGCATCTCTCGTTCTCGCTTCTTCTTCTTCTTTCCCTCGTTGCCCGCCGTTTTTATTTTCGCCTCAACTTCCTCTATATCGCCCCCGAGACCGTTTTGCGTGCCGATGTACGAACGGGGGGGACGCGCTCTCCTCACCGAGCTCGACTACCCACTATCTCCCTTTCTCTCTCTCTCTCTCTCTCTCTAACTCCCTCTCTCGACGTCTCACCACTGCAACTTTCGCCACCAAGCCTCGTTCAAGCCCTCGCACGAAATAATGGCCACGTTAACTTCGTACCGTATGTTTTTAACGCGTCGCTCGGACCTTCATCGCGGAATTATTAGCGTTGAAATGCTTTTGCCGGGTTAGAGGCGCAAATACGATGGTAAAATTCGGTACTTTTGCGCTTATGGGACGAGAGCAAGTTGCTCTCACGACAAACACGCACGTACCCGCGTATATACACGCACACGTATATGCGGGCGCGCACCACACACACACACACACACAGAGAAACATAATACACGCGCGCGCGCGCTCGCGTAGCTCGCGGGTTTACACGGAAAATACGACTGTCATGGCGCCCCTTGCCGCGACCCGCCCCGCCGTAAAATTACGCGCCTACCAACCTTCGTGTGATCAAGTATTCCAGAACTCTTTGTCCAACTTGAAAAGACAAAGAAATGGAGCAAAGTTTATGAAAAAAAAACATTCGGCGGCTTGATTCGCTCGTTATCATGCTGCGTTTCGTTGCATTTTAGGGTAAATATGAGACGGAGCGGGAGAAGCGGAGGAAAGATGCGCGCGCAGCTTCCGGTCAAGCAGGCGCTTCGATCGCGCTTCCGGGCATTGAAAAAGCGCGCGTAAACTTGAATCGTCGCTACTGAGTTAACGTTTTTTTTTTTTATTCGACAGTGACGGTTCACCTCATGGGAACTTCCTCCGGCCTTCCTATTATGAAGAAAAGTAATAAAAATCTATATTGTACAGGCGTTAGGCTATTTTTGTATTATTTTTCGAGCAGTCTTTTTAAATCGACTTGACGTCCGGCAGACCGATCTCAACCGCCACGCTTGGATCAGTTTGCGTTTATTTGGCAAATAATGCGCCGCCACAATATCAATTGTTATAATGTTATTTAGTGATAAGAGCGAAGAAATCCCCGTCCATTTGAACTTGATGCTTCCCCTCTGTATAACGACTGGGGTCCTTTTATCGCGAAGTGTTTTGAACTAGTCGTAGCATTGGTTAACAATCGAATAAGTGATGAACGCGAAAAACTTGATTCTCCACACGGAGAGAATTAAATGTTAAAAATTACCGTGCAGTAACGGTAACCAGATGACAACCCTGAAACTTCGCTTATTATTACTGAGTAAAACAGAGATTTTCACGAAAATAAAATAAAATTTCTTCTTCAGATAGAAAATTTTACCAGATTTTCTAGTAAATTTTCATGTGTAACAAAATACGCAAAACTTAAATTTAAGAAAAATATATAATATCAGCGAAATTTTACTGTGCATTTTATTATTTTATGCCTTTCAAAAATGTCTATAAAAAAGTATCGTCTTTATAACAGTTATTTTAAGATTTATTATAAAATTTAATGAGTGTTGTAGGAAAATGTATTGTGCTCTCGGTAAAAATTATCGTGCGCGCTACCATTCTTGTATAGTAAAATTTTAGCTACGTATTTGAAATTTTCTGTAACGTGAGTTAAAAAAAACTTGTCGCATACGAATTATTATGCTTTTTTCACTTGTCACCACATTGAAATATATCACGGTAATTTTTACCGTGAAATTCACGACAAAAATTACTTTTTAATTCTCTCCGTGTAAGCTTACGTCGATTGTCTTTCCTTGTACCTTGTTATCTCCAAAAGTCCTAGCGTAGACTTAGCGTATATTGCAATTGGACACGCGTGAAGATTTGACGAAACTGAATAGACCTGCGTTTAACCATTCGTGGTCACCCTGGATAGAATCGACCCGTCGATCAATTGTTGACGTAAATATATAATAGTTCTTGGCTTCGAATGGGACTTTATTCACCTGGAGTTTGAAGTATCCTCATACCATAACATTTTTACCCTCTTCACATGTCGGAATCAATACCTTTTCTTGGATCGCGCACTATGCTACTATTTTTTTCCCAAAAGTAGCATATCTTAAGAGCATCACGTCCAAATTTTAGGTAAAATCGTTGTAAATTCATGGAACTATGATTTTTTTCAGCGAAAAAGTATCTTTTTTTGTGTTTTCACCTCTTTATGATTTTTTTTTAACATGTCACCATTTTTTTTCTTATAAATAAATTCTTCGTACATCATTGAGAAATTTCAAAGCATGTTCCATAATTTGGTCACAATACTTTTTTAAAGGGTTACGTGAGTTTGAAAATTTCAAAAAATCCATTTTTTAAATTTTATTATCTAATAGTACAATATGTCTCGACTATTCTCCCAAAGTTTTGAGTCAATCGGAGTAAAAGTCTAGGAGAGAGAGAGCCTTTGGGTATTCCCCCCGTTGGAAAAGACCCGCCGGGAGCGACGCAGGTATATGCATTTTTCTCAAAACACTATTTTTGAAGTCGGTGGGCACGATTTCTCAAAAACGAATGCACTGATCTTATTGAAAATTTTGCACACTTCTTCAAAATAGCATTGACTAGTGATTGAACGAAGGCTTTGTTTTTTTCGATTACAACTAATTTTACAAGGCTGTACGTAGTGTAAATTGTACCAAAAATTTAACTATTTTGCATAAAACTCTGCCAAAAATTCAAATTTTAATTTTTTTTTAAATCCTTCGTTCAATCACCAGCTATACTTATCTACTAACAGAAAAAATTTGGTTTTTTCATTTCAGATAAAGCTATCATGAGTTATCCTGACAACCACGAGGGTACTTTTTTTAGGGGTCTCCGGAAACCAGGTCCCACCGGCTGAATATCCCAAAATTTTGGATGAAATTTTGTTTAAATATTGTTGAAATGTTGCTCTCTTATGTGCTCAACATTTCGAATAAAATAATTTATATATTTTTAAAAAATAGAGAAAATATGCTTTTTTTGGCTTCGAAACCCACGTAACCCCTTAAAAACTGACTGGGTAGAACCGAGTCAAGTGTGACCACCACGATTGAATTTCGATGTGTGATCATGACGGGTTAGGGAAAACGATTTTGAAAATTAATGTTTTCACCGGATCGTGCTGTCAATAGGGATCATTGCGAACCCATGGGACTATTTACGGGACGAGGAACTCCAATCGGTCGATTACATCTGAAAATCTGCAAAAATACACGATCTTTGGGTTTATAGTTCCCACTGATCGCGCAAAACCTATTTTATAAACAATTTTCGACCAAAACGTAATCGAAAAATTCAATTTTATGAATTCATCAATATCCATAATTAAAAAAAAAACAAATAACGATACAATCGTGTGCATTATATTTATATATATTATCCTTTATGTACTCGCTAATATTTAATTTGTTCATACCAGCCATTATTTACATAGATTTGTACAAACGACGCGATGGTCGTGATATATGATGTGTAAAAAAAAAAAACAATATTACACAAGTGTGATTTCGCGCTGGACAACGATAATCTTCCGGCTCCACACAACATCGCTCGTGCTTTTTTATCCACCGTAGATAAAGTTTCTTCATACGAGAACACAGGCAAAGCGCGCATCGTGAGTTCGTTGGTAAACTTTGAATGAATAAAACGCACTTTCAAATTCGTTCGGCCGCAATGAGAATGCTGACTAGTGCATTCGCGGTGAACGTTGACGAACCGAGTTAAAAACAAAAACGAAAAGGGGGCTATCAATGATATTTACGGCCGATAGGCGTTAATCGCAATTAAAATTAATGCAACGAAACACGCAACACTTTTTTTCATAATCATTTGGCAATCTCTCGCGTGCTTCTCATCGAAGTTACGTCCCTTCTACACGAAGGATCCGCCTTCCTCAAAGTTCCGTCGTTATTTCGTCTTGCGGTCGAAAGCCCAAAATCGTGAAATCATTGATGAGGCAGTCTCGACCCGGTATCCAATCGTTCAGTATCGTGTAATTGGCTTCGTCAATTGAGCTGCGGAATTCCCATTGGGGATTGAGCTCGCTATCGAGAACGTCGCTCGTGCAAACGTCCGTGACGATATTATTATCCTCGGCGATTATCGTACCGCTGTTATAATTGTGATTGAACGCTGAAATAGCTAATTCTTGAAGATGCGAGCCCACCGGCTGATGATGATGATGATGATTATTATGACGTTTTTGACTTCCGTAAACGAGTGGCGTCGTTTGACCGATCGTCGAGCCTGAAGGGCTCAATTTCTCGTTGTATATGCTCGAGCTGTTTTGCCCAAGACTCGAGCCGACCGGGCTGCTGTTGTTGTCCTTGGTATAGCCGAGGCTCGAGCTCGCTGGGCTTATGCTCGATTTTTCGCTCGCTTGAAATGTCGCGAGTGGCGCGTTCGCCTGGAATGTCGTGAGATTCGTCGGTGTCGAGCGCATCTCGAAGGGCTTCGGTGTTTGGGTTATAGCGATCGGCTGGGGCGACTGCTGCTGTATCAACTGAGTACCGCCCCCCGGTGTTGGCTGCTGTAGAAACGTCACCAACTGAGCAACCTGCGCGAAAAAAAAAGTCGTCGAATTGTTAGTGCCGATGGAAATTGCGTTTGAAGTTTTGGATCGTTGAAAGGCAACGAAAATTCTTTTTTTTTTCTTCCTTTATTTCTTTATTTTCATTATTAACGAAAATATTATCTTGCCAATTTGTGTTGTAAATTTTTTATGAAGATCCGGAGAAAAACGTTGGACTGATTTTTCCAGCCGAAATCTGCCAAAAAAATATTTTGGTAATCCATAAAAATGAATTTTCGTTGCGTTCCAACGATGCATACTTCAATGTAATCGATAAAAGGGTTTTATTTTTTACTACTGGGCTTCATTTTGTATTTCGTCACTTCTATGTTTGCTTTTATATCTTTACTTCCAAACGTTCCTCTTGGATTCACTGGGGGTCTTTTACGCTCTCATGCTTCTGACTTTTATCCTACACTCGTCACTACGCTATTTCCACTTTCTGAGAGCAACATCCCGGGCTCAATAATTTAATGTAAATGCATTCGCGACCGAGAATTGGGTCATTAAATGATTTTTTTTTTTTCATTGTAAAGATCATGTGCGGTTTTCAAAGCAAAGTATTTTTCTTTTGTTTTCAACAATTAACAGCGATATAGCACTTTGAAATTATTGTTCCGTTCGGCTCGGCGAATGCGCGCCGAGAGCATCCGAAGTTACCCGAGCGCTCTGTGACGTCACCGTTCGAAATCCCGGTATACGAATTGCTCGTGTAATACGAGTATTTTGTTAACGATGGTAACGACAAAATCGTATAAGTCTCGCTTCGTTCCTCTTTTTATAAATAAGACGAAAAGTGCCCCTAATAGATATTTCTGAATGTGCCACAAGACATAAAACGTCGAAATCTGTGGTTCGATGCAGCACGACGTGTCAATCCGAAATCATCGTCCACTTATTTTTTATGTGACGTAAATATCAGCGTAAACGTATTATAACATAAACTGTATTGGTTTTTTTTTTAATACGTCTTTCTCAAAATGCTTATGATACGTAGCGACAATAACTGACACAATTTATAAAGCCTCTCCTAATTTAAGGCCTTATATACGCGAAAAACTTCAAAGTTTTTCATTTTTTATTTATTTTTGATTCCATTAGCCTGAACGGTTAGGAATATTTTAAGCTTTACAGAATTGAAAAATTCCAAAAATTGTTAAAGTTACAGCATTTAGAGCGTAAAAACTTTTATCTTGTTTTGTTGTTGTTGTTGTCTCCATGCTGGAGACGTTTTAGATGCCGAGGAAGACCCCACATATAGCGCAGGATGCTATTAAATAAGGTAAAATTGCATTTATAATAGATACCGCGCGGCGCGCCCGACCGCCAACTTCAAAGCCGTTTTTCCACGATTCACTTTTTTGAACCTTGTGAAAGTTCTAACTCTTGAACGAAGGTTCAGATCGCTTTGAAATTTTTACAACATATTCTTAGTATCATCACCTATCGTGTGAACCACAGAAACAAAAATTTCAATGACACAAAAAAATATAAAAAATCAAATACCGTCAGAAAATTGAGTAAAAAAATTTTAAGTTTCGAATTTTTATTATAATAATTTTTAAAAAATAATATTGTTGGTTCACACTGAAGATACATTCATTATGCAATTATAAATATGTTCATTTTTTTTTCAGACACCCACATCGATGCCGAGAACTTTCACCATCAACGCGCGCGCAAAAAAAATACATTGCTTTATTATGTTATATCTCCGCCATTTAATATTTCTGATTTTTTTTTACATATACTGAACCATGGGCATAAATGATCTGTAAAAAAATGTTGTCAATATATGCGTCATTTTTTTTTAACCGCGTCTAGAAAAGTACCTTCGAAAATCGGCGAAATCGCGTATATAAGGCCTCAAAAGTTTTCAGTTATCCACGGTCGGTAAACTACTCGAATTTGCGCTCACAAATCTACTTTCACACATCGTTGCACGAAAATTAAACTATTTTTCGACTTTTTCAGAATGCTCGAGACGTTTTCAGATGTGAAATGACACGAAATTTCACATTTCTGTACACTTGCGTGTAAGCCGTATACATAGCCTATTCGGTCGCGTTCGAACGATGATGTCACAAGCGCCAGCGCCGATAGCGTGGCATATTTCGCGCCAACACCTACAATTTGAATTATCGTGATATAAAAACAATTAATCATTATCTGTAGAATTATTTCACAGAAAAACCCTTTTAACATTCAGTTTAATTATTACAAAAGATCAATTCTAAATAAAAAAAATATGTTTTTTTTAAACCACTCAATTAGGATACATCTATTTAGACAAAACGATTGAAGGGAAATTCCAGTGTGCTACTGTGTGCCAACTCACCGCAGTGTTTTACGGACTGGCGTGCAAAAGACGAGATGAAAATTCGTTAATTGCTAATGAAGCGAAGCGATAATTAGTTTTTTTTTTTAGCTGATCGAGATCGAGATCGTGTACGATACTTACTTCCGGCGAGCTGTGCTTTTTGTATCGTCTGAGAAGACGTTCCGCCCATGCGAGAAGCCTCTGCCAATCTTCGGGCGGCAAATATATGTCGTCGTCCTTTTTGTTAACGAGTACCAATATTCTCGCCAAGTCCCTAAGTACAGGCCTGTAGGCCTGTATACCGACCGCACCGTCGCCATTGTTGCCCGAATAATACAATTCTCGTACTTGTCGTCTCGTGTCGTTGAGCATCGCCAGAAACGTTGGGCCTTCTCCACGTAGGGTACCGAGGTGCTTGAGAAATTCTCGTCGTTCGGCGCTGTAAAAAAAGAGAAATCAATTTTGTTTTACAGCTCATTCATTCAAATGAAAAGTTATCAGTCACTTGAACGTTTTTGTTTTCGCAAAAATAATATCTCGCAAAGATTTTTCATTAGTCAGGGTGTCTACCGACCTGAAAAGTCTTAAATGTTATGAAAAATTACCAGTCTACCTGATTTTTTTAAGATCTCTGCAGCGCTTATCGTCATGGGCGATTTTTGTATTAATTTATCCAAAATAATTTCTAATTTTCGCGGGTTTGCAACAATCTACGGTATTAGAAAAAAAAGGTAGTAGATAAAAAAATGATTCGTTATCTCAACATTTTAGTTTTTTTTTTGTTATTCGTGTAAAGCGACTAGATGATATTACTCAAAGTTCCTAAACGTATGTAATATTTTTTCAAATGTTCCCAAAATATATTTCTTTACAGCAAACTTGAAATGATTTTTGTCTCACTTTTTTTTACTACACATGGAATTGCACAGTTTTGTGACTTTTCGTTTATTTCGTATACTTTTTATTGGCATACAACACACATCTGTTTCAAAGAACAGAATATTCATATAAAAATTTCGAAAATTTGTGGCACTAAAGAATTATAAAGTATACCAGGTGTACAAGTATGAAATGCGGATTTTTTTCTAAAAAAAAAACACGTTAAATTCGGAAGAATGATAAAAAGCGCTTTATTCAAAGTATGCTCCATCGCTTGTTATACATTTTTCCCATCTTTCGGGCAATTTGTGAATACCACACGCCAGTAAAAATCTTCCCCTTTTGCTGCGAACCATCCATCGCGAGCCATTTTTTCACATCTTCGTACGAACCAAAGCGCTGCTCAGCAAGTGCGTGACCCATCGATGCAAACAAGTGGTAATCGGAAGGAGCCAAGTCTGGTGAGTAAGCCGCATGGGGTAGAACTTCCCAGCTGAGTGCTTCCAACGTGTCGCGAACCTGGTTTTGCCGTATGTGATGGAGCATTGTCATTAAGAAAAATGACTTTGTGTCGCCTCGTTCGGTATTCTGGCCTTTTTTCAAGCAGCGAATGGTTCAAATCGGTTAATTGTTCTTGGTAACGTTTAGTATTAATCGTTTCCCCAGGTTTTAACAGCTCATAATAGACCTCGCCCCTCTGGTCCCACCAAACACAGAGCATCGTCTTTCTGCCAAAGCGATTCGGTCTTGCGGTCGATGTGGATGGTGCGCCTGGGTCAACCCATGATTTTTTGCGCTTGGGATTCTCAAAATAAATCCACTTTTCATCTCCTGTAAATATACGATGCAAAAACGACTTCCTTTTGTACCGAGCGAGCAAAATGTCACATGTGTTTTTGCGCTTTTCCATTTGCCTGTCGTTCAACTCATGTGGTACCCATCTACCGGTCTTCTGAATCTTTCCCATCTCTCGTAGCCGATTGGAAACAGCTTGTTGACTAACGCCCAATTGCTCGGCGAGTTGTTTTTGTGTTTGCGAATCATCTTCGTCCAACAATGCTTGCAATTCCACATCTTCGTATTTTTTTCGCGGTTTTCCATGTTCCTTGTCTGCAACATCGAAGTCACCACTTTTGAAACGCCGAAACCATCGTTCACACGTATCTTGCGATGGAGCATGTTCACCATAAGCTTCTCGAAGTGATCGGTATGATTCAGCAGCAGTTTTCTTCAAATGAAAAGAAAAAATTAATGCTGTCCGCGAATGCTCTTTGTTCGGTATAAATTTCGACATATTGAACACAACAACACAACACTATGCACACACTTTTCCAATTTATCACTCGTGTGCGTCTGACACTTGTTGATGACACAACAAAATGGCGCAGTGTCAAATCTTTATAGCACAAACTGCATCGGTGCACCATCTGTTGTCTGAAATCCGCATTTCATACTTGTACATCTGGTACTTTTATACCAAAAAGTCATGAAAAATCTCTATTCCTTGCTTTAAAAATCCTTAAATGTCATGAAATTTCAATTCTGATGAAAATTAGACACCCTGTTAGTCCATTAAATTTCTTTTCTTGGTATAATCCTTTATACTTCAATATATATGCACATATAAATCGAAGGAACACATTGATTTACAAACCTGTCCTCGAACTGCCGAACCATCTTCGCTGCCTTTTTCTTACGCTGATGTACGACTATAGCGCCGCAGAGGATAATGAAAATGCATATAGCAGCACCGGAGACGACACCGACGAGGATCGCAACTTGACTACCGGTAAGTCCAAACATGTAGCCGGTTTCTTTGCAAATACGGCCCATGTATTCGTCCCGCGTTGACCAATCGGCCGTGTGACCGGACGGACACGTGTTCACGCACGTACCGCGATATAGAAGAATCGCGCATCTCGCGCAATACTGGCCCCTGCATCTGAGACAACCACCCTCGCTTTCGATGCATTCTGCAATGAGCGAAAACAGAAAGAAAAAAAAAACATTGCGAAAATTAGTAATGCTGAAATATTTTTATATTTATTTTTATTATTTTTATTATTATAGGTATTTTTTTCAATAGATTTATTATAGTATTAATTTTCATTGCGTTCCAACGATGCAACCTTTTCAACCTCATATCGGGGAAGCTTCGAGAACAAAAGTATACGACGAGGGTTGAGATTTATTGTCGAGGGTACGAACAGTCGTGGGAAATGGCTGGGACGTCTTAATTAGAAGTTGCGTTGAGACACCTGCGTAAGCGTGAAATTTCAAAGCTACGATGTTTTTTTATTGGATAGTTTTATAGTTTATGGTATTGAAATGTGCATCGTTGGAATGCAACGATAATATATTTTTTTTCATATACCCGAGTTTTTATTGGCATATATTTAGGCAACGAAAGTCACTGAATCATTTTTGAGAATCCGTATTAAACATTTATAACCAAAAGGTGTAAGAAAAAACGATTTTACATAACAATAAAAATAAAGGAATTAAAAAAATCAAGATCTTTTGTTGCATTATAACGATGCAAACTTCAATACCATTATAGTCTTAAGGCCTTAGGCCACTCTAGAGGCCAAAAAAGGGAATATTTTGTGATTTTTTTTTTTTCGGCGAAACCATAAAATAAATCGGAATTACAAAATAGGGGTTTTATTATACCCGTAATTGACTATACAAAATTATTTTTTCACAGAGATACATGTCAAAATGGCGACCGTGCAGCATTTTCCCGATGACGCCTTTTTTTCTGGAAGGTCAACGGCCGGACCAACAGCTCCTATAATTTTTGACTTATGATGAGACACTAAAGTTTTCTCGATTATATATAAGAATAGCTATAGAAGCACGTCGAATTTTTTTGATATATTGTTCTTTGTCAAAGTGGCGCATTTCTAAAACAAAAAAGTATAAAATGCCACGAGAAAATTGTCAGAAAATTGTTTATAAAAAAGGAACTATGCAATATAATTTAAAAAATCCTACGTAGTGCCTCAGACAATGTAATTCTAAATATACACGGAGAGAATGAAAAAGTAATTTTTGTCGTGAATTTCACGGTAAAAATTACCGTGATATATTTCAATGTGGTGACAAGTAAGAAAAGCATAATAATTCGTATGCGACAAGTTTTTTTTAACTCACGTTATAGAAAATTTCAAATACGTAGGTAAAATTTTACTATACAAGAAGGGTAGCGCGCACGATAATTTTTATCGAGAGCACAATACATTTCCTATAACACTCATTAAATTTTATAATAAATCTTAAAATAACTGTTATAAAGACGATACTTTTTTATAGACATTTTTGAAAGGCATAAAATAATAAAATGCACAGTAAAATTTCGCTGATATTCTATATTTTTTAAATTTAAGTTTTGCGTATTTTGTTACACATCAAAATTTACTAGAAAATCTGGTAAAATTTTCTATCTGAAGAAGAAATTTTATTTTATTTTCGTGAAAATCTGTGTTTTACTCAGTAATAATAAGCGAAGTTTCAGGGTTGTCATGTGGTTACCGTTACTGCACGGTAATTTTTAACATTTAATTCTCTCCGTGTACAGTTAAAATTTCAAGTGAATCGGTTGAAATTTGTTTGAGTTATGAGTCCGGCTGACTTGAAAAATGTAGTTTTGAGATAAACGCGTTTAAATTTAGTAGAAAGTCACGACATGAATCAAGAGGGGTTGCGCTAGAATTCGAAAATCGAGTACTTAGAGATTTTTCACACCCATAATCTTTTGGAATATAATTTTATACGTACTAAAATAAATTTTTAACAAAAAAAATCGATTTTTGGAAAATTTGAGAGTGGCGTAAGGCCTTGAGGCGGCACATCCGAGCAGATGGCATCAAAAATCGATTATTTTTGGGAATTATTATCTAAAAATATACTTATACGAATTCATCTAACAATAAGTTTGTTTTATTCGAAGTAGTATAAATATTGAGGTATATTGACAAATCTTTATAGAAATATATATTGATTGGGAGCGTGGTTATTGTGGCCGGCGTTTCCCATGATTCTATGCAGTCGGTTGATCTTAAACAAAAATTTCAAAAAGTTTCTTAAAATGTAACGTACAAAGCCCATTGCATCGTACGATTGTTTGAAATGTTTTTTTTTCACCAAAACGGCGCCTAATTGAAATTTGGATTCATTTTTCAACCTAAAACTCCGACCTTTCCGGCTTTATAAAAAAAAATGGAGTAAAAAAAAACCTTTTTTTTTATACATTACATTTGAAGCATTTTTTTCGAAAATTTTTGTTTCAGATCAAACGACTGCATGCAATCATAGGGACCACCAGCGTTGGACATGTTTTACGCCGGTCACAATGACAGCGCTCCTCGTCAATATTGATTTATGAAAAATTTTGTCAATGTACCTCAATATTTATACTTTCGAATAAAACAAACTTGGATGAAATCGGACGAATAGTTATTGAGATAATAATTCCCAAAATTCACCTGAAGGGGAACACATCACGCCATCGCCCCGTTGCCATGCGGCGCACGAGACGGTAACACGGGACGTTTCATTATTTTTGCACCCAAAAGCAAAAAAAAAGCGTGATTGAAAGATTTTCTTCTCCATTTTATGTGAAAAAATATTTCAAAGTTCATGCCAACTAATGCTAATGTTTGAAGACCTAACTAATTGACAAGCAACTGCTTGTTTATTACTGCATTGTACCAAATCATGTTGCATACGTCTGATGTTTTTATCCAATTCTTACTTTGCCCAACTTACCTCATACTCATGCTCAACTTACCCCTTTATCGGGGCAGGTTGAGCAAATGTGGCCTTAGACATTTGAAAGCGATTATCTGTGAAACAATAAGGATAACAGGAATTTCGTCTACAGACGTTTTTTTTCCAGATAAATTCCCTATTGACCAAAGTAGGTTTCATTTTTATACGGCAGACTGCTGAGGGGTAACCCCACTGTAAACGTCTAAAATAAAGCGATTTTTTTTTTGGTTGGAAGGACAAGTAAGAGGATAATAGTATTCAAGAATGTTATTAGTCATATCTTCAAGTGAACAAAAAAATAGTTATATTCAAAAATTATACAAAATGGTAACGCTAGAGCCATTTTCGCGAGGAATGTTGAATCTGAGACGCTCTGCGGCACGCAGTATAACTGACGTAAATTTAAATCTACAAAAAATTGTTTAAATTCTATTAATTTACATGAGTATAGCTAGAGAAATACGCAGGGGATTTTGAAAATATTCATTTTTGTGTAATTGACAAGCATTTAAGGTAACAATTCAATTTTGGACAGAAAAAAAAGGAGAGTAATATGTTAATAAATAATGTTATAATTAACTCATGGAAAATCCCGTACGTATTTCTCTTCGGAATGTTATTTTACACATGTGTTCAAAATTTGGAGTGAATAGAATGAAAACTGTTGGAGTTATGCTGCGTGCCGTTTTGAAAAATTGTGTTCCGAGAAAAACGCGTTTAAAGTTTTGAGATGTGTTATAGACGTGAAAAAATGAATAATTCAGCTGTTTAAAATGTTATACCATTGATCAGCTATCCCAGGACCATAAAGCTGCCTTGCTCTGTTCAAACCATCATCCTCATTTTTTGTCCTGGTTGATTTTATGCTGGTGCGTGCTTCTTTTGCCGCATCTGTCAAAGACAGCTCAGCGTGTTTTATCCATCTAGCATCATTTTCAAGACAAAAATTGTAAGCTTGGAGGCCAATATCCATTTCCCAGACTTTCATAATTCGTAGGATATTAGTCAGACCGTCGTTAATATTGCACACAGCAATATCAGTTGCTACATTCAATACTTTTTTGCCACTTGAGTGGGCCTTTGGAGCTAAGCTCCAAACAGTAGCATCAAAACGTTCGTTGCTGTTTTGCGTGTAGTCTCCCAAACAACGATTTAGTCGCTCATTGTAAAATTTCACCGGCCTGAAAGGGTGGGTTCCGAGCATACGATTTTTTTAAATCTTTTTTCCCGCATGGATTTCGTCATCACTAAAAGATGTAAAAAAGAAAAAAGTGGTTCTAACATTATGTAGCGAAATGAGAAATATTCAAATATTTTACCCTTCTGTAAGGGTGGGTTCCAAGCATACGATTTTTTTTTAAATTTTTTCCCGGATGGATTTCGTCATCACTAAAAGATGTAAAAAAGAAAAAAGTGGTTCTAACGTTATTCAGCGAAATGAGAAATATTGGAAGATTTCACCCTCCCGTAAGGGTGGGTTCCGAGCATACGATTTTTTTAACACTTTTTTCCCGCATGGTTTTCGTCATCACTAAAAGATGTAAAAAAGAAAAAAGTGGTTCTAACGTTATGTAGTGAAATGAGAAATATTCAAATATTTTACCTTTCTGTAAGGGTGGGTTCCGAGCATACGATTTTTTTTTAAATTTTTTCCCGGATGGATTTCGTCATCACTAAAAGATGTAAAAAAGAAAAAAGTGGTTCTAACGTTATTTAGCTAAGTGAGAAATATTGGAAGATTTCACCCTCTTGTAAGGGTGGGTTCCGAACATACGATTTTTTTCTTTTTTTTTTCAGATGCATTTCGTCATGACTGAAAGATATAAGAAATAAAATTTTGGTTCTAATAATTATTTTGAGCAATATAATTTTTTTCCTTTTTTATTACACGTTTTCAGGGGTAGTTTGGGGGTTAATAATTTTTTTGAATGATTTTTTAATCATTTTCGTCCATCTGTATACTAAATATACCCGAAAATACCCTCAAAGATTTTTTTTAACTAATTTTTTCGTTCGGTTCGAACGATCCAAACTTCAGACTCATTTTTTTTTTATCAAGTCTTGTTACCAGCCACTGCCACCGGGCCAGTGGATGGTGCGTGTGCGGGCCTTTTTTTACAGGTACCGAACTTTTTTCCTTTATTCTAGATGGTTCAAAGCATCTCTTAAGCCAATTAAAAAACATCAATTTTTTTTATCACTCTACAGTGGTGTTACCCCTTAATGAATTACAGGGCGATAATTTCAGACTTATTCAACATGCCCCTCCCTGCCCTAATCGTTCTCGATCACGTTTAAATATCCAAGATAAACACACACTCCCCTACGAGGATGTTTCATTGCCGAGGCGAAATTTCAATATTTTCACGTATATTTGTGCAATCGAGTGCACATTTGCGTAATCGTATATTTTCCAACGAAACTTAAAAACTTTCCTCTCAGTCTCCCACGCAGAGCGCGCATAAGGCGAACAGATGTTGGCAGGATTTTATGATAGCACGAAGTAACATCTGGGCAGACACGAGTGCACGAACATGGGTCGAACCTGCATTTGTTCCCAGGATTCGTATAAATATAAATTATACCGAGCCTCGGAATCGCGCGGCGCATCGAACGTTAATGGGTATCGGTTTAATGCGTGACAATTGTATATAAACTGCCGGCGAGACGAATGTATACGCTTTTCGAATTGTTGATTGAGACGAAAAGTAACAGATCTCATCGAAAAAATATAGCGCAAAAGAACAAGTGGGAGGATCTAAAGGATGAAAAAAAAAAACAACCTCCATTATGATTTTTTTTTATTCCCTACTGCACGGAGAGAATTAAAAAGTAATTTTTGTCGTGAATTTCACGGTAAAAATTACCGTGATATATTTCAATGTGGTGACAAGTGAGAAAAGCATAATAATTCGTATGCGACAAGTTTTTTTTTAACTCACGTTACAGAAAATTTCAAATACGAAGCTAAAATTTTACTATACAAGAAGGGTAGCCCGCACGATAATTTTTACCGAGAGCACAATACATTTTCCTATAACACTCCTTAAATTTTATAATAAATCTTAAAATAACTGTTATGAAGACGATACTTTTTTATAGACATTTTTGAAAGGCATAAAATAATAAAATGCACAGTAAAATTTCGCTGATATTATATATTTTTTAAATTTAAGTTTTGCGTATTTTGTTGCAAATAAAAATTTACTAGAAAATCTGGTAAAATTTTCTATCTGAAGAAGAAATTTTATTTTATTTTCGTGAAAATCTGTGTTTTACTCAGTAATAATAAGCGAAGTTTCAGGGTTGTCATCTGGTTACCGTTACTGCACGGTAATTTTTAACATTTAATTCTCTCCGTGTATTCTTTCCCTTCACTAGGTGATCGTGAACGGGGTAATTGGTTTTGCAATTTTCTCAGTGCCGTAGATTCGCGTGTCTTTTTTTTTTAGAAGCGGCAATGGAATTTTGTTTTAAAGGAACGCCGAAGCTTCGGTAATTACCTTCAATTTGCCTCCGAAAAATTTGAGTTCTGATCCTTCTCCACCTTGTTATTGAGATTTTCGTACAGCAGTGCAGTTTTTTTTGTAAAGCTTATAGAAATTGAGTTTTATAGCCTAGAGTCTTAACTTTAATTTCCAACAAACATGGTGTAACAATTTCAAAAATTGACCGATTTATGAAGATTTTTGTGCAAGCGAACCGCCCCGCGATTCACCCCTTTTCCTTTTGCGCTTTTCTCGAAACGATGTTTTATGAAACGATGTAAGTTGTATCTCAAAATCTATTTGTCCGATACATTGCACAAAGCATAGTTGATTGCATTTTCTATCGTACGACCGGATGATTTTTCGATATGTTTGTTAATTTGTTAACAACGATGATAGAAGTTGTTTGTTTGGTGGAAAATCGAATTTACTTTTTCTACAACTTGTCATTTTCGTAATATTCAAGATTTCAAAAAAAATCTCTGGTCATATGAAAGTTTTATCATTATACTAAAAGTACATTTTTTTATTTTTCTTTTCTGATTATCCTAGTTGACGGAACTACCTAAGCCGATTGGCCATTCGGCAACAGCGGCCCTTTGTTTAAATAATAATAGGTTCATTGTTTATCAATATTGTTCAATAAAATAAAAGCTTAAACTTGACAAGACTATATATTAATTGCGTGTCAGATCCCGATCGCGTCGTCCCAATATTGCCATCAGAAAAAAAAAATTTATCGACCTTTTTTTCGGGCCCCAAGCTTATGCAGACCTATTAAAATTAAGTACCCGGAGAGAAAAAACGTACTTTGAAAAAAAATTGATAACACACCGCGAAAAAAAAATTTGGAAAATGTTTTCATGAGCGCTTCCGGCCCGTAAACCGCGAAAAGTGTGTCCAAGCTTTTCGCTAGCAAAGCAAATATATAGTGACCGACAAAAAAAACAAACCACCGTCCATTTTAGCCGATTTTTTACTTGAAAATCACTCAAAAATCAGAAATTCTTACGCATCTTTTCGCTCATATGAGTCGTGAATTGCTTCATTTCGATATTCACAAAACGAAAAACGTTTTTCATTTTGTTGTCACGTTTATTAAATAAAGTTTGACTTTTATTGTATAAAAATACTAGGAAATACGTATGGACAAAAAAAAGAGACCGTTTTTTATTTTATACAAAAAAAGTTAGAAAAAAATATATCCAAACCATGGTTAATAATTAGTATGGCCCTTTTTTAAATTAAATATTTTAAATATTTTCTTACAATATTTCGCATCTAAATTAGAAAGACCAGCTGGTCTCTTTTTTTGCCGATCACTGTATATATGCGTTGCCTATGTGTATATATATATATATATATATATATATATATATACAGGGTGAGGCACATAAAGTGTTACAGAGCAATAGCACTCAAACTATTGATCATATCCAAAAATGTTTCAGACAAAAGTTTCAGTGTTCGAGAAGGCCGTCATACTGGACCACCCTATTTTTTTATCCGTGGAGGCGCTGAAGCTACGTCAAGGTCAACTCCACTTTTTAAAATGGAACCATGTATTTTTTTTCGCCTCATATTATTACCGATTTTAAGACGAATTCAGCGACCTACAACACAAGGTCATTCTAGTCACGCAAAGTATGAAAATAGTCGAAAAATCGAAAAATATCGGAATAATCACTTTCAAAGGATCCACTAACCTTGGTTTGGGTCTACCTGCAGAAGATGCTCGAAGTGATGACCCTCGACTTGTAAGCACTTGTTAATTCGCTGATGAAAAGACCGTCTAACTTCAGCCAACATTTGTGGTGTAATTTCGGTACATGCTCGGCGTATTCTTTCTTTCATGTCGTCAGGCGTGGTAGGTGCTACCGCCATTACGTGTTCTTTGACAAAACCCCATAAAAAGTTCATTTTCGCGATCCGATGTACTCACATTAGAAGGTAATGCGTGACTAACTGATATGTCAACAGAAAATGCGTACTTGCTGCCGATAAGAAACATTGGTATCGTAAGAAATGAAAACAGCGATCAAACAAGTGTTTACAAGTCGAGGGTCATCACTTCGAGGATCTTCTGTAGGTAGTCCCAAACCAAGTTTAGTGGATCCTTTGAAAGTGATTATTCCGATATTTTTCGATTTTTCGACTATTTTCATACTTTGCGTGACTAGAATGACCTTGTGCTGTAGGTCGCTGAATTCGTCTTAAAATCGGTAATAATGTCATCGAAAAAAAATACAGGGTTCCATTTAAAAAAGTGGAGTTGACCTTGACGTAACTTCAGCGCCTCCACCGATAAAAAAATAGTGTGGTCCAGTATGACGGCCTTCTCGAATACTAAAACTTTTGTCTGAAACATTTTTGGATATGATCAATAGTTTGAGTGCTATTGCTCTGTAACACTTTATGTGCCTCACCCTGTATATACGAGCACTACCACACCTCTCAATTAAGTCTCTTTTTTCTTGTCGCTTCTGGAGTCCAATCAACCCTCCTCAATGGATCACGAGTTTTTTTTTTTCGTTCCGCCCTACCCATTTGTATACGTTGCGTGCAGAGGGGGGTGGTGGTACTCCTGGTGATGCGTTGACAAAACGGAAATGAATGAACGGTTACTAGGGGCAGGGGGGAAGGGGTGTCAGCAGGGAGATGAAAATATGTAATGAAATTAAGGCCATTCTCTCGTCTTACTCGAGCCATGTCGAGTGCCACGAGGAATGCGGCTGCCGGTTTCACGATTATCTGGGCCTCGTTGGTTGACTCTCCTCTCCTGGGTGTAGGGTACACCGACCAGTAAATGGACGAAAGCTGTCTCATATGTAAAAGAAGTAAAGAATATGAATTATCGATAAAAACTCGAATAACTATAATTTAGCAAAAAAAAAAAAAATCACGGGTATCGTTCATCTGCTAAAAATTGCAAAATTAATTACTGT
Source organism: Ophion ventricosus (assembly GCA_963932345.1). Taxonomy (NCBI): domain Eukaryota; kingdom Metazoa; phylum Arthropoda; class Insecta; order Hymenoptera; family Ichneumonidae; genus Ophion; species Ophion ventricosus. Next base: position 11,289,351 of record OZ010721.1, read on the forward strand.
TGAGAATCGACAATATACATTTCATTAAATCTTATCATAAAATCATTTCATTCGACGATGCTGAAATTTGCACCGTTGCAAAGCAACGAAATTTTTTTTCTGTTTTTTTTTTATCCACATTGCCACAGCTTTAAGCTATAAAAATCCCGCGATCATTTTTTAGGCTTCTCATTTGGCGATCTACAATCCAAGTCTACCAAATATGATTTTCGATACTCTAAAAATAAGGAATGATGAAAAAAATCTTTGGGTTCTAACGATGGAAACTTCAAGCCCATTACAATTGTATTTTTCTTTTATTGTGACAAAATTTAATGTTCTGTTTCTCTATCGAAACGAGGTTTGGTAGTGTTGTGAGAATGTCACATTAAGTTGAAAAATAAACTTTGTGTATTTTCTACGGAATTGAAATAAAAAATACAATACTCATATGTATAAGGATATGATAATTTTTGTGCAATACAGTGATCGCCAAATGTAGCATTTGATAAAAAAAAAAAAAATCGTTATCCTTTACAACGTTCATGTACAATACACGTTTATTTACTGGTGGTCGACTGTTCATTTACTGGGAATTTCGTCCATTCACTGGCGATTTAGTAACTACGCTACTTAGTTATCAATTTCTCCAATATTATTCGTTGCAATTACTTCAAATATTTTTATTCAACCATCAGAATAATATATTTTGTTGGCTATAACAATTAAAACGTTTGTTTTGATATTTTCATTTTGCAGTCCATTTGAATCCTATAGTATCGTTATAACTCTTCGTGGTCACACATCCAAATTCAATGGCGGTGGTCACACTTGGCTCGATTCTAGCCAGTCAGTTTTCAAAAAAGTATTGTGACTAAACTATCCGTCCGAAGTGGTTAAAAAAATTACGGAACATGCTTTGAACTTTCTAGATGATGTACGAAAAATTTATTTATAAGAAATAAAATGGCGACGTCTTTAAAAAAAATCATAAAGAGGTGAAAACGCAAAAAAAGACACTTTTTTTCGCTCAAAAAATCATAGCTCCGTGAATTTTCAACATTTTTACCTAAAATTTGGACGTGATACTCCTTAGATATGCTACTTATGGAAAAAAATAGTAGCATAGTGCGCGTTCCAAAAAAGGTATTTATTTCGACATGTGACGAGGGTAAATTTTATGGTATGCGGATATACTTCAAACTCCAGGTAAGATGGTGAATACAATCCTATTCGAAGCCGGGAACTATTATATATTTACGTCAAAAATTGATCGACGAGTCTATTCTACCCAGGGTGACCATGAAGGGTTAAAATAGAAACATGAAATTTGGAAGTTACGTTCCTTAGAAGGTGTATAGATACGCTGAGGAAGGATTTTTCGAAAATCAACTCCTAAGGGGGTGAAGGGAGGTGTAAAAGTTTGTGTAGCATGAAGCCAAATTGCACGCTCTAATCTAGTTTTAGGTACAATATAATCGAGGTAGCGTCATTTTTTGCTGCTATATTATTCAATGAAGGAATTTCAGCCCTACTCATGGTTTATTAGAGATAAAAGAAGCTCGAAAAGCTCGTAAAGAGGAAATGCAAGCTTCAAATGAGTTGCATGAGGAAGAGGAAGGACTGCTGTATGGTGCTGGAATCGTTGATTAATCGGTAAGACACTTTATCATTTCATTAACCACATTTGACTTTGAGTTGTTTATTTGTGAAACTTTAAACGCGTTTTCTCGAAAAGACATTTTTTCAATTTGCGGAAATCATGACTCAAAAACTAATTGATGGATCATCTTCAAATTTGGAACAGGTTTACATAATATAATTTATCAAAACATGAACCTAAAATTGGAAAGATTAGATTGTTTAAAACATATTTATTATTGCAAAATGCCGGGAAAAAATGCTAAGAATTGATCATTTTTTTCAAACACGTTCCAACATTCAATTCTCGATTTTTTTTTTCAAAATTTAGGTTCATGTTCTTAAAAAACATTTCAAGAATGTATAAAAATTTGTTGGACTATTTCAGATGCGAATTGCGAGCTGCACAATTCCCGCAAATCGACAACGACGATTAGGACACGCCAGGGGACACAGCGGATTACACCTTAATTAATGCATGAAATAACTTGAAAAAATTATCAGAGATGTATGAAAATACGAATAAATTTTTATCAGAGTTGCGGAAATTTCTGTTTTTTTTTCACAATAAAAAAAGTCCAAAAAATCATCTAATTTTTCGGTCTTCTAAAGTGGTTGCCCGCCTTAATCGTCCATTCCCTGGTCGGTTCACCCTATGGCACAGCACAGATGTCTGTATACAGTAAACTCTCACCTATTTTGCCGAGTTGCGATCGACGCTACCCGTTTATTTTGCGGCGTGAGGGGCGCCCCACTCTAGGCTCGACAACAGCGACGCCCCACGGTAACCGCGCGAAATATGACAGTAGAATTTTAGCGGAGGCTACCTCGAGACGAGGTTAGAACGGTAAGTGAGGTTATACCTACGAGCAGATGGGCATAGAGTGGGGGGTAGGGGAAGGACCCATCAGGCAAATTTCGCAAAACTAACCGAGAAGGCAAAATAGGTGGCAGCGAAATAGGTGAGACTTGACTGTACCTGTGTGTACATATAGTTGCCCTCAGATCGGGCTGCGCACACGGCGGAACTCTTTTTTCTTCCCTCCGCATTGCGCGATTTACCATACGGTACACTTTGATATACATTCACCAGGTTGAGAACACCCGGTCTACGTTTTTTTTTTTTTTTTAATTCTCGGTCTCCGCACCGCTCGAGAGAGGCTCGCGAACCTCGCGAGGTCGTCGATTTATAGTTCAAGCGCGTTGGCATACCGCGCGCTTGTTTAGATCGTATTTTAGCGCGCTGGGGAAACGTCCCTACGGGCATTTCGTCCCGTACGCGAGACAAAAGGATCCCGAAGTATGAAATCGCGAAACTTGATTGTCGATCCGATCGCATGCGCCGATACTTCATTTACAATGGGTGACTCGCATCTCCTTAAGGAGCGAAAAGGCATCGCGTGGCGAAAGGTCAAGGCTTCACGATCAAATATATTGTTTTTCTTCTCGTCAATCAAGATTTCTTTATTTTTGTTTCATTCTGCAATGAAGTTCACATTGAAGTTTCATCGCGCTGGTGGTAGTGTGTGCCATGTCGAAAATCGCATCGCGGGATCAGGGGGGACTTTTTTTTTCATTGTCGAATTTCATTTGACACATTTAGGCTGCAACAATCACTCAAGATTTTCTTTGGAACTTTTATCTACCGATGTGGAATGTAAATAGGATAAAAAAATTGTATCGTGATACATGTATCGTAAAAATGTTGTACGGTAATACGTGTATCGGTAAGGCCTTCGGCCACTCTAGTGGCAAAAAAAAGGGCATATTTTGTGATTTTTTTTCAGCGAAACCATAAAATAAATCGAAATTACAAAATAGAGGTTTTATTATACACGTAATTGACTATACAAAATTATATTTTCACAGCGATACATGTCAAAATAGCGACTGTGCAGCATTTTTCCGATGACGCTTTTATTTCTGGAAGGTCAACGGCCGGACCAACAGCTCCTATAATTTTTTAGTTATGATGAGACACTTAAGTTTTTTCGATTATATATAAGAATAGCTATAGAAGTACGTAGGATTTTTTGATATATTGTTTTTTTGTCAAAATGGCGCATTTCTAAAACAAAAAGTACACGGAGAGAATTAAAAAGTAATTTTTGTCGTGAATTTCACGGTAAAAATTACCGTGATATATTTCAATGTGGTGACAAGTGAGAAAAGCATAATAATTCGTATGCGACAAGTTTTTTTTAACTCACGTTACAGAACATTTCAAATACGTTGCTAAAATTTTACTATACAAGAAGGGTAGCGCGCACGATAATTTTTACCGAGAGCACAATACATTTTTCTATAACACTCATTAAATTTTATAATAAATCTTAAAATAACTGTTATAAAGACGATACTTTTTTATAGACATTTTTGAAAGGCATAAAATAATAAAATGCACAGTAAAATGTCGCTGATATTATATATTTTTTAAATTTAAGTTTTGCGTATTTTGTTACACATCAAAATTTACTAGAAAATCTGGTAAAATTTTCTATCTGAAGAAGAAATTTTATTTTATTTTCGTGAAAATCTGTGTTTTACTCAGTAATAATAAGCGAAGTTTCAGGGTTGTCATCTGGTTACCGTTACTGCACGGTAATTTTTAACATTTAATTCTCTCCGTGTAGTTGGAATTTTTGAAAAAATCAATTTTTCGTTTTCGACGGATTCTTATAATATAACCTTTCAAAAATATTCTGCTTCAAATTTCACAGACATTTTTTGTATATCAAAAGGCAGTCCTTATTCGAAGGATTTTTTTTTCAATGCATACTTTTTTTATATCAAGGAAAATAGAGTGTTTTTTTCACCGAAATTTCGACGATCACTTTCGATCGGCGACCATTTTTTCAAAAATTATTATTTTATTGAATACTTCGATTAAAGACGAGACAATACGGTACAACAACTAAATTCATTTGGTTTTTTGATTTCAGATGATTTGTTCCCGAGCAGGAGTGGTCACCGCGAAGGATCTTTTTTGCACAGCGGTCTGTGCAATTTACTGTATCTTCGTCGTTTATAAATATTTCCCAATAAAAAAATTGTCAAAGATACTTGAAATGATACCCTTCACTGTGAAAGAAAAAAGTTACAAACCCGCACCCATTGCCCAAAAAAAATTCACGAGAACACCTCTTTTATCTGTTCGCAAACTAGGTGTAACCCGTTAAATAATAACTTCATTGTTTATCAATGTTTTCAATAGAGAAAAATTCAAACTTGTCACGACTGTATGAATTAATTGTGTGTAAAATCCCGTTCCCATCATCACTGTTTTTTGGCTCCCAAGTTTATGCGGAGCCATTAAAAAATGGTAAGCCTCGTTCGTCAGAGGTCACTCTTCTTTTATGAGTGTCATCAGAATGAATTTAAGCGAACGCAATACACCGCACGCGCGTGTGATCCGTACGATAAAAGAGCCCTCTCCTGGAACCGGCTACTCAATATCAAACTGGCTTTCCAGCTCATAGGGTCACGAGAGACGAGAGTATCTCGGTCACAATACAACCCAATTACGTATGTCTCGACGTGTATGTACGGCCGTGCGTAATCCAGCCAACTGTCGTAACAGTTTCGACCGCCGTAGAGGAACCTTTCTCTCTCATTGTCCAAACTTCTCGCTGGATCGTTTTAACGAATTATAACGCGATTTTGGAGAATCTCTAAAAAAAACGATAGTATTTTTAGAAACATGCTGATGGTGCCAGGAAATATTTAAAGTATTTCGTTTTTTTTGTAACACCAGATTTAATTCAACATATTTCATTCTATACTCCTTAAGAACGATGACATTATTATTATTTCTGCAAATAGTATTTCTATTATTACTATTGGGTCTATGCATAATTCCGTAGCGAAATTCCGACAGATGTCATTCGCAGTTGTTTCTCCGCTCGCACATGCGTCAACCATATGAAGTGTCGTATATCAAGTGAAAGCGGATAGGTGTGCCGATATTAAAAAAAAAAAAAAGATCCATCGACATCCGTGACGTATAGGAAGTTTAATTATATTTTGAACATGAATGGAAAAAAACGTGTAGGGGAAGGTGGAGCACAGTGTGTCACTTTTTTTCTATCGAATTTTTACTCTTACCAAAGTAGTCTGATTAGAAAAAAAAATAGTCATAACCGATTTTATAGACCTTTGAGCGTACAATAAAGCTTCCATATTTTTTTGCAAAAACATTAAAAATCCTAAAATAATGGGTTCAAAAGAAATTTGTGGATTAGCTCATTGTGCCCCACAGGTGGCGTACAATGTATCAGATAGGTGGATACAGTGTGTCAAGTGCTGCGAAACGTAGGGTACAAAGAGCCGGTTGAAACTCTTATATTTTCCTAACATAGATCACAGATTTTAATACATATCGATAATTTCACAACGGGTATTATTTGCTAATAACATTGGGAGTCGACTCATTGTACTCAACAACTCGATGACACATTGTGCTCCACACAGTGGCCCACAATATTTGACGTTTTCCCGGCAAGCGAAATTTTCTTTTTCGAGGCTCAAATTAATGTACTTTTAATAATTCTTCGTGAGCTGCTATTGACTTTCTTTTAGGCCAGCCGAAACTTAATATAAATCACGGGCCAACACAAAAAATTTCGGATTTTGCAAGCTACAAAACTCCGAGAAATCGCATGTGGTTGACAGTTGCCCGTGACACATTGCGCTTCTTCGGAGCGTCGTCACTTCTTTGTTTCCTCATTGGGAGTGGACTCATTTTGCCCCACCACTCGGTGACACAATGTACCCGACTAGTAAAATATTTGATTATTGGTGAAAATAACTATTAATTAAACTACGAATGGAAAAACACAAGTCACTGAGTGCATAATAAATAATAAAACTATCGATTAGAACCGAAAACCGGAGCCGTTACAGAAAGTATCGTTATATTTTACGTTTTCCCGGCGAGCGAAATACTTTGTTCTCCCAAGCCTCAAATCGATTTTTAATTTTCAATAATCCTTTGTAAGCTGCTATCGACTTTCTTTTAGGCTCGACGAAACCTAATATAAATCGCGGTCCAACACATAAAATTTCGTAATTTACGAGCTACAAACCTCCGAGAAACCGCATGTTGCTCACTGTGCCCCGTGACGCATTGTGCCCCGCTCTCCCTTATTATCGATGCATTTCACTTTTTTATTTTATTTCGGAAGAGGCAAAAACTCGTCGCAAACTCACAAAAAGATGTGCCCCGTGTACGGAGAGAATGCCGTAAGCGAAAGTGCGTGTCGGAAGTGGTTTGCAAAATTTCGTTGTAGAAATTTTGATCTCCAAGATGCTCCTCGCTCCGGTCGGCCAGTCACTACTGACGTCGATAAAATCGAGGCTTTAATCAGCTCCGACCGGTATTTGACGATCACAGAGAACGGACGTTAACCTCAACATTGGCCAATCAACTGTTACGAGACATTTACGGAAGCTTGGAATGATAAACAAGCTTGATGTTTGGGTGCCACACGAACTGAGCGAAAAGAACTTAACGGTCCGAATTTCAGCTTGTGATTTACTGCTCAAGCACCATCAAAAGGAACCATTTTTAAAGCGAATGATTACTGGCGATGAAAAATGGATTGTCTACAACGTCAGTCGAAAAAGATCATGGTCGAAGCTCCGGGAGGCTGCTCAGACGGATGCAAAGGCTAGATAACACCCGAAGAAGGTTATGCTCTGTATCTGATGGGATTGGAAAGGAATCGTCTATTATCAGTTGCTGCCACCCAACAAAACGATTCATTCTACCAAGTACCGTTCACAACTGGCCAAATTAAAGTGAGCAATCGATCAGGAGCGACCCGAATTGGCGAACATAAAGGGCGTAGAGTGTTCCACCAGGACGACGCTAGACCATACGTTTCTCTCTGATGACCCGGAAAAAGTTATTGCGGCTTGGATGGAATGTTTTTGATTGTGATTGTGAATTTTTAATAGCTATGAAAATATGCGTAAGATTGAAAAAGAAAAACGTGGGGCACATGCAATAGATCATAGTAACGAGTGTAGGATGTAATGCGAACTTTTGATAATTGTAATTTAATTGTAATTGTTATTCGAAGTCTAAGTTTTAAGAATTGTGCAAGTGAAGAAAGGTGAGAAAGGTGTACGGAGAATGTAAAAGCCCGCGCAAGGGTATACAAGTGGAATAAATCTATCTAGTTTTATGAACAAATAAAAAAAAAGAATAAAAAAACAATTTTAATGACAGAGATAAAAGTCGTCTAGTAGGACCAGCTTTTGAAAAACCTTGCCGATAGTGGATTTTTTTTTCTGTCAGGCATCGTCTGAAAAATAATGAAAAAAAAAAAAATACCTTGTAAAGAAATGTTATAGCTAAAGTGTAGCAGGGGGATTTTTTTAAATTTTGGTATAAATGACAGCTGTTTAAAATACACCTCTGATTATTACCAAAATATTGAGTTTTAAAAATTAAGGGAGGGGTAAGGGTTTCAGGGCAAAAAAAAATACTTTTTTTGCGAATTTTTTTTAGATAAATTTTTTACGCAAATTTATTCAATCCTTCAGGACTTATGAAGTACCATTTCAGTGACAATTTGTAATTTTTTCATCGAAAAATAACGACAAATAATCCAGTGACGAAGCGTTCCGAGAACGATTCCGAGAAAATAAAGATTTGCGGTGATCACTGTATCACAGCCGAAAATTATCTGAAATCAAAATAAATAAAAAATTAGTTAAAACATCACTAAATCCTCCCTCCAACGTTCTCTAATTATTATTTTTTTTGATTTTTACATTTTTGGTGGTCGTTTGAAGCAAACATTGCGATATTTCATTAAAATTTCTGTCATTTTTTAAGTGGAAAACCCCCTTAATGTAAAAAAAAATTATCATACTCAACGTTGGGGGGGAGGAGGTATTTTATATATAGAAACTATGTGTAAAATTGGAAATGAATCGGTGAAGTATTTTTTAAATGGCAGTAATCACGGACTTTGAAAAAGTGGTTTCGCGATAAACGCGTCGAAAGAAACGCGAGTTTTAAACTCGACAAAAGTGAAGAACATTTTTTTTTTTGAACTTACACTGAATCATCGATTCCAGCTCCATACAGTACACTCCCTGCAGCAGCTTCGTTGTCTTCACCTTCTTTTTTTTTCGAGTCTTCGTCTTATCCTGGCTTCTTTACTCTGCTGTTCAGTTCGCTCGATCGAACAGGGGAGGGGACTAAAAGGTCAATAATTTCTAGAGTTTTGCTCCGATTGACTTCAAATTTTGAGACAATATTCTTGAAATATTTTACTATAAGAAAAAGCAAAAGAAAATCGATTTTTTGAAAGTGCAAACACCCTTACCCCTCCCTTAATAAAAAATGAACATGCAATTAAAAAAATCGTATGCTCCATATCTAGATAATGTTATAAAAGAGCAGAGCTCGAGATATATTATCCACCAGTTTGAAAAATGACGTTGAAGTTTGCATCGTTGCGACGCAACGAAAATGATTTTCTTAATTTCCAAAATTTCCTTTGGCAGACTTAAGCTACCATAATCACGCAAACGCTTTTTTAGGATTCTTGTTTAACGATCTTAAACACAAATCTGCAAAGTATAATTATGGATAATAACGATATTAAGAAATTGAAAAGAATTTTCGTTGCATTCCAACGATGCAAACGTCAACCTCGTTTTGAAAAGAGGTTCCTACTAGACGACTTATAGCTCAGCTATTTTTTTTTTTTGTAAATGAAACTGAATGTATAGATAAATGTATTAGTAAAACAGTAAGGTGTGTAAGGAGTAGCTGTCGTTGAGAAAACTCACACAACAGTTCATATCATTTGCAGTGCAATAAAATTGCTAGGGACTTAGGTGAACGATTCCTGCATCAATTATTTATTGCGCGCGCCCCACGTTTTTCGTTTTAACCCTCAATTCGTGAAGATATTTGGGGCACCTTAATCCCGTGAGCCTGGGTCACTACCAAACCAACAATTGACCATGAAAAAATCTGAAAAAATTCATGGTCTATCTTTAGGCCGTACTTCTCAAGTGTAAATAGGGGTTTTTTTTCTCATTTTTAATATATTTTTTTTTATTAAATAGCAACCTGCGATGAAAATGATTTGGGCAGGACGAAAACGACCCAGGTTCACGGATTGAGGGTTAAATCTTACAAAGCATTTTATACTTTTTAGTCCGATTTAAAAAAGTGGTATACTAAAAAAAAAATTTATTCAAATAGTTATTTTTTCCTCATTGCGATATATCAACGAAACGAGCTGTAAAATATTACTCGTGGAAATAGTGATAAAAAAAAAAAGAAAACACAAAGATGAACCATTTCATTTGTACAAATGATTTTTCAAACGAAATACTTGTTGCCCCAGGCTCTCTTGACAATATCCCCTTCCCCTTCGTCCCGAATCTCTCATGACGTCCCCGTTCCTTGAATGAGAATCGAGACTTTAATGGGGATTGTCCCCCGAGCGAACGAAGTGTGTGTCTTCTCGTTTATTTCTCCTCTGTCGTCGTTCTCGAGACTCGTGAATGTCGCTTAAAAGGCGTATGAAAAGAATGAGAAAAGGCGAAGACGGCGATGTGGAATGAGATGGAGACGAAGAATAAATGCATCGCACCACAATAACAAGAAGAATAAGGAGATAGATAGAGAGAGAGAGAGAGAGAGAGAGAGAGAGAGAGAGAGAGAGCTGCGAAGACTTATGGGGCTTGGCGAGTGAGGCTGTTACAGTGACTTCGGAGTCACTAATTATTTATATACAGAGGGACGTAAACGTGCATAATCGCTGAGATAAAGGCAGTCGAAGAGGAAGGAGCGAGAGAGAGAGAGGGAGAGAGAGAGAGAGCTCAAGAGAGAGAGAGTAGTTGATTCATATATGACTTTATGTTAAATATAACCTTTGTGTATTTATATGGAGGCGCGTATATTTTTTTTTTCTCCCGCAATCCTCGCCACACCGACCTATATTTTCGAAGTGTCCTAATTTCTTTCGCATTCGGTCCATCGACGCAAATGCCATTTTTCATTTAAAAAAACACGTAATCGTGAAATGCAATAATAAATATTATCATTGTAAACAATAAATGTAAACAACACTAGTAATTACATTGATAATAATCAAATTAATAATAATAACAAAGATAAGAAAAGTTACAACAATGATAATGATGACAACAATACAAACAACAATAGCAATATTATTGACATTGATAATAATCAAATTGATAATAATGAAGAAAAAAAACGTAATCAATTGCAACGATAACAATAATAATGAAAATAATTATAATGACAATGTCAATTATAACGACAATAATAAAAACAACAATAACAATGATAAGAATGACCAATTATAGCGATCATTTTGATGATAGCAACCACGATGACACTAACAATAATACCAACAAGAGCATTAGTAGTAATCAAAGAAAAAAAAAAAAAAAACAATAATAACAAAAATAATAAAGACTAATAATAACAGAGGAACAGTAATAATAATGGAAAAAAAATTGAATAAAGATGAAGGCGATCGTGCAAGCATCCATGGAACTCTCTTCGCGATTACAGTTATGTTTGACGCAATGATTGTGCCGGTTGTTCTCGCGAGTCTCCGAATACGCCTTACTTTTAGCTCTTTGTGCTTTGCGCTCCGATTTTGCTGACGGTGCCTTGTGGTGTTCTGTTAGCGGACGCGTTAGCGGTTATGCTCACCGAGCCTACGCCATCCGAGCACATCGTGGATTCTATCTTTCCACTTACTATCGCGAAACTCGAATCTTTCCACGCCGAATAAACACGGCGCTCTCTGTGGGTCTGCAATAATATCCTTTCGGATACACGACGCGCGAGATTTTTTTTTTTTTTAAATATTTTATTAATGGGAGAGAGGGAGAGAGAAGAGGGAGATGAAAGAGAGAGGCATCAGGAATGCTGATGCGGGAATTGGAATTGTTGAGAGTGGAAATTCGTTTAATCGACGATTCAAAAGGAGTGGTGCTCGTGGTAAAATTTATGCGACCGTTTCTCGAGCTGATCAATAAGCTCATTTTATTCTCGAGGCTTTGAGTCTATTATATTTTTTTTTTCTCCTTTAGATTACGAAGGGTGGATCAAGTTGAATGGTAAACGATTGCGAGGAGATGAGAAGAATTTTGCGGTTAGAATTGTGGTCCGTTTTTTCACTCGACTCGCGGCTAACGCGGTTGTTAAGGCGCGCAATCACTTTAGATGCTTAAAAAAATCAATTCTTTATTTTATTTTATAAATCGTTGGCAAAATATCTTAAGTCTCTCTTAATCTTAAGAATATTCGGATTCCTTCTAACGGTATGTATATAAATGATAAAGACTCTCCGCTCGACTCCCAAGCGCGCTCAGTTAGGTAGTTTGTTTGTTTGGGTTTTGTTTGGGTTTTCATAACCCAAACAAATCCAAGCTCGACCGTTTGGCAATTAGCTCCAAAACATCTCCATTCTGGGTACAAAATAATGGAGGTAGCGGCATTTCTTGCTTCTATTTTATTCAATGAAGGAAATTCATCCCTACTCATGGTTATGAATGAACTACAAATCGTAGTTGGCAGGCAGAGCTACGGATATGCCGAGCAAATGGATCAGATCCGCGTGGCTCGGGAAAATAGAAAAAGTTTATTAGAGATAAAAGAAGCTCGAAAAGCTCGTAAAGAGGAAATGCAAGCTTCAAATGAGTTGCATGAGGAAGAGAAAGGACTGCTGTATGGTGCTGGAATCGCTGATTAATCGGTAAGACACTTTATCATTTGATTAAACACATTTGACTTGGAGTTTTTCGTTTGTGAAACTTAAAACGTGTTTTTCTCGAAACGACATTTTTTCAATTTGCGGGAATCATAACTCAAAAACTAATCGATGGATCATCTTCAAATTTGTAACACGTTTACATAATATAATTTATTAAAACATGAACCTAAAGGTGGAAATATTAGATTGTTTAAAACATATTTATTATTGCAAATACCGGGAAAAAAATGCTAAAAATCGATTATTTTTTTTTCAAACACGTTACAACATTCAATTCTCGATTTTTTTTTTTCAAAATTTAGGTTCATGTTCTTAAAAAACATCTCAAGAATGTATAAAAATTTGTTGGACTATTTCAGATGCGAATTGCGAGCTGCACGATTCCCGCAAATCGACAACGACGATGAGGACACGCCAAGGGACACAACGGATTACACCTTAATTAATGCATGAAATAACTTGAAAAAATTACCAGAGATGTATGAAAATGTGAATAAATTATTGTCAGAGTTTCGGTAATTTCCATTTTTTTTTTCACAATAAAATAAAATCCCAAAAATCATCTAATTTTCGCTCTCCTAAAGTGGTTGCCCGCCTTAAGGAGGTTGAGGTGTTAGCAGAAAAATGATGAAACCTCTTTGTATTAGATTGTATCCTGTAAATTACAATGTAAAAAAAAAAGATTTTGTAAAATTTTCGTGCAGTGTAAAAATTTGGTTATTGAGAAAAATCCGTAAAAATGCAAGAATAAATTACATGTAAGCTTATGAGAATCGAGGAAACGTATCGTGATATCACGGTAAAAAAAGTTATGCTAAAAATATGAAATTTTCTACAGTAAACGAAGAAGGATGACTAAGCATGGTAAAAAACTTGTACAGATTGTGTACGAGATTTATTTTAACAAAATTAATCAATTATTCTCGCAAATACCTTAGTAACCAAAAATCTGCTTACATAGCATATGAAGCGTACCCGAGTCCGTTCGCCGCGGTGGGAATTACGAAAATGCATTATACCCAATTCATGCCGCGCAGGATTAACGGATCATCACAGTGTAAAATTTACAAAAAAATCGATTTTTTTTTACTTTATCCGATAATATATACGGTTATAAACATGCTGCTTAATTTTTGGGGCGAAATTTAAATAATTTTGGTCACTACGGCCTTTAGAGAAAGTAATTCGAGCAGCGGCTTCCGCACTCGAAGCTTTAAACGCGTTTTTCTCGAAATGTCGTTTTTCAAAACGGTGCACACTTTCAAAGGAAAAGTTTTCACGCTATTCGTCTCAAATTTTGACACAACATTCTTCACGCCATTCTTTATCGTGCTATGGAAGCTTTTTTTTTATCTTCATATTTTTCTCAACGAAAAACTGTTGTAAAAATAGGCTAAATTCGATACTTTTTTTTCAAACCACCGCCATTTTGTCAATTTTTATTTAAACAAAAACCTCCACAGCAATATAGCGGCTTTCATACTGATTGATAATCTTTTTACAAATTTTGTTTCAGATAATATTTACGGCCACAACCGTGTACACCGTGAGGACTCCTTTTTCCGAAGACATTTTCAACTGTTGAAAAAAATGCAAAAAAATAAATAAACGTTTAAAAAATTCTTTTCTGTTCTTCACGAGTGCTTTGATTTGACATAAAAAGAAATCAGACTGATTAGCGTATTTTGATTTTGGTGATCCCTTAAAATACATGTTTAGGGATGGGAGAAATTAAGTTTATATATCGCTCGAAAAACAACTCAATGTGTATTAATTACATATACATAAACATACATATCTTTTATATTCGTATATCTAATAATATAATTTAATATCTTTAAGACGTTTGCCTTGCACAATTTTGAGGTTAAGGTTCGCTCCACCTCCATCAGCGTCAGTGTTGGTTTCAACAATCTTGCGTCTTTTCTGTCCCGTGTTAACTTGACTGGTTCTTTATTGTATACTGCTTCGGTCATCCGTTTTCTTCTCCACATAAATATATTAATTCAATTTTTGCTGATCGTAATTTTGCGGTGGACACGAATCAGCCATATAGTTGAAACAACTTACAGTACACATACATGCACGAAAACCTTAAAAATGTACGCGACGTTGCCAGATTGGGATGCGGTTTAAGTTTTGAAACGTACTGTCGCTAACTTTTGGATAAGAAACAGAACTGTAACTCCATTCCTTAAGGGGTCTGGATAAGCTTGAAGTTTCAAAAATACGATGTTTTTCGTTGGGCAAAGGCTTTGGATAATAATACAGATTAAAAAATTGAATAACAAATCGTTGCATTCCAACGATGCAAACTTCAACGTCATCATTTGAGCATAATTCGTATAGTTTCCCGGGATCGATAAAAAAGAAAGCGAAAACAAAAGAATAAATCCGTCGATAAATTGATCCAGCAATTAAGAAAAACATTTTCATATAATTATCGTGTAATAATGATTTTTATCTAATTTCTCCCTTGCGCTAATTTCATATTTTTCTCTCACCCACACACACGCACACAAACGAGATAAGTCGCAGTTCCGGTAAAACCGGGCATTGCCAAAACCTGCCACTGAGAAAACGAGAAAAACTCGTAATAAAGTCGAATATATCGGAACCGGACTTTCCGCACGGGTACTGAGTTCCACATGATACACACTGATTGCGATCAAAGAAAAATCAATGTGTATGCTTACGCGTTGGCTACATTTTCCCTTCATATTTTATAGCAGAAATGTCGAAAGTTTCGATGAGAAGTGAGGTTGCCAAGTTATACCGGAAGTCGTAGAGCAAACCTGCTGCCTGCGAGAGATAGAGCGTAGGAGAAAAAGTTTGGGAGGGAAGCGAAGGCGGCTTGGCTCTCGCTGCTTGCTGCCAGGAAGAGGAAGTGCATCTAGCGCGGGACAATCTAAACTGATTGAGTGTCCCGTTTGCTGGCGCAGGATCCGGGCAATACGATAGAGTTTTGGTCTTTTAATCACGAAATAAAACTTTAACGACCGATCGCCTGTAGAGTTGTGTGTGTGTGTTTCTAAGAAAGAGAGAAAGAAGGAGGGAGAGGGAAAAAGAGAAAAAAAAGAGTGTGTCTATATCTGCCACTGGCGAATCGGTAAAATTATATATATATATATATATTCTCACACATACATAATTTTAAAGGTCCACCGGCGGCAGGTATATATACACTGCCGGCCAAAGTTTGAATACGCCGGTCGAAATTTCTTACCGCACTAAAAGTTTGATAGCGGACTCAAAAATAAAGATAATTGAATTTCCCAAGTGGCTTTTTAAAGAAGACAAATTTTCCTTTATTTTCCTTTTTTAGGCAATTCTTTACGATTTTTTTTCGCCCCGGTACGCACTTTTGAATGTGGCCGTTTTTCGCCTACTCTTTGGCACTCGAAAATTAAATGCAAAGTTTGTGGAAAATTTTTTCCCCGTTTTTTTTTTCATGGTGAACTTAAAAAGGATATTAAAACCTACATTTTTATTTTTTGCAAAGTCTCGCACTTTTTTTTCGCCCTAGTATTGCATTGTTAGCTAAAAAAAAGTACATGTTTTAGAAAACAAGGCCCCATCGGAGAACTATAGAGTTTTAGAGGAAATGTCAAGAGGGTAAAAAGTTGAATGGGTTCTCGCTGGAGTGGCTAGAATTTTGTCAGAATTTTTTTTTGAACATTTTATTTTTACTATTTTCGATTGAAACTTTGATGAGTGGAGAGGCTCCATTTGGGGATTACGGAGTCTAGAACAATATATTAAGAAAGAAAATTTGTTCACATTTTTATTTTTAATTATCTATAGTTTTTTTAGATGTTTTTTTTTATTTTTGAAAACAAAACTGGAAAATGAAAATGAAAATCGCCCACCGCGCTACGGCGAACTTCCTTTCTTTTGCGTGTTTTTTTTTAAATTATGTTTTATGAAACTGTGTAAGTCGTATCTCAAAATGAACATTTTCTACCGTACGGCTGGATAATTTTTTCATACGCTTATCCATTTGTTAATAACAAATGATAATGTTATTTATATGGTCGAAAATCGAATGATTTTTTCTACAGCTCGCTATATTTTCATAATTCTCAAAGTTCCAAGCAACTATCCGGTCGTATGCAAGTTTTATTATTCTACTAAAAGTTAATTTTTTTCATTTTTCATTTCAGTTCACTCTAGTTACTTGAACCACCCAAACCGATTGGCCATGCAGCAACGGCAACACTTTGTTTAAATAATAATAACTTCATTGTTTATCAACATTTTTCAATTTAAAAAAACGCACAAACTTGTCAAGACTATGCATTAATTGTGTATAAAATCCCGACTTCGTCATCCCAATAGTCGCGCCAGGAAAAAATCTTGAAAATCAACGTTTTTTTTTTGGTCTCCAAGCTTACGCGAGCCGTTAAAATAAAGTGTTCCTTTCGAATTTAAATTGCTTCTTCTTGTCATCGAAACGAGATTTAGTGCAATCAACAGCACAAGAGGGAAAAACATGACCTTTAACCCTTGCTGTTCACACTTTCAAATTCAATCACACACGGAGAGAATTAAATGTTAAAAATTACCGTGCAGTAACGGTAACCAGATGACAACCCTGAAACTTCGCTTATTATTACTGAGTAAAACACAGATTTTCACGAAAATAAAATAAAATTTCTTCTTCAGATAGAAAATTTTATCAGATTTTCTAGTAAATTTTGATGTGTAACAAAATACGCGAAACTTAAATTTGAAAAATATATAATATCAGCGAAATTTTACTGTGCATTTTATTATTTTATGCCTTTCAAAAATGTCTATAAAAATGTATCGTCTTTATAACAGTTATTTTGAGATTTATTATAAAATTTAATGAGTGTTATAGGAAAATGTATTGTGCTCTCGGTAAAAATTATCGTGCGCGCTACTCTTCTTGTATAGTAAAATTTTAGCTACGTATTTGAAATTTTCTGTAACGTGAGTTAAAAAACACTTGTCGCATACGAATTATTATGCTTTTCTCACTTGTCACCACCTCGAAATATATCACGGTAATTTTTACCGTGAAATTCACTACAAAAATTACTTTTTAATTCTCTCCGTGCGATGGTCAACACTGGGACGATTCTACCCAGTCAGTTTTCAAAAAAAGTATTGTGACCAAACTATCCGTCCGAAGTGGGTCAAAAAATTACGGAACATGCTTTCAACTTTCTAGATGATGTACGAAAAATTTATTTATAAGAAATAAAATGGCGATATGTTAAAAAAAATTCCTAATCCGATGAAAATGCAAAAAAGCCACTTTTTCGCTGCAAAAAATCATACTTCCGTGAATTTTCAACATTTTTACCTAAAATTTGGACGTGATATTCCTTAGATATGCCACTTTTGGCAAAAATAGTAGCATAGTGCGCGTTCCAAAAAAAAAGGTATTTATTCCGACAAGTGAAGAGGATCGATTTTATGGTATGAGGATACTTCAAACTCCGGGTTTGATGGTGAATACAGTCCCATTCGAAGTCGCGGACGTTTGAATGTAGAGGTTAAATAAATATATAACGTTATATATCACGATTAAAATTATACGATAACGTATTGCTCATTCTCAATACAATCGATACAACATGGATAGGACTCGAATTAAATAAAAGAAAACGTTTTTTCGACATATTTTTTTTTGTTCCCTCTTCTCTGTAGGTAGTAAATAGAATCCACGATACAATATGTTCCGTGTTCGTTTTCCGTGTACCTACGCATTACTGTGTATACAAAGAAACATAAAATAAAATACGAGATGCTGTTATCGCATTCGCTCGGTCATCGGACATGACGAGGTAACGATTTACCGGTACGACCCGATGTCCCAGACAATTCTATACACCGCTTCAGAAAGCAGTCGTACCGATGTAACGTTACGGGATACGGTAACGTAATAATAAAAATAAAAGAATCATCGGGAGCTGCGTCCGATTCCCGGAAGAGATCGCAACGGAAGAAGTGGCTTCAATTTTCATGGGGATTTTTATCGTCGAAATGACGAGTCTCACGTACAAATTCACATGGCTGAAAACGTTCGGTGGAAATTGACGAACGACAAGAATATGCAACGTGGTCGAAAAAAAATGAGAATACGAAAAGTCACAAGAGACGAGAGAAAAATAAAAAAACAAATCAAGTAAAGCATGAAAAAAGAAGGAAAGACAAGAAACTGAAAGATCCGAACAATTAAAAAGAATGAAAACGAAGCACAAAAAAACTGGAGGAAATTGTAAAAACGAGGAACTCAAAAAAAAAAAACTAGGAAAAGCCCTAAAAATGAAAGAAAAACACATAAAAAAAAAACGACGAAAATGACAAGAAACGGAAAAGAAAACCCACGAAACTGAAGAAACGAGCAAGAAACGAAGTTCGAAAATCGAAAAAGAAAATCTACGAAACCGAAGAAACGAAACTCGGAAACAGAAAAAGAAAAACCAAAGGCTTAAAGAACGTGATGAGGCTGAAGTTTGCATCGTTGAAACACAATAAAAGTTAATATTTCTGAAATCCTTTAATTTCTTTTGGCAGCTTTTGCCTATGAAAATCTCTGAATCATTTTCTAAGATACTTATTTAGCGATTTAAAATATAAATCTACAAAAAAAGTTCTTCTATAATGATGAAAATAAGAAAAATAAAATGTAAAAAAGAACGTTCGTCGCGTTTCAACGATGCAAACTTGAAGTTTGCACCATGGAAAGTGCAAGAAACGAACAAAGAAACAAAAAACGATAAAAAAAAAACAACCCAAAAACTGAAGGGGAGCGCAAGAAACGAAAAAAAGCCCGAAAACTGAGGGAAAGTGCAAAAAACGAGCAAAGCACAAAAAAAAAACGAAATGCAATAGCCTAAAAAAAACTGAAGGGAAGTGTAAAAAACGAAAAGAACCACAAGAAGCAAAAAATTAAGTCCAAAAACTGAACGGAAGTGTACGATATGAATATAAACGAATATAAATAAGAAATTGCTAAAAACCACAAGAAAACGAAAAAGCAAGTTAAAAAAATCGACGAGAAGGGCAAGAGATGCTCGAAAAACGAAAGAAAGAACGAGCAACCAAAGAAAAACACATTAAAATCCGAGTGGAGCAAACGAATAAATAAAGGAAACTGATTTGTACGTAGATATGCCCGATAAAAGTTCAACTTCGAGGTTTCCATAACTTTCACTTCTTCGTTTCCGACGGAAAAAAAAAGAACGGTAAGATGCCGTAAAATTCTCCACTCTCGTGACCTTATGCTAAAAAGAGAGTTTGAGTGGCCAATGCCAGGAGAGGACTTGTTTTTATCGTAAGGATCACGCGCCTGCGAGTGTATTGCGTTCGCTCAAATTCATTCTGATGAGTCCGATAAGAAAAAAAAAGTGAGCTTTGACGAACGAGGCTTAACATTTTCAGCGAAGAGTTTCACCGAATAATCGTAAAGGATACGAACTCTCTTTTCAGGCGTCGATAATTCCATTGAAAATTCAACTTCGATATTTCCAAAAGTTTCCACACTGAGAGAAAAGTGCATCGTATTTACAACAACAAAAAAATCGCCCATGGTAAAGAGGGAATAGTAAAATTCCCTATAATTTACAAATGTAGGTATAAAGAAAAATCGTTATCCTCGATTCTCAAATAACAATAATTTGACAAGCAACGTTCTTTTGATGATGTTGAAGTTTTGCATCGTTGGAATGCAACGAAAATAAATGCAACGAAAGTCGTTGAATTCATTCAACGACTTTCTGTCGTTCAATTTTTTTTTTTCTTCCGTTTTAGGCTGCGAAAATCACTCCAACGTTTTTACGTATTCTTGTTAGAAATTCAGGACCCCAATTTGCAAAAAAAAAAAAGGCTTTCGATAATTATAAAAATAAACAATTGAAAAATGACAAAAAAAAGTCGTTAGATTTCAACGATGCAAACTTCAACGTCATTTCTTTTGTTTTCGTTGATTCTTTTTTTTCCACTGTCACTCAACCGCTTCTCGTCGATAGATTCTGCTGGAAGTATCTCTAGCGAGCACGTCCGTCGAGATTCTCCGACCCCGAAAAACGGTACTTTCGGTACACGATGCGTTTTTTTTCTCTCTTTCTCTCTCTCTGTCTCTCTTCAAACTCGCCTCGTATTTACAAAGGGATGCGAGGGTTCATAGACTCCGCAAGTGCTTCGTCTCGTTCCTCAGCATACGTTTGTTGCATGTGCGCATTTAGCGTCTCGTGAATTGGATCCGCGACGTTGAAACGCAACGAGGGTGGAGGGGGGGGGGCAGACAAAAAATACGAAGACGCAGGGGAAGAGGCCGTCTTTCAACGAAATATTAACGAGAACAATTGATGGGCGGAGCGTTTGTGCGACAGATGCAAGTTCGGGATGCCTTTCGTATTGTACGTACATAAAAATTTGATTTTCATTTTACGTTTCCTGGAACGCGAATTTTCTACTTTATGCGAAGAATAAAAATTACGTCACATAAGTTTGAACGAACGAAACGAGTTTGTTTGATTCTAGTGGCGTGTTAAAATTCCGTTCTTTGCGCTTTAATCATAAAATTTAATTTACGGCCTTAAGCCACTCTAGGATTTTCCAAAAATCGATTTTTTTTTGTTAAAAATGTACCTTAGTACACATAAAATTATATTCCAAAAGATTATGGGTGTGAAAAGTTTCTAAGTACTCGATTTTCGAATTCTAGCGCAAGCCCTCTTGATTCGTGTCGTGACTTTCTACTAACATTAAACGCGTTTATCTCAAAACTACATTTTTCAAGTCGGCCGGACTCATAACTCAAACAAATTTCAACCGATTCAATTGAAATTTTAACTGTACATTTAAAATTACATTTTCTGAGGCACTACGTGGCATTTTTTAAAATTATATTGCATAGTTCCTGTTTTATAAGCAATTTTCTGACGATTTTCTCATGGCATTTTATACTTTTTGTTTTAAAAATGCGCCATTTTGACAAAAAACAATATATCAAAAAAATCCTACGTACTTCTATAGCTATTCTTGTATATAATCGAAAAAACTTTAGTGTCTCATGATAACTCAAAAATTATAGAAGCTGTTGGTCCGACCGTTGACCTTCCAGAAATAAAGGCGTCATGGAAAAAATGCTACACAGTCGCCATTTTGACATGTATCGCTGTGAAAAAATAATTTTTTATAGTCAATTACGTGTATTATAAAACCCCTATTTTGTAATTCCGATTTATTTTATGGTTTCGCTGAAAAAAAAATCACACAATGTGCCTTCATATTGTAAAGCTTCAATTGTAAAATTTCATTTACGAGCTTTAATTATAAAATTTCAATCAATTGGTATCGATCTTGAATACAAGATATTATGACGTTGAAGTTTGCATCGTTGGAGTGCAACGATTTTTGTGGGCATTTTTTTTATTTCTTCATTTTGATGCCTATCCAAAGTCGGCATTTTTGCAAATGAAGGTCCTAAATGTCTAAAGACAATAAGTAAAAACGTTTGTGTGATTTTCACAGCCACAAAGAACTTTGAACAATCAATAAGAATTAATTTTCGTTGCGTTCCAACGATGCAAACTTCAACATCATAGGATATTTGTGACATACGAGATATAGTTTGACAGTGATTTGACTTTGTAAATCTCTTTATTCATAAGTTTTTGTCATGTTTGTAGAATGTTAGGTTTTCCTTATCGAATATTCCCCTTGTATAATCTTAACGTAGTAGTCTCGCCAAGGCGTTTTTCTATAGATTTTTTTTTAATTTTAAAGACTCATTGAGAACACTATTAAATTATTACCTGCAAAAGTTCAAGAGTATTCACCGTTCCGTTTTCGAGATATTGGCAATCAAATATTTCATGGTTTTACACGGAGAGAATTAAATGTAAAAAATTACCGTGCAGTAACAGTAACCAGATGAAAACCCTGAAACTTCGCTCATTATTGCTGAGTAAAACACAGATTTTCACGAAAATAAAATAAAATTTCTTCTTCAGATAGAAAATTTTACCAGATTTTCTAGTTAATTTTGATGTGTAACAAAATACGCAAAACTTAAATTTAAAAAATATATAATATCAGCGAAATTTTACTGTGCATTTTATTATTTTATGTCTTTCAAAAATGTCTATAAAAAAGTATCGTCTTTATAACAGTTATTTTAAGATTTATTATAAAATTTAATGAGTGTTATAGGAAAATGTATTGTGCTCTCGGTAAAAATTATCGTGCGCGCTACCCTTCTTGTATAGTAAAATTTTACCTACGTATTTGAAATTTTCTGTAACGTGAGTTAAAAAAAACTTGTCGCATACGAATTATTATGCTTTTCTCACTTGTCACCACATTGAAATATATGACGGTAATTTTTACCGTGAAATTCACGACAAAAATGACTTTTTAATTCTCTCCGTGTACACGTGTCCTTATGGGAAGCAGTGGAAAATTTTACATTTCATGCAATAACATCGAAACTTTTCTACAGATTTTTTTTTTTAATTCTCAATTACAAAGGATCATATGACAAAGTGGGTAAAAATAAATCATGAATTTTGATCGTCTAGTTTCAGAGATATAGCGATTTAAATTAAGCAACGTCTAGCGACGCTAGCGCCACGAAGCGACTGGAGCAGACTAGAACTAGATTACAGTAGTGTGTGTATATCCGTATACGCAGAGTATCTACGCATTAGTAGCCGGAATGAATAGTCTGATACAAAAGTGAAGCTTAGGTAAACATTATGTTAGACGTTGTTCATCATTACTTTATAAGTTATTGCATCCCGATAAGATGTACAACCTACATTATAAGGATATTTCGCAATATTTCGAAGCTTTCATCGATTGAGCGGAAAATAAAATTTTCAATCTAACTGTGGCGAGATTACTACCTTAAGAAGTTTCGAAAATTCTTTTTTCTTCCTTTATTTCGTTATTTTCCTCATTAACGAAAATATTTTCATGTCAATTTCTGTTGTAGATTTTTAATGTGAATCCTGAAAAACATTGGAGTGATTTTTCAAGCCAAGAGCCAATATTATAAAAATATTTTCATGCCAATTTCTGTTATAGATTTTTAATGTGAATCCTGAAAAACGTTGGAGTGATTTTTTGAGCCGAGAGCCGCCAAAAAAAATATTTTGACAAAAAAAAACTGAATTTTCATTGCGTTCCAACGATGCAAACTTCACTATCGTCATACGAATAGCAATACAATTTTCTTGAAAAAGAAATTTAGTGCGGTGTTTCTGAACATTTCTCTATACAGCATTGCATTTTTTTTTCTTCTAAGAGATGTATAGGCATGTACGTAATGTATGTATAGGCATGACTCGTAGCATGGTTACGCATCACAGGGATGGCTGACATCACACGTCTGATTGAGGAACGGTGCCTTGTGCCGCCTTTTTATGCTCGTTACACGAAAAAAAAAAAATTATGCCACATGATATATGCTTTTCGTTGCGTGGCTTTTCGACGCCTCAGAAAAAAAGGCATTAAGGCCGGTTACTACAAAGACTTTTCTCGTACTACGTACTCGGCTCATCGTTGCATTCGTAGCTCGCGTCAAAATGAATAACTGTCCTAAAAGCCCGTTGAAAAAAAAAAAAGACATAACCAGCATTTCATCGCCACTCAATTTGAGATCGTTGAGAAAAAAATTCTTCCGTAAACTCACATACACCGATCGACCGTTCTTTGTCGTAATTATTTTTATTCTCCGTCATCGCGCGTACGTGCTTATCTCTGACGCGTGCGTTGAGTTATTCGAAAGACTGCGCATTTCTGGGAGTAGTCCGATTGTTGCGACATTTATGTATATAAAAATTCGCTTTTACCCGCGGCTTCGCTCGAATGTTGGAAATTTCGTTCGTCTGTATGTCGCGAATGGATTTTAGGGTTCGTTTTGAGGGTCATTGACGAAGGTGATTATAAAAAAAAAACACGTTCTTTGTATATTTACAATGGGAATGTGATGTTGAAGTTTGCATCGTTGCAATGCAATGAGCGAATTCATTTTTAGACGTTGGCCAAATTTATTTTGGCGATGTATAGATTGGAAATCAAACAAATGTTTTTTTAGGATTCTTGTTTGGCGATCTGCAAAACCTGATTCTACCCAAGATTCGTTGGATAATAATAAAAATGAAGAAATGAAAAAATAAAGAAAAATGTTCACTGCATTTTCGCTGCAATCACATTTCGCGAAGAAAACCACGATGTTGAAGTTTGCATCGTTGGAATGCAACGAAAGTTAATTTTTTTTTCTATTACGCACATTTTTTTCGCCGATTTAAGCTACGGAAATCTCCCGAACGGTTTTTGTTATCTTCACTAGAGATCCATGAGGACAATTTATTTGAAAAAATTATAGATCATGATAATAATGAAGAAATGGAAAGAAAACTTTTGTTGTATTCCAACGATGCAAACTTCAACGCCATAAAAAAAAAAAACACCAGAAATTCAGTCAGATAATGGTGGAAGCTACACGGAGAGAATTAAAACGTAATTTTTGTCGTGAATTTCACGGTGAAAATTATCGTGATATATTTCAATGTGGTGACAAGTGAGAAAAGCATAATAATTCGTATGCGACAAGTTTTTTTTTAACTCACGTTACAGAAAATTTCAAATACGTAGCTAAAATTTTACTATACAAGAAGGGTAGCGCGCACGATAATTTTTACCGAGGGCACAATACATTTTCCTATAACACTCATTAAATTTTATAATAAATCCTAAAATAACTGTTATAAAGACGATACTTTTTTGTAGACATTTTCGAAAGGCATAAATCAATAAAATGCACCGTTAAACTTCGCTGATATTATATATTTTTGAAACTTAAGTTTTGCGTATTTTGTTACACATGAAAATTTACTACAAAATCTGGTAAAATTTTCTATCTGAAGAAGAAATTTTATTTTATTTTCGTGAAAATCTGTGTTTTACTCAGTAATAATAAGCGAAGTTTCAGGGTTGTCATCTGGTTACCGTTACTGCACGGTAATTTTTAACATTTAATTCTCTCCGTGTAATAAAACTATTTTACATCGGGCATGTACTCAGGAGTTCATATACCAAAGGTTCAGGATAAAAATGACGTTGAATTTTGCATAGTTAAAACGCAAACGAAAATAGTTTGATTTTTTTTTAATTCCTTCTTAGACATCCGCAACCCAAATTTGCACATTTTAGACAATAATTATAAAAAAAAGGTATGAAAAACAATGTATTTTCGTTGCAAATTTCAACACTCTCAGGAAAAAGGCTACATCCGTTTTCACGCCAACCTTGCTCAGACAGACAATAACTCAAAAAAAAAAATGATAGATATCCTCTCAGCATCGTATCCGAATACTGCCAGGTTATTTCAAGTCTGAAAGAAAAAAATTATGTACGAACGGATATTACATATTTATTACGTTAGTATAGATATAAGCCTTCCGAAAAGTCTCAAAATCGACGAGCCTGTAAATACTTCAGCGGAGGCCTTGCAATTTGCCCGTGTTTTTTTTTTTTTTTCTTCTTTTAATGCCAAAGTGAAAGTAACTGGATGACGAATGGAATAAGAAAAATTGGGGTTTTTTTTACTCCCATCAGTGGATACTTTATATATGTAGCTAATTCACGTCAGAGCGGTGCTCCGCAATTCCAATATTTTATCGTCGTGTTTACTACGCTCACATATAGAAATATATTTCCATGTAAGTGAGCGTCTGTGAGCAACGAACGAGCACTTTCGAATGATCCCTAAACACCGAACGACGGTGCCTAGGTTCTTACTATGTTGGTGAAACATTTTCTTGTATCCGAAGTCGTAGTGTGCAACCCATTACGGGATTCTGTACGTATAGGTGTGTGTATGTTCCTCGATGCACGTAGATTTGTGTGTACGTATAGACACAGTCAGTCAGTGTGTGAAGTATAGTAGAAACGAGAGCCCGACTAAGCGTGGAACAGCGAACTGGCGAGAAAGTGCAACTTGGCTGCACCTTGTGCCTCTCGCGCGCCTATCTCTCAGTGTATGGGTGTGTGTACATACTCTTTCAATGCTTTGACGTTAAAACGTCCTACAGGACGCCCTGCGTCGTGAAAAGTGTCGCACACGGGTACCTCAAAAGGCCTGTGTAAGCTTGAAATTTGGAAAATACGATTTTTTGATTGAGTAATTTTACAGCCTAGGGATGTTAACCCTTCGTGGTCACACACATCCGAATTTAATCGCGATGATGTTACACTTGGGTCGATTGTACCCAGTCAGTTTTCAAAAAATTACGGAACATGCTTCGAACTTTCTAGATGATGTACGAAAAATTTATTTATAAGAAATGAAATGGCGAAATGTTAAAAAATATTCGTAAAGAGATGAAAACACAAAAAAGACACTTTTTCGCTAAAAAAATCACATTCCCGTGAATTTTCAACATTTTTACCTGACATTTGGACGTGATGCTCTTTAGATATGCTACTTTTGGGAAAAAATAGTAGCATAGTGCGCGTTCCAAAAAAGGTATTTTTCCGACGTGTGAAGAGGTATGAGGATACTTCAACTTCAGGTAAGATGATGAATACAGTCCGATTCGAAGCCAGGAATTATTATATATTTATGCCAAAAATTGATCCACGGGTCGATTCTACCCAGGATGACTACGAAAGGGTTAAGTTTAATTCGCAACAAAGATTTTGTATAATTTCGAAAAATTGACGGAGTCGTGACGATTTTCGTCGAGGGTCAGATCGCCCCAAATTGAATCCTTTCTCTTTTGCGTTTTTGTCGGAAGTGTTTTTTATAATACGGTGTAAGTCGACGATGTTAAATTTTGCATCGTTGGGACGCAATGAAAATTCATTTTTATGGAGTGCCAAAAAAGTATTTTCGGGGAATTTGGTCTACGTAAATCAATCCAACGTTTTTTTAGCATTGCCATGAAAAATGTAGAACACAAATTGGCAAGAAAATATTTTCATTAATGATGAAAAGAAATAAATAAAGAAAAATGGATTTTCGTTACGTTTCAACGATGCAAACTTCAACGCCACGTAAATCTATTCGGCCGATTCACTTTAAATACGGACAGAGCATAATTTGTTACATTTTCAATCGTGTGACCGAATGATATTTTGATATGTTTGATCCCTTTGCTAATAATAAATTATTAAAATTGTTTTTTTTTGTCGAAAATCGAACGTTTTTTCTACAACTTGTCATTTCCGTAATTTTTAAAATTTCGAAAAAGTATCCGGTCAATTTTTTATTTTATTTTTCATTTCGAATCGTCCTAGTTGCCAGAACCACTTACACCAATTGGCCACCCAGTAACGGCGGCACTTTATCTAAATAATAACAACTTCATTGTTTACCAATATTTTTCAATTAAAAAAAAACTCAAATTTGGCAAGTCCATGCATCAATTGAATATAAAATCCTGATCTTTCGTCGTCCTAATACTCTTATCAGAAATAAATATTTCAACATTCAAATTTCAAAATTCAATATTTTTTTCGGCCCTTGGGGCCCAAGTTCATGGAGACAAAGGAGAAAAAAGGTTTTGCCTAAATCAAATTTGAAATTTTGCACGCAGATAAGCTTCAAGTAATTGAATAAGAAATTAATTGAAAAGATGAGATCGAGGCTCGCGTCACTGGAATGCAATGAAAATTAATATTTCCAAATTCCATAAAGTTTTATCGGCAGATTTTGCCTATAAAAATCTCTCAATTTTCTTTTTGAAATACTTATTTAGAAATTTACGATATAAAACTGCAAAAAAACATTTTGCATAATAATAAAGAGACCTTAAAATATAGAAAAAAAGCATTCGTTGCGTTCCAACGACCCGATCCAACTTCGACACCATTGAAAAGAAAAGAAAAGTGAATCGAAAACCAAAAATGGCAATTTCCATCTAGGTAGTAATCTAATTGGTATTTTTTAAATTATAATAAATACATTTTTTTTTACTCGAATTAGTTCTTCAACCGTAACATCACCGTTGCTGGCCAAGAGTTCCTCATCGCGGCGTATCGTGAAATTTCCGTAATGACACTTTGAAAGCGCGAGACACTCCCAAATATGTTACCCGTGCACGTGTGTGGTTGTTTAATCGTGTATAATAAAACGTGGCCGCACGATCGTTTCGACTATCTGGAACGTCGACTCCGCTTGGCCTTGCGCCCCGCACTATCAATGGGACAAAAATGTCACGCATCCGTCAAAGAGGAGAAACAAAGGAAAAGAAGTTGTAAACTTCAACATTACTTCCTCGTGAATGAATTTCGCTACCAAAGCTAAACGTGTGAGCAATTTATTTTTTCACACACGAAACGATCACTGCACGGAGAGAATTAAAAAGTAATTTTTGTCGTGAATTTCACGGTAAAAATTACCGTGATATATTTCAATGTGGTGACAAGTGAGAAAAGCATAATAATTCGTATGCGACAAGTTTTTTTTAACGCACGTTACAGAAAATTTCAAATACGTAGCTAAAATTTTACTATACAAGAAGGGTAGCGCGCACGATAATTTTTACCGAGAGCACAATACATTTTCCTATAACACTCATTAAATTTTATAATAAATCTTAAAATAACTGTTATAAAGACGATACTTTTTTATAGACATTTTTAAAAGGCATAAAATAATAAAATGCACAGTAAAATTTCGCTGATATTATATATTTTTTAAATTTAAGTTTTGCGTATTTTGTTACACATGAAAATTTACTAGAAAATCTGGTAAAATTTTCTATCTGAAGAAGAAATTTTATTTTATTTTCGTGAAAATCTGTGTTTTACTCAGTAATAATAAGCGAAGTTTCAGTGTTGTCATCTGGTTACCGTTACTGCACGGTAATTTTTTACATTTAATTCTCTCCGTGTATAAGACTGAATTTAAATCGTCGGTACGTCCACGTGGAGAAAACGTCGTATGGTAAGCTTTGAGAGCGGAATGAATGATTGAGTAAGCAATTTGCAAGTTTCCAACACATTTTCACTCTCTGATATTGCAAAAAAAAAAAAATAAGTAAAAGTCTATTGCATTCCAACGATAAAAACTTCAAACTTATACATATTTTCCAAATATCATTTATCGACGCGACACAACGTTCTGAAGGCATTTCCATTGAAATCTTTAAAAAAAAATGTTTACGAAAACAAAGCTCTCCCTGTGCAAAAGCAAAAAGAAAACGAAAGACAAAAAAAAAAGTGTAGAAACTCTAATAAGCTTCCTTAATCAGCGCGCAGCTTTTGTCTCTCACGTTCACGGTCGTGAAATTTCCGTCCGACGTTTTATGCTTTCCCTAACAAGCGCGCTCCATGGGCGACATGCGAATGTTTTCTTCTTCTTCTTCTTTTTTTTTGTATCTCCTTTTTTTCCCTCATCAAAGTGAAGTAGCATGTAATTGCTCGGTGGCGAGGACACTTCGCCAAGTACATACGATACGAGATATTCAACACTCTTGCGATCCGTTCACGTCCGGCCTTGTTACGTGCCACTTTGGTGTACACACATACATACAAGGCACATAAAGAGCACGAGTCACAGAACGAAGAGTCGCGATGTCAGCCTCAACGTGAATTGAAATAGATGAAGATATTATACGTTTTGTCACAGCGGATGTGAGCTCTACTCGGTCACCAAGCTCACGAGAATTGTCCACTTGAGAATGGATAATGCATCTGCGCATATGGAACACGCGGATATTGCCAACTATAATTTCTGGTAAACTGTGGCAAGGCAACGATGTGAAAGAACTCTCGATGGGGCATCGCCGCGCTATGCAATCAAATATACGAATTTATCTATATGAAAGAATTCCGGGACTGAATGACATATAGACAACGCATAGCTTGAAACCTCTGAAGATAGAAACATGAAATTTTGAAGATATGTCCCTTAGAAGGTGTAAAGGTGCACTACACTGAAAAAAAAATTTAATTTGACTAGGATCTATTTAAATCAAATAGTTTTTTTCCTTGTCTCACGGCCTACTAAGACCCTATTTGTTTCAAATCGATTTTTTATTTGTTCAAGTTATTCTTTTTTTTAATATTAAATATATTCAAATTAGATAAATAAAGATTATATTCAAATTAAATAAATAACGAGAAAGAAAAAATAAGTACGAGAAAGTAATATAGATTCATGACATAAAAGTGCGGTGAAAAAAAGTAAAATTATTTTTCTTTTTTTTCACTAAAAGGCTGTTATTTGGGGGAAAAAAAAGAAAGGTATCGTCATGCCTTTTAATAACAGGCGCGACTATTTATGTACAGAAAGACTAACGCTTTTCCTCAACTGCAGAATGTTACAACAGTCTTCTAATGAAAACAAAGCCATGAGAATTTTGAGAGACTAAAACATAAAATAAATCGGAATTACAAAATAGGGGTTTTATTATACACGTAATCAACTATACAAAATAATTTTTTTGGAGCGATACATGTCAAGATGACGACTGTGCAGCATTTTTCCGATGACGCCTTTATTTCTGGAAGGTCAACGGCCGGACCATAGCTCCTATAATTTTTGAGTTATGATGAGACACTAAAGTTTTTTCGATTATATGTAAGAATAGCTATAGAAGTACGTAGGATTTTTTTTGATATATTGTTTTTTGTCAAAATGGCGCATTTCTAAAACAAAAAGTATAAAATGTCATGAGAAAATCGTCAGAAAATTGTTTATAAAAAAGGAACTATGCAATATAATTTTTTTTTATCCTACGTAGTGCCTCAGAAAATATAATTCTAAATATACAGTTAAAATCTCAAGTGGATCGGTTGAAATTTGTTTGAGTTATGAGTCCGGCCGACTTGAAAAATGTAGTTTTGAGATAAACGCGTTTAAAGTTAGTAGAAAGTCACGACATGAATCAAGAGAAGTTGCGCTAGATTTCGAAAATCGAGTACTTAGAGATTTTTCACACCCATAATCTTTTGAAATATAATTTTATATGTACTAAGGTACATTTTTAACAACAACAAAAATCGATTTTTGAAAAATCCTAGAGTGGCCTAAGGCCTTAATAAAGTTAGGGAAATTTAAGATGAGTCCGATCAAAGCCCGACTTCATTTTCCGCACGGCTTTCTGTATTTCTCACTACACGGAGAGAATTAAATGTTAAAAATTACCGTGCAGTAACGGTAACCAGATGACAACCCTGAAACTTCGCTTATTATTACTGAGTAAAACACAGATTTTCACGAAAATAAAATAAAATTTCTTCTTCAGATAGAAAATTTTACCAGATTTTCTAGTAAATTTTCATGTGTAACAAAATACGCAAAACTTAAATTTAAAAATTATAGAATATCAGCGAAATTTTACTGTGCATTTTATTATTTTATGCCTTTCAAAAATGTCTATAAAAAAGTATCGTCTTTATAACAGTTATTTTAAGATTTATTATAAAATTTAATGAGTGTTATAGGAAAATGTATTGTGCTCTCGGTAAAAATTATCGTGCGCGCTACCCTTCTTGTAAAGTAAAATTTTAGCTACGTATTTGAAATTTTCTGTAACGTGAGTTAAAAAAAACTTGTAGTATACGAATTATTATGCTTTTCTCACTTGTCACCACATTGAAATATATCACGATAATTTTTACCGTGAAATTCACGACAAAAATTACTTTTTAATTCTCTCCGTGTAGTTTTCTCTCTCTGTTTATCTCCTCTCTGGATCAAAACCTCAAAGTCCGAGCGGACGAAGTCGCGGGCAAAAGTTGATATACATATAAATGTAAAGTGGCTACGATAGATTTCCTCAGAGAATTTGCATCCTTTCATCGTTCTCGTAGCATAGTTTACAGACCATAATCGGATATAGCATAATATGCCACGCAACTTAGAACTCGAATATATGTATCCGAGTGTATCCGCTCTATATATAAAACGTAACTGTAAATCCGGAGCAAGCAATTATAGTACTATTCGCCGTTGTATGTATATATGTATACATATTTATCCATGAGGGGGCGGCGCATAAATAGTAGATCTCTTCGGCTGAATCTTCAAGATCGTATGCCATCAGAGTGTACTGGACGATGTTGATGATAATGATTATAATAATGATGATAATGATAATAATAATAATACTAGAGAAAACCGAAGCGTTTGGAGAAGCGGAAAAGTGCTATGGCAAGGATATACACGTTGCGTGTTACAATTGCTGTCTGTATATAGATATACGCACGTGAGGATCGAGGGTAGCGAAGATGAGGAAACGAGAGTCGTATACGTATATGGAAGCAGATGGACGATACAAGGGAGAGAGAGAGGGAGAGACAAAGAGAGAGCAACGCCAAAGCGAGAACGCACGGTTCTTAGATGCAATTACAGATTATAGAGTTGGATATGTTACGTAAGTTGGTTTATTGATGGACCAGAGGAAGAGAGAGAGGCAGGTAAGAAGAGGGGCGAAAGAGAGAGAGAGCGAGAGAGAGAGAGAGAGAGAGAGAGAGAGAGAGAGAGAGAGAGAGAGAGATAGAGAGAGGCTCGTACCTTTCTGGCGGAATCTATTGAGCCATAATTAAATAGCTCGCTCTCCTTATTTTTCTCTACGCAACTTCGTGAGATCTCGACATTGTAACATGTATTTTGCCCCCCCCCCCCCCCGCCCCCGCCCTGCGCACTTATTTTCTGCCTCTCGTTGAGAAGCTCGGAAGACGAAGGTCGGAAAATTGCCCTTGTCAAAGGAAAATTTAGATACGTGTGCGCGTGAGTACGAATTCTGCAAACGAGGCCTTCAAGGTGTTTGCATGAGCTTGGAATTAAAAAAAAAATGTTTATTAATGCATTGTACCAAATCATGTTGCATACGTCTGATATTTTAATGCAATTCTTACTTTGCCCAACTTACCTCATACTCATGCTCAACTTACCCCACTATCGGGGCAGGTTGAGCAAATATAGCCTTAGTCGTTTGAGAGCGATTATCTGTGAAACAATAAGGATAACAGGAATTTCGTCGGCATACCCTTTTTTCCTAGATAAATTGCCTATTGACCAAAGTAGGTTTCATTTTTATACGGCAGACTGTTAAGGAATTGTAGGGCGATAATTCCAAACTTGCTCAACATGCTCCTCCCTGCCCTACACTGGAATGCATTTTTACTTAATTATCGAACGAAATGCAGTCAATTGTTAAAAATTCGTGAAAGGAATACTTTAAGGCCTTAGGCCACTCTAGGATTTTCCAAAAATCTTTTCAAGTCTTTTTCAAGTCGGCCGGACTCATAACTCAAACAAATTTCAAGCGATTCACTTGAAATTTCAACTGTATATTTAGAATTACATTTTCTGAGGCACTACGTGGGATTTTTTAAAATTATATTGCATAGCTCCTTTTTTATAAACAATTTTCTGACGATTTTCTCATGGCATTTTATACTTTTTGTTTTAGAAATGCGCCATTTTGACAAAAAACAATATATCAAAAAAATTCTACGTACTTTTATAGCTATTCTTATATATAATCGAAAAAATTTTAATGTCTCATCATAAGTAAAAAATCATAGGAGCTGTTGATCCGGCCGTTGACCTTCCAGAAATAAAGGCTCCATCGGGAAAATGCTGCACAGTCGCCATTTTGACACGTATCGCTGTGAAAAAATAATTTTGTATAGTCAATTACGTGTATAATAAAACCCCTATTTTGTAATTCCGATTTATTTTATGGTTTCGCTGAAAAAAAATCACAAAATATGCCCTTTTTGGCCTCTAGAGTGGCCTAAGGCCTTAACTTAATGTGAAAGACGCACTTAGTGAGAAAACGTTCTATCTCTCTCGCTCCATCGCGCACAGCCCCATCTCTCTTCAACGGAGAACGTTTTTCTCGTCTCACCGTAAAGTGAAACACACTCTACGTCCGTCTCTCCTGCTTCGCCGTCAGAACTGCTACTGCTATTCCTCTTAAACTCGTATCTGCTTCACATCTCGCTCAATCCCGCAAGATAACAAAGCTTCGAAATAATTTAGGAGAAAAACCCATTGCGCAGGTGCCCGAGCAGAGCGAGCAACGCGGGCTCTACTGTAGGCCAAGTCGATGAAACGCGACGATAATCAGGCATGCTTTCTCTCTCTCTCTCTCTCTCTCTCTCTCTCTCTCTCTCTCTCTCTCTCTCTCTCTCTCAGAGAGAGAGAAAGAGAGAGAGAGAGGGCGCTATTCCGTGCCAAGTTTCTCCGGACTGGCGTGAATCATCACCAGAGGGAGTCAAGAAATATCGTGTAAAGGGTAAAACTTGCATAAAGTTCGCTCGTTCCCTCGAGGTAACAATAAGAAAGCAAAAAAAAGATAATAAAAAAAAAAAACACGCAACTGTAAGTACGCCGATAAGGTGGTAAGGAAAGTTCGTGCATTCGCTTGGGGAGCCTCACGAAATGTGAATTGTACGCCACACCAAAGACATCCGCGATTTGATCATTTTTCCTCGATGCAATCATCACGCCGAGCACGTAGAAGAAAAAACCACTATTGCCAATTATTTCGCTTGAAATGTTTGTATTTGAATTTTTTCCGAGGTCAAGGAGAAAAAGATCCCTTTAGGCAGCCGAGAATAAGCGAATTTTTAAGTTTTTTTTTTTTTGTGTTGAAACTATTTATTCTACATAATCGAAATTTTATGTACATTACATCTTGTAATTATCTGAAAAAAAATATTTTCTTTCGAATATTTGAGAATGGCGGCTGCACGACACTTGCTTCGGAGACGGTTGACGCCTGAGTTGTTCCGCGGCGTACAACCTAGCAACTTGTGCATTGATCTGAAACATCAGAGCCAAGAAGTTTTAGGTTTCTAAGACTCACGCGGTCTATGTGGACCTAATAAGCCCAGAGAAAAGTGACAAAGCGAAAAATGCTACGTGGTTGGAAACAATGTTCTGTTTTTTATGAAATCTTAACGATAGTATTTAAAACTAAAAAAGTTGTTTCAAAATAATCATTTTCAAGGAACTTTAGGTCCGCATGGACGATAATTGTTACGTGGAAGTGTGCAAAATAAAAAAATAATCGCTCAAATAGTTTTTGAGTTGTCGTGTATACGAGATTCACGAGAAAGTGGTTTTCAGGAAAACGCGTTTCAAGTCTTAAGACGGAAATGTTGTGACCTACCGATTAATATGCAATTTCCGGGCCATAACGTAGTCCCTCATCTTCTTCGTGGAGTTAATTTTCAGCCATAAACTCTTCTTTACGTAACGTCCGAGTTATAAAGGGTCCGGATGGTCTATTTGTCTGCTTTCATCCAAGTATGTTTTATTCGAAAATATATATATATTGAGGTATATTGACAAAAATGTTTATAATTATGTATTGACTGGGGGCGCTGTTATTGTGGCCGGCGCAAAACATGTCCCTTGCTGGCGGTCCTCATGATCGCACGCTGTCGGTTGATCCGAAAAAAAAAAATTCAACGAGATTTAAAAAATGTAATGTATAAAGCCCTTCGCATCGTAGGATTTTTTTACTCAATTTTTTCCATCAAGCCCGAAAGTTCAGAAATGTATGTTAAAAAATCTACAGATATTACACAAAGTGCAACTATTTCATGGCATTGAAAATGTAATCTGACCTTTCGGGTGATACAAAAAAGGTACATGCAAATAACATGAGTTGCTCTCTCTCTCTCTTTCACTCTCTAACTCTCTCACTCTCGCATTCTCACTCTCGCGGTCTCTCACACACATTCTCACATTCTCACTATCTCACTAACCATCCATCTATTCATCCATTCAAAAAACCCAAACAACCCCAAACGAACCCAAACAAACTTAAACCCAAACTTACATCCAAACAAACTTAAACCCAAACGTACATCTAAACTTAAACCCAAACAAACGAACTTAAACCCAAACAAACTTAAACCCAACAAACCCCATTCCAAACCCACCAACATTGTAATACACACACCAAAATTGAAACTTACAACTTTTAACCATAAATGACTACATGTAACGCAGCATTTTTCAACAAATCACAGGCATTTAGCATGTAGATCCCCTCACCCTGCTACAACACAACGGCAGTAGAGTGGGGGTAGCGTTCGTTTCGTGTGACATCTTGCTAAATCAGACCCCCTATATAAATCTTTAAAAGCATTTTCAATGCTAAAATGAATGTAAATTTCAATCGGGCGCTATATTGAGAACATTTTTTTTTAATCCTACGATGCGAAGGGCTCTATACATTACATTTTAAGAATCTTCAAAATGTTTTGCTTCATATCAATCGACTACATGCAATCATGGGGGCCGCAGACCGTGCCAGCGAGGGACATGTTTTACGCTGGCCATAAAAACATCGCGTCCAGTCAATATATATTTAGAAAAATGTTTCTCAGTATACCTCAATATTTATACTTTCGAATAAAACAAACTTGGATGAAATCGGACAAATAGTTTTGGAGATAATAATTCTCAAAATTCACCTATTTTGCCCGCCGTCTACTCGGATGTGCCTCTTTAATTGATCACATTTTTTTTTCTCTGACTTCGGGGTTCGAAAATTACCAAAATGATTTTCCCATCTTTAGGTCCGATCTGCGACCTTAAACGATGAGAAAAAAATTGGATTCCAATGATAAATAATTTCAGAACAAAAAGAACTTTCGTTCTATCCCAACGATGCAAACATCAAAGTCATAAAAAAAAAACAATAATTTCGACACCACAAAAAACATCTCCATTATAGGAACTGGAGAAAGTCCAGCGAACACAGGACTGCAAAAATTCCCTAGGCGTTAAAAAAAAAAGTCACTCAACTTTTTGTACACGAGCGTGGAAACGTTATCTCGGTGATAAAAAAAAAGGGCTATCAATTATCAAGAATAACATGTGAGGATGGTGCAGAGTCACGAGAGAGGGCGCGAGCATCACGGGGATAGGTAAGAAAAATAAAAGTGCTGAAGTATACGAGCGTGCGAGGAAACATCACCGCGCGCGGAAGTTCGTGCACCGAGAGTGGATATACCTCTGACGGGTTAGAGATCGTAATTCAGAATGGATATATATCCGCGCGTATAATTTTCCCTCGCGAGAATTAACCCCCCGACATTTAGGGAGGCGGCGGAAAATTAAGCGGCAATTATTCTTCGTGAGCAATGTGGACGTCTTGAGCACCGAAATAACGACGAGATAGCGGAAACAAAATAAATAAAAAAAAAAACTCTAATGTAACGTCAACGTAAAACGGAAGAGGTCAGCGAACCGCAAAATGGATATCATCATCGTTATAACGACGCGTGACCGAAATGACGCTAAAACTGGCAGACAGATCTGAAGACTCCATTAATGCGTGATATTCACTTCGAAGTATGGAGATTACGAGAAAAACGAGAGAGAGAGAGAGAGAGAGAGAGAGAGAGAGAGAGAGAGAGAGAGAGAGAGAGAGAGAGAGAGAGAGAGAGAGAGAGAGAAAAAAAAGGCCGCAAAAAATGTACGAGCTGTGTCTCGTACATTTTTTGCGGCGAAAAAGAAAAAGAGAATAATGCAGATCTCTTTTAGTTTTACGCCACACTGACTAGAAACATCACTCAAGTGGACTGAAAAAAAAGACAAATAGAGAGGTGGGTTCGCCTCTTAATTTAATTTGCATTATTTTAAAGTGATTAAAATTAATTGTAAATCGCAAAAGTGTTTTGCATGAATTTAAATGATTATTTACAAAGAAACGAAAAATCATTTTCATTGCATTTCAACGATGCAAACTTCAATCTCATACATTTTCGTGAAGTTAACTCGTCGCAAGGCTTTTGCATTTTCACATCGACAAACTAACGTCCGTTTGGTTTGGTTCGCTCTCGGAGATAGTCGTCTCTCTGGATATCGTGTGTTTACCCGGTTTTTGCTGTGAGACTCGAAGGTTGAACGGGGGTTAGGGCAAGTGGCTGGGACAGGTCACACGAGGGACACACATGGCTTCGTGGAAGAAACGGTATGTGCGACTTGTACGAGCGTAACCAACCTGGTATAATAAACCATAGCGAGGTAGCTAAAGATCACTGTGCTATGTATATATATTTACACGCATACACAGATTACTGCACGTAGAAACGACGGTTGGACCCGGCTTAGTCCTCGGACTCGATCTCCAGCACGATAAATTGTAAGATCCCTCCAAGCATGTGTGAAAAGCATTTTCCGGAATTCTCATGTAAATCGGAGCTTAAGGGAAGGCCAAAAAAAAAAAATAGTACAGTCCTAACGCATCACGAGAAATATCGTAGCGAGACAAAAAAAAAAACTCAGTAAGCAAAAATCCCCATAGCATTATAATATTACCGACACTTCGCCGAACGCTGATAAGTCGTGCGGTAAACGTTTGCTCATTCGTCCTATCGCGAAGTCGTAGAGCCTTGCAGGCTCTACGATTACAATGGGACGATAATAAAAACGTTTTAGTTTGGATACAACGAAAAATGATATACCGCATATATTTCATTTTTACTTAGTGTGATTACTTGTCGAAAAGGCGTCACGAGCGTTTTCTTATTCATTTTTATTCATATTTCACAATTAGATGAATATAGGACAAAACGCGTAACGTGTATTCAAGAGATTGCAAAGATTGAAATGGCATTGAAAAAAATAACGGTTAACGAGCGTTGCAATGAGAATTGCCGATCATGTTGAAGCTTGCATCGTTGAAACGCAACGAAAATTCTTTTTTTCTTTTGTTATTTTCATTATTATCGAAAATATTTTTTTGCTAATTGATGCTGTAGATATTTATTGAGGTTTCTGAAAAACGTTGGGGCCCAAATCCGTCGAAAAAAATATTTTGTCAATCCATGAAAATGAATTTTCGTTGCGAAAATTAATTTTCATGGATTTTTCTTTTTCATCCATTTGCATGGAAAAAATAAACAAAAAAAAGATTAATATATCATTGAACTGTTGGAAGTGCAATGATATATTTGTCTTTTTTTGTTTATTTTTTTATTTCTTTATTTTTATCATTATCCGAAAGCTTTTTTTTAAGGCGGGCAACCACTTCGGATGCTTCGAAAAATCAATTTTTTTTTTAATTTAATAAATCGTTAGCAAAATATATTAAGAATACACCCTGAAAATTTCGAAACGATATTCGGATTACTTCTAACGGTATGTATATAAAAGATAAAGACTCTCCGCTCGACTCCCAAGTGCGCTCAGGAATCCACGAGCGCTCAGTTAGGTAGTTTGTTTGGGTTTGTTTGGGTTTTCATAACCCAAACAAAGCCAAACATCTCCATTCTGGGTAAAAAATAATCGAGGTAGCGGCATTTCTTGCTGCTATTTTATTGAATGAAGGAATTTCAGCCCTACTCATGGTTATGAATGAACTACAAATCGTAGTTGGCAGGCAGAGCTACGGATATGCCGAGCAAATGGATCAGATGCGCGTAGCTCGGCAAAATAGAAAGAGTTTATTAAAGACAAAAGAAGATCGAAAAACTCGTAAAGAGGAAAAGCAAGCTTCAAATGAGTTGCACGAGAAAGAGGAAGGACTGCTGTATGGTGCTGGAATCGCTGATTAATCGGTAAGACACTTTATCATTTAATTAAACACATTTGACTTTGAGTTTTTCATTTGTGAAACGTTAAACGTGTTTTTCTCGAAACGACATTTTTTCAATTTGCGGGAATCATAACTCAAAAACTAATTGATGGATCATCTTCAAATTTGGAACACGTTTGCATAATATAATTTATTAAAACATGAACCTGAAGGTGGAAAGATTAGATTGTTTAAAACATATTTATTATTGCAAAATTCCGGGGAAAAAAATGCTAAAAATCGATCATTTTTTTTCAAACACGTTCCAACATTCAATTCTCGATTTTTTCTTCAAAATTTAGGTTCATGTTCTTAAAAAAAATTTCAAGAATGTATAAAAATTTGTTGGACTATTTCAGATGCGAATTGCGAGCTGCAC
Source organism: Ophion ventricosus (assembly GCA_963932345.1). Taxonomy (NCBI): domain Eukaryota; kingdom Metazoa; phylum Arthropoda; class Insecta; order Hymenoptera; family Ichneumonidae; genus Ophion; species Ophion ventricosus. Next base: position 11,329,682 of record OZ010721.1, read on the forward strand.
AATTCCCGCAAATCGACAACGACGATAAGGACACGCCAAGGGACACAGCGTATTACACCTTAATTAATGCATGAAATAACTTGAAAAAATTACCAAAGATGTATGAAAATATGAATAAATTATTGTCAGAGTTGCGGAAATTTCCGTTTTTTTTTTTCACAATAAAAAAAATCCAAAAAATCATCTAATTTTCGGTCTCCTAAAGTGGTTGCCCGCCTTAATTTGTGGTCTCCAATTTTTAATAAGAATACGTAGAAACATTTAAGCGATTTTTAAAGTCTAAATCGACGAAAATAAAGGTTTGAGTAATTAAAAAGAATTCATTTTCGTTGCATTCCAACGATGCGAACTTCAACGTCATAAATTCTCAGTACAATGAAAAATGCAAAAAAAATCCCTATAGATAATGCAAGAATATTACTTATCCCTGAAAAACATAAGCTAAAATGATTGGTTGCGTATTTACGAGTCTACGCATACGTGGAGAGGATGTGAATACGTGCATTCAATAGAATGGAAAATGATCGTCCAAGTTCTGACTTGAGAAGTGAGTGCTGTAGCGGATCTTTGTAACATTTGTGTTATTGCTATGCTAACGAGAAGACAAGTACGCATACACTATATACATGTGTAACGTATGGGAGACCGAGCTAGTCATTGGGAGCGGGAGAAGAGGAGTGAGCGGTGAAGGGTGGGGGTGCGAGAGAGAGAGAGAGAGAGAGAGAGAGAGAGAGAGAGAGAGAGAAAATTGTATATATGTGGGGCTTCGAGTACTCGCAGGATGCCGTCGTTTATCAAACCCCGTCACGATGACGTAACGAGTGTGAAAGAGAGAAAGAGTGATCTGTGAAAAGAGGGTTGAGAGGTAACGAGAATTCCCTGCGGTCAATGTTCGATAAATGGAAATGTTTTTTTTTTATTCCTTCGCGTCGAGAATTCAAACGATGCAATAATTTTTATGCACTACAGAAATATCTCAGAATGACAAATCTGTTGTATATCAATTTAGAACTCTTTCGTATCAAATAAAAAGAAATATCGTCCGACCCGATAAAAATTATTTGTCCAGAAAAGTCATTCTTTGTGCATTATTGCTGTAATGTTATGGCAATGTTTGTTTTTCTTCAATAAATGACGAAATAGTCGTAGTAGTTTATTGCTCGAGTATTTACCCTTTGGGAATGTTTTTTTTTCACCGATTGAGCGGACGAAAATCACCCAAAAGGTTTTTCTTGTTTTCACCAGAGATTCGCGAATTAAATTGATTTAAAGAAATTAAAATCATGACAAAAATGAAGAAACGAAAAGAATAGAAAAGAACTTTCGTTGCATTCCAACGATGCAAACTTCAACGTCATTTCTTTTTGCTTCAATGGAAAATATAAATGCAAAAAAAAAAATCTCTTTACCTCGTGAGGTTGAATTTTGCTTTGTTGGAACGCAACGAAAATTCCTTTTTCTTCGTTTATTTCTTTATTTTCATTATTAACGAAAATATCTTATTGCCATTTCGTGTTGGAGATTTTTCATGATCCTGAAAACGGCTGGAGTAATTTTTATATAGCCCAAACCCGCGAAAAAAAAAATATTTTGGCAATTCAAAGAAAAAAGAATTTTCGCTGCGTTCCAACGATGCTAACTTCAACTTCATTGTTTTTTATTGGATAGCTTTGTAGCCTAGTGTCTTAACTTTAATACGACGTTGAAGTTGGCTTCGTCGGAACACAACGAAATTGATTTTTTTTGGATTGCAAAAATATTTTTTGGCGAATTTGGACTACAAAAAGCAACGTTTTTTTTCAGGCTCCTCATTAAAAAATCTACAATGCAAATTGGTAAGAAAATATTTTTGTTGATAATGAAAATAAAGAAATAAAGGTAAGAAATTTTTCTAATTTTTTAAATTCAATGAATTTATTGCAGTTTGCTTCTGGACACCTATAAAAGATCATACAAAACATTTTAACGCACTTCGGCAAACGGAACCTACCCTTAATAGGGGTGAAAGTTGAAAAAAATTGTATCTTCCATGGCACAAAGATAGTCAGCTTTTTTATTGGTGTTATCGGTAAAATGACCCAAAATAAGCCTCCGAAAAAAAATGAACGAATTTCGTTTGCCGGAACTCACCCTTATCGGGGGGATGAAAGTCGAAAAAAATTGTACCTCCCACGGCACGAAGATAGTCAGCTTTTTTATTGGTGTTATCGGTAAAGTGACCCAAAATAAGCCTCCGAAAAAAAAAATGAACGAATTTCGTTTGCCGAAACTCACCCTTATCGGGGGGTGAGAGGCGAAAAAAATTGTATCTCCCACGGCACGAAAATAGTCAGATTTTTTATTGGTGTTATCGGTAAAGTGACTCAAAATAAGCCTCCGAAAAAAAATGAACGAATTTCGTTTGCCGGAATTCACCCTTATCGGGGGGGTGAAAGTCGAAAAAAATTGTATCTCCCACGGCACGAAGATAGTCAGATTTTTTATTGGTGTTATCGATAAAGTGACCCAAAATAAGCGTCCGAAAAAAAAATGAACGAATTTCGTTTGCCGGAACTCACCCTTATGGGGGGGTGAAAGTCGAAAAAAATTGTATCTCCCACGACACGAAGATACTCAGCTTTTTTATTGGTTTTATTAGTAAAGTGACCCAAAATAAGCTTCCGAAAAAAAATGAACGAATTTCGTTTGCTGGAACTCACCCTTATCGGGGGGATGAAAGTCGAAAAAAATTGTACCTCCCACGGCACGAAGATAGTCAGCTTTTTTATTGGTGTTATCGGTAAAGTGACCCAAAATAAGCCTCCGAAAAAAAAAATGAACGAATTTCGTTTGCCGAAACTCACCCTTATCGGGGGGTGAGAGGCGAAAAAAATTGTATCTCCCACGGCACGAAAATAGTCAGATTTTTTATTGGTGTTATCGGTAAAGTGACTCAAAATAAGCCTCCGAAAAAAAATGAACGAATTTCGTTTGCCGGAATTCACCCTTATCGGGGGGGTGAAAGTCGAAAAAAATTGTATCTCCCACGGCACGAAGATAGTCAGATTTTTTATTGGTGTTATCGATAAAGTGACCCAAAATAAGCGTCCGAAAAAAAAATGAACGAATTTCATTTGCCGGAACTCACCCTTATGGGGGGGTGAAAGTCGAAAAAAATTGTATCTCCCACGACACGAAGATACTCAGCTTTTTTATTGGTGTTATTAGTAAAGTGACCCAAAATAAGCTTCCGAAAAAAAATGAACGAATTTCGTTTGCTGGAACTCACCCTTATCGGGGGGATGAAAGTCGAAAAACATTGTACCTCCCACGGCACGAAGATAGTCAGATTTTTTATTGGTGTTATCGGTAAATTGACCCAAAATAAGCCTCCGAAAAAAAAATGAACGAATTTCGTTTGCCGGAATTCACCCTTATCGGGGGGGGTGAGAGTCGAAAAAAATTGTATCTCCCACGGCACGAAGATAGTCAGTTTTTTTATTGGTGTTATCGGTAAATTGACCCAAAATAAGGTTCCGAAAAAAAAATGAACGAATTTCATTTGCCGGAACTCACCCTTATCGGGGGGGTGAAAGTCGAAAAAAATTGTATCTCCCACGGCACGAAGATAGTCAGATTTTTTATTGGTGTTATCGATAAAGTGACCCAAAATAAGCCTCCGAAAAAAAATAAACGAATTTTGTTTGCCAGAACTCACCCTTATCGGGGGGTGAAAGTCGAAAAAAATTGTATCTCCCACGGCACGAAGATAGTCAGATTTTTTATTGGTTTTATCGGTAAAGTGACCCAAAATGAAAGTCGAAAAAAATCGGGGAGTGAAAGTCGAAAAAAAAACTCAAGTTTAACAAGATTGTGTATCAATTGTGTGTAAAATCTCGATCTCGTAATCCCGATATTCTGAACGAAAAAAAAATATGGAAAAACGACTTTTTTTTTTGAGCCCCAAGCTTGCGCAGACCCGTTAACGTATATTCCGTGTACAGGATCGCGCGTGTACGAGCGAGACCTCACGAGGTTCTCGAAACTTGATACGTTTTGAGGACGGCCTCGTTTGCGCTGTCGTTGCGCTCCTCGCTCTGATCTACACAGTTGCACGCGACGCTCGAGCAGAGGTAACGCACGAATAGGAAGAAGAAAACAAAAAAAAAAGTCGTTCACGCGTTCCGCGATACGTACATACGGGTCTCGTAATATCGTACACGTCGGTCAGGGCCATCGTGTGTAATGCAATCCACAGTCCACCTTCCTCCCCTTCCCCATGTACACGATACCGATGGTTCTATCTCGATAATTTTTCGATTATTTATTAATTTCGTACTTTGAATTATTTCCAACACTCTTCGTACCGACGAAACTGAAAGTGAATGCAAACGTCAACGAGACGTAAACTTTTCAAGTTCTCTCGTGATTTCATTCACTCGGAATTTTTTTGCTGAATGCTAAATTTCATTCAACAAGAAGATTTAATGCAAAATTTAATCAACAAAAGCCACAAAATCTCAAAATTTCAAGAAAAAAAGAACTGAAAAAAATCCATCCGGAAGCCACATACTTTTGTAATTTAAAAAAAACATGTTTCTTTTTTCGAGGTTTGTCGCATGGAAGTTTTTTTTTAAATTTTTCTACCTGAACGATTAAAGAATCGCGTTTGCGCGTTTCAAGTGAAACGCACTCGAAACGAAAATCGTGTATCTTTAATTTAATAATATAAATAAGTGATGAGCGAATTACAAAAGTTGAGCGGAGAAAACGCTCTGAATGGCGGACAAAAGTTTCTCGGGCTTTGTCGTATTGTTCACCGCTTATGCACCTGCTGCGAGCCAGATATATATATATATATATGTGTGTGTGTGTGCACAGATCACATTTATTGCAGACTTTTACCCGAGGCACGAATGGTAAAGAATAGTTAAGAATAGAGATCGGACGAAAGAGGAGTTTGGACCGAGTGAGAGTTTGCTAAGCTTTACGACTTACTATATACATCAACTACATACGCGTGCGTGTGTGGATATATACAAATGGATGGTTTTTGTTGTCGAGAAATCTTCGGTTTTCACAGCGTTGACTACTTTGACGGTGTTGAAGTTTGCATCGTTCGAATGCAACTACAATTCTTTCTTTTTCCATTATTTCTTTATTTCTATTATTAACGAAGATTTTTTTTTGTCAATTTGCGTTGTGAACTCTTAAGGGGCCAGTCCACTTTGAAAATTTCAAAAAATCGATTTTTTTTTTTACTGTTTTCGCAAGTACATACATTCAGAAATATTGTGTGAAAATTTTATGAAAATCCGAGCTCTCTAAGTATTTTTTTTTTACCTGAACGTCAGGACCTCATTTCGTCTACCTGAGCGTATAGCGCGCTCGGCCGACCCATCGGCCTTTAGAATGGTGCAAGTACCTCAAAGCTAAGGCACTTCGGCAACATTACAAACATCCTCCTGCTCTTTCTGAGGAAGTACAGGAAGTTTTAAAACCTATTTACGAGGATCTCATCAAAACAGAACTGCTCGAAAGGTGTTTAGGTGGCCATACGCAAAACAATAATGAAAGTTTCAACAACTGCGTATGGAATATGGCACCTAAACACATGTTCAACGGCAAAAAAATCGTAGACATTGCCTGCAAAGTTTCCGCGTGTGTCTTTAATGAAGGATTTCGTCCAGTGCTTAAAATAATGGAAATAATGGGCGTCAAACTCGGCCCGATCGCCATCGGATTCGCCGACAATCGCGATGACGAGCGTATGTTCGCTCTGCAAACCGCCGCAGTTCTGAGTGCTCAAAAGAGACCAGAACCAAACGAAAGCAAGCAAGACTTGAAGAAATCGACGATGATGAGCAATCAGAAGGGATTTTGTACGGTGCAGGAATTGCCGATTGAGTTTAGGTAAGAGTTTTTCATAGTATAAACTTCAAACGCGTTATTCTCGAAACAACGTTTTCAAAATCTAGCTCCATCGTATCTCTAAAACTAATAAACCGATTATCTTGAAATTTGGACCACATATTGTAAACATGATTCGCAACAAGATGACCCTCGATGGGTTTAAAATTTTGATTTTTACTATTTTTTTTGCGAAAAACTGCGAAAAAAACGCGTTTTTTTTTACTTTGTTTGTTTTTCATCTGCCATTTTTTTATTTTTTGATAAAACTTTATATCCGAGGGTCATTTTGTAGCTGGTGTCATACTGAATCTAATGGACTTTGATTTTTTTGTGTCAGACAAGCCGTTGCCGAGTTGTGATGGAGCTACCTAGCCCACTTATTTTTGAGGCGTTACGTTAAACTATAGTTTTTGTACTTAAAAATGAATAAAAATGAATTAAAATTTTTTTTTATGTATTTCAAGACTTTATTTATCAAGCCCAACAACTTTTATATTCATATCTTTTATAAAATCCTCAAAAAAAAAATCGCGAAAATAGCCTTTTTTTCGTGGCTCCAAAGTGGACTGGCCCCTTAACCCTCCGCGCTCATCCGGGTCAAAATGATCCTAAGCGCAACTTTAAGGCCACTCCAGAGGCCAAAAAAGGGCATATTTTGTGATTTTTTGTCAGCAAAACCATAAAATAAATCGGAATGACAAAATAGGGGTTTTATTATACACGTAATTGACTATACGAAATTATTTTTTTACAGCGATACATGTCAAAGTGGCGATGGTGCAGCATTTTTCCGATGACGCCTTTATTTCTGGAAGATCAACGGCCGGACCAACAGCTCCTATAATTTTTGAGTTATGATGAGACACTAAAGTTTTTTCGATTATATATAAGAATAGCTATAGAAGTACGTAGGATTTTATGATACATTGTTTTTTGTCAAAATGGCGCATTTCTAAAACAAAAAGTATAAAATGCCATGAGAAAATCGTGAGAAAATTATTTATAAAAAAGGAACTATGCAATATAATAAAAAAATTCTACGTAGTGCCGCAGAAAATGTAATTCTAAATATATAGTTAAAATTTCAAGTGAATCGGTTGAAATTTGTTTGATTTATGAGTCCGGCCGACTTGAAAAAAGTAGTTTTTACATAAACGCGATTAAAGTTAGTAGAAAGTCACGACATGAATCAAGAGGGATTGCGCTAGAATTCGAAAATCGAGTACTTAGAGATTTTTCACACCCATAATCTTTTGGATTATAATTTTATGGGTACGAAGGTACCTATAAAATTATTCAGCATGTCGCAGCCCCCCCCCCCCCCCACTCTGCTACAGCACAGCGGCAGTGGAGTGGGGGTAGGGTGAGTTTCGTGTGACATCTCGCTAAATCGGATCCCCTATACAAATCTTTGAAGGAATTTTCAATGCTAAAAAAAAAACGATCGAAGTAACAAAATATATTTCTCGATCGAAGTAAGGAAATATTTCAAAATACGGAAATATTCATTTTATACAGTATTTTTGCAGTAATAGATAAATCGAGTACTCGTAAGTCGGAATATTTTAATACAAATTTTTGTGTACCCTTGTGAGCATGTACCGACGCGTTTACACGCGACCCGGTATATTGATACAAGTTTTGCCACGATCACCCGGGACAACACGTAAATTACGCATATGTACATCTCACTTATAGAAGAAAGAATGAACCAAGGAATTCACGATAGCCTATTAAAACGATCAATATTTATATCCTCTCAAGGTTTACGATTAAAAATATAATTAAAAAAGGCCGCAAAACGCGATTGTACTCGCGAATATTGTCTCTTACGCGTATCAAATTTAGTGTTAGTCGACTGAAAATAACGTTGAAGTTTGCATGATTGGAACGCAACGAAAATTCATTTTTATCGATAGCCAAAATATTTTTTTCTATGGATTTGAGGTAGGAAAATCACTCCACCGTTTTTCAGGATCCTCATTAACCCTTCGTGGTCACCCTGGGTAGAATCGATCCGTCGATCAATTTTTTACGTAAATCTATATATAAGTTGTAGTAAAAAGAAATCCATTATTTTTGCATGAAATTGAAGGCTTTATTTAGCATAGTTAGAATGATCCGATTTAGGTCTAATATGCACCGTTTTGATCGATAACTTGTTGCCACTTTGAAGGTAATTTCATTATGCCTTTCTCATAGAAACCCTCGTCCCTATCGGCAAAAAACTGGGACAGTCGATTTTCACAAGCTTCTCTTGAGGCGAATTTTTCACCAGCAAAATCTTTCGCCATAGACAGGAACAGGTGGTAATCACTTGGTGCCAGATCCGGGCTATAAGGTGGATGCATAAGAACCTCGCAATCAAGTTCCCGGAGCTTCTGGCGAATCACTATCGATGTGTGTGGCCTGGCGTTGCCCTGATGGAACACAATTCCTCTCCTATTGGCCAAAGCTGGCCGCTTCTGGGCGATTGCTTCCTTCAGACGGTCCAATTGTTGACAGTACAGGTCCGAATTAAGAGTATGGCCGTAGGGGAGCAGCTCATAGTAGATGATTCCCTGCCAATCCCACCAAACACACAGTAAAATCTTCCTGACCGTCATTCCTGGCTTGGCCACCGTTTGCGCCGGCTCACCGCGATTTGACCACGAACGTTTTCGCTTGACGTTCTCGTAAGTGACCAACTTTTCATCACCGGTCACCATCCGCTTCAGAAATGGGTCGATTTTGTTGCGATTCAGCAGCGATTCGCAGATGGAAATTCGGTCCATGAGGTTTTTTTGCGTTAACTCGTGTGGCACCCACACATCGAGCTTCTTTTTGTATTCAGCCGTATTCAAGTGATTCCAAACGGTTTTTTGTGCAATGTTTAGCTCCTGGGTAATCGAAACAGTGCTTACATGATGGTCGGACTCGGGGATTTCCATTATTTTATCGACATTTTCGACAATTGGCCTTCCAGAGCGAGGTGCACCTTTGACATCAAAATTACCGGAACGGAATCGACGAAACCAAAGATGCGCGTGATTGGCTGTTACAGTATCAAGGACCATAAACACTATTCACATTTTCAGCCACCTGGTTTGCGTTTTCGCCTTTATCGAAGAAAAACTGTAAAATATGGCGTATTTTCACTTTGCTTGTGGCCATCTTTGACGCTCGCTCAAAAAATATTGAGTCATGCAATCACAAAACTGCCTGAGATGTTTATTTTAGTACGAAATCTTATCTTTCTAACGCCATCTAGCGTAATCCGATCGCACTTATACAACGCGAGATACAGATTACTAAAGCCATCTATTGCAAAAATAATGGATTTCTTTTTACTACACCTAATATATAAAACTGTTCCGTAACTGACTGACTGATAGACAACGCACAGCCTAAATGACTGAAGATAGAAACATGAAATTTGATAGATATGTTTCTTAGAGGGTGCAGAGGTGCACTAAGAAAGGATTTTTTGAAATTCGATCATTAAGAAGGTGAAATGGGGTGTAAAAGTTTGTATGGGAAAAAAATATTTTTTTTGTTCGGATTTACTTGAAACTTTGCATAAACACTCTACAATAAAATACATGAAACACGTATTTCAGCATTTCCCGAAAATTCAACTCTTGAAATCAAATAAATTTTATATCCGAAATCTACGCGGATCGCGGGTAAAAGCTTGTATTTAATAATTTCCAGCTTCGAATGGGACTGTATTCACCATCTTACCTGGAGTTTGAAGTATCCTCATACCAAAAAATATACCCTCTTCACATGTCGGAATAAATATCTTTTTTGGAACGCGCACTATTGCTACTATTTCTTCCCCAAAAGTAGCACATCTAAGGAGTGTCACGTCCAAATTTCAGGCAAAAATGTTGAAAATTCACGGAACTATAATTTGTTGAACGAAAGAATTTCTTTTTTTGCGTTTTCACTGCTTTATGATTTTTGTTTAACCCTTGTGTTGCCACCCGGGTATCCGGGTACCCATCGGCGTACGTTTTGTTGAATAATTTTTTTTCCAAAAAAGATTGGCCAATACCTTCTCGAATCCCCATGATTTGACCGATTCTCTGTCGAAATTTGCATTCTACATATTTTTAAAAAATGTTTAACTTAAAAAATGTTGCATTTGAAAAAAAAAAAAAAACACGTATGAGCCACCCGGGTACCCCGATAGAAAAAGCATGATTTTCGTATAGTGTATCATAAAAAAAAGTTTGTTGTAAAAATATAATAAGTAAATATGGATTAATATATAAATAATAACAATATATATTTATTTAAAATTGTTTATTTATTTAATGTACTGTATATAATAATAATAACTATCACATTTTGCAATGTGATTGTTGGACAAAAATCATGGAGTTTTCGTTTTTTGCACAGTAATATACAAATGCTGTATGAAAAATTACAAAAAAATAATTAAATTTCAATCTTTTACACAGATATATTAGAAATCAATGATTACAATTCAAACATTTTGTGATTTTTGCTGTGCGCTGATCACAAACGGGCTTATTACAGTCAACGCAAGACTTCCTTGTCTTTCTATACGTTTTATATACCTGCTTTAGGACTCCCAAGGTCACTGTACATAATTTAATTGTTACATTCAGATAGGAATACCTTCCTAGAATATGAATAATTAAATATTGATCGAATGCATATAATTATTTTTAGTTACAATGGACTTTTACCAAGAATTTCGTAGGCGGGGTACCCGGGTACCCGGGTGGCAGATACTGTGAGTTTTTTTGGACGGCAACACAAGGGTTAACACGTCGCAATTCTATTTCGCATAACTAAATTTTTCGTACATCATTTAGAAAGTTCAAAGCGTGTTTCGTAATTTTTTGAACCACTTCGAACGGACAGTTTGGTCACAATACATTTCTGAAAACTGACTGGGTAGAATCGACCCAAGTGTGACCACCGCGATTGACTTTGGATGTGTGACCACGAAGGGTTAAAAATCTGAAAAAAGAAACAAATTAGCAAGACAATATTTTCGTTAATTATAAACGAATAAAGGAAGAAAAAAGAATTTTCGTCCCAACGATACAAACTTCAACATCGTGTGGCTGTAATCAAATTTCTCCGCTTGCACGCTCGTGTTCTCGAATAAATATTTTTCCTACGATTCTCCATATCTGTTCCGTTTACGTGCATAAAATTTATTCGAGTTTTCAGCTCGAGTGCAAAGCAAATGCGATTGTTTTTCGTGGGTTAGGTCACGTGTTATTGACACCTGTGGGAGCGCGACTCGCCGGAACGTCACACAACTGGCGTATGAATAGCGCGAATAAAACACACGGCGTGTGTACGAAAATGAAGAAACATCACGCATGTTCATTGTGAGACAACAAAATTTCTTCCGCCAATGAGCCATAATAAAGTTTGTAAAAGCCAATATTTATTTATCAATTTTTACCGAAGACTTTCACTCGCCAGTGCAAAGATACGGATGACTCCTTTTCTTACCTCTGGCGATTTCCTGCTGAGCCCACACATAATCCACGAGATAGGGCACCAATAATGCAACACCGAAACACACCACAATCGCTAAATTACCCATTTCCGCGTCCGCATTATTTTTATCACCGGACTCCCGTCATTCGACACGTTTTCGTTTCCCTTTGTTTGTTTGTTTTTTTTTTCTTCTTTTTTTTTTTGCCGCTTCGTCGCGCAATCTCTCGATTGTCTTTGGGCAACTTGCGCGCTTTATCTCTCAAGCGAGCGAATGTTTTTACGAGACGCAAGGAATAGCGACGATATTCACGGGTACGAGCAACCACCACATTCTACGGCGTTTTAGCAAGGACTGATGAAAAGAAAGGATACGAAGCAGCGCTGGACGAGCGACCGTGGCGCACGCGTGCGGCGATAACGCGAAGCTCAAGTCGGGTTGGAGCGCAAGTAACGGACTTCCTTCGGGCAGTTCGGAGGAAAAAAATTATCGAGGACGGCGCTGGGGTCGCTAAACAATATGGCCGCTTGGAAATGATCACTCGGCAGAATCGAAATCGTCATTAATCGTTTCTTAGTAATAATAAACGATAAAAGTAAAAAAAAAAAAACTTCGTTATCTTATGTACGTGAACAATAATTATGCTTTAACAGCTCGATCGTGAATATTGAGGGCTCAAATTTTCTCAATTACACGAGACTCGAATATGTTTTGCGATTACGGTGGGAAATAAAAATGTACGAATGCTTGCGACTTATATCGTGTTTTTATTAATTCATTATATTTATATTACACAAAGATGTATGCTTAATCGTATTATTGTATCGATTCCGAATTACAATCCACTGATATTCTCGATTATCTCACATAATTAAATAGACAATAAAACTGATATCCTCCTAATAACGATTATTAACATTAAACCAGGTCACAAAAATGCATTAAATCCTAATTAATGGTTTCTCCATTATGAGATTGTTTTTTTTTGTTTCTTTCTTTTTTTTTGTTTGTTGTTCGTGAAGGGATGTGATCCCAAAACAAAAAAAAACGTCACGGGCTAATGGAAACGTCGAGAAGAATGAAAAAAAAAAAGAAGGAAAATTGAAAACCATAATGCCTAAAGTGAAACGATCTATGTCCGATTGAATTTTGCTTCTTCATTTTCGAGTAAAAATGCCTAACGAATTGTTCTTTTTCTTTTTTTTGTTCCTTTGATATAATAGAGTATAATTCTTCTCGCTCGGACCATTATCCTCATTACACAGTTATAGTCCCTAAAGACGTGTACGTCAAAAATCTTTCTCGACACTCTCGTAATATTTTACAGATTTCTAGTTTTTATTTTCATCTTTATATTTTTATACAAATTACTTAGGCTCTGTGTTAATAATCCGATTTTCTTTCGCCCTCTGTGTGTGTTTTTTTTTCTTCGTTCTCAATTAAAACGATTATTTATGTTTTCCTCGTTCGTTTTTTTTTCTTTTTTTTTTTGGTGCCACAGACGACTACGATTCGCAATTTACAGACAAAACGAAATATATATATATATATATATATCGTTTATTCACGTTTTCTCGAAATTTTCATGCTTCACTTTTATTTATCCATTTGCTTTGTTCTTTTTTTCTTTTCTTATCCTCGCATTCGCGTTTATCTTATATGATACAAGACGAATTTTTCTCACGCATTCCACATCTCGTTCTTCCACATTCTCTTCTCTAACAAAGGGGAAAAAAGAAGAGAGACTAATATTTTCGCCACGAAACTCGTAATCCTCGTACGAAGATAAATAAAAAGTCAAAATGAACCGTTCGATTCGGATCGTTGGCAGAGTGAGGATATTTATCGAGTTGCAAAACTCGAACGATGTAATTACACGCACACACAATGGAAGAATCCTTTCACCAAGTTGCCACTTTTTTTTTCTGTGATCGCTGTTTTTTTTTATCTCTTCTCTTTTGCTCTCTTACACATACACGCTCTCTCTCTCTCGCTCTCTGTTTTTTTCTTAATCTTTCACCACACTTCGTATCACAATTAATAATTAATTTCTTTCTTTACAGTTAATTAAATTACAGGTTCTTTTTCTCCTTTACACCACCTTCTTTATTACTCCTCCGAGATATATAATTTTGAGTTTTAATTTACTCCTCGTTTCATACAAGACCGTAGATTATAAGCGTTTCGTTTATATTCAGTGTGCCTGTCTGTTCACGTGTGTCTTTTTGTGTTTCTGTGTGCCTGTGTGTTAATTGTTTAGTTCCTCTTCAATAATTCTTAACAAATCTAGACAGTATCTTCGGGCTATATCGTCGATTTTTTTTCTCTTCACGTACGAGAGACGTCACAATCCCTAATACATTTTCAAGCTTTTCGCTATAAAAAAAAAAAAAGAAAAGAACAAGAAAAGAGAACAAACATTCTACAACCTTTGATCGCCTCGAAACGACAACATTTTTACGTTATCCGGATGAAAATGGCTTAGAATTTTCTTCTTTTCTTTTTTGTTTGTTTATACAATGCGATTTTTTAATATTTGAATCCTTTTTTTCGACTTATTTCTTACTATGCATCCTATATACAATTTTTTTCCATTTTTTTTTCCATGATATTTTCATTTTCACGCGCTAAAAGCTAATATTGAAAAACTATCGACCATTTAAATTGCCGCTCACATTATATGCATCAAACTCACGTAATTTGTCGTGTTTTTTTCTTTTGCAAATTCTCACACTCTACACGTTCGCTCACATATGGTGGGGGAGGGGGTTTGAATGGCTATGTTAAAGTAATTATATATATATATATATATATATATATATATATATATATATATATATATATTTGTTTGTTTCGTTTATCTACCGCGATTAATGTTATTTACATTATCGTCTATATTATATTATTTTTATACAAAGCTTCCCAATTTTTTCCTCTCTACTTTTTTTTGTTGTTGTTGTTGTGTTTCCGCTGATACACCAAGAAAGAATAAAGGAGGCTCACCGAAGTCGTTCCGTGTAGAGTTCTTCTGCGAGACGAGTCTGTCAGAGATGTTTTGTTATTTCTAGTTAACTTTAAAATGTTTTTTTTATTTCAACTATTATTATATGTTTTCTTGCGATGATGGAAACGACAACGGTCACGACAATAATCGTAATTGTAATAATAGTAATAGTAATAATAATAATAATAATAATAATAATAATACTAACAACAGTAGTGATATAAATCAATGATAATCGTTCTTTTTGTCTTCATCGTAATGAGTATAATAAGTCGTGATTAATTGAATGGGTAAGTTACACATACGCCCTCTTCAACTCCCTTGTTCACTGGTTTTTTTGCTTCCTTTTTTGTTTTTGAGAGTACAAGCCTTGAACGAAAAGTCGATAAATTGTCTTAAAAAATTGACAAAAAAAAAAAGGAATAAGAATCATGAAAGTCAAAGTCGTACAATGCATGAATTGTGGCGGGTTTTGATTTTACAATAACAATAATAATAATAATTTCATCGATATAAAAAGGAGATGAATATAGGTGATTAGAGTCGTAAAAGCTACGGGTCCCTTGAAACTTTACAAATGTTTTATTTATTTTTCTTCACATATATATTTATCGAGCTTTATTCCTTCACGGTTAATTCACGATAGTGACGAATTGCTCGTGTAAAAAGAAAAAGAAAAAAGAAAACCGCGAAACTCGTGGTCTCTGATGATTCTTAGGATGAATCCTACAAATAGCTCTCTCTCTCTCTCTGGCGTGTTAAGGGGAAGCAAAAAAAAATCGTTGGAATCATCAAATACGTAATGCAAAACGAAAGAAAAAAAAAAGATCAGTCAAGCTGCCCCGCAGTTGTGTAAATCTTTTGTCATGCGGATTTGTCTTCCACGATTTTTCCAAACGAAATAAATATCTAGGAATTTGTTTTTTTTTGTGTTTTTTTTCTCTTTGTTGCTTTCATTATAACCTACAAGTATGACGTTTGATTGGAAAAAACCTGTATTTCATTTCAAGTATTAAATCGAAAAAGGCCACCGTCGCAAGGCCACAGGCCGAGAAAGTCAATAAATCCAATCAACGGATAGCTCATAAACGAGTTAAATTTATCATCTTTTGTCTTTAAATTCTAGCTACTTTTCGAATTTCCACGTCATCATCGTCGTCATATTGTTCTCTCTCTCTCTCTTTCTCTTTCTCTCCCCCCTCTCTCTCTCTTTTCTTTCACGTCGACGTCCACGAGTTCAACTCGTGAACTTGTTGATTTGATCGTTCGGTCAGGCCCGAAGACTTCATGTCTTGCGCTCTGTCTCTCTCCCTTACTTTTCATTTTTACAATTACCGACATTAGTTTTCTTCCCTTTAGTAAGTATGATCATAATCCATAATTCACGTCTATCCGTGCGCTAAGATTTTACATTTTGTACAAACGGAACACGCAAATCGAACGATTCGTCCATAATTTCAGAAATATATCTTTTTGTGTTCTTGTCCGATATTAGACGTAAAATTTTTAGTATTACCGCGAAGACCCAGAGCGCAATCTATTTTGTGTTTCAACATGATTTCGACTCAAAGTTACAATTGAGAGGTGAGTACTCGGCAAGTAATGCCTTTTACGATTGTTTTTGTTGTTGTTGTTCTTGGTTTTTGTTGTGTTGTTCCTTGTCGAGGCATTCTCTTTCTTTCTCTCTCATCACGGGGAAATTCTCGAGCCTTTCTTTCTTCGCGAATCCCTTCCATTCTGATTTCTTTTTTCTTTTGTTCCTGCAACGTTACTCTCGCACCTCGATGTTCTTCCTCGATCGGGACGATATACCCGAGTTTATTCGCATTTTTTCTACACTCACGAACTCGCAGCCGTGATCTCACGTAACCCGATGCGAATTGCACTTGGGTATGTACTGACTCGTGTCGAGTAGCCAGCCTTTCGTTAGCGCGCACGGATAATGAGTGACGGATTTGCAGCCGCGTTTTACGCAGCCAATGTTGGCACCTGTTAGACCGCAAGAACCGCAAATCGATTTTGTCGAGTCCCAAACCGCTTCCTGAAGTCCGGTTACACGACCTCCTGAACAAAACGAAACACCGGCAATTTGTACAACTCCATTCTTCGATTTGAAACTTTACACGCCCATCCGTAAAAATGTGCATTTTTATTCTATTAAATTCACAATTCTTTTTCTAACTATCTTCCTTTCCTTCTTCGTCGCTCTCTTTTTCACTCTCTGCGAACATAGCACCACCATGTAAGACCAAACACCGAAATGGAGAGTTTGAAGTTGATTAAAAACAAATAATTCGTTACTTTCATTGAGAATTTACAATTGGTTGGTCGAAATATACACAACAAAAAAAAGTCAAAGAACTTTTCGATGATTTTTTTTTAGTGAAAAACGACATTAAAAAAAGTGAAAAAATTTGTCAATATAAAATGGCGACACGTTAGCCTGTCCAAAGCCATCTTTTTCCCTCAGCAATAGACTTTTTCCCAGTTATAGGACTATACCTGCAGATACATAACAAAGCATTTCTGAAGTTGATGTAGATATCAAATACTAGAACAGTACCACGGCTTTTTTTTTATCGTTAATATTGACTTTTTAAGAAATTACTGCTTGCATTTTTTTGAAAAACAAAATTGTATAAAAATGATACTAGCAAAAAGTTTTTTTTTTTCTCAAAAAGTGCCCATATCAGTTCTCGGCCCAACACAGTGGTCCTTAATTATCCTTTTTTTTAATGTCCAAATATGTGAATCCGTTCGAATCTGTTCAGTTTGAATGAATGAAATACGAAAATAAATCGATGAATTACAATTAATCGATTTATGTCAATACATCGATCGTGAATAAAGATAAATAGCTACGAATTTGTTGTTCTTCGTTTTTATTTTTTTATTACGCACCCGCCATGTAAACTCCAGCTGCCCAAAGCGCGCACTGTTCGTGCAGCCAGACTTCCCATCGCTGCTCGTCCCCAGGTAGCAAAGTCATGCCGGCAAGCGTACCGGTAACGACGCACTCGACCGAATTTCTCTTCTTCTTTCCCATTTTGGCGGAGAATTGATCGGCCAGACCGGCGTACCTCAAGCTCCGCTTGTTCTTACTTCCTTTTTTTTGTTCCGTCGTTATCTCCTGCTCGTCCGCCGAGAGTATACCCTCCTCGAGGCGCTCCTTCCCGATCAGATACGGACCAAAAAGATCGCTCAGTACACCGGCAGGTACCTGTGAACAAAAATTACCCCAATAATGAGTGTCCGGAAGAGCGAGGCTAGGTGTGTGAGTTAAGAGTGCCTGAGAGTATACGAAATTTTCGATTTTTCTTTGTTATATCCAAAGATTTTGGTACCCGATGAAAATCAAGATTAATCATGAAAAAAGACGCAGGGAAATATTTATAATTATTTATATTTATATATAGATATGTATGTATATCTTAACTAATATAATAAATCCGACTTTCTGTTTGTTACTCAATCACGCCAAAACGGCTTGATCGACTTCAATGAAATTTAACATGTAGTTGGCTTATGGCCTAGGTTAAGACATAGGATACTTTTCATTCTAATATCTAATATTTTCTAATTATAATATTGTATACACAAATCTAATTTAGTTATGAAATTCAAATTATTATATAATCAATGAAATTTAAAATGTAGATAGCTTATGACACATATGATACTTTTCATTCTAATTCTAATATTTAATATTTTTCTAATCTGTATGCCTGATGTTTGTTCCGCTATCACGCCTGAACGGCTGAACCGATTTTGATGAAATGTGGTACGCGTGTAGAGAGTTACTTCGAATAACACATCGGCTATGAAAAATACATCTAATATTTTTCTAATTCTAATATTTCACTCGAATCTAATTCAATTATGAAATTATCAGTGTTATATAATTCTTATTAAAGGATACAAACAAATCAAATCTAAATAAAATACATGATAATATAATATTGAATCTAATATAAATATATCTAATATTTTTCTAATTATAACTTTCGTGTCAAATCTAATGTCATTATGAAATTCAAATTCTTATAGAATACAACGAATAAAATATAATTTTAATTTGATTAAATCTAACGTCTAATATTTTTCTAATAATAATATTTTTTAAAATCTAATGATGATCTAATGATTTTATCTCTCATAGAATACGAACGACTCAAATATAATCAAAATCGAATAGGATCTAATATCACATATTTTACTAAATTCTGAATCACGTATGACAGCCTTTAAAAAAAAAATAATCCATTAAGGGGTATTTTAACCCACATTGCGAGATCCATGCAGATATATATATATATATATATATATATATATATATATATATATATATATATATATAATTATTATTATTATAAATCTGGTTACTTAAGCGGTCTGCACACGCTTGAAATTAAAAAAATACGATGTTTTTAATACGTAGTTTTATAGCTTAGGGTGCTAACTTCAATTCGCAACAAAGATTTTGTACAAATTCCAGAAATTGACCGAGCTGTGACGATTTTTGTGAAAGATCAGATCGCCGACTGCGATACGGCCAATTATCCAGCTGCGATTTCGCCTTTTTTTCAACTGTTTTATGAAACAGTCTAAGTCGTATCTCTTTTAGTCCGACTCACAATCATATTCGGACGGTTTTTTTAAACCTTCTCTATCGATGGTGTTGAAGTTTGGAACGCAACGAAATCTTTTCTTTCTTCCTTTATTTTTATTTATTCATTTTCATTATTAACGAAAATATTTTCTTGTCAATTTGTGTTGTAGATTTTTAATAAGGAAAGAACGTTTGATTGATTTTCGTAAGCCCAAAGCCCCTGAGGAAATTTTTTTTGGCACTCCATAAAAATGAATTTTCATTGCGTTCCAACGATGCAACCTTCGACGTCATTCCTATCGTATGATCAAATTATTTTATTGATGTTTTATTCATTTATTAACTACGAATTAAAGTTTTATTTTCGAAATAAGAACTTTTTCGATAACTTGCCATTTTCGTTATTTTCAACATCTAAAATAAGTATCCGGTCATATTTTTTATTATGATTATAATTAGGCGTTTTATTATCATACTGAAAGTACATTTTTTTAATGTTTCGTAATTGTTTATCAATATTTTTCAATGAAATTGCTCAGCTATCGCGTAATGTTAGGAATTTGCTGAAACTTATTGAGGATATTTGCGAATCGGTATTACGGCGCCGTGCAAAATTTCAAGTAATTCGTCTGTATAATTGTTGAGCAATTAATTATTAAAGTTAGGCTCTTATGCACGGGCGACACAGTGAAAGCTATATGATAACTTTGATACGACTCTCGCAACATAATAAAAATGTTAAGAATTGAATACAGATTGGCGGAAAAAATTCTTGGCATATCTATGAATAATTTCAACGAAAAGTGAAGAGTTTCGTCTGCCCCGTTATCGGGACATTCTTGACAATAACAAAATTGATTATAATCACGCCGGCAAGAATTCTGAACGCAATATAAAAAAGTTGAATTTAAACTAAAGTAAATAAATAAAAATAACGTTTACAAGCGTTTCGATTAAAAAAAAAAAATAGCGATAGCAGGACTCGAACCCAAAACCAGCAGCGTACTAGCCGAAGACCTCAACAGCTAGGCTATCGCGCCGCTTCGAAAATTCTTGTTATTTTCGAGGTTCAAAAATCGTCACACAAACTTTGTTTGGTCGATTTCGCGAAAACGAGGGCCCACCAGGGTGAACGGTGGCAGGGGGTGACACTTGGGACCGAACCCTACACTACCCTGAAAGGACGTCCCGAAATCGATTGCGTGCCTGGCAAGGTCCCCTTGTAAGACCATGTGTCACACCGAACGAGCGGCCATGAGTGCGAGAGAGATAGCTGATTTTCAGATTCTGATATTTCGGGAAAAAGAAATGAAACACCTTTCGCTCTGTTGAACGATTAACAACGTCTTTCTCTTCGTTTTCCCGAAATATGGTCCGTCCAGGATAAAACTTGGCCATCGGATATTTACCGACCGGACGTGTGCGCATTGCTCTCTTGCCGCATGCCCCCGCAAAGACTGTGAGCAACCTCCTTAATTGTTTGGAATATCCCAACCCCCGTCATTCCAATAGTCTCAATGGAAAAAAAAAACATTGAAAATCGACCTGTTTTTTATGCCCCAAGCTTATGAAAATTAACTTTCGTTGCATTCCAACAATGCAAACTTCGATAAAAACGAGTTTTTCGGAATTCGAGAATTAACTAAATCACCTTCACGAACGCGAAAATATTTTCCTTTTAACGCTAATGTGTACGAATACATATATTTTTTGCTTCCTCATTGGCGAAGATTTGGTTTCGTAAAACATATTTTTTGCGAGATTTGAATGGAAATGTGTTTAGAATGTTCAAGTTCGTCGAAAAATGCCTGTATACGTGTGTGTTAAATATTCAAATAGAATATATCTACGGTGTAAATTTTTCAAATTGTAAGATATCCTCCACATTTAAAATATATAGTGATTTAATTTTTTAGAAATCAGCGAAAAATGTTAGACAGTGATTCTGTCTACATTTTCTGAATATCATGTAGTTGAAATGTCAAATCATGTTATACAAAAAGAATTCGAAGCCGCGCACGACCGCGCGTCTCCACTACTGTCGACCCCCCCGCCTACTATCCTTCTTCGTCGATCGTAGCAACGATTGGCCGTGTTGGGGAAAAAATTGTATATGTTAATTACCGTGTAAGTGCCTGGGGCTATGTGGGGTCCGGCCAAATTGGGATGAGGCCGGCTGGGATCACCCGGTACTATAGAGTGTGGACCTTGTTTGCAGAAGACGCATACCCACGTCGAGTCCGTCGTATGGGCGTCGTATCGCGACGATAACGTCGAACTGAACAATCCCGCTCTGCTCACTTTACCTGAATAATAAAAACGACAATTTCACTCTTAAAGACGCGTCAACGTTACAGGAGTCGTTTGCAATCTTTTGCCCGTCGTAGAATACAGAATTATGGTAACACCTTTAGGTGTTTCGAACGCAATGCATTTTTTCGTTAAGGCAGTAGTCTCGCCAAGGCGATTTTTTTATTTATTTTGAGAACTCATTCAGGGCACTATTAAATGGTTACCTGCAACATTTGAAAAGGATTCACCGTTCTGTTTTCGAAATATTGGCAATCAAAGATTTGACGGTTTTACACTTGTTCTTATGGGGAGCAGTGGAAAATTTCACATTTCACGCAATAACTTCGAAACTTTTCTACAGATTTTTTTTTTAATTATCAATTCCAGAGGAACATATGACGAAGTGGGTAAAAAAAAATCATGAATTTTGATTGTCTTGTTTCAGAAATATAGCGATTTAAATTAAGCAATGTCAAGCGACGCTAGCGCCACGAAGCGACTGGAGCAGACTAGAACTAAATTACAGTAGTGCGTGCATATCCGTATACGCAGAGTATCCACGTATTAGTAGCCGGAATGGATGGTCGGATACAAAAGTGAAGCTTTGGTAAACATTATATTAGACGTTTTCATCATTACTTTATAAGTTTTTACATCCTGATAAGATGTACAACCTACATTATAAGGCTATTTCGCAATATTTCGAAGCTTTCATCGTACGAGCGTAAAATTAACTTTTCAACCTGACTGTGGCGCGACTACTACCTTAATCGCCCGCATAGTTTTGTGCCAAATTGAGGCTACTTGCTGGAGATTTGCAACTTAAGGCAGCTCTAAAGTATTTTGGATATTAGACAAAATTGAAGAAAAAAGAAGTTTTGTTGCTTTTCAACGATACCAGCTTCAACGCCATTGGAACTTAGAAAGTTCCATAAGCAGGCAAAGAAGAAAGTGAGTTTTCTAATGGCGTCGGATAAGTTTGATCAACTCACCTCGATAGTCAAGATCGTTTTGATGGCTGAGCCTCTTGCTACGTCCGGTGTTGTTGTTTCCCACGCTTTTCCTTTTCTCCTTGTTCTTCTCCTCCTCGTCCTCGCGCGGTGCATTAACGACTTGTACACTGAGAGGGCTGTCCCTGGGTCCCTCGACGTGAACAACAGGACCTCTCGATCTGATAGAACTTGCGTTCGAGCCCGAATCGTACGATATTTCTCTGAGTCCGTCCACCTTGATATTTTTATTTCTCGTTTTTTTCGTCGGTGTCTCGATCTTCGTTTTCGCGCCCTTCGAGCCTCTTCTCTTTTTACTATTGTCCTTTGGTGTCGCGGGATCGTCGTTGAAGCCACCGACGTGGGCGGGTTCGCGTGTTTTCGAAATTTTTCTCTTTCTCGCGCGTACCTTGGCCTTTTTGCCTTTTTTTCCAGGACTTGGCTTCGTCGTGACAACCGTGGACGTGACATCCGTTGGATTCGTCGTTTCGCTCGTACATTTCGTTTCTTTCGTCGTCACGTCTTGGGCAACTTTCTCGTCGTCTTCGATCTTCTGATTTTTGGCAGCCTCGCTCGTGGTCGCGTCCTTTAGCGTTTCTTCGCCCTTCGAGTCCTCGATGATACCCTCGGTCTCGACAATACCGGCGAACATTTTTTCGAGCTCGGACTCGACCTCGTTGAATGGATTAGCCGCGTTAGCGACGCCCCGCGGGCTGGTAACTTTCGAGAATTCGATCGCGTCGTCGCTGGATTTTCTTCTCGTTCGTTGGCTCGTTGGTGTTTGACACGTGGACGGTCCTTCGCTGCTTCTCCGCCTCTTGATCGGCTCGTTTTCTTCCGCCTTTGTCACTTCCGCAGGAGTATCTTCTTGTAGCTTCGTTTCATCTTCTCTCGGCTTCGTTTCCTCCTCGTCTTCCTCTTCATCCTCGTCGTCCTCGTCATCTTCCTCCTCCGCGATAGCCGTCGTCGCCGCCCCGGTCACCGTTATCGCCGTGTCGTTTTCTCTCTCCGTTCCTTTCGTTCGATCCTCAATTTTTTCGCCCTGATCCGTCGTCGCGGGCAATAACGTGCTGCTGGGAATCGGCGAACGTACGACCATTTCCTCCTGCACGGTCTCGCATATTCTCGGCTCACGGGGCTCGGTAGGCTCGAGTTCCATATCCTCGACCTCGGTTTTCGAGTCTTTGCTCAGTCTAACGGGTTTCTCGAGTTTTCGTTTTCTACGCTGTTTCGTCTGATCGTTGGAATCGTCGTTGCTGAACGCCGGCGATACCACGTCCTCATCGCGCGTCGGTGATTTCGATTTTTGTCTCTCGGGCGACATACTCTTGACGCTCGTATTGTCCTTCTCCTCGAGAGGCGTCACTATCACCGAGCCAATATTTTCCGCATTACCAAGCTTCTTGTTGCCACCCTCGAGTTTCTCGAGCAACGAGTCAACGCCTTTTTTGCCCGAACGCTTTGCCGCGGTCATGTTCTTGGGCGATCTGACGGACGCGTTGTCGTCGAGTTTACGCTCTGACGATGATTCTCTCATCGGACTATCGATCGTGTCCTTGTCCATTCTCGATGTGAGATTAACGATAACGGGTAGAACGTTCCTCGGTACTTGTGATATAACGCTTAGTGTGTCTTTCATCTTGATCGGTTGCTGTTGTTGTTGTTGTTGTTGTTGTTGTTGTTGTTGTTGTTGTTGTTCCGTGTCCTTTTTCTCGATACTCGTCATTACCCTCTCGATCGTAACGCTTGGCGGTAAATTTATAACTTTTTGGGCAAAATTGTCAACGCCCATGTCCTTGATTTTGTCGTGAAGATTCGCGACGCCTTTGAGATTGCTCTCGAAATTTTTCACCGTTATTTTTGGTGTCGCGAGATCTTTGGTCGATAATGATACGGGCTCGCCGAGTGAATTTGGCGTTGGTACGGACGAGCTTATACCGCTGTCCGATGAGGTTTCACCGTTCAACGGTATAGGCGGTGATATTATGTTGCCGTTACGGCTACCCTTGTCAACGCTGCGGGCGGTCAAGCTTATCGGTATGTCCTGCGTCATGCGTGAATAATTTTCCGCCATTTCCGAGGTTGCCGAGAGATCCAGGGTGTTCTGAGAACCCGGTGAATTTCTATATTGATTTTGATTCTGTCGATTGTCAACGAGCATCTGTAGGCTGTAGAGAGGATTGCCCGGTGCGTTAGGTGCGGCGACACTCTTGGACGGTACCGTGGGTGTGTGCCAAGTGGGCGGTGCTTGCGTGTGCGCCAATTGTGGTGTCAGCTGAGACGTCAAGTGCGAGGCGGCCCGTGCCATCGACGGATGAGTGTAAAAACCAGCTGGATTTAATGAGGCTCCTGACAAACCGCTCGGATGCATGTTCAAGCCCGAAACTTCGGAGAGCAGGTACGACAAGTCGGATTGTACACGCTCGTAGGAACGTTGGAGGGAATCGTGAGTGGTGGGTACACCGGTACCGCTACCGCCGCCGCCACCTCCGCCTCCGACATTACCACGATTACCCGCGTTGTTTTTACCCTGTCCCTGTGTCATCGTCAGATGATTCCAGACATTTTGGGGCGGTGGTGTGCCGACCGGTGGCCTCGAGTGTCCCGGATATTGTCCAGACATCTCGACCAAGTCTTGCCAATAGTTCGGCGTCGTTGAGTTTACAGCCGCTAGGCTCGAACGTTTCTCGTTCTTCACACGATCCACCTCCACATCCAACTTCTCCGATGGCTCGTGACTCGCCTGGTGAGATTTATCCACTTCCGAAAATCCGATCACCTTGGACTCGGGTCTCGTTGATTCCCAAGGATTCTTGCACAGTCTCTTTGGGGAATTTTGTATTTTTGTGATATTCGACACGGAATAATCGCACGGTTGATCCTCACACCTGATCAACGATGATTTTCTCTTCGTGGCTTTCGTGTGTTCTTTATCCGGCAAACGTGACGCCGGACACGTTTCACGTATCACCGTATTCGCTTGTTTCGCCAAATCCTCGTAATTCGGCAGTGACAACAAGCTCGAATAGTTTTTGTCCCAGTATGGCCAATCAAACGTGCTCTTCGTCAGTTCCGACGCGACATTGCTACCACCGACGATATAATCAGTCTGGAGCAGTGACCCCGCCGTCGTCGCTCCTTCCACCTGGCAGTTCGACGTGAAACCTGGATTCGACAGTATCGTCTGATACGCTGTTTGCAGATTTTTGTAAAAATCTTTCACGCCACGAAACAAACTCGCCTCGTTGTCTTTGGCTACCGTGCCCGAAGACGCTTCCTTGCAGTACAAATTACAGTCGCCGTTCGCCGACTCGTTACATAGTATCAACGGCTCTTGCGGATATCCCCAATGGACGCAGTCGGTTGGAAGCGCCCACTGTGGCGCATATCCCAAAGCCGAGAGCCCTGGAAAATTTTCGAAAAAAAAAAGTCATCGTTAAACAACAGCGACAAACTAAATGTAGTTTAGATAGTTGGAATGCGACAAAAGTTAACTTTTCTCTAATTGCTAACATTTTTTTTAATCCGACTTCGGATACGAAAATCACTGAAATGCTTTTTCCTATCTTTAGAAAAGATCTACGACCGTAATCGAGAGAAAAATTGCATTACAATGACAAATAAAGAAATAAAAATAATAAAACAGAACTTCCGTTGTATTCCAATGATGCAAACTTTAATGTCATCAAACTAAAATGAATCAAAAGAACGTGTAAATCTTCAGGCTACTCGGTAAATAATTCGTGAAAACTTAATGCCACTTATTTTTCATTGCATTTTTTTATTGTCATTTAAAATTAATTCACTATCCTTGTCACAAGATTCATTTACATTAATGCAAGGCTCCGTTGCAACCAGACTTCAGTGTTCGCTAACTATTTGCATACAAAACGCAGATCTTTAGCACCAGCTCCAAAATTTTCAGTCGCCGCTTTACCACCCAATTCTCTTGATCTACTTTGCCATTTATTGAATCAAAAATCAATTTAAAGTCTTTCCACACTTCCACTATTTTAGTGATATCGAACTTTACAACATTGGAATGCAACAAAAATTCCTTCCTATTTTTTAAACACCTTCCTTTCATTACATTCCAAAATTGTTTTATACAAACACAAATTGCGGATCTCCAATAAAGATTCCACATAGAAAAATGTTAGTTGTTCAAAAAAATTCATTTTCGTTGCATTCCAACTTCAATCCCATTGATCTTGACTACCTCGATAGCTCTAGAAGCAAATAAAAAAAGATGCAAAAGTTCTGCAGCAATTCCAGACAGGTTTCTTCAACAAGTGAAAAAGATCCAACAAGTAAATTTGTTCTAATTCACAATCCGGCGCGCAGAGAACTTTCCTCTATCATACTCGAGCGTTCGTGTATTTCGTTTCGAATAAAATTCCGATAAAAATATGCAGAGCACCGTCTCTCGGAGTAACGGCAGTGTCGAGTCTCGCGTCAGATGCGCGCAAAGGCATAAACGAAGAAGACCTTACCATTTTGAAGGGCAGAATCGATCCTCCAAGGTGTCACACCATGCTGGGGTTCCAGATTGTTCTCCGAGTCGCTTCTATTCTTCAGCAAGCCACGATAATACTCTATGTAACCTTTGACGTAATCCAAATGTCTCTGCTCTTCGATCTTTCTGTCCGTATCTCTTATACTCTTGGCTGTTTCTTCTGCGAATCAAACACGATATTCGTTAGTTTATCAACTCGTCCGTTTTTCACAACGCATTATCCACAAAATGATCCAACGGGACGGAAGAAAAGAAGAAAAAACACGTTTTTCGGAAACTTTCGAGTTCGTTAATTTCGGCAATGACACGAGTAAAATCGGGCGTTAATTACGCGTGTAATGTGACACGTGCAACGAATCACTATACACGTATATATATATATATATAGAACTAAACGTAGACGACGAACGAGAAACAATCGGGCAATGCACAACGGAATTTTCAATTTTCCCACGAAGCACACGTTTCCCGAGTGGAAACTTTGTACGTTGGTCCCGAGCGCATTTTCGTCCTCGAGTTCTCGCAGGCTTTTGACACAGGAGAAACAAATGGTAGTTTATGGATTTAGGGGTTCACCGAAAACGCTTTCTCAGCACGTCGCAAAATTGCGATCGTTTCCTTCTGGTTGGGTATGGAACACGGATATCGCACCGGGGAATATTCCCGTTTCTTTCACTCTCTTTCTCTCTCTCGCTCTCTCTCTCTCTCTCTGTCTCGTGCAGCACGAAAGAGTTGGCGCGTCGATTGTTTCCGACAGAAGAAAATTATACAAACTCTTGTACGCGACTATTTTTTTTACGAAAAAAAAAAAAATTGTCTGAGCAGAGGCGAAAGAGTGGGAGAGAGAGAGAGAGAGAAGAGTGAGAGAGGGCGAAAGAGGGAGGGAAAGAGAGACAGAGCGTGAGGGCGAAAGATCGAGGATTTGAGACGCGTTTGCCGGCACGCACAAAATCGCACACACCTTACGCACGATTATAACTGAACGAAATTCGGACGCACCAACACCCTGCGACACTTTAACGGAGCATGTTTTGCACGGGTTGACTCTTTCTTTCGCCCGTAAATCGATGGGCACACTCGATTTCACCAGAGCGCGCGCGAGAGAGAGAAAAAGAGAGAGAGAGAGAGAAAAGAGGCACACACGCACGTACACACATAGAGGCGAGAGAAGAGATACACAAACCGAGAAAGACAGAGATGGATAGAGCTTCCTTCGCGTACCGCTTTTGCTTCGGCGATTCTCCAATCCTCCCTTGCCCTTCTCTATCTACCCCGCCAGCGCTCCCGTCTGTCGTTGTGTCTCTCTCTCTCTCTCTCTCACTCTCGCGCCACCATATCCCCGCTCCCGCCAGCCACTAGTTATTGATATCTCAAGCGTCGAAACATATTTTTTTTTTTTTTTTTTTTTTTTTCAAAAATGCCTTTAAAACCGCATTAATCTTTACCTTCGAAACGCAAATGATTACGCACCTTGACGCGCCCGTAACCCCTCGATACGTTCTCTGGCCTTTCCCGTAATTGCCCGATTTTCGACGTCTTTTATTCTCTTTATTTTGCGTGTTTTCTTTCTTTCTTTTTTTTTTCTTTTTTTTTTCTACCTCTTTTAACGACGGAAAAAATCCCCGTCCCTCTCGAGGTGCATCAAAACCAAAAGCTAGGACATTCAACAATGGTGGCCTACGCTACGCTCGAGCCGTGTGCTTCGTGTATTTGCCGTACGCGCGATTGGTGTCGACATCTCACGGCGGCGGCGCGGAAACTACAGGGATACACACAGCGCGCGCGCCCGGCTCGTCTCTCGCGCGTCCCTACACGCCCGCCTTTTTCACTTTTACAGCTTTTTTTTTTTTCTTCATCCGCACTCTCATTTCGGACTTTTTCTTCACTATTGGCCATTATTTTCCAATGCGTTCGTGCCGCTGCGTTTTTTTTTATTTTTATTTTTTTATAACGTTGATGATACAATTACGAGAGGCGCAACTCGTGGCCAACCCGCGATCTACCGAGATCCTCGGGAACACACAGGCGCGCTGGCCTTTTTGATTCTTGTATTCCAATGAACAAGCGAGGAAATATGTTCCGCGTATAATACGTATATAAAAATGATACGCTTGTGTAACTTTTGTCGATGATTTTTCAATCCTCGAGGCAAGTTTACGGGGGAAAGTTTGCATTTTTAGTTTTTTTTTTCCAATTGGACGATCATAGGATACCGAAGTGCGGCGAAACGGCGCACCTTTTTTAAGAGTACCAATGTCTAGGGATATCGCAATTTATCGTGAATTTATCGTCGAGTACCAACTACGGTATTCGAGTACCAAACTAGCACTCGTTGTTCCTAACAAGATCACTGTTGAACGTTTTATTTCTATATTCGTTTAGAATTCGCTGGCTACAATATAAAAAATAAAAAATTCCAATGAAGCGTTTATTTGATCTCTCGCGTCTATTATTTTCCACAAAATAAGAATCACTTACCGTAATACTTTTGTTCAGATTCAAGTTTTCCGTTGAACGTCATTATTGTCACGCATTTTTTCGACTTTGATCACGTTTTTTATCCGTCGGCTGAGCACTGTACGAGCCGTTTTATATTTTTCACTAGACATTCCAGGCACGTGTGCGATACGCGCATTACTGTTGACACACTCCGGAGGCGATATGCGAGCCACGCACCACTTTTTTTTTTTATCGTGATAATACCGTATCGTGGGCACTTGAGTAAACGAAATTTTTTCGCTAACCGAAAAAAAAAAAAAAAATAATGATTTTCCGTAGTTTTCCTATCTGCTGCTTTGGCTCTACTACGACGCGCGGATTGAACGA
The DNA here is from genome assembly GCA_963932345.1 of Ophion ventricosus. Lineage (NCBI taxonomy): Eukaryota > Metazoa > Arthropoda > Insecta > Hymenoptera > Ichneumonidae > Ophion > Ophion ventricosus. The sequence goes on from OZ010721.1 coordinate 11,359,280, forward strand.
AACTTCTCGAAAAAAAGAAACGTCTCGTTATTTTTTATTTATACGATTTTTTTTTATCAATTCGATAGCGTGAGATATTTTTTCGACGATGAATTTCGACAATTTTGCTGACGGTCAATCGTGCCGTGTGTCTACGCGTTTGCAAAGTTGCATCGACGAACATGTAGTCTCGATGTCCGTAGAAATCATTGAGTTCTTACACGCCAATAATAACACCACGAAATGCCGGTCATTAAAACACAACACGAGGACGCGTATTCTTGCGATAGAGCCTTGTCACGCGGCTATCGAATTATCTTTCGTTTTAATCAATGATTATTACTTTGGAATTATCAAAAGTTTATACGCACGATGATGTAAACAAACAATCGTCACACGCTTGTGACACAATTTCTGGGCAACGATCATCCACGCACACGAGCGAGCGACAAAGAATACAAACTCGCGTTTTCTACGAATCCACGTATATGTTTTACGCATACGAGTATTCCTTGAGCCAGAGATTGGGACGCACACACAACGCGCGTACACGCGCGTCTAGGCCGCTGGCGATACTAGCGCCAGGAATGACAGTTGCATCACGGGTTATACGTTTCAAGATGGCGCCGCGCGCACTCGTCGTCTGCTAAGTTCTGACAGCTAGAGCGACGAACAGTTTCATCCGAATACGATATTTTACGATATTTTACCATGGGAAAAGTCGTTGTCAAATGTGACGAGAAAGTTTTGAAACGCGTAATATATCTTTGGACTATCAGTCATAGTGAATTTTCGATATTAAATTAAGGGCATGTACGAGGTCAACATAACCTCACAAATTTACCAACCTAGCTTTTTTCATAGATGGTTATGTTTTTTTAGGGAAAAAACTGATGCAGAGCTCAACGATTTTATTTTTCCTTAAATATTCATCTTTGAGAAATGTCTGTTCGTAAATTGTATATATCTCTCTCTCGCACTCATATGCCACGTGGTACACCTACTTCGCCTTAAGGGGAGAAAACCCTTTGGACGCCCGAAAATGAGCCATTTTTTGTGAATTTTTTTTCGAGGGTGATGAAATAATTGCATGATTTTTAAATTTTTATGTCATTTCATTGTAGGTTTAAAGAGCTCAAAATTTTTTTTTTTACAAAAGAAAATGGCCACGTTATAGCCTTTTCCCCCAGGCGTCTCTCCTGTGCCATCAAAAAATGCTCCAGTTTTCACATTTTTACTCTTCATCTGAAACAGAAAACAAGAATATTTTTCGATCACTGACACATGTAGGGGAAAGATAAGCCTATAATTATAAAAAAAAGTATAAAATTGAAAATTACGCAGGCTTTTCAACCAAAAATTCAAATTCTTGACCATTTTTTCGACAGTTTTTACCCCAAAAAAATTATTTATCTACGCGATATTCTTCAAACTTTAGGTTTATCCTTCCGTTAATATCATAGACAGAAACCTCTCAAAATTTCAGCGAGATCGATCAATAACATTTTGAGCTACAGTGTGAGCAGTTTTTGAAAATGTAGTTTCGATATAATCGCGTCTAAAGTTTCAATACGATAAAACTATAAATTTAATTGACTTACCCATCAATCAGCGATTTCAGGCCCATACACTAACCCTTCAACTTCCTCGAAAAGCTGATTTTCTTCCATTTGCTGCTGTTCTCGGGCTGTACGAGCTGCTTTTGTCGAGGAAAGGTTCATCCGGTTCTGCCTCTCTATCTGTTCCTCGTCGGAATTTTCGGCGAAAACTCTGGTGTACGTGCCAACAATTATTTCCAACGCATTCATAATTCTTAGGATGGAGGAATAGCCTTCATTAAACACCCCAGCAGCAATATAGGCTGCGATTTCTGCGAAGAACTTTGGGTTCACATAGACGGTAATTATGTTATCTCAAAGTGTGCAAAATATCAAAATTATCGGTCAGATAGTTTTTGAGTTGTCTTGTACGAGATTCACGAAAAAGTGATTTCCAGGAAAATGCGTTTGAAGCTTCAAGACTCAAAAGTTATCTGGCTAAATGACCCACGGATTAATTTGCAATTCCGCGGGGCAATAAAGTAGTTCCTCAGCTTCATCGTGGGGATCACTGTCGGCCTTCTTTACGTTACAAAAGGTATCTCCGCCCTTAAGGTAAGTAGTCTCGCCACAGTCACGTTGAAACGTTCATTCTCCGCTCAATCGACGAAAGTTTCGAAATACTGCAAAATATCCTTATAATGTGGGTTGTAAATCTTATCGGGATGTAAAAACTTATAAAGTAATAATGAAAACGCCTAATATAATGTTTACCCACGGTCGTATATACAGGTCTTGGCACTCCCGTATGCTTTGTATCGGTCTTCAATAAGGGTCGCGAGTAGTGCAGAGGGGGCCGTAAAGGCCCCTCTACAGTACTCGTTCGAAGTTCCTCGCCGAAGTACTCGCCGAAGCTAGCCGAGTACGAGGAGCGTCACCACACTACTTGCTCAACTTCGCGAGAACCCGGCAAGAACTCGTGCGAAGTTACTTCGGTCCTTTGACTCGGCCCAAAATACCGACACCGATCGGAAGTCACCCGAAGCGAAGCAAAGCGAGGCGAAGAAGCACGAAGTGCCTCTCTACACTCTCGTCCTCGCCCAACTTCGATTAACTTCGCGAGTAGTGTAGATGGGCCTTAAGAGTCACAAGATCTTGGCCGGAGTGCCCAGATCTGTTTATAAAGGCCCCTCTACACTACTCGCGAAGTTAATCGAAGTTGGACGAGGACGAGAGTGTAGAGAGGCACTTCATGCTTCTTCGCCTCGCTTTGCTTCGCTTCGGGCGACTTCTGATCGGTGTCGGTATTTTGGGCCGAGTCAAAGGGCCGAAGTCGCGAGCACGAGTTCTCGCGATGTTGAGCGAGTAGTGTGGTGACGCTCCTCGTACTCGGCTAGCTTCGGCGAGTACTTCGGCGAGGAACTTCGAACGATTAGTGTAGAGGGGCCTTAAGATCGTGTGTTTGCCTATCCCTCACTTTTGTATCAGGCATCCATTCCGGCTGCTAATGCGTAGATACTCAGCCTATACGGATATGCACCAACAAACTACTGTAATCTAGTTCTAGTCTCTGCTCGAGTCGCCTCGTGGCGCTAGCGTCGCTAGACATTGCTTAATTTAAACTGCTATATCTCTGAAACCAGACGGCCAAAATCCATCATTTTTTTTTATCCATTTCGTCATATGTTCCTCTGTAATTGAGAATAAAAAAAAAATCTGTAGAAACGTTTCGAAGTTATTGCGTGAAATTTTTCCACTGCTCCCCATAAGTACACGTGTAAAACCATGAAATCTTTGATTGCCAATATCTCGAAAACGGAACGGTGGATCCTTTTGAAATTTTGCAGGTAATCATTTAATAGTATCCTGACTGAGTGCTCAAAAAAATCTATAGAACAACGCCTTGGCGAGACTACTACCTTAAGGGGTTACGTGGATTTGAAAATTTCAAAAAATCCATTTTTTTATTTTATTATCTAATAGTAGAATATGTCTGGAATATTCTCCCAAAGTTTTAAGTCAATCGGAGTAAAAGTCTAGGAGAGAGAGCCTTTGGGAATTCTCCCCCGTTGGGAAAGACCGGCCGGGAGCGACGCAGGTATACGCATTTATCTCAAAGCACTATTTTTGAAGTCGGTGGACACGATTTTTCAAAAACTAATGCACCGATCTTATTGAAATTTTGCACACTTCTTCAAAATAACATTGACTAGTGATTGAACGAAGTTTTTTTTTTCGATTACAACTCATTTTACACGGCTATACGTAGTGTAAATTGTACCGAAAACTGAACTATTGGGAGTACAAATTAATTCGGTCCGTTTTTTTATGGTAAAAAATCCATTTATTTCAAAATAAAAGGTATGAACAGATTAATCAAAGTATTGTCCATCGCTGGCTACTTTTTCCCATCTCTCAGGCAATTTTCTAATTCCATCTCGAAAAAAAGTCTCGTCTTTTGAGGCGATCCAAGTTTTGAGCCAATTTTCGATTTCTGCGAAAGAAGTGAACCGGTGACCTGCTGAATGCTGCTGCATCCGTCGAAACAACCAGTAATCAGAAGGAGCAATGTCCGGAGAATACGGCAGGTGCGGTAAAATATCCCATTTGACCGTTTCCAAAAATATTTTTTTGTGACTTTTGCGACATGAGGCCGAGCGTTGTCATGCAGAAGAATAATTTTGTCATGTCTTTGCTCGTATTCCGGCCGTTTTTCTCGTAATGCACGGCTCAAACGAATCAATTGTAGTCTATGACGATCGCCCGTAATAGAATCGCCAGGTTGTAGCAGCTCATTGGCTCATTTGGCTGTCCAGGGCGAGGCTTGTCTTCAACGCTGAAATCATCGTTCTTAAAGCGTCGAAACCATTCCCTACATGATTTATCAGTTGGAGCATCATCACCATAAACTTCAACAAGCATTCGATGCGCTTCAGCTGCACTTTTCTTTCAATTAAAGCAGAAAAGTAACACTTCCCGCAAATGCTGCTCAGTTAACACAAAATTTGACATATTCAACACAATAAAAAACAAGGTTTTTTAATGGAACTCAAAGCGATATAAACTGAATGTTATTGACAGATGTCTAACCTCTCTGAAACCACCGAAATCAGCTGTCACTATGAAACATTCATAACAACCAGAGCCATCTCTTGAAAACGGACCGAATTAATTTGTACTCCCAATATTTTGCATACAACTCTGCCAACAATTCAAATTTCAATTTTTTGAAAAATCCTTCGTTCAATAACGAGCTATACTTATGTCCTAACAGAAAAAAATTGGTTTTTTAATTTCAGATAAAGCTATCATGAGTTATCCTGACCACCACGAGGACATTTTTTTTTTGAGGGGTCTCCGGAAACCAGGTCCCACCGGCTGAATTTCTCAAATTTTTGCATGCATTTTTTTTTTAAATATGGTTGAAATGTTGCTCTTTTATGTGCCTAACATTTTGTATAAAATAATTTATATATTATATTTAAAAACAAATAGAGAAAATATGGTTTTTTTTTGGCTTCGAAACCCACGTAACCCCTTAAAACGTGAGAGAGAGAGCTATCAGCTGATTCGTTGCGACGCATAAATCGCCTCGCACTTGACGGATGCGTGCCTCCATTCATCGTTGTTTCGCGAGAGCGGCCACACTTCGCGTAAACAATACAACTTGTGCACTCGTCAAGAAAACCTTGAAGTAACGAATCTCTGTCAAAACAATGGATCTTTCACGTACGAGGATAATATAATAAAAATATGTGGATTGATGCGAGAAAGAAAGCGCGCTCGTGGGTATCGTCTGCTGGGATGTTCAGTGCGCAGGCTCGTACGGCGATTGCATCGACAGCGACGAAGCGGGGGCGTTCGGACCATTATGGCGGACGGTTGAACGTCCGCTTGACGTCGTTTATAGTGTTATGCGGGTGATAACAACCAAAAGTGGAGTGAAAACGAACGTTGGACGGTCCAAAACGAAGCGAGATTCTCTCGCGTTTCGCTGCTTTCTTTAAACAAAGAAATATCAGCAACATCCTCGCTCGTTCAAACATGGAAGCGGGTGTGAGAGTCGTCGTTGCCTATTCACGCTCTCTCGCGTCAATTTGTCGAGATCGCCCGGCCGTAACGTGAACACTTTTTTTTTTCATCGTCGACTCTTCACGTGCGTGGGTGTTTGTTTGTGTCATAACGCGGGCGCTTCGTGTGAATTTTGATCGGTCGCGATGTGTCAATTAGAGACGGGCGGACGATTTTGCAAGAGCTTGGCCGTGAAAGCGTTTCTTCTTCGGCTTGAATTATAAACGTGATTTCGTTGATTCTCCGCCCCCCCCTCCGTCCCCTCCCCCGCCCCTTAAGAAATGTCTGTAAAACGTGAGATTTTTTCCTCGCGTCAATAATTGCGAACTAACTCGCCGGAAACCGCAAACAAATAAAGTCAATAGCAACTAGTCATTCGATGTAATAATAATAATAGTTAAGGTGTATCAATTATGCACGCTCCGCTAGTCAGTGCTAAGAAAACGTAACACGTAAATTAATATACTCTGAGAATATCAAAAGAAGGGATGAAAGTCGAAATGGTAGAAGGAAACTTACGAAGGAATACAGTTAAGGCGAAGAGCCGTGTCTCGAGGGAAGAGACTAATGTCGAGAGGAAAACGAACGAGTCGTCGAGAGAAATCGAAAGACTAGGATAAGAGGTAACGCGAATTATTATGGAACGGAGAGAGCCAAAGGATTCGTCGCAAGCGGACACATCGCCAAAGAGCAAACAGACGAAAAAGTCTCTCTGTCGTATGCTCATGAACAAAAAAACCAGAGTCGGCTGTCTGGAAGTTCCTTACAGAGAGGGAGACGCAGACAAGGATTCGAAGCTCGAAAGTTCACAACACGCATCCAATTCTAGCATAAAATTGTCGCTCTGTTGCGCCATGACTGAGAGAAGCAGAACACCGCCGCAAAGCCTGATCGCCGATAGATCGTTACCGAGCGCACCTATCGCCTCTGCGGAGAGACTAGAAAACAATCCGAGCAACGGCAATTGCAGACACGAGGTCGCCGTAGAAAAGAGTCAAACTACGTCTCCGCCGATGAGAAGAACGTTTTGCTCCAATTGTTGCGAGAAGAAAAATGGCGCTGCCGGAGAACAGGCCAGGAGCGCAGTTTGCACGGAAGGTGAGCTTTCTTCCAGCACTTTGTCAGCGGTAGAACGATTAGAATCGATATTGATTTGTGAGATTGAAGTTTGCATCGTCGGAATGCAATAAAAATGATTATTTGCCAACTGATCGCATTTCCTTTGGTAAATCTTTGTTACGAAAATCTCTCAATCATTGTTCAAGTTGCTTATTCACAGATCAAGAATTCAATTCTGCAAACATGAATTTTACAAAATAATAGAAAAGAGAAAAACTTCAATACCATATTGATTATTGGTCTTTGGATTGCAAGAGGAACCTTCCAGAATTTGCATTCACAGCTTCAAACCCGCGAGAAAAAAACACTGATTAGATTTAACTAAAAAAACATGGTCTCGATGTTTGCATAATTGGAATGCAGCGTAAATTAATTATTTTTAATTAATTCGATTTTTGAGGACGTAAAAATCGTTTTTTTGGATAATCATAAAAATAAAGAAATAAAAAATGAAAAAAATATCGTTGCTTTCCAATTATGCAAATTACAACGTCATAATTTTTCTTATATTGCGCACATTTTTCTCGTCGATTTAGGATACGAAAAGTCACTTAGATGTTTTTCTTATCCTCGTTAAAGGTCCATGACTTTAATTAAGAAAAAAAAAATTACAGATTATATCAATGAAGAAATGAGAATTGAAAAAGAACTTTTGCTGTATTCTGATGGTGCAAACTTCTTTGATACATGATGTAGCATCATTGGAGTGCAATAAAAATGAATTCTTTAGAATCATCGAATTTTTTGGAATTTTTTTTTTTCAGCCTGCGAAAATTACTCAAACGTTTTTTAGGATCCTCATCAGAGATCTTTACAGCCTAAATCTGCAAAAAAGCTTTTCGATAATGATAAAAATGAAACAATTAAAAAGAATTTGAAAACAGATTTGAAGGAACGCTTTTTTAAGAAAAATGCGTTTTTTAAAGTTAGTGAGAAGTTTTATTTGCATTGCCTTTTCGACTTTTTGCAAAGCTGTTACACTGTTGCGCATCCCTCTCTCTAAAAAATTATAGGAGCTGTTCGTCCGGCCGTTGGCCTTCCAGAAATAAAGGCGTGATCGGAAAAATGCTGCACAGTCGCCATTTTGACATGTATCGCTATGAAAAAATAATTTTGTATAGTCAATTACGTGTATAATAAAACCCCTATTTTGTAATTCCGATTTATTCCATGGTTTCGTTGGAAAAAAATCGCAAAATATGCCCTTTTTTTTGCCTCTAGAGTGGCCTAAGGCCTTAACATAAAACAAAACACCCGTGGGGTCACATTAATTTAGTCTCTTTGTTGACCTTGAGTACAGAATGGCATTTTTTTGACAGTGCAGTGCAGAATAAAAATAATGACATGTATCGGAAAATTTGTAAATTCGAGTTTACATTTGCCCAATACCTTGACGCCTTTATCATGCGTGATAATTAATGGAGCTATTATTAATAACGAAACATTTTCCAATCGAACAAGAATTTTTATTTTTATTCGCGATGTTGATGTTTGCATAGTTGGAATGTAATGAAAATTAATTTTTTGTAATTGTCCAATTTTTTGGGAGATTGCTTTGCCATTGGTTGATGCAAAAGTTCGTATGACGTTGAAGTTTGCATCATTGGAACGCAACGAAATTCTATTTTTTTTTTAAATTTTCATCATTCACGAAAATATTTTCTTGCCAATTTGTGTTGTAATTTTGTTATGAGGATCCTGAAAAACGTTGGCTTGAACTTTGTAGCCCAAATCCGCCAAAAACAAAGTTGAAGTTCGTATCGTTGGAATGCAACGATTTTTTTTTGTCATTTTTAATTTCTTCATTTTTATAATTATCGAAAGCCTCTTTTTTTTTGCAAATTGAGGTTCCGAATTTTTAATAAGAATACGTAAAAACGTTGGAGTGATTTTCGCAGCCTAAAACGGCAAAAAAAAAAAAATTAAACGACAGAAAAAATGAATTTTCGTTACATTTCAACGATGCAAACTTCAACGTCATAAGTTCTCACCATTACGCGATAGTTGAGCAACCTCTTTAAGGGATCAGTATCAGTCTGTTTTCGGAAAATTTCGATTTTCTAAAAACATCACTTTCGTATACCACATACCTGTAGAAATACGGTAGATAACGTTATTTAGGTCGGAGTTACCGATAAGGGGCTAAAAAAGAGTAATACAATAGCAGCGTCTTTGCGCGCTCAGCGCGCAATCGCCGTGTCGAGCGTTCAAAGCTCACAGAACGGAGATCCGAAACCAAAAATCCCAAGAAAGTGAAGCTTTTGAAGAAGCTGAAGGAATAATGCATGGACCAGGCATCGCTGATTGAGGGTAAGAGACTTTTTTTTAAAAAGTTTTATGTACTAATTTACAAGAGAAACTTTAAGGAGTTTCGGGACACTTAACGAAATCGTACCATTTGATTTAAATTTATACAGTATATTCTGTCATATACTGAATGTACCATCCAAATTTTAAATCGATCGTCTACACCGTTTCTATAAAATTTACAATAGAAGAAACACTTTTTAACATAGAGAATTTAACATTATGACACTGATGACGATTTTGTCATAATGTACTGAGTGATTTGACAGTTTTTCAAAACATAAAAAAAAAAATGTTCACACTATTCCGTGCGTAAAACTGCCATTCAGCGATCAGCGTAGGCAGTTAAAAATATCTCCTTATGTTAAAAAGGGTTTTTTTTTTAATTGTAAATTTTATAGGGACGGTGTAGACGATCGATTTAAAATATGGAAGGTGCATTCAGTATATGAGAAAGAATTTACTGTATAAATTTTAATCAAATGGTAGCACTTCACCAATTGTCCCGAAAGTCCCTAAGGAATTTCGGGACACTTAACGAAATGCTACCATTTGATTCAAATTTATACAGTAAATTCTTTGTCATATACTGAATGTACCCTTCAAATTTTAAATCGATCGTCTACACCGTTTCTATAAAATTTATTGGGAGTACAAATTAATTCGGTCCGTTTTCAAGAGATGGCTCTGGCTGTTATGAATGTTTCATAGTGACAGCTGATTTCGGTGGTTTCAGAGAGGTTAGACATCTATCAATAACATTCAGTTTATATCGCTTTGAGTTCCATTTAAAACCTTGTTTTTTACTGTGTTGAATATGTCAAATTTTGTGTTAACTAAGCAGCATTTGCGGGAAGTTTTACTTTTCTGCTTTAATTGGAAGAAAAGTGCAGCTGAAGTGCATCGAATGCTTGTTGAAGTTTATGGTGATGATGCTCCGACTGATAAATCATGTAGGGAATGGTTTCGACGCTTTAAGAACGGTGATTTCAGCGTTGAAGACAAGCCTCGCCCTGGACAGCCAAATGAGCCAATGAGCTGCTACAACCTGGCGATTCCATTACGGGCGATCGGTATAGACTACAATTGATTCGTTTGAGCCGTGCATTACGAGAAAAACGGCCGGAATACGAGCAAAGACATGACAAAATTATTCTTCTGCATGACAACGCTCGGCCTCATGTCGCAAAAGTCGTAAACAAAATATTTGGAAACGCTCAAATGGGATATTTTACCGCACCCGCCGTATTCTCCGGGCATTGCTCCTTCTGATTACCGGTTGTTCCGACGGATGCAGCAGGATTTAGCAGCTCACCGGTTCACATCATTCGCAGAAATCGAAAATTGGCTCAAAACTTGGATCGCCTCAAAAGACGAGACTTTTTGTTCGAGATGGAATTCGAAAATTGCCTGAGAGGTGGGAAAAAGTAGTAGCCAGCGATGGACAATACTTTGATTAATCTATTCATATCTTTTATTTTGAAATAAATGGATTTTTTACCACAAAAAAACGGACCGAATTAATTTGTACTCCCCATACAATAGATTTAACATAGCGTATTTAACATTGTAACACTGATGATGAATTTGTCATAATGTACTGAGTGATTTGACAATTTATCATAAGTTTTTGAAAAATGTTCACACTATTTCGTGCGTAAAATTGCCATTCAGCCATGAGCGTAGGCAGTTTAAATATCTCCTTATGTTAAAAAGGGTTTTGCTTTATAGTAAATTTTATAGGAACGGTGTAGACGACCGATTTAAAATTTGGAAGGTGCATTCAGTTTATGAAAAAGAATTTACTGTATAAATTTCAATCAAATGGTAGTACTTCACCACTGGTCCCGAAACTCCTTAAACGCATTTTTCTCAAAACAACGTTTTTCGACCGTGTCGACATGATTTTGGAAAAACTATTGCACCGATTGGGCTCAAATTTACAGGGATTATTCTATGCATGTATCTCTTCGACTCCTATTAACGATACAAATATTCATTAATATTTAATCCTATTTTTCAACAATTTAAGTTGTAAAAAACAGTCGAAAAATTCAAAACTGCGCCATTTTGTTTTCTTTTTATCGGGGGGGGTGAAAGTTTTCAGTAGGGGTCATAACCACAACTCCACTCTATAATAAAATACTCGACTTTTTGTTTTCAGATGCTCCAAAGTTAAGATTTCGTGTCGACAAGGTGAAAGCAGGGGTAACTTCGGATAAACTTCCGAATAGCTGTTACCTCCGATTTGGCGGAAATTTGGTACAGACCTTCTTTTTGACGATATAAGATAGTGTGTAAAATGATTTTTGGCGCATCGCAATAGTTTTCTCAATATCGAATTTTGAAAATTGCAAAATTAACACGCGCGTATATATCTATATCTAATAGCACCCACTCCTGTCCCTACTCTAACAACATGTTAAGGAGGTGGGGGAGGATGCACGCACACACACGCACATACACACACGTGGTTTGGAGTAAAAAAATACCGCGGAATTGACGAGCCGTGGGGTCAACACACACACACACATACACATTTACACTAAAACAGACCTTATCAGGTCTAGAAATGCTAAGCAGACAACCTCCACGTGGTCCATTCTGTTCCAACTGCTATTGGCCAACTGCTATTGGCGTAGCCAACGTGGCCAACTGCTATTGGCGTGGCCAACGTGGCCAACTGCTATTGGCAGAACAATGATGGAAAAGAGGCTGCAAATTCGGAATTCCACACGATGCTCAAAGTTCCATCTTCCTCCCCAATCTTCCAGCTCAAACTTCCTCATAGAGAAAGCTTAAAGCATCGTCGACGTATGTGTTTCTATCTTGAGGGAACTGTATGAGACGAGGTGGCTGACCTGACAGAAAAATTTTGATATGAGAAATACATTGAAAATTTTTATCTTATGAGCCCCCCGGGGGGGGGGGGGGGGGGGGGGGGGTTCGATCGCCACCCCCGCAAAGGGCTCTACCCCTTGACCCCGCCGGGGGGTTTCACTCCCCGGACTCCCCTCCCCGGCCGACCACTGGCTCCAGTAGCCAAAAATGTAGATAGAATAAGGCTAGGAGTGCGTGCAATTTCGACATTTTCAAATTCGATACTGAGGAAACTATTGCGATGCGCCAAAAATCCTTTTACACACTATCTTATATCGTCAAAAAGAAGGTCTGTACCAAATGTCAGCCTAATCGGAGGTAACAGCTATTGGGAAGTACAGCCGTAACTTCAGGCAGCCAAATTACCAAGATCCAATTTAAAAAAAATCAAAATTATTGTACTTGTACTTTGAAACTTTTATTTTTATGTATAAAACGATAAAAATATGGAGATAAATTGTATTATGAAAGAAAAAATCTTGAAAATATGTGCAGTAGATGGAGACTGATGCCTTAATAATAAAAATAAAAAAATAAAGGAAGAAAAAAAAGAATTTTCATTGCGGTCCAACAAAGAAAATTTCATTACCGTCCAATTTCGGCCAACCATAAGAGCAAGGCCGTCATTCAGAGGCGACCTTGACGTTTATTTCGATTTTTTTTTACCCCTTCTCGTACGATCCTCTCGCGTATTCTTCCGTCCACGCGTACGCAAGAGAAAATGACGCAAGGATTATCGTGCTGCGCTAATGGTGCTCTGCGTTATAGACCAGTCAATAAGCACGAAAGTGAGAACTTTTAGGTGCAAACACGCAAAATTGATATAAGGATAATTGGACGACGCTGAATCGAATGGCGATAATAATTTTGCAATCAACCTCCGAGAAATTGTTTAAAAACGTTAAAAAATGTTTAAAACTCGTTTAATTCGGAACCTAACAGTTTTATCGTTAAATCCGTCAAACAAAAGTTGTTCGGAACATAAAAATACGTAAAAAAGTATCGAACGTACATCTTCGTATATTCAAAAATAAGGGAGAAAAAAACGAAAAACCATTTAATTTGGAGGCTAAAACCTCGAAGTTTAAAAAAATAAAAAAATATCAAATTCGTATATATGTCGGGGTTTTTTTTTGTTACATATTGCTTTAGTAAGAGTTAATCTAACTTTCTAGGGATTTTTTATATTTTCATTTATTGTATGAGTATTGAAAAATGACGACTGAACATTGACAAATTATTGGTTGAAGATCACTGTCAGAAAGAGACGCAGCACATGGCTATGCCATTCGCACCTCATAGGCGAGATTCTTTCTATCGTTCCCCGTGCATGCGTCGGCTGCAAAGCAATTTTTTCTTGCAAATTAATTTTCATTCGTCTTTTTCTCCCTTATTTTCGAAGATACGAAGATGAACGTTCAATACTTTTTTTTTTTAATGTACTTTTATGTCACAAACAACTTTTGTTTGACATATTTTACGACAAAATTGTTCGGTTCCGAATTAAACGGGTTTTTAAAGATTTTTTAACGTTTTTCAAACAATTTCTCGGGGTTTGATTGCAAAATTATTAACGCCATTCGATTCAGCGTCATCCAATTATCCTTACATCAATTTTGCGTATTTGCAACTAAAAAGTTCTTACTTTCGAAATTGTTCCATGCCTACTACGCAAGAGAGATACATGCGTGAGCAAGCGTGCGATGCGTGCACACTACTGATGCGAGGCACGAGGAGCGCGCGAACGTAAATCGCGATAGTGGGTGGTAGCGTTAGTCGTCACACGGGGGGGGGGGTGGGAGTGGGGACCGAGAGAAGCTCGTCGCGCGAGCTATGTAAGCGACGACGAAATGTTTTCTCTCCAGTCGCGATACGTTTGCCGTGCGCGCTTATCCTCCTCCTCCTCCTTTTCCTCTTCTTCTTTTCGCTTCTCGATTCATCCTCCAACCGTTGCGCCGCGTCCATTGTTTCCGTTTGTCTTTTCGGCAAGAATGCCGGCCAAATTACCGAAGAAGAAGAAAAAGTCTTTTCTGCAAAAGGTCTCGTGCGCTTTCGGGAAAAAGAAGAGAAAGGAGAGAACGAATTTGGGATGCTCGTCGTCGTCATCGGGCTCGTCGTCGCCGAGCTCGTCGTCGGACGAGACGAGCACCGCTTCGAGAGAACGAGACAAGACGAGTAATTCGGGCGGTACGAGAAGCCGCAACCAGACGCCGGTCCCACCGCCGAGAAAAGTCAAAACAGATGGCGCGAGATTCAACGCAGCTGGACAACGCGAGAAAAGCGTCGTACCGCGTATCACGAAATGCCCGGAAAGCAACGCGGGGGTGGAAGAGGAGAATGATGTCTCGAGGATTATCGATTCTCGCGCGAATCCACACGATTGTTCCACCGTAGGACAGCCTCCTCTCGCAAACCTCGAGATACCTTCGTCTCGCGACGAGGCCGAAACGACGTGTTCCGCTTTAGTAAACAAAAATTACGAGGCGAAGAAATCGTTCATACAAGGCGATTCACCACCGTGCATGGAACGTAACGTCGAGAAGAACAACGCGAGTTTCATCGCGCCTGAAGATGCGGAAATTTGCGAAGCTATCAATTGCACGATTGGCCAATCGAATGTCGAGTCGACCAAGAAATTCGTGCGAAAAATCGTAAAAGGCGAAAATCTCGATACGACCGATAGCGACAGTGAGGATGGGACCGACTACGAAACCGATTTCTTCGACGACGAGGCCAATGACTTCCTCGAGGCTGAACGCGACGAACTCGACTATGGAGAATTGTACTTCACCACGGGAAAATATATATCGTATTTTTTTTTACAAATGGAGAGACAGTCTTACAATCCACGCGATGTTTATACGATTGTGCGATATCGCAAAGACGAGCAACCCATAGCCACCGGGAAAAAAGGTAGAAACATGGGAGGGGGAGGGGGGGGACGATCAATGCGCATATTTTAGTTTTTTTTTTTTAAATTGCTGACTGGGCAGACGAGCTTTGTTTGGATGAAGCCTGGTGAGGATTTATCACACGTAAATCGCTAAAAAAAAAGTTTTCACAAACATTTCAATGACGTTTGCATCGTTGGAACTCAACGAAAATTCATGTTTTTTTTTTTTGCATTGCTATTTTTTCGGCGGACTTGGGCTATGAAAGTTACGCAAACGTTATTCAGGATCCTTATTAAAAATCTACAATACAAATTTATGAGACAATATTTTTGTTAATAATGAAAATAAAGAAAGAAAAAAAGAATCTTCGTTGCATTCCAATGATGCAATCCAAACACCGTAAATGTTAGTACTTCGCCATACGACAACAATCTTGAAACAATTCAGCTTCGTTGAAGTTTTTATAAACATTGATTTCGGGTCATGATAATGCCAAAAAGTGATTAACAAATTGTCTCGACGAATAATTGGTAAAAACATTCTGTTGTATGCAATGATTTTGTCGATTTTTCTGAATTATGATTTTTTTTTTTTACAATCTTTTGTCCTTCGTGATTTTTTTTAAATCATTTCAAGTCGGCCGGCCTCATAACTCAAACAAATTTCAATCGATTCACTTGAAATTTCAACTGTATATATAGAATTACATTTTCTGAGGCACTATGTAGGATTTTTTAATTATATTGCATAGTTCTTTTTTAATAAACAATTTTCTGACGATTTTCTCATGGCATTTTATACTTTTCGTTTTAGAAATGCGCCATTTTGACAAAAAAACAATATATCAATAAAATCCTACGCAGTTCTATAGCTATTCTTATATATAATCGTAAAAACTTTAGTGTCTCATCATAACTGAAAAATTATAGGAGCTGTTGGTCCGGCCGTTGACTTTCCAGAAATAAAGGCGTCATCGGAAAAATGCTGCACAGCCGCCATTTTGACGTGTATCGCTGTGAGAAAATAATTTTTTATAGTCAATTACGTGTATAATAAAACCCCTATTTTGTAATTCCGATTTATTTTATGGTTTCGCTGAAAAAAAAATCACAAAATATGCCCTTTTTTTGGCCTCTAGAGTGGCCTAAAGCCTTAATGATTTTTTTTTCACCCACTTCGTCATATGTTCCGCTGTAATTGAGAATTGAAACAAAAATCTGTAGAAAAGTTTCAAAGTTATTGCGCGAAATGTGAAATTTTCCACTGCTCCCCATAAGAACACACGGAGAGAATTAAATGTTAAAAATTACCGTGCAGTAACGGTAACCAGATGACAACCCTGAAACTTCGCTTATTATTACTGAGTAAAACACAGATTTTCACGAAAATAAAATAAAATTTCTTCTTCAGATAGAAAATTTTACCAGATTTTCTAGTAAATTTTGATGTGTAACAAAATACGCAAAACTTAAATTTAAAAAATATATAATATCAGCGAAATTTTACTGTGCATTTTATTATTTTATGCCTTTCAAAAATGTCTATAAAAAAGTATCGTCTTTATAACAGTTATTTTAAAATTTATTATAAAATTTAATGAGTGTTATAGGAAAATGTATTGTGCTCTCGGTAAAAATTATCGTGCGCGCTACCCTTCTCGTATAGTAAAATTTTAGCTACGTATTTGAAATTTTCTGTAACGTGAGTTCAAAAAAACTTGTCGCATACGAATTATTATGCTTTTCTCACTTGTCACCACATTGAAATATATCACGGTAATTTTTACCGTGAAATTCACGACAAAAATTACTTTTTAATTCTCTCCGTGCACGTGTAAAACCATGAAATCTTCAATTGCCAATATCTCGAAAACGGAACGGTGAATCCTTTTGAAATTTTGCAGGTAATCATTTAATAGTGTCCTGAATGAGTCCTCAAAATTAAAAAAAAAATCTATAGAAAAACGCCTTTGCGAGACTACTAGCTTAAAAAGAAACGTACATGTTAAAAATCGATTTGAGTCACCTCACTGAAAGTCTACTGTAATTATCGTTTGTTATTTATTTTACTGCACTTTGATATAATAGCACACTCGTATACGCTCACGAAGCATGCACGTTACGTTTCGACACGCCGAGTTTTTTCTCATGACTTTTCACATATTTCCGATTCGAACGTGGTAAGAATTCTCAAAAGTCGTTCATCGATGAACAGGACAGAATCCAATTGGATCCCAATGAGGACTCCTCCCATTTGCGATTTCCCTAATAAAACCCTATAGAGATGTGGGTGCTTCTTGGGACTTGCCAATAAATTTGTGCACGGGATCCCAAGAGGATGTATATATTTTTGGGAGATCCAACAAATTCCCGTTGAGAATTTCAAGTGGAAAATTGTCCAACGACGTTAATCGGGAAATAGCGCGGAATCCACTTGGATGCCAATATGGACTCCCTACGTGCAGCGTCCCTATCAAATCCCTATAGGAATGTCATAGGATCTGGGGACTCTCCAACAAATTTCTGCGCGGGAATAGATAAGCCTTTTACTGTATGATAAAACATAGTTGCGAGAAAAAACGCAAAAAAAGGGTAAATTCACTGTATGAAGTTTTTGCAAAATATTTATTGCAAATTAAAGTCACGACCTTATGCTATAAAACTGTGCGTCCTTAAATTTATTGATTTTTTCTTCGTTTGTTTGTTGCAGATGAATGTCTAAGCTTGAAAAAAAAAAAAAAAAAAAACAGTGCGAACGTGGCTTCGTATTTACTGTTAACTAATTTTCTCGGTCACGATTTCTATTTTTCTTCGCGCACAAGCGTTAAAATTTCTCTGAAACTTTGCCTCTCTCTTTTTCTCACTAACGAAAGCCTTGTATCTCCGAACACGAGATGCATTCCTAGGATCTCTAAGTGAATGCAATTATGACCTCAGTACAGTTTAACACGATACTCGTGAAACAATTCTTCTACACACCTTGAAAAAGACAAGAAAACGCTGCCCGCCTTATTCACAATTTGCCCAGAGTCGCACTTATCCGAGTCATAAATTATGCAGAGATCTGTGTAAATCAGTGTGCCAAACGTACACGAAACGAAGCACGGAAAATGATTTAAAAAAGCAATGAGTAATCCAGACGTGACGCGTCCTAAATTGATCGTTATTGAGACAATTACGTTTTATCATGCAGGCAATGACGGTTTCGTTAGATCCGAAAAAATATGTTGCGAAAGAACTCGAACCTCGCTTCTAAAATTATTTTTTTATTTTTAAAGATTGTTTATAATACCTTTAAGGCCTTAGGCCACACTAGAGGCCAAAAAAGGGCATATTTTGTGATTTTTTTCTCAGCGAAACCATAAAATAAATCGGAATTACAAAATAGGGGTTTTATTATACACGTAATTGGCTATACCAAATTATTTTTTCACAGCGATATATGTCAAAATGGCGACTGTGCAGCATTTTTCCGATGATGCCTTTATTTCTGGAAGTTCAACGGCCGGACAAACAGCTCCTATAATTTTTGAGTTATGATCAGACACTAAAGTGTTTTCGATTATATATCAGAATAGCTATAGAAGTACGTAGGATTTTATGATATATTGTTTTTTGTCAAAACGGCGCATTTCTAATACAAAAAGTATAAAATGCCATGAGAAAATCGTCAGAAAATTGTTTATGAAAAAGGAACTATGCAATATAATTTTAAAAAATCCTACGTAGTGCCTCAGAAAATGTAATTCTCAATATACAGTTAAAATTTCAAGTGAATCGGTTGAAATTTGTTTGAGTTATGAGTCCGGCCGACTTAAAAATGTAGTTTTGAGATGAACGCGTTTAAAGTTAGTAGAAAGTCACGACATGAATCAAGAAGGGTTGCGCTAGAATTAAAAAATCGAGTACTTAGAGACTTTTCACACCCATAATCTTTTGGAATATAATTTTATAGGTACTAAGGTACATTTTTAACAAAAAAAATCGATTTTTGGAAAATCCTAGAGTGGCCTAAGGCCTTAATAGTTATTCTGCGTAATGAAAAAATAAAAGTATTAAACGCACAAATCAAAATTAAAACCATTTTTCAGATACGTGCGTTGAAGGATCACGTTGAAGTTTGTAGCATTGGAATGCAACGATCTTTTTGTTAATTTTCCTTTTCTCCATTTTTATCATTATTTAAAACCTTTTTTTGTTGTCGTAAATTCTGGTCGCAAATCTCTAATAAAAAGACGTAACCACGTTCGAGTGAGTTCCAGTCTAAAGCAGCCAACAAAAACTTAAGTATTTAAAAATAATTATTTTTTTTTGCATTCTAACGATGCAAACTTGAATATTATCGTTCGAGGTGGATCGAGAAATAAATTTCAACTCTTACATCTTCGAATAATTATATTAGGTTTAAAAAAAAATCATGGCAGATTTCAGATTCCTAACTCAAATCCCAGTAGTAGCACTCGATCATTTTTTTTCCCATTAACTTTATACGGAAGATTCATCCTTAACGTTCATATTTCAATAATTATTAATTACTGTTTGTAAAAATATATTGTAGGTTTTTTAACTGATTTTTACAGCTTCAAAAAGCTTTTTTGAAAATCTCCATTTCATTATTTTTACACAAATTGCAATTATGTGAAAATACCTTTTTCCATTTTCTAAAGTTGTAATGTGTGCAAAAATGATGATATCGAGATGTTCAGAAAAGCTTTTTGAAGTTGCAAAGCTCAATTTTACGAATTTTTCATCGGATTAAGCAAATATTTATTACTCGCTGAATTATTTGTTTGAAAATAAAAAACGAATTTCCCGAGTAACTCAAATGGGCAAAAACTTTATCGAGCACTACAATTTAGAGTTGATTCGAAGACTTCAAATTTGGCATGAATTTTTTATACAACTAATATTATTGTTTGAAGTGTTAAGAGTTTCTTAACTTAACTTAAATTTATCATATTATTCACTTATCATATCATATCAAAATATATCATATATCACTTAATAATTATCATATTATTGAACGAACACGGGTTACATATTTGTAAAGTTTATCTCGATGGGCCTGAGAATAAACCGGAATGACCGTTGTTTGGGTACGAGAAAACGATGTAGTCAAGCGTCCACTTTGGCAGAACTCGTTAGGGTGATGTAAAAAGCATTTTCTGTCTGCCTCTATCGCTCTGACGTCCGCGCCGCTGCAGCTATCTTTCTCTTATTCGTATAAAAGTATTAACTAGCCACATTGATTTATACCAACTAATAATCTACCAATAATAAGATGAATTTTTCTGAGATTCGTCTCGCATTGCAAATCTTCATGTTTTCGACCCACTATTAAACTATGAATAGCATCGCAAAAAACTAACAATTTTGATGTGCCCTTAGCAGCCCTTTGCCGAGCATGGTACAGTTTTCCAGGTACTATATAATAAAAAATTAAGCCTCACGTAACGCATTAAAATTTACGGCTCAATAACGAAAAGTCATTATTGATTTTCGTGCTTTCTTTCTTTTTTCACAGGAGAAAATTCATCATCGGGCTCGACATCGCCGAACATACCCACATCCTTGAGACGCAGACTTTTGCATCGAAGATCAGCCGACAACCTCGTAGCAAATTCGCCGACCAATTCAATGCGGCACTCGAGCCCGGAATCCATAAGGAGCGCACCGATTCCTTTGAAGCCTCGTTCCACTTCGCACGACGCATTGTCAAAGAAGAACAAAAGCCAGGTCGCGGGGCAAACGGATAGTGCGTCGATGGACAGTCTCGCTAAGCGAGCCTTACTCGCTGCTCAAGTTCTCAATTTGATACCAACGCAAAAAGCACGAGAACGGTACTGCCTTCAATTAAACCTTTCACTCTTATCGAGTTCAAGAGAAAGCTCAAGCGTTTTTTTCCTGCTCTGCAAGGGCACCAAATTCCCGTAAAAAGTATACCCTTCTGGACGTTGCGATACTATCGTTTTCACTCTTTTCGTGCTCTGTTGTATCTCATTTGCACGAGGGCACGGAGCAATTGTGGAAAACCTGTGTCGATAAATGCGGCTATGTTTTACCGAGTTTCTGTTATGTTGCCATTGGAAACTTAGTAAAACTGCCGGCTGCTCAGTAGTCGTTGCGTAAGATAGTACGCGGGTAAATGACCGCTGACCGAGTATTGGCCCAGACCAAGGTTGCTTAAGGCGGGCAACCACTTTAGGAGACCGAAAATTAGATGATTTTTTGGATTTTTTTTTATTGTGAAAAAAAAAACGGAAATTTCCGCAACTCTGACAATAATTTATTCATATTTTCATACATCTCTGATAATTTTTTCAAGTTATTTCATGCATTAATTAAGCCCTAATCCGCTGTGTCCCTTGGCGTGTCCTCATCGTCGTTATCGATTTGTGGGAATTGTGCAGCTCGCAATTCGCATCTGAAATAGTCCAACAAATTTTTATACATTTTTGAGATGTTTTTTAAGGATATGAACCTAAATTTTGAAAAAAAAAATCGAAAATTGAATGTTGGAACGTGTTTGAAAAAAAGATCGATTTTTAGCATGTTTTCCGGCATTTTGCAATAATAAATATGTTTTAAACAATCTAATCTTTCCAAATTTACGTTCATGTTTTAATAAATTATATTATGTAAACGTGTTTCAAATTTGAAGATGATCCATCAATTAGTTTTTGAGTTATGATTCCTGCAAAATGAAAAAATCTCGTTTCGAGAAAAACACGTTTAAAGTTTCACAAACGAAAAACTCAAAGTCAAATGTGTTTAATCAAATGATAAAGTGTCTACCGATTAATCAGCGATTCCAGCGCCATACAGCAGTCCTTCCTCTTCCTCATACAACTCATTTGAAGCTTGCATTTCCTCTTTATGAGCTTTTCGAGCTTCTTTTGTCTCTAATAAACTTTTTCTATTTTGTCGAGCCACGCGCATCTGATCCATTTGCTCGGCATACCCGTAGCTCTGCTTGCCAAAGACGATTTGTAGTTCATCCATAACCATGAGTAGGCCTAAATGTCCTTCATTGAATAAAATAGCAGCAAGAAATGCCGCTACCTCGATCATTTTGTACCCAGAATGGAGATGTTTTGGAGCTAATTGCCAAACGGTCGAGTTTGGGTTTGTTTGGGTCATGAAAATCCAGACAAACCCAAACAAACTACCTAACTGAGCGCTCGTGGATACCTGAGCGCGCTTGGGAGTCGAGTGGAGAGTCTTTATCATTTATATACATACCGTTAGAAGGAATCCGAATATCGTTTTGAAATTTTCAGGGTGTATTCTTAAGATGTTTTGCTAACAATTTATGAAATTTAAAAAAAAAATTGATTTTTTGAAGCATCTAAAGTGGTTGCCCGCCTTAAGGTATTCCTTTCGCGGAGGGCCGTGTTTGGTAGACGCATAAGCCTTTTGAATCATTAGTAGATTACAGTGGCCGTTAATAAAAATAAATAACATTTAATTATTATATCCAACGATGAACGGGAATGAAAAATTTCGCATCAATTTTGTAGATTTAGATATTTTTACATGGTCTCTGAGAAGTCGCGGTTAAAAAAACTCTTCTGCTAGTCACATTTCTCGAAGTTTTATCATTAATATTTTCTTTAAACATTCGGTGACCCCCTGTCTTCATTTGTTTTCATTGTCGTTACGGAATCTTCAGAATCGTTACATGCTTAGAGTAGTTTATATTAGACATCGGGCGTTATTTATTATATAAATTATCAGATATAAATGTGGTCTCCATGAAGTGCTGCATAAATTAGACGATTCTTTTAGTAGTAATTTTTTGTTCAAAATGCGGTAACTTGGCTTGTAACTTTACCAGTATGCTAGGATGTATTTTTACCTAATTGTAGACGAAAATCAGTTGTTAAATATTCGGGTTCGTGAAAGATATACCTTAAGGTAGTACATGCAAAAAAAGGTGTGAGACAAAACGTTTTGTGATTTAATACTAATGTTGTCCTGCATAAGTTTGTGAAATTGGAAATACATTGACTATCCCGTTATCGAGATATTTGCTCTTGAAATTAAAGCAACGCGGGCTGCATCGGACAAGATCCGTAGAACATCATATTTCTGTTGATAATGACAAAATGACGAGATAGAAGCTTATAAAAAAAACGGTGGAATGATGGATGGTTTGCAGTTATTATTAACTGCAAACCATCAACAGCAATTAACTGATTATTATCAGTTAAAACTGATAATTTTATGGTTAAAATTATCAGTTTTAACCATAAACTTTTACATCTATGCCCAAATCATGAAATATTCTATCGGCCGAATGATTTGACGACCTGGCAACGCTGTTTTTCAAAAACTTTAGTCTTTACAAAGCGTCCTTTATAGAGCAGCGAAATTTCCGTTTTATTAAATCTTTGATTCGTACACTGCACGAGTTGCAAGAATTGCACTATCAACACCGGTGATAAGGGTGGATAGGGTAAAGGATTGATTGTGCTCGCCAACGACGTTGCTACATGTATGGATCGTATGTTCGGATGTTAGTATGCGAGCATGCGCATACATAAACTTGCTAAGCATTTGTGTATGTCCTGGGCAAGCCCTGCTAAAAGTTTGCTACCACAGAGAAGAAGACCGCTCTGAAACTTTTCGTCAATTAATTTACGATGTCATTTTTAAACTTTTGTACAGTAAGGTATTCTACGTATGTAGTTTGGTTCTAGGTAAATTTATCACTTTTACAAAAGTATTGCTCATTTAAAAACTTGAACGTATGTTTGCTTTTGAATGGGACTGTCTCGCATGTACTATATTAACGTGGGAGAAGCTGCACACCGACAGTGCGATCACTACTGTCCATTTAGAAACAGAGATACCAATGTATTTATATTTAGCAAATGGAATCCGAGGCTTAAAGTTTTTTTTAAGGCATTACACCACCTTGGCTTCCGGACAAATTGGTATAAAAATAATTTTTTTTACGCGCCTATTAAGCATATCAAATTTTATTTTTCATAAATACATTATAGTTTAACGAATAAATAAAAAACTAAAACATGGCAGAGATATAAGACGTCTAGTAGGACTCTCTTTTGAAAATACTTGCCGATGGTGGCAGTTTTTTCTCTGTCGGGCATCGTTTGAAAAATAAATAAAAAATTCTTGTCAAAACTGGTAATAGCTAAAGTGTAGCATAGGGAAAACATTTTTTTTTTGTAGAAATGACAGCTGTTTGAAAAAAAACGCCGATTGTAACAAAATTTTGAGTTTTAAAAATTAATAATAAATGAACGCGGCATCCAATTTAAAAAAGATAATATAGATAATTTTATAACAAATATATGATATAAATTTGATAAAAATCGATTGAGTAGATCTCGATATATTTTGCCCACCAGTTTGAAAAGAGGATCCTACTAAACGACTTATATCTCCGCCATTTAATTTTTTTTCGTTTTTTTTTACATTTGTTTATAAAACTATAATGTCTTTGTGAAAAATAAATATTATTTTATATATTTAATAGTCGCGTCAAAATTTAAAAAAATGTTATACCTATTTTCCCAATTGCCAAGGTGGTGTGATCCCTTAATTAAATTCTTTAGTTTGGCTTTTTCACGGTATATTTTTTTGGTTCCAATGTTGAAGTTTGTACCGGCTCAAAGCGATGAAAATAAATTAAAAAAAAAATTGATTCTTGCTTCAAAAATCGCTGAAACATTTTTTAGGTTTCCTATCGGATAAACAAAATAAGCGGGAAAAATAATAAAATAAAGAATAAATTTTGTTGCATTCCGCTGATGCAAGCCTTAGGTTTTTGGTACATGATGGTACAAATTGACCCTTTTTTTTCGTAATTGTAATTAATCCGAGTCAATCGATTCAATTCTATTCGACGCTTTATCTTTGCAGAAATTTTCTACACGGTCGAATCGCCGCGAATTCTCTCCTCGGTCCAGTCGAGCTCGAGAAAGTACTGCCAAATCGTGAGATACGTATATTCGTGGGCACGTGGAACATGAACGGTCAAACACCACCGAAGGAATTGAACGATTTTATGCTACCATCGGACATACAAACGGTGCCGGATATATTGGCGATCGGTACGCAAGAATCGTGCTCGGAGCGCAGTGATTGGGAAGCCGCGTTGCAAGAGACCCTAGGACCGTCGCACGTACTATTGACAAGCACGGGTCTGGGCACGTTGCATCTCGCACTCTTTCTTAGGCGCGATTTGATATGGTTCTGTTCGGTGCCGGAGGATGATAATTTTTCTACACGGCCAGGAACGGCTTTTCGCACGAAGGGAGCAGTTGCCTTGGCTCTGATGCTCTTCGGCACGAGTTTTCTCTTCGTTACGGCCCATCTTACCGCTCATCAGGACAAAGTCAAAGAGCGGGTCAACGATATAAAAAAGATCGTTCGTAATCTCGAGTTGCCGAAGGACTTGCCAACAAGACACAAGAGCAAAGACGTGACGCAAAATTTCGATTGTGTATTCTGGTGCGGTGATCTTAACTTTCGTTTGTCACAACCACGCGAGGAAGTCATACAATGGATATCGGACACGAGTTTCCCAAGGGAATCACCGATAAACCTTCACAAGGATCAATTGCGCACAACGTTAAACGAGGGCGCTGTTCTGCGAGGCTTCGAGGAAGCACCCATTACTTTTCCACCAACCTACAAGTATGATCCTGGCACACAAAATTTTGACACCAGCAGCAAACAGAGAACACCCGCTTACACCGATCGTATACTCTTCAAGGGTAAGACCCACTCGAGAGGTTACATAAGACGAGTGAGTCACGAGAGCACCAATTCTCACAGAGACGGCAATATAGAGTGTCTGATTTACGATTCGGTGCCTAGCATATGCACGTCCGATCACAAACCCGTTTGGGGAGTTTTCAAGACAACCGTCAGACCGGGAATCGATACGTGAGTACATATATTGTCAGCTAATTTTTTTTTTTCCTTTAGGTTCTAACGTTGGCTAGAAAAAAAAACGTTTGTCATGGCTCTTCGGCCAATAACGGTCGTCAAAAATGTATTTTTCCGTCCACGTGGACGTTTATCGCATCGGTCAATCTTGTATTATTTCAGTTAAATTTTGGAGACTTGCGGATAAAAATTGCGGTAGTTTTATACCGTTTTATTGAACGGCTGGTGAAAGGAATGTTTGGCAAAGATTATCTGTGGATGTTTCAGAAGAAGTTATACGTGAAGCTGTTGATCAGATGGCCTTGAAAGTTTCATAGGATATTTGCAAGTCTATCTACATTACGCATTTAAATAAATGCATTAATATCCCAATGGCTTATTGCAAGACTCGAGCATATTCTTGATTCTCTTTAATTTGCACAAATAACAAGAAAAATGCTGTTGATATTTCGAAACTTGTGATTCTTTAGTACGCCACAGTGTCGGTACAAAAATCAGCGAATCATTTTGGCAGGACTGAAATAAAAAATCGAAATTTACTCGTGACTAATATCTTACGAGCTATCGTCTGACCAACCATTTTTTTGTAACTATTCTGCATTAATTATTAATGTTAATGTAATTTTTCTGCGAAATATCGTTAAAAAGGGTATTTTTTTTATCCCTCCAACAAGACGAATAGTAAAAGTTACCCTTGGACGGAAAGCCAAAACGATGTCATTAACGAATAAATTAAACCCACGAATTTGTTGAGTTTAAATTGAGTAAGGCTCAAAATATTAAAAGGCACAATTTCCCAGAATCAATTTCTCACGTTTAAGGAGGTACGATCATGGGGACGAATCCAACTTTCGGGCCTGAAATTTTTATATGATGTTGACGAATACGTTATGCACCCTTTGGAAAAATTGGAGCTACATTGACCGTTCAGTTTTTTCGAAATAAAATTGCAAGGTCGAGCACTTTGAGCTAGAGTCTCCATAGGCACGTCGTCTTATGGAGACAGTCGACCGGAAGTGCGCTGGTCACAGTTTTGCTGCTCACGTATCCAACCAAGGTCATTGGAAAACTGAAATTTCATAAATTAAACATAATAGATATTGAAACAAATCGAAAATTCGAACTTCACGGCGTACTTCAAGCACTACATTATAAAACGATTTCAACTTCCGGTAGAATATTATCATAATGACAAAATAATACCCATAGACTTGCCAACGTTGGGCGTAACAGCTGATTCGTTTGGCGAGCATAAACTAGCTCTGTAGCGAGATTCTGTAATTCGGTAGCGACAGTTTTCGTTGTCGCTGGCTAGCGACAGCCAATCGCATGCACGGTTAGAAGAAAGGGAGTCTCTTATTGGCTGTCGCTAGCTAACGATAACAAAAACGGTCGCTACCGAGTTACAGAATTTCGCTACTGCTTGGAAATCGTCGTGAAGCCGATAAATAAAGTATTTACCACAAATTTGGCACTTTGGGATCGACAATACGAATATTCAATATACCTTAACATAAATCAGAACAACCGTGGGGTAACATAAATTTAGTCTCTTTGTTGACTCCGAGGGAGTAGTCGTACCTCCTTAATTACGTAGAATCCATTTTTTGGGTAAAGTCGGTCACTATTTTTGAACCCTTCGAAAAAGATCAAAGTAATTTATGTTATCACAGTTTTTTTTTGACATCGGTGCAGCGAAAAAATTACTCCGATCCTCTAAAAAACACATTTACACTACAGTGTTGAAGTTTTCATCGTTGGAATGCAACAGAAAATATTGTTTTAATTTACAACCCAAATTTTTTAAATCTACAAATTTTTTTTTTTCAATCTACCACACAAACTGGCAAAGTAAACAATTATTTTGTTAACTTGTGTTGCAGATTTTCAATGAGGATCCGGAAAAATGTTGGAGTGATTGTTTTTACCCTAAATCCACCAAAAAAATCTTTAGGCACCAAAAAAATGAATTTTCGTTATGTTCCAACGATGCAAACTTTAACGTAATTTTACCCAATCGTTTTAATCTGACAATTTAATCGCATAATTTCAGTATTCCTCTGGCTGCTGGTTTGTTCAATCGCGAAGTATACCTCGAGGGAATAAGAAGACGCGCAGCGGCGATGGACGATTCGCACAACTCGACGAGGGCATGTTCGATACAGTGATGACGATGCTTCAGGCATTCCAACAATAACTTCGGCCAGCGATCCTCAATATTGCGACGCGTGATCTTCGTTTCGTAACATTTATTGTCATTTCGTTTTTTCGTCCCAAGCCCAGTTCGTCATCGATTGCGGTGTAAAAAAAAAAAAAGAAACACTCGCGTCAAATTCGCTCGACGCTGAAGAAAAATCTAGTCAGATATATAATCGTTTAGATATATTTTCTACTTGGAAGAATGAGAAAATCGTGATGAAAATTCTTTCGTTATTTATGACTTTTTTTTCCAGTGTCGGCTTCTTTCGTTTAATAAAGAAAAAAAAGAAAAGAAAAACAGAGAGCTCGGTTTTTCGATCGATACGTGTATGTGGGCGCTCGCGCGCGCGCAAATTCGGCACAACAATTCGATTATCTCTAATCCGACAATAATCGCTAGAGAATAGAGATGAAATAATGAAACTTCGTTTTAAAAGAGGAGACATGGATAAACCCCGTTACACGATTATATGCGATGGAAAATGTTTTTCGCCAAGATTACGCGCAACTCTTTGATTTGGCTGCTCGCGAACACGTTATGTAGTTTTTTTTTTTTCGCACACGTTTGTTATGTTTTAAAGCTTTAAGAGAAACTAAGGGCACTGGAGATTCGTGCAAACACAGAGACACACAAAATGTGTTGGAAAAACATTCAATTCTTCTTCAAACAATTTAATTAGGTATAAGAAAAAAAATCATACAACAACTAAGCTCTCTAGCTCAGCTCTGAGTCATAGCGCTCGATAATTTGTTTTACCAATTGATCTATACGGAAAATTCGCAATTTACGTTCAAACTTGTATAACGCAACAAATAATGAATATTTTTTTAAAACGGTTTAAGTTTCTTAAAGCTGAATCTTGAAACTTAAAAAAGCTTTTTGGAAATCCCGACATTATTTTTACGCAAATAACAGCTGTTTGAAAATGGCACGTATTCCTGTCGGAGATTTAAAAAAAAGTGTCTTTCAAATAGCTATAATTTATGTATAAACAATAATACCGGGATTAAAAAAAAAGATTTTGAAGTTATAAAGAGCAGGTTTTAAAATCTCCAATTAAATTTACCAAGGTAATTGTTGAATTATCGAGAACCTTCGATTTGAGTTAGAGAACCGAAAATTGATATGAGTTTTTTAAATACCTGATATCATGTTCTAGAGTTGATTTTTCAACACGATATAATATATATATATATATGTTTATTGCTTTAAAGCACAATTTTATCTTGTTCGAGAATTCTCGCTCTGGCTCCGTATCCTCTCATTAGTTAATTAGTCGGGACCATTGTCTATTTACGTACTTGGATACAATACATGTATAGCCATTCGAATTGGAACGTCCAATAGAGTTTATATCGCAGTGAATAATCTTTCGCGCATAATAATCGAATTCGAGCACTGCAAATATTGCTTTATCATGCGTTGAGAGTTTTGAGCGTGCAAAAAAAAACGATGCGGTCGATACGTACGGCTATTACTTTCCAATTTGATTGTTTCTAATTAACAACAAAAATAAACAGTATTCACACGTCCACAATATAGAATATACGTTGTCAGAGCTGCGACTCGATTTAGTTGTAAGCACATAATTTGCTCGAAATTTATGCCTACGTTATTTTTTGGCAGCTTCGAGGTCGTTCACTCGTTCGAAATGAAAAAGTCGATTATATCCGAAAGTATTAGCCATGCGTATCGACACTAGTTCCCAAGCGTCAATCGAATACGAAGTGTGAAAAATTTGCAATTTCTTATTGAACGAAAAGTTTCATCCCGTTTTGAGAAAAAAAAAATCATTGAAGACTCTGTAAATTGTGAATTCGATTGATGCGTGGTAGCGTAGTTACCTCGGTAAAAGGAAAAGATAATCAAATAAAGGTTATAAAGATATATATATTGTTTAGAGACAATAGAATTTCCGATCTTGGGTGTTTACGACAAGACGGGCTCCTAGAATCCGTTTGCGACACCACTCGAAGGAAAAAAAAAAAAGAAAAGAATGAAGATAGGGAAAATCTTGCAGCTGAAAAGTGTGAGAAGTGAAACGTCGATTATGAAAAGTAACCACTATGACAGTGTTCCGTAAAGTTTATTAACGAAAGTTCCATGACTTTTATATGCGCAAAAGTGATTTAAAACTACAAGACGTGTGATATATATCCGTATGAGGGAGTATCGTAAAACAAAATCATCTCTCATCTCTTCAACCAACGTTATTAGGCGTAACAAAAATCATGCCAAACTCAAGCTCTTCAACTCAAGTCTGAGTGATAGCGCTCAATCACTTTTTTTTCTATTTGATTTATACGGAGAATCTTCACGTCCAAACTCTAATAACTTAACGAGTTATTAATATTTACCAAATACGGTTAAAGATTCTCAAAGACTTTGCAGCGATCAAAAGCTTTTTTTTAATCTCGATATCATTGTTGCACAAATTACAGCTATTTGAAAAATGTTGTTGGCTGTAAGTTGTATAACGATGAGGATGTCGAGATTTAGAAAAAAAATATTTTTTTAACTGTAAAGCTGGAGAGTCGTCAACCGGATTTGAGAAATATTAATTGCTCATTGAGTTATTCAAGTTTGAAGATGTAGACGAAATTTGGCCTGATTTTTTTTTATACCTAATATTGTTCAAAGGGGTAAGAGGTAAAGGTTTTTTTTTCGGCAAACTCTAATATATCTATGTAGTATTAGTTAATCGCGCTTTTAATCGTATTTCTATCAAGTATATGCACAATTTCTTTGAGATTTTCACAAATAAAAGAAGAGACTACTTATTCACGGCACGAAACATTTTTTTTTCTTTTCGATTCAAGGCACTTGAGAATTGTCTGAAAGATGTAGCAGGATGAATCGTATTAAGAGCTAGTATAACAGAGAGGGAGAAAGAGAGAGAGAGAAAGAGAAAGAGTAATTGTGGCTCTTGGAGGTTTAGACGAGAAGGGCCAGCGAGACTGCCTTATTTATAGTGATATATGCCTTATTCAGATTTCTCTGACCGCGTGATATCGTGCTCGTAATGTTCGCATCGTGATTGCCATGCCGTTAATTTATCAAATTGTCTCTTTTGCAATCGCGAATGTGAGGAATTAAAAAAAAAATATACAAATATCCATTAAATTGAATGACATTGAAGTTTGCATCGTTGAAATGCAACGATTTTTTTGTTGTTCATTTTCCATTCCTTTGATTTTATCACTATACAAAGTCTTTTTTGTTCAAATTGAAGTCGTAAATCTCTAATAAGAATTTGTAAAAACGTTTGAGTGGTTTTCACAGCCTGAAGCGGCTAAAAATTGAAACAAATAAAAAAAAAACACGATTTTCGTTGCACTTCAACGATTTAGCGAATTTCAACATCATGAAATTGAAAATATCATTGGAACATTCGAAATCGCAAACTCGGTATATTTTTATCTCTTCGTTATTTGCCTATGCGAGGTACTACTGTGCTACAGAACAAACAAACAAACAAAAGACAAGAATGACTCGCGATGTTACAAAAACAATGTAAACGTGTGCTAAGCACAAACGAGTGTATTACAAGACTGCAGCCAACTTGTATTATACCTTGAACTCTTAAATATTTACGCTGTGATACGTTACACATTATACTGAAAACAAAAGACAACAAGAAATCAATATACATATATATATATATATATATATAATTTTATTTCGTACGAATATTTGACAAACAGATTATCGATTGCCTTGGCGTGATGGCAGGTGTCATGGCCGTTCTAAGGTCCGCGGATTCGATTGATAAATCGTATTTGAAAACTTCTGAATCTTGAGAAGGCTGGAACTATTCATTGACAAATGTTGAAGGATACTGATGTTTTTTTAACAGACGTGGATACTTTCAATAAAAGTTAAATTTCGAAATTCTGTAAGTTCGTTATTGTTTTCGAGAAGAACAAATAACAACTAAAATCTAGTCAATTTAACACAGTTTAAAACTGTGCTAAATTGAGAGACAAAAATTTAACACAGTTGCAGACTGTGCGCAAACATTGATTAAAATATTATTCGAGATTGAAGCTTTGAAGTTGAATTTTTAGACGTATCTACGTGTTCACTGAAAAGTATGAGGTTCAAGGGTTTCATCGATTTTTCTTTACCGAAATATAGTGTCCATTACAAAGTATTGTTTGACAGTTTTGTCCGAGGACTACTAATCGAGCGAGAACCTTAGAACGCCCACTTTGTCTACTTCGTCAACCGCGTATCACAATATTCGCGTTCTCTATCCGTTTTTTCCATTTTGGTACTACCACACGAGAGATCAATCTCTCGAATATGCCAAAATCAATATGACATCGTAAAATCTTTGTGATACTGAGTATATTCATCCGATACGAAGCTATGCACAAGGAACCGGAATGAGGAAGAAAAGTATAGCGTGAAAAGAGCAAACAGATTTATGTTATGCACAATACACCGGCCACACACACACACAAACACACACACGCACCGAACAAAGAGTTCTGTACATTATGAATGATGCATCTACTGTAATTCACACGCTGATATTTTCGCCGATCCCCGAAATCAATTCGGAGTTTTTGAATATCAGTGCAATTAGACTCGTAAAGTACGGCGTACTCTCATTCATTATCACAATCCGTCTGGTACAGCTGAAACGTTAAGGGTGCACTGAATGATATATATATATATATATATATATATGCATATAAATATATGTATACACTACGATGTTGTAGGCATATAAAAGAAGGAGACATAGCGGTATTATACGATGTATATTATAAAAACCTGATGTTAGATCGGACGAGCCTTTCTATTGAAATAAAGCAAATTTAGAGTCCTGACGTGCATTTGATTCCCAACGTAACCCGCCAGAAATCACACGCAGAATTTCCCTGCCACTGGGACCATTATTGTAATATTGTTATGGTCGTCAGTCGATCTGTCACAGTAGAATATTATTTTTCTTGTAACCCTGTCGTTTGAAAATGGGAAATTATTGGTAAAACAGAGTTTTGGCAGCGTTCGAGTAACGTTATTGCGGTTAGTATCGAACCATTCTTTTCGAAAATTAAGGTATTCCTTTTATGAACCCGAATCTCCGTATTTCCTCAGACATCATCATGTAGACTGTGAAAAGCTACTTTATGTTCAAGGTATAAGGGCGGGGTACGGTTAATTCGGTGAAAAAAAAGCATATGTTCAAGAATTTTTTTAGACGATACAGGTAATGCTGGTTTATTTAATTAATTTCCATATAATAATACAACATCTGAACTATATTTTCCTAAATTTTCATTGCAAAATATTGATAAATAAGCCGTTGGCAGAAAATCTCCGCAGGCGCCTCGAAAAAAAGTTGTTTTGCGGTGTACGCTATAACTCGTCACTGAATCATCTGAAACAAAAAAATCAAAATGCGTTTATTAGGTGAGATGTTTCTCGAGGTAACGCTGCCGAGTTTTTTTTTAATAATTATTTTTTATCTTACAATAACAAATTTGCCGATTTTTTAGCGAAAATCGCGTTTTTGACTTCCAAGTGCTACCGAAAATGAAAAAAAATCGATTTCCGCACCTCGAGGTAACCTGAGTTTAAGGCGTTAGGCCACTCTAGAGGCCAAAAAAGGGCATATTTTGTGATTTTTTTTCAGCACTGAAAAAAAAATGAACATATTTATAATTGCATAATGAATGTATCTTCAGTGTGAACCAACAATATTATTTAAAAAAAATTATTATAATAAAAATTCGAAACTTAACATTTTTTTACTCAATTTTCTGTCGGTATTTTATTTTTTATATTTTTTTGTGTTATTGAAATTTTTGTTTCTGTGGTTCACACGATAGGTGATGATATTAAGAATATGTTGTAAAAATTTCAAAGCGATCTGAACCTTCGTTCAAGAGTTAGAACTTTCACAAGGTTCAAAAAAGTGAATCGTGGAAAAACGACTTTGAAATTGGCGGTCGGGCGCGCCGCGCGGTATCTATTGTAAATGCAATCTTACCTTATTTTTGGAATTTTTGGAATTTTTCAATTCTGTAAAGCTTAAAATATTCCTAACCGTTTAGGCTAATGGAATCAAAAATTTAAAAAAAAATGAAAAATTTTGAAATTTTTCGCGTATATAAGGCCTTAAGAGGCTTTTTCCCATAGAAGATAATCCGAACATCTTTCCACCCGAATTCTTTTCGGAAACGTCCTTTAATCTGTAAATCGGTTAATCCGAGGCTAAGTTATGGCTGATTCGAAAAACGCAATGTTAGCAAATCAGCGATTATGTTGTATCGAGATCCTTTTATTAGGCTAAAATTATCAGATAACATATTTTTCTGATTGTCTTTTTGTTGTTTCTGTTCGAATGTTCCCCATCCCATCAGACCCAATTTACAAATTAAATGATCCTAAAGATGCTCCCGGTATTCATAAATAATGCCGAACCTGTAATTTACTTGTCTACATAACGAATGAAAAAACGCTTATAATTGTTTTTTTTTTATATATGCATGTTATATACGCCAATGCGTGCATCAAATTACGGATAAACTTCCGAATAGCTGTTGCTTCCGATTTAGCTGTAATATTGCAGAGACCTTCTTTCTGACATATAAGTGACGAAAAGGATTTTTGGCGAACGCAGTAGTTTACGAAATACTCGAAACGCATACTCGTATATACCGCCTCACATTATACGCATCTATATATACTTACACACACACACACACAGATATAGCTGCGCAAAATTTATGTCAGTATGCGCGCAAAGCACACATCGGGAACAGATGTATAAAAGAATTTCCGTTATTTATCAAATCAAATAAGTTCACATACCAACAATTTCGTGCTTTTCACAAGCACATCAGACCTTCATCCTCATCCCGACGGAGTCTTTATCAAATATATACAATTTGTTCTCTTTGAAAATAATGCTCGGGAACCTCTTTTCAAAGTTCTTCACTTTTACGCACAGATTTTGAGGTTATGCGTTCGCACGAATGCGATGTTTTATCGTAATTGATTGTACACATTTCGCATAGATCGTAAATTCGCTCGTTTTTACAAACGTTCGATGATTATAATTGCCGTAAAATATAGTACGAAAAAGTAACCTGATATGTCTTGATATCGTGCGTGCACGGGAAATATGATACTATCACTGTGATCGTGCATTGTTTACAAAATGAAGAGACGCCAGAGAAGACAAGTTTTGGATATTAATGGCGAACAGTCTAACTCACCGAGGAGGCGCTGGCAAAGTATTCACGAATTTGTACTGTCGCCGCAAGAAAAAATTTGCTCTCGTCAATGTTTTTTTGTACAAATCGTTATATTTATTCGTCATCCGTTTTTTAACCCTCCCACGTAGACAAATACGAAGAAATTGCGACGGATCAATCCGAACAGAACGGAGGACCCAGCAATCCTCTTACCAATCTTTTGGAGCAATATAACTCGGACAGCGAGGCTGAAGAATTCAAGTCCGATGGAAAACAGCTTGACGATAAAGTCAATGATTTTCTCAAGGTTGTTACGATTCCTTGTAGCTTTTGCATGTCCGTGGCTACATTCTTCATTTTTTGCAAAAATATATAGATTTCTTCAATGATTTGGTTCTCAGGAAATCCAATTGATCGCTCCGGAAGTCCCTACGGTCGAGATAGCAGAAAAGAAAATAAATTCTGACGTTAAGGAGTGCCATAGAGCTCAGGCCTGTGCAGCTTCGAACGAATCTTCTGCTCGTGAGCAATTAAAATAACTACCTCGCCAAGGCGTTCTCAATATGGGCTTGTAGTTTGCATCGTTGGAACGCAACGATTTGTTTTTGTTGTTCCTTATTTCCATTAGTATCGAAAATCATATTTGGTAGACTTGAATTGTAGCTCGCCAAATAAGGAGACTAAAAAATGATCGCGAGATTTTTATAGCTTAAGCTGTCAAAGGAAATGTGGAAAATAAAACAGAAAAAAAAATTTTGTTGCATTTGAACGATGCAAACTTTAACATCGTTTCTCAATCGCCCCTGGTTAACTTCGGATGAATATTAATTGCCTTTACACGAGAATAATATATCGTTGATTATGCAGAATCTGAGCAAAAGCCCAAAAGCAGTTGCAATTTTCTTTAATGCCTTGCATCACTCCAAAATGGCGTAACGATTAGTATCGAATGGAAAGCCCTAAACGTTTATTACACAGTAGCAACAGCGAGACCCAATGATTTTCATTGTCGCAGCAGCGGTAACTCGAACAGACCCAAATCGCCTAACAACCCTGTATGGGAATGAATAAAATAAGCAACCGAAACAAATTATTCATACACATTGTTTGTGTAATAGTAGCGATATTAGCTTGCTTGGGATTGTTCGGGTTTGTATTCTAAAAACAACACTAGTAGTAGTAGTGTGTTAGGATCTTTTGGAAATTCTCTCTCCATAATATCAATCGTTATATCATTGTTTAATTACAAGAATCGTTGAAACAATATTTCCACTAATATTTGGGATGGCACTCTCTTTTAACAAATTTACCGAATTATCGTTGTAAAGATAGTTGCAAAGATAATTTTATAAGTAAAGGCCAAAGTGAAAATAATTTAAAAGAAAAGGTCAAAGTGAAAATTTTAAAAGAAAAGGCCAAAGTGAAAATAATTTAAAAGAAAAGGCCAAAGTGCAAGCACTTCAAGCGATAACTCTATGGCTTTTCCAAAATAATAGGAAGTTTCGATAATTTTTATGTTTGGGGCAATTTAGTGTGGCAAGAATGCTTCGATGATTCGACGGGTTATCCTTACTACTGGCACGTACAGACCAACGAAGTTACTTGGGAAGTGCCGGAGGAAATAAGATTATTGAGAGAAAGAAATCAGCAGGATTCTCTCAATCGCACGTCGTACAGCACTCAATGGGTCAATTTTTCCTCTAACACATGTAAGACGTCATAATTATCGAATATAAATTTTGTCCTCCTCATCGACCGTAAATTAAATAATTTTATTGCAAATAAATTGCCAAAAATGAACACCATTTTGCAAACTATCGTCTCCTAGATCCACAGCCACAAATAAACATACCGGAAGGTATGATACCGAAGGAAGTTGTGGCTAGAAACAGAAACCGGCAAGTAAGTTTGCAGCAAAATTCGAAACGAGTGGTCCAAGCCGAGCTGAATACGTCGAAGGAATCAGTGACGAAGGATGACGAGTCTGACGACGGGTAATGTTAATTACATGCGCTAAGGGTATCCTCCCATCAAAACAGTCGAAAAATCCTTGGTATTCGTAGAATTTTGTCTCGAAATTTATGCTAGATAGGGGAAAAAAACATTTTGGCCTCGATCCGCACGTATTTGAACCATACCAAATGATCATTTTTTCCTTGACGTTTCTTCATTGAAAATAAGCGTGTTCGTAGCGCTGAAAAAAGCACATGGATTTATTGTTGATATCGAAACTCCGTGCAGAATTGTGCGGTTACGAAAATGTAACAAAGTTATTATAGTATATCACCGTGGTGTTGCGTATACTGAAATCAAGTCGAAGAACCAATTTCGTGAAACTGAACTTAAGGGATCATCACAGTGTAACGGGTTGAAAAATAGCCGATTTTCGTGGTTCTTTTTTCGATGGTTAAAATAAGCTAATCA
Source organism: Ophion ventricosus (assembly GCA_963932345.1). Taxonomy (NCBI): domain Eukaryota; kingdom Metazoa; phylum Arthropoda; class Insecta; order Hymenoptera; family Ichneumonidae; genus Ophion; species Ophion ventricosus. The sequence goes on from OZ010721.1 coordinate 11,396,828, forward strand.
GGCTTATTTTTTTATGTTAGATCAAAGCACTCATGAAGAACAGAAAATAAATTTTTAAACGTTTATTTCTATTTTTTTTACATTTTTTTTAATGGTTGAAAATGTCTTCGAAAAAAGGAGTCTCATGGTGTATACGATTGTGGCCGGAAAATATTATCTGAAATTAAATTTGTAAAAAGATTATTAATCAGTATGAAAGCCGCTATCTGGCTATGGAGGTTTTTTTTAAATCAAAATAGACAAAATGGCGGCGTTTTGAAAAAAAAGTATCGAATTTAGCCTATTTTTTCGACAGTTTTTCGTTAAAAAAAAGCTTTCATAGCAAGATAAAGAATGGGGTAAAGAATTTGAGACGGGTAGCTTGAAAACTCTCCCTTTGAGAGTGTACACCGTTTTGAAAAACGACATTTCGAGAAAAACGCGTTTAAAGTTTCGAGTCCGCGCCAGGTCTCACGCCGCTGCTCGAATTACTTTCTCTAAGAAAGGCTGTAGCGACCGAAATTTTTCGAATTTCGCCCCAAAAGTTAAACAGCATGTTTTTAACCGTCTATACAATCGGATAAAGGAAAAAAAATTGATTGTTTGAAAATTTTACACTGTGATGATCCCTTAACGCTTCGGATAAATAGATCGCTTTCGGCGGATATATCTGTTTATGAACAAAAAAACAGGTGGTTGTAAATAGATAATTGTAGTACGCGACATAGCGCCTACCATTAGGAAGGGAATTAAGAGAAGATTTTTTCAATCGTCCGATAATTGCAACGTTTGTTTCGAGAAAAACGCGTTCAATCTTTTTGCTGTTATAATATGCACAAACGTTATGAAAGATGATAGGAAAGAATTTTGTTTTCAATTTTTGATAGACGGATATTCTCAATAATTCGATTACCGATTTTTCCATGACAAAAAAACCCCGACACTATTATTGTACAGAAAAATCGAGATGATAACGTCCTTCGGGAGCGACGGTAGTGAGTCGGAAACGAGCGAGAACGATTCACCGATAAAAAAAACGTCTAAAAGTTCCGAGTCAACAAGCAGGACGCGAGCGGCAGACAAACCAGCGTCCCAATCCTCGAGAGGTTCGATCGTGGCCATTAAAAAGACGGAGATCGTTGAAAAAAGTGGTAAGATAGGACCCTCGCTTCCGGCGGGCATAGTGCCGTTGGTACACGGTCCCGAAAATTTGAGTACAAACGAGGCCGAGAGTGAAAAGTGGCGAAGACAGGACAACGAGAAAGTGTCGTGGGATCAGCAGCATTCACCGAAGTTGCCGCAAAAATCCGAATTATCGATAAACGATACGTCCGAAAATTTATGTGGAGGTACAAAGTCAATAGCACAATCGAGAGGAAAGAACGTGGATCGTGAAGTCGGTGTTAATTCGGTTAAGGAGTTGAAATTCTCTCTGGTACCCGGTTACGCCGATGATTCGGATGTCGAGGATGACACGACACCGAAGAAATCGAACGTCGTCGAGCCTCTCTTTCCAATCGCCGATTATTCCGACAATGCCACTGCCACGATAGTCGGCCAGGATGGCGTTGTAAAAAAAGTCGAAACGAAATACACGGATTCCGGTAGCGTTAGAATATTTCAATATCACAGTACGAGCAACGAGAAGGTTGAAAGGACCAGTGACGAGGTTAAGCAGATGAACGAGGAGCTTGAGGCCGAGGTCCAGGAAACGATGAATATGGAGGAGACGAGAGTCGTTCGGGTGGAAGACGAGCCACCGAAGCCGAATATATTTTTGGAAAATTTGGAAACAGCTCCGAAAGCGTTTCAAAGAAAGAGACGAATCGCGTTCGATGGTGAGTCAAGAAAATCACTTTTCCGTTTTTTCTTTACCTATAGTTATTAATTGTTTCTTTTATGAGTTTGAGAAATCGGACATGAAGGACTTCAAAATCTTGAGTCACACAATAGTTTAATTGAAAATTGATAAAAAGTAAATTCATGAATTTTGAGTAAATATAATATTCTAAAGACCTTAGGCTGTCCGGAGAAGTGTCGTCGTCTTACAATTTCACACACACACGTTTCTCGCATTCTTCTACGGAAGTCACGGGGTAAACATGATAATGCAATTTCAACGCGTTTATTATTATCACACAAACTCTTCTACAGAAGACCCGGCTGCGAAGTAATGGTAAATCGTACTTTGAAATATTCGTTCATTCATCTTGAAGATTATGAAAATAATATAAGTTGAACTTTGATAATTCTGCCGAATCGCACGCTTATACGGAAGACCCGGAATTCGGACAGCGTAACGGCGAGTAAAAAGTCTTGATCTGAATTGACAATAATATACGTCCGATATTAATTTCGAATTACTCTCTTCATTGGAAGACCTGGATCGCGAACAGTGTATCGGAGTCGTTAACTTCGGCGAGATTGCGCGCTGTTCTTTAGAACATGGGGTTTTTATAATTGAGATGACTTAGCAGGAGAGCTGTTCTCTTAATTTGGGCATGCAAAAGTTAACTATTTTTCGTCTAGTTCCGAGAGTTTTGCCTCCTAAGAATCAATAAAAGTTTAATATTTTGACCTTTTACTATGTCACCTTGCTTGTTCTCCGGAAAAAGTCTTCACAAGTTCGAGCGGAGAGCTTTTATTACCGCTCTCGTGAAAAGCGAGAAAAAAATAGCAGAACGGCTCGTGTAGATATCTCGAACGCTTTGGTTTTTTGGTTTGGTTTTTTGTGAAAAGAAATAGAAATAGCAGGCTCTATTGCTTCTCGCACGTGTACGATTATACACACGAGAAAAAAATAACATGGTATTTTTGACATTCCTTGGCATGAATTGTGGGCTAAGCGGTCACCCATCCAAATAACGGCCCGAGCGAAAGCTGCTCGACATGGGAGATCGCCGAAGCCGCAAACCAACCGCGTGTCTACTGCGCTCGGTCCGTTTCATTAATTTGTTGTCCGAATATTCAAGTAATCCTGAACAAGAGCCGAACGCCCGAATTGGAAAGTGTAAATAAACCGGAAACCCCAGCATCGCCGCCAACCGCGTCCCTTGGTAACGAGAACGATCGACAGGGTCTCGGGTTTCCAAAAGAATCGCGAAACGGGGAAAATGAAAATACCACCGACTCATCGGACGGAAAAACAAACTCACCGATCGTCGAAAAGTCAATCGTCCCTGGCAATAAGGCCGCGATAAGTTTTGTAAAAGGCGAAACGATGGTAACGGAAACGGAGGAAAAGGTTGTCGTCAAGGAAAAAACCGAGGAAGAGATAAACGCGCTCAAGACCGTCACCGAAACCATAATGGAGAAATTGAGATTCTTGTCCGAAGGAGGCCAACCAGCATCGGCCGTTCAAGTCATGGCGATTCAGCTACAAGTCCGTAACTTTTTGTCATTTTATTCTCCTCATTCTTATTTTGTTCCGCAACGTCACTGCTTTTTTTTCGTTCAGTCCAAAACTACCCCACCATTTTTATTTTCTATTTTATGTAATTGAAGGTGGTAAATACGCATTCCAATAAGGTTCTAATATTAAATTTTTAAAGTTTCCGAAACAGTATTCTGCTAATTGAACAAAGATATTTCACAAACATTGATAATTATCAATAATTGACATGTAAATTTTTCAGAGCAGTGTCCCAAAATAGAGATGGAAGCTTGCCAAATTTTCACAATAACCTCAATAACTATACGTACAAGTACTCGCTGAGTGCTGTTCACATGAATAATTGCAGATGTTTGTTTGGGTTACATAAATAAAGAGGTTGAAGTAGTTATAGAGGTTCGTAATGACAACGAAACTCGAAAAACTTTCAAAACCCCCAAAGACAAATTCATTCACCGATAATTCGTTTTCCTAAAAATGCAAATTAACTCAGGAACAATGGAGATAGTGAATATGACGTGTTGTTTGTTGCTTGAAAATGTGTAGACTTTGCTCGCAGCGTGGGAAGCTCGTGAGCTCAAGGACAATTACCTGGAGAATTGGTTGACTGGCACAGGGCGTGAATTAGGACGTTTAGAGGAAGCGGCTGCTCCACCAGGCTGGGACTGTCAGTGGGATAGGTACGGTATCCCGACGAAAAAAAAACGCAATCGCGAACACTCGATATACCTTCTGTACGACGTTTCTCTGATCGTACTCGCCTGTATCCCGAAAATCTTGAAGCAATCACAATATCATAAAGCTCGCAAAAGGTGATTGACCAGGGGGACAATTATTTTGCTCGACGATCGATGGGAGAGATTTTTTTTTTTCCTGGACGAGAAGCGTTTTTCTACTGCTGCCGAAAGTTTGAACTTGAACTCGACGATTATCAGTGCACAGTGGGTGACATTCCTGAAGTTATATATATATATATATCCTATATAGATATATTATATATATATATATATATCGTAGATATATAACGTACTTTTTTTCGCAATTCGCAATAATGTTGCTATGACGCATTCGTAGCATCGTACTAAGACATTTTCTGACAAGAAAAAGAAACTCCATCAGACAGTCTTCGTTTATAACCAAAGACTCAAGTAATTGGGTCAAATATTTGACGCGCGGGGGTTTGCAAACGCACACTCTTCGCAAGAACAGTCGTTTTCGAACGAGCGATCTTCGCGTCTATGTATCCGTGACAAAAAAAAAAACGAAAAAAAAGAATATAGATAGAACGGTTTGTATGTAGAATTTAGTAAACGTTGATTCACTTGAAAATTTCATGATTTATGCTTTATCTTGCTGTTATAGGTATGACGAGAAGCGAAAATGATTTCAGTCGATGCGGATCCTGGAAGGCGCAAAAAAAAGCACAAAGCAATACATTTATATAAGTGGATTTATTGTCCACGTTCTTCGTCTTCCCCCCCCAAATACCCAAACATCCTAAAATTTAATCAGCAAGACACAAAAGTATATACGAACGGATGGCGCCGTTAAAAGCGTACGAATTTTTCTTCAAATGGACAATCGGAATCAAATCTCGTGAAAAATCACAATCGCAATATCTAGCAAAAAGGCATGATCGAACGAAAAAACACGAACTCCATATATTTGATATTTGAATAATGTGATTCCTATTGTCGATCGACGATTTTTTGACATTATTGAACAAGTTCCACAACCTTGCCTCATCCGTTGCTTCATTTTTCTTATGTAAATCATGATAAACGAATCGTCGAAAAATTGACAAAAAAAAAACAAAAAAAAAGACGAACCGCAACGCAGGTAGGGGTAAAAAATCGATTACGTTAACTAAATAGACTTAAAACGAAGTAATACAAAAAAAAAGAAACACGAAGACATTTCCAAACACTTACTGAGAAGTTGACGATGGATAAAAACAAAAAAAAAGTGAACGAAGCAATGTCGAAAGTGTGACATTGAGAAAAACGGCCAATGCCCTATATTCTCATTTGTTATGTTTCTTGGGGGGGATGATTCTAGGTCTCATAAACGCTACTTTTATCGGAACTCGACGACCGGTGATGCACAATGGACTTATCCGGAGACCGATGTCATTGGCGGTACTGAGGAGATGGAATTGTGCACGACACCACCACCTCAGGGACAAGAGGAACCTTGTATAATAGGTAAGCTACTGTTAGGAGAGTAACGCAACTTGTTCAACCAATGATCTCAATTTTAATATAAAAAATTTCGTCAAATTTAGGATGTAATGTATCTCGTAGAAAACCATGAGAATTGCTTCAAGGTATTCTGTTCACGAACTCGAATGTTTGATAATTACATGATTTTCGTCCACAATTAAGTAAAAATACATTCTTTTGAAAAAATCTACTAAATTTATGTGAAGTTTTTCATTCCAGTTCATATTTGGGTATCATACTTGAGTGCAACTTACTTTTATTAAGCGTCATTGTAATTGGCTTATGCTCCCACAAAATACGTCCCTCCGCGAACGGAATACCTTAAGGATGTATGGGATTCTTGCAAGAATGTTACCATGACATTTAAAGTTGGATACGTGTTTTAAGACTTTGCAAAATGTGGGATCGATTCACCAATCCGTTAGAGAATTATGAGACTTTTGAACTTATACGACGTTCTACGTATTATTTTACGACTAATTTTACTTCACATCTCGATATACATTTGAGTATTTCGGCTACTCTTAAACTGGGATTGTATATCCCATACGTTCTCTACGATAATCAATGTACAAAGCAAAACCCGTCGTATTACAACGTTACATCAGCTATACTCATCCCATTGCAGAATCGCAAACCGAGAAAGTACAAGAAATTCCATTATCGGTGACGAGCGAATCTCCGAGCGATGAAACGTCGGATGCTAAGAATTTGAACAGCAGGCGTAAAGACGTGACGGTACCGCCACCACCCCAAATATCCAGCCCGAGTCCGCCTCCACCCCCGAGAATATACGCCGACGACATGAAAAAGGGTAAAAAGAGAAGAGGCAGCATTCAGGGAATGATTCCGGAAACGAAGAGGGACAAATGTAACGCTGGTAAGATTTTTGCAAGAAGAAGCAAAAACGCCAACAAAGGTATAGCCTGTTTGCGTGCAGAAGTTGTAAAAAAAATGGCATTTCGTTTACGTTTGACAGAGACGAACGGCGAGGATACGTCAACGGAAACTGTAAATCCACCGCTTCCACCGTCACCGAATAAATCAACTCAGCCACCATTGCCGCCCCATCCACCGAGTGTACCGAATCCTCCGAGCAGCGAGCCCCTTCCACCCGGTGTCGATCCACCGGATATGCCCTTTACGATAAACGCACCCACGATCGAGACGACGATGCTTTACACACCGGCGGGTCCTCAAACGAATCCAATTTACGCAGCGACCATCGGCGATCCGACGATCCTTGGACATCACACCGCTCTCATGCAAGGACAGCTTATGCACTATCCAACGTATCATCAACATTTGCACAACGTTAGTACTGTTCTCTGAAATTCTTCCTCCATACAGAGAAGCAATTGGACCCTAGCAATTGGACCACATACCAGTGTTGGGCGTTAATCAATTAAATTTTCAATCGGTTCATTAATTGACTAAATAAGTAATTGCGATTAACTATTAAATGCATGTTGCAATTAATTTATTTGGATTAATTTATGTTAATTGCAACTCGCAATTAAAACAATTGGACTTAACTTTTTTTTACTGTTCTAAGAAACAATTAAAACTAACAATCAACCTATTTAACTTTACAGATATTAGGCACGACGTGTTTGTTTGGATTTTGTAGGCTTACGCAGCGCTCTATACAATAATCACTTTTAATTGTTAGTTTTTAATCAAATACACCAAAACGATTGAAAATTGATTAGTTTCGAATTGTGGAAAGGCACGATTAACAATTGATTAATTGATAATTAGTTGTTAATCGTGCGTTTTCACAATTACAATTAATCAATTGTTAATTATTATAGTCGTGAGTAACAGTTAATTAATTGCAAATCTTTAGTTACCTTAGCAATTAAATTTTACCCAACGCTGTCATATACAATCGTAAAAAACAGACTGGGTCTGGAAGACTCGTGTGAACGATATTTTTTCAATTGTTCTTTAGCCAACGAAGTTTTCAATTGTTTCGATCTTTAAGGTATTTCTGTCACGAAGTCGAATATTTAACAATTAACTGATTTTCTCCTACAATTAAGTAAAAACACATCCCAGTATACTTGTAACATTTCAAGCCAAGTTACCGGAATTGTAACAAAAAAATTACGTTCTTAAAAATTATGCAGCACTTTATGGAGATGACATGCTCACCACATTTTTATCTAATAATTCATATCCTAATTAACTCAAGATGTTTGATATAAACTGCGCTAAGCATGTAGAAAAATTCTGAAGATTCCGTAACGACAATAAAAATAGGGAGTCCCTGAATGTTTAAAGAAAATATTAATGATAAAACTCAGAAAAATGTGACTAGCAAAAGACTTCTCGTAACCGCGACTTTTCAGAGAACATGTAAATATGTCTAAATCTACAAAATTTATGCGAAATTTTTCATCCCAGTTCATCATACGGCTCTTCGCGAAAGGAATACTAAAAAAGAAACATTTTCAAAAACTATTGTTCATTGGAATAAGAAAATCCAAATATATTTGCCAACGCTTTTCTCAAATCTGCCCTAACACGCCGAATTTAACGAATAATTTTCGTCTTCATGATTCACAGCAGGCGTTAATCGCCGCAGCGAATAGATTGAGCGGCCAAGAAGCTGTACAATTTATGGTTGACTACAGTCAGGTGTACGCGAATACACAGGTGATCGCGAAACCACCGATCAAAAGTCACAAAGAGGCGCTTGGTTCGGCGATCGATTCGTTTTACAGCGATATAGCGACCATTGAGAAAATCAGAAATGACAACGAGACTACTGACCAAATGTTGCCGAACGAACCTGTGCCCGTAACGTTGCCTCAGATTTCACTGGAAGTTGAACAACCACCGGTGCTCACGGATTCGGTGCTGAAGGAACGAAAAAAGAAGAAGGTAAGACTATTCTTCATCCAGCGAGGAGTTCTCTTCGTTGCAAACCGTAATCAATACATAAAAAAGGGAGAGAACTAGACTTCCTAGTCGCGCCGGCTACTGAGCAAGACTTTCAATGAGTTTCCAAAAGTAGCATTATTGAAACTCAGTAAAAATCGAATCGCCTGTTTATGGGAAAAGCATGACGTGGTAAAAGTTCATAAGAGCATAAGAAGAAACATCAGGAATAAATATTATCGTTGGATTTTTTTTTTTTTAAATTTCAGACCAAACTCGGCATAAGCAAAAAGCAGAAGGAAGTCTCGAGCATGGTCGCCAAATGGCAGAAAGCTCAAAGCTACGAGGATAACGATTAAGTAAACACGCGTATTGTGTAAGGAAAGGATAATATACAAATTGCAATTGCTATATTCTTTTACTTTGAATTATCGCGAACGATTTGCAGTACGGCATCTTCCCCGGACCGACAAATTGAACGACTCAAGGGACAATGTGTATCTTCCTATTCGAAAATTTTATTCGATCATAATGGATAATACGATTGTGTACTGTAATTTGCGTGAATTATAAATTGTTGATAGTAAAACGAAGAAAATCTGATTTTTTTTCTTGCAAAACGGATACCCCGATTTATCGTATCAATCGTTTAAAATTTATTTTTTTTTGTGCGTTTTTTCTCAAAACTATGTTTTATAAAATGGTGTAAGTCGTATCTCGAAATCTATACGTCCGAGTCACATTAAATTCGAACAGAGAATTATAATATTTTCTATTGTATGACCGGATGACTTTTTTTTCGATTTGTTCAATGACAAATTGTTAAAGATATTGTTTTTTTTATCGAAAATCGAAGGACACGAAATGTGCCATTATTCTACAATTTGTCGCAACAGGGTCTCCGACTATGAAATGAACAGATACGATTTGATCAATATATGCGATTTATTGATACAATGTAAATATAAAGCATGATGGAATTAAGCGACAAGGGCGCTGGCGGTCGAGCTCTCGTATTTCCAGTTGGGAGCGAGCGTACCCTTGGATTTGTAATAGCGTCCCAGCCTGTGAATCCTCGACTCTACCAGAATCAAGCGGAATTTGCTGTCTGTGTCCTTGCGATTGCGCTCCAAGTGCTTGCGTATCTTCACCGCCTTTTTGATCAGATAGTACAGATCTTCTGGTAGGTCCGGGGCAAGACCCATGCTCTTCACGATTCTGAGAATCTTGTTACCCGTGCGGAAACGAACCTGGGCGACGCCATGAGAGTCACGAAGTATCACGCCTGAAAAATGAGAGTCACGATTCGTTAGCTTCGAAGAAACAAAGAGAAAATAAAACGCATCGTTTATAACTTTGGGAGGTAACTCTCTTACCAATTTGCGAAGGAGTATGACCCTTCTTCGCGAATTTGTAGATAAGATCTTTGCAATCGTCGGGCGTGAGTTTGAGCCAGGTAGGGACGCTGCGTCTGTACGGTAGCGCGGACTGGGATATACCCTTTCTGAAATAGAAAATGCGATTAGTTCATTCGATCGGAAAAATCGACGATCCGTTAGTGTCACGAGCGCGGATACACGTATATTTCTCAGCATTGTCTGCCAAAAGTGAGGTTAAAATTGCGAGTAAACGGGAAAACGTCAAACGAATTTAGGTTATAAAGAAAAAAAAAGAAACGGCAGTGAATTAAATTCCGTAATTGACTCAATACATTTAGGATATTTATCGATGCACGTCACTAAATGTGCGAAATTGCGAAGTTACGATCTGGCAACACGAGAACGCGTGGTCAACGGAGACCCACGTTGCGAGCCGTGATGATAAACACCATCGAGAACAAAGCCCAACAACGAACCACGATAAAAAAAAACAATACCGTAAGAAAATCGGCGTTTTTTTTTAGATCAATTATAGCTCGATATTATAGTGTTAAAAGATGTAAAACTAATAATTTGTTACCCTGGAGCGTGCATACGACCCATGGCGGCGAGTTATTCTCTTCCAAAAGACACTAGCGTAGCGGTGTCCGCGACAGGAACCAGAAACAAAATGGACGTCGACGAAGTTCCGGAGATCCGAGCCGGATTAAAGTCACTCCGCCGGGACTCTAATCAAATAGACAAAAAAGCCGTTGAAACTTTTTATGGTTAATTTATTGCGGTTGATCAAAGATACGAGTAATACGTCTGTCAATCGGAATATTGAATTTGTGAAAAGGAAAAAATCTCCGCCTTGCATTAGGGCACTAAAAATTGTGCATAACACAATGGTAAGTGAATTTTTTATTGCAACGTGACATTTTTTTTTAATAAGCAAGAAAATAGAATGAAGATCCAGGGTCGTCAAGCGACAAGCATATTTTATTAAGTCAACATGTGTGAAGTAGCTGCGAATAAAAATCGTAAGTATATCGTGCAAAAATCGAGCGGATTTTTTCAAATTTCATATCAGATTTAAACAATTGCCAAAAGAGACCGCATGAAAAATGCAAGAAAACATTGCCACGCGTCTCTATGATGACGAGCCGGTCACCCTTATCGCGTGGGCTAATTTATTTCGTGCGGACGGACGGAACGCCGCCAGTGGTAAAAAAAATTAGCTGTCTTAAGGTAGTAGTCTCGCCAAGGCGTTTTTTCTACAGATTTTTTTTTTCAATTTTGAGGACTCATTCAGGACACTATCAAATGATGACCTACAAAATTTGAAAAGGATCCACCGTTCCGTTTTCGAGATATTGGCAATCAAAGATTTCATGGTTTTCCACGTGTTCTTATGGGGAGCGGTGGAAAATTTCACATTTCATGCAATAACTTCGAAACTTTTTTACAGATTGTTTTTTTTTATTCTCAATTACAAAGGAACATGTGACGAAGTGGGTAAAAAAAATCATGAACTTTGAGCGTCTAGTTTCAGAGATACAGCGATTTAAATTAACAAATGTCTAGCGACGCTAACGCCACGAAGCGACTGGAGCAGACTAGAACTAGATTACAGTAGTGTGTGTGCATATCCGTATACGCAGAGTATCGTATTATAGATTAGTAGCCGGAATGGATAGTCCCCGATCTTACATACAGGCTGGAAACTCCAGCGTTTTTTAGTGGTGGGGGGCATCCTCGATATGAGGGAAAAAAACATAGTTCCCTATTTATCTGCAAGAGGCGCCGTCAGTTAGCGGTTAGTAGATATATATATACAGCAATCACCGTGACAGCGCTGTCTATTGAATCGAAAAAAGCTGCACACGTGCGTGGTCCCGAATTGTGACAAAAATAAATTTAAAAACGATAATAAATATTTATGTTCAAAGTTCCAAAAAATGAAGAATTGCAACGAAAATGGGAGGTCGTTATTCCCGGTATTGAATCCCTAACGACATTACAACACGTTTGCGAACGTCATTTCGAGCCACGATACATCGTGCGAAATTTGGTGAAGCGGGGTCCAGATGGACGAATTCTCATCGATGTAAGTATAAATGTAGTGAAAGGAACAATAATTCAAGTAATAACATATACGAAAGGCAGTACAATGAGAAAAAAAATCAATTAATGTGGGAATTGAATTTGCCAATTGGGTGACAGACACTCCACTACTTCGCTATTTATCATTACTTAGAAAGTATAATTTACTGTCTGAGAACTCAACGGCCCCTGCTTGATGTTTACGGATGCCGATAATTAATAACGTAAGGGATTTTTTAAATAACAAATAATTGTTATTCTCATCGTAGGATCAGTACTGAGAAAATTAAATATTTTCCATTTATATCGTTCTTGAAGATATGGTTTATTTAAAACAAAACCGCGCCATAACAGGCTGTTCGAACTTACTGTTGATTGGCTAACTTCTAAGTAGCAGTGCTTTATGTGGCAGAATCGCGAACCACCGCTTCGCCTCATTATCTGACCCGCCCCCACTCCAGAAGTTTCCGACCTCCTGTATGCAAGACCGTGGGATAGTCTGACACAACAATGAGGGTTAGGTAAACATATTAGACGTTTTAATCATTACTTTATAAGTTTTTACATCCCGATAAGATGTACAACCGACATTATAAGAATATTTCGCAATATTTCGAAGCTTTCATCGATTGAGCGGAGAATAAACTTTTCAACGTGACTGTGGCTGGACTGCTACCTTAAGGACATGGCTCACATGTCCGGTCGTCAAAAATCCTACGGCCAAGTGTTCTAGACCACGGTCTTACATACAGGTCTGGAAACTCCGTCGGATGGGGGGGATCGCTTACTAACGAAATTTTTTTAATGCACTGGCCGCTAGGAGCACTGCTATCTTAAGAGTTGGTGGCGCAGTGTGGTACGGGGGCAGACGGAGGTATTGAAAAAAGACAGAGCTAATCGCCGCAATACTCTGCATCCGCCTATCTCCGTAACACCTCTTTTCAATTATTGGTTCTGCAGTATATATATATATATATATATATATATATATATATATATATATATATATATATTGGTGGTATATCTACCAATATAGCTAATTATAATGAATAAAATTAAGCGGTGAACCAATCCAACAAGCCGCCAAATCTAATTAAACCCCAAGCGTGGCTATAACTTAAATATTAGAAAACTGTCTTATTCATGCAATGATAATCGTAGTCGCACGGATAGGGTGCTGAGCTACCGTTTTGAAGGAGCCGAATTCGATCCCCGAAGAGTGGGCTTTTTCTTTTGCATTTGCATAGGTTTCTGGTTATGTATTAATTATTTATACACATTGTATTGTTTTTGTATGTCATTATTTTCTTTCTCTCAAATAAAAATTCTAATTAATTTTTAAATAAATGTTTTTATTTTTTTACCGGTTTTTTGGTCGTTGGTAAAGGTTTCGAACTATGGGTAAATAACAAAATGATGAAATCATTTATACCACGTCGCATTTTATTTTTACAACACGCGAAATAACGAGTGCTTCGATAATTCAATTCTGCTTCCAGTTTTGCACCCCGGCACAATACAGATTCTCGGCATTTTTTCACTTTCGATAAGTCAATAGCACAGGAAATCCACTAATGAGTCGCTTTTGTTTACAAAATTATTTTTGGTGGTTATGTTCAACTGGGGGCAAGATTTCAGCGCCGCGTAGTGTCAATTCTCAACGAATATTTTCGTTCGTAAGCGGCCTACCCCCACCATGCGAATTCTGGCAGAGTTTCCAGACCTGTATGTAAAACCGTGTTCTAGACTGATCACATTATAATAATCATGTCACCCAAAAACTAAATGATTCGTCTATACTGTTTATTAGTTATTGACATTTTTGTAAATGAAAACGATCAGTTTTTCCCCCACCGACGAAACGTAAAGGCGAAGTGTGTCAACGTCGTATGAGTGCTAAATGGCGCGTGTATTTGAATATCGCTAATCGCCGTAACACGGCAATACCTTCAATAAAATGCATTTTTAAAGAGAAGTAATATATTGTATTATTGACACTTGACATTTATCGATTAGAATTGATTCGGTTTAATAAAGAAATGTAAATGTTTTTTTCTTCAATGGGCTGGGTGAATTTCTGCACTCGCTGATACTCGTGGTAACAAAATAAGTGTCGCAAATACTGAAAAAACAAACTCGCAATACAAGCAGCACGCTGACGCCAAATTTATCAAATTTTCTTAAATATAGAATAATCAATGAATAACATTTAAAACGTGTTATTAATACGTTTGTGTAAAAATAATCATAATTTTAAATGCAGGACTCGAAGTTTATTACATGGACCAAGCAATAGAGATTTTGAGCGTGACAAAAATATTAGCAGGATACCGACTGTGCCATCACACGAAAGACCGTAGTCTTTCTGTTCGTAATACATCTGCAAATTTTTTATCGCTCGTTCACCCTGCTTATATAATGTAAAATCTGCAATTTAAAAATATTTTATTTGCAATTGTTACCGTTCGAGTCAAAATTATCCAGTTCTATAGACAAACATCCCCCGAACTCGGTAAATTTTTTATTCTGACTTATGTGAAGAGTGACCTATGTGACGTTTTTTTAATTAAAAAAAAATTGAACCGTCAAATATATGATTTGTCTGAGTGCTTTCTGTAAAATGTGTAATTAAAAAAAAGAATTATGATACGCTAAAGGTTAATATAGATTCTTTTTTTAATTGTAGCATTCGTATTTTATCGATTGCTCGAATATGCGACTTGCATAGCCGGTCTATGCAAGTCACGGATTCGAGCGGTCGTAGGCACGACTTGCAAACCCGCCTATGCAAGTTGCGGAATTCGAGCGGTCGAAGGCACGACTTGCATACCCGGACTATGCAAGTCGCGGATTCGAGTGTTCGAAAAATACGAATGCTACAATAAAAAAAGTAATTATGATTTGACTAAATTTAATAATATAACAAAGAAATTAATATAACAAGAAGTGGGTCGAAGGAGTGGACAAGTGGAGAAAGGGAAGAGAAGGGGACAGTCTGAGAGAATGGTGGATTGAGACTCTGAAAGGAGGGATAGTTAAGGAAATATGCTATTACACGAAATATTTCGGAAGGTTAGCAAGGGAAGAATCAGCGACCGCGGGGTACAGTCAAACAACAGACTAGCAGTCACTGGGGAACCCGGAGCGGGTGAAAAAGAGAAAAAAGTGAAAGCGTAGCTATAAGAAAGAGATATAAACTATAAGGGATCGATTAAAACAATATTTTATCTATTTATTTTTATTCTTTAGGTGTAAGAAAAATTAGGCGTAAGGTTTAAATGTAAACATAAAGGATGTAAGCAAACGAGGGAAATGTAAGAAGCGCAAAGCGTATACAATGAGGAAATAAATACAATACAAACAAAGAAATTAATATTTTATTTCAATGTATGCAATTCTTAACGTACATTTATAACATTTTTTTCATATATTTAATACATCTTCCAAATGTTAAATCGTTCGTTCACGCTGTTCCTATAATGTCAAATCTGCAATTAAAAAATATTTCGAGTTACTTTTTTTAATTGACAAAAATTGAACCGTAAAATATATGATTTGTCTGAGTATTTTATGTAAAATTTATAATAAAAAAAAAATAATTATGATACGCAAAAGGTTAATATAGATCTTTTTTTGAATTGTAGCATTCATATTTTTTCGATCACTCGAATACGCGACTTGCATACCCGGCCTATGCAAGTTGCGGATTCGAGCGATCGAAAAATGCGCATGCTACAATAGAGAAATAATTATGATTTGACTAAATTTAATAATACAACAAAGAAATTAATATTTTATTTCAATGTATGCAATTCTTAACGTATACTTAGACCCGTGAACGGCGAAGGAAAATGAATGCGTATTTGACAAGGCGAAAGGCTGTTCCACTTCCACTGCTCCGTTGTCTCCCACGATGACGTTAATTGAAAAGAGAGACGAGTACTCCCGGCATATCTCTGTCCTTTATGTGTTAGCTTCAGTGCCTCTTATGGGAGCGCTCAGTCTATCCTAAAGTCTATGATCGCGGTACTACCATCAGAAAAATATGATACCTGCCTTTTTCTCCCACCCTCTTCTCTTTTATCCTCGTCAAGTTGCTTATATGCTGGTGGAATATTTATTCAATATCTTAATTTGTTAATTTGTTGTCATCATGAGGGTTAACCTAAATTGAATGACAAATACATCAATAGTAACTAGAATGAAAACTGTAAATCCAAACATCAAGCTGTAACTGAACTTAGATAGAAATAACAATGTTTTCAGTTGGTTTTTTTTAATCTTGTAGTAAAACAGGCTCATTGTTATAACTGGATTATAAGATAGGAAAGTAGGATTGAAAGGTGATGGAAATCAATAGTACGTTCGATGAAAGAACGTTTTATTTGTTTTCGAACAGATTTGATATACGTTTTACCATTATTTTCGGGAATTGCTGTATTTTTTAAATCGTGAAATGCCGCATGAGCTCAATCAACTCGATGCAGCTAGGAATTCACATTTTTCTGCCTTTTCAAAAGAAAAACGTCTCAAAATCGTATACCGATGTTTTTTCTTTTACGTAATGTCAGCTCCGTTACCACATCCACGAAACGGGGCTATCAAAATATAAACAGAAAACAAGGGCCTGGCATACGCATGCCCAAATCTCTGACCCACTGAGTACTACTAACGTCGGTGTTAATTCTGGCACGCGTTTTGGATCCGAGTGCCCAGACCTGTGTGGAAGGCCGTGCTCAATTCTATTCACGTCGGTAAAAGAGATGAAAGATAACTTGCTGAATTGCTATAATGATGCGAAGATTGATACTACAACAGTAAGACCACCGCCTGATTCCAAACTTCCAATTCCAAAAATGGTCGAAATAAGTGCTCCACTCTTCGTGCGTTGCGATAAAACTGACCGAATATGCTATGTATAGACATAATCGATTTGCGTACTTGACAAATGAAGTCCCTAAGCCTAATTTATTGAAGTTCGAAAAAGATACCGTGCGGATATATTTCTAGTGATATACGATATAACTAGAAGAATCTTTTATCGGTATGTTTTTTAATCTCTAATAAGTTAACCGAATTAATAAATTAGCGTATGCGTTTAGTTTCCTAATTTGCAGCGGTGAGGTTTTTCTTTTTACAATTTTATTATGATAATATTGAAATTGTTAGAGGAAATGTTAGCATATTGAAATCGTAAAAGGAAACATTACCACGTTGAAACATTAAAAGCAAATATTACAAAATTGTAAACGAAAAAAAATTTGCGCAGCAGAGGAAAACAAAAAGCGTATAATACAAACGCAATTGTTAGAACTATTAAGGGGTAACATCACTGTAGAATTTTCAAAAAAATTATTTTTTTTATTGGCTTAAGGGATGCTTCGAACCATCTAGAATAAAGGAAAAAAGTGTGGTACCTGTAAAAAAAAGGTCCACACACGGGTCAGCCACTGCCCGGTGGCAGTGAGTTCCCTCCGTGTTGTAATGCTCGAAAAATGTTTACTTTATTTGCTACTTCATAGGATTTTCTTTTCACAACTTAATCACGATCGCAATCATCATCCGAATCACAAATCACACATACGCACGTGCAATAAATCTTTTTTTTTCTTCCATAAAATTGGCCAGAAGTGTGCACACTTCTATTATTCGGGTCGTGTTTCGTATAAGGGGTGACGACCCTAAAGTCGTTCAGATGAGAATTTAATCCCCCGGATACTGACTGTACAAAGCTGAAGGAGGCGAATTCTGGGAGATATCTTTCAGATCATGTTGTCAAAAAAAAAAAATCTGGAAGCGAAGAAATCGGACATGAGGTGCCTATGTTTCATCGTCAAACGTCACTTCGGATTTAACGGCCCAGTGCTTCCGTCATTGCTCGCGGTAGATCCAATTCGCAGATTCCGTACATTTCTTCCTTCAAGTTCAGAAACTTTGACGTTTCAACCCACTCGTACAATGTTTCTCCAGATCTTTGGGGAAAGAAACAAAAGGCAATTCAAAATCTCGATCGCGCTAGTAAAAAGTTACGTGACGAATTATCGTACAATGAATCAATGAATAAACACTTACGGTCCAAGTTGGGATTTCTCGGTGAAGCATAAGTCAGGGATAACATGGAAGTATAATTTGGTTATGAAACGATTGAGGATCGTCGCTGTGGACATCAGACAATCGTAAAATTTCCGGTCGCAATCACAATGAGATCTCGTGAAGGGATCTTTATTTTCCAGACCATAATTCGTCGTTCGGGCTGCGATATTTTTTGGGCACAAATCATGCTCCCTGCAGCACACGTCAGTATTTGCAAAATAGCCAAGATCATTGATGTCTCTAGCGCGGTTACCGTCTCCGCACCAATTGGTTCCTTCACGTTGAAACATATTCGATGAATAATTTATTATTACGGCTTACTTGTCAATTCATCATAATTCATTGTTTCGATTCGATGATAAATTCTTATATGCTATTGCTACCATGTAAACTTTGATTTACAGGTAGTCCACACTTGCCTGGGAAAAGGAATCTTAAAGGATGACCCTGAACCGCTCCGGTCGATGTTCCCGACTGAGACTGAGCACTGGACCTTGAGGGACCACAAGCGAAGCCAAAGAGCAACACGATTAAAATTTTGGCGAACATGATTTTTTTTTTATCGTAATACACTTATCGGCTGTAACCGTTCAAATGCGAACACAAACGCTGTCAAACAGCATATATATATAGAGCGTGTAAAGTGCTCGTTATCATTTCTCTTGATCGCGCCACTTGTCCAACCGCCAAAAATTCAAAGAAAAAAAAAAGATGTTGCATAAATTATCACCACAGGAAAAGTTAATTCACTAGCGTGAAAACATGTGGAAGTATTACACAAGGTTTTAAATGTCCCATACATTCATGATCGACTTTGTTGTTGAAATTACATTGCGATCTGAAATTGAATTGCGATTTACATTTACGGCCCTTATCTTGAGGAAACTACAGTGAAGAATTCGGCGAATTTCCAAGCTCGGCTTTGCTTTGTAAAGAGATCACGTGTCTCCCTTTTGAAAGGAATTGTTTGGGGATTTTTAGTGACACGCTTGAAACAAGAACATTTTGCTCGGTCTGAATACCTTCACGTATTTTGAAACAATCCTTTGTGGCACGGGACTTTACTGGATGCCGATAGCCATTGAAGCAGAGAAAACAATCCTATCCTCGGGATTTTATGAATTAAATACAATACTTAATTCGAGAGTGAATCACTCTCGAATTTATCGTTTGAATCCCTTAAGTATTGGTTTTTCATTAATCGCAAACCATCGAAATTGTATGAAACTCCTATAGATTATTTTTTAAATTATATTCCGTCTATAATCAGCTGAAAAAAAGCAAAAATCGCATGTTTGAGTTGAAGTCTTTTTATGAGAAAAGGAAGCTAATAAGAGTACTCGTTCATTCAGTGAAGGCTTATGGAATGCGTGATGAAGCCCAAGAAGATTCACTCTTCAAGGAAAAACTGTATACATGCGAATCGACAAACACTATACTTACCGTAGTAGGTCCACATTGGCTGACACGAAAAGCCTACATTCCATTAGCCATTGTTGTTCGGTTATGGGTTTTTTTCTTCGTGGGCAAGGTGATGGAAAAGACAACACAATACCGTAGGATGTCGTCAAAATGATTTTCAGAGAAGCTTCAATATGTTCGCAGGGCCTAATACTTTTTTTGCTCTTACTTTTAATTGCCCTTGCGACCAATTTGCCCGAGTGCTTCAGCTGCTATCGCCATGCTACATCTTTATCTTTTTCTTTACAGACGAGTAATCTAGAATTTTACATACACTTTGCAAACGGTAAACTGTCGTAATTCGTCACTCGATATGGGATATCACGAAACTAATAAGGAAAAACTTTTGAGAAACTCGAAAATGGAACACATGTGTCCATCTGTACAAATATTCGTATAGAGACATCGCATAATGATACCTATCGACGAGGAAACTATTTTTAAAGTTTAAGAGGGAAAAAAGCAGGTAATCGTTTTATCGATAAATATCTTACGATGTTTTCAAGCGCATACTCAATTTTATAGATTAAGACGAAACTAAGATCGTCGCAAAAAAATATACATTTTTTTCCCGATTTTTATTATTATTTTTACGAGCATCTGTCAGTTGCTGATATTCAAGACTCTCGGAGAAAGAATGTGGAATTCGATATACTACAATTTGTCCATGTGCAGGATGAAACTTGCAAATTTCTGGCCACGCTAGTGCGAAAGAACAAGAATAATCTCAAATGTGGAGCGATTCAATAAGGCATTATGTTATCTTTATTACAACAAATGAGTACAAAAAGGTGTAATTTCATTATTTTGTTTCGTTTATCGTAAATATGTGTTGTAACATATGAAATCAATATTTTATGACGTTTCTTCCGATGATCGATCAATTCGACCGGTTACTGATCGGTCCTATGATGTAATCTTCTAACGGATCGATTTCCAGTTCAGGTTCCAAAAGCGCCATCATTTGATACATTTTCTTCAATTCGTTCCGGGTGGGGAGCCATACAGTACCGTCCACCCATTCGTATACCTTGTCGCACGACCTTTGCAGCAACGAAAAATATATATATATTAGCTGTTCTACAAACACTGCCACTTTATTTCAAGACTAGAGCTTTTGCACACGTTGAATATTAGCTACGAAGAGGTGAGATCCAAAGTTTGCGCTGCGGTAAATAAATCATCAAATGCTCCCGATTGTTTTTCTTTTCAATTCAATAGTTGGGCGTTTACTTGGATTAGAGAACAACTGGACTTTTGTTCTAATCGGAGATACAACTTTCTGCACACCAACATGCACATAACGAGACTTACGTTCGAACATTTTTAATTTGTGTCGTATATTATTCCTGCAGAAAAACAATTGCGTTTTGGTTTATCGAACTCATGATCATCCGGACTAGGTTCAGTCCACAGTCTTACAAACAGGCCTTGAAACAACGGTAGTGTTTCATAACATCCACGGAAAGTGGATGTTATGTGCGGAGGAGACAGCAATGTCAATGAGTCCTCAAAATAAACAAAATCCATAGAAAAACGCCTTGGCGAGACTACTGCCTTAAGGGGTGAGGGCTAGTCAGCATTTTCAAAAAACCGTTTTTTTTTGCAATTTCTTAAAGTACAGCATTTCAAAAGTATTCTCTGATAATTTTAGACAAATCGGAGCATTATTCATGAAGATATACAACTTTGATTAAACACGATTCGTTTCAAACACGATTACAATGCCTTGCCAACGAATGTATTAGCTGCAATAAAGCCTATTTACGAAGATCTTACAAAAGACGAATTACTACAAAGATGTATAGGAGAATTTACGCAAAATAGTAATGAAAGTTTTAACCAGAGCGTTTGGAAGGTCATCCCAAAAACGTTACCTGCCAGCTTCACCACTGTTAGCATAGCAGCCAACATTGCTACCTGCACCTTCAACGAAGGTTCCTATGGCTTGTTAGCAGTTTTTGATGCTATGGGGATTAAATTAGGACCAAACGCCCACAATTTTGCCACAAAGGAGGACTCTGTTCGAGTTGAAGTGGCTAACCGACGTTCGGCGGAAAACACTCGAGAGGCCAGAGTAGTTCGACGACGGAAGAAAATCGCTTCTACTGCGACTGCTAAGGCGAAGGAAGGGTCACTTTATGGTGCCGGAATAGATGATTCAATGTAAGTCCAAAAATAATTTCTTTATTTGCATGTAAATTGTACTTAAAACTTTAAACGCGTTTTCCTCGAAAGCACGTTGTCAAATTCGGTGATCATTGTAACTCCAGAACGGCTTGACCGATCGTTTTTAAATTTGTATCACTTATTCTATACATAATTTTCCCCTGAATGGACGAAGGATTTTTATCGGCTGTGAATAGTTTTTTTTTATAACTGAAAATATGAGTGAAATTTTGGTCGAAAAACAAGTTTTTACTTTGAACATTTGCCATTTTGTGAAAATTCGAAATTTTCATTAACCCTTCGTCCACCCTGGGCCCAGTATGATTTACTAATGATCCCCGTTAATTTTTTTGGTTTCAGATGATCCAGTGATGAGCAGCAGTGATCATCGCGAAACACCTTTTTTTCTGGACCCCTCGCAGACTGACTGCATCTCGCTTATTTATCATTATTTTTCAATGAAAATTTTACTGTAGCTACTAGAAATATTGATTATTCATATGGGAAAATATTTTTCACTAAATAATAAAACCTGTAAAAGAAAATCCCGAAAAAGCGTTTTTGTCGACGTTACAAGTAGCCCTCACCCCTTAAGAAATTGGGACTAAATTCAACGTGTATCCACACCAGTATATGAAATATCAAAATACAAGATCGTATTACCGCCAAACTTATCGCAATGATAAAGCATTTTCTTAAACTTACGTGCCCGTGGGACATGTTTTCTCGCGGAAGCATTTTTTCCCAACAAAGTTGAAATATATTTCTCCAATCGTGCGGCTCATTCTGGTCGAGACGTCGGTTAAACAATCGAAAAATCGTTTGTCGCAATCGCAATGAGAACGCGTAAATACATCTGGATTTTCAAGGTCGTATTTGATTTTTCTTCCTCCAATGTTCATCGGACACTTGTCGTGTTCGCGACAGCACTTGTCGGTTTCACGATAATATCCCAGTTCCTCGTCGTTAGAGGCTCTATCTCCGTTTCCGCACCATTTCGTACCTTTTTTCAATCGAATAATAAAAATAATGATAACAATCCTTGCATCGAAAAACCAGCTGTGGTTTTAAATTCTGGTCTACGTTTTTTAAGGCAATAATTACGTTACGTTGCATGATATTAGAATAAAAATATCTTTTTTTCCGATTAATTCATTTCGATGATTCTGTATTTGTCGCAGTAGAACATTTCTTCGACAAAAATTACTGTAGAAAATTAAAAATCACACCTCAGAGTTTTCGAGCAGTAATTCACTAAAGTACTCTTAAGATTTTGTGAGTTCACTTACCAGGAGCGATTTGCCGCAAGACTCTATCATGAATGTCTTCACCGCCAGTTTTCTCGTAACGCTTGATACTTTGAGCGTTGGACCACGGGGATCCAGCAACGATGCAAAAAACTGCAAGAGTCGAAACTTTGTACGGCATGATCGGTGAACGCGGAGAACTCGCGTCCAGAAACGTTCGAGTTTGTAGGACGATTCATCTCGCGTGGTACGCTTTGAATCAAATATCAAAGCGTTATTGCAAATATTTGTAGGCTGCGTCATCACGCCATCTGTCATTCTCATTGGCCCCGATTTCCAGCTCCACCTACTTCGATTACTCACCCGTAGGAACGAGCTCTTTCATATATGATTGCGATAATGATTGACGATCGGTACAAAGAGCACCTCAGTGGCATAGAGAGTACACGGGGGTCCGAACGTCTAGGCAAAAATGCTGAAAAACCGTCCCATCGGTTGTGATATTCAGTAGTGCTGACTCTTGCGACTATAACTATTGACATAGCTATAAAGTGCAGTATTATATATAATCGATCTTCAAAAGGACGTATGTACTATGTACGTTTACGAAATTGCTGAATGACTTTGTTCGATTCGACTGACCCACGAGTGTGTTGAATAATTTCTAGTCGTGCGATCGTTCGGAAAATCAGTGTAAATTATTAGGGACGTATGAATGAACGGATGAATATGTAAATAAAATCCATAGGAACATATCACATTGCATTGGTAAAATGTCATTAGATTTTCGATTAAACGACGCGTTTTTTACGCGACGTGGACGCGGAGTTCAAAAACGACCAGTAGAAGGTTATCTTACTGTATGAAGAGTCGCGACGGATTTATCAAGAGTTCCAAACTATATTGCGGGTTTGTCGAGAATTCCACATTTTCTTTATTACTTGGCGTCTAGACGCTGCAGTCTCTTGATATGTATATACGGGATGACGTGAAAAGTGATGTCCAAAAGAAAAATCTAACTACCTCGTATCAATACCTATTCGAATCACTTCTATGTATGTTCGATCTTTTCTAGTTCTTTTTTTAACTTTCGAGAAAAAAGCATTCGTCAATTTTTTTTCGACTTTTTCTATAGCGTAGATTTTATTTGTTTATCTATTCATCTTTTCTGAATGCACTTTCCTCATAGGCGTTTCTAAGAGTAATTGAGCATCATTTATACTGGTATAAATATATTTTTTTTATCCTCGAACTCTAGTGACTGATCCTATCCAAATTATTTTTAAAACTTTCTATAAAAATCTAACTCATTTACGATATTCCTTTGCTTAACGGTATTCATTTATTGCTTACCAGTGCACTTCTTAACGGTAAGACGAGTAAAAAAAATCGCGCGGATAGTACATGCAGAAAAGAGAAGAATACTGGAATTAGTATTACTACCTAGCCGAACATTAACTTGCGTGCCGACTTCTAATCGGAAGGCATTCTTACCAAGTTTCCCATGATAACGCATTTGAGCAGTTAAAAAAAATGTTCGTTTTTTTTTATTTAGAATTGATCTTTTGTGATAATTAAACAGAATGTCAAAAGAGTTTTTCTTTGAAATAATTCTAAAGATAATTGTTAATAGTTTTTATATCACGATAATTCGAATTGAAGATGTTGCCGCGAAATGCCACGTTATCGGCGCTGGCGCTTGTGACGTCATCGTTCGAACGCGACCGAATAGGCTATGCGTACGGCTTACACGCAAGTGTACACACAAATGTGAAATTTGGTGTCATTTTACATCTGACAACATCTCGAGCGTTCTGAAAAAGTCGAAAACTAGTTAAATTTTCGGGCAACGATGTGTGAAAGTGAATTTGTGAAAGCAAATTCGAGTACCTTACCGATCGTGGATTACTTAAAAATTTTAGGTTAGGAGAGGCTTAAGGCCTTAGGTCACTCTAGAAGCCAAAAAAAAGAGCATATATTGTGATTTCTTTTCACCGAAACTATAAAATAAATCGAAATTACAAAACAGGGGTTTTATTATACACGTAATTGACTATACAAAATTATTTTTTCAGAGCGATACATATCAAAATGGCGACTGTGCAGCATTTTTCCGATGACGCCTTTATTTCTGGAAGGTCAACGGCCGGACCAACAGCTCCTATAATTTTTCAGTTATGATGAGACACTAAAGTTTTTTTCCATTATATATAAGAATAGCTATAGAAGTACGTAGGATTTTTTACTATATTGTTTTTTGTCAAAATGGCGCATTTATAAAACAAAAAGTTTAAAATGCCATGAGAAAATCGTCAGAAAATTGTTTATAAAAAAGGAACTATGCAATATATTTTTTAAAAAACCCTACGTAGTGCCTCAGAAAATGTAATTCTAAATATACAGTTAAGATTTCAAGTAAATCGGTTGAAATTTGTTTGAGTTATGAGTCCGGCCGACTTGAAAAATGTAGTGAGATAAACGCGATTGAAGTTGGTAGAAAGTCAGACCTTTTTCTGCGATGCCTGCATACAGTTGGCCTTCCAGATTAGTGTCCTGGTCCTGCATTTATTTCTGTGCAATTTTAAGACGATCCGTGACTCTTTTATAGCTTCAGACAGTGATCTCTCTGCAAGCTTTATGCGCTGTTCGTCCACCTCCAGGCATTTATTGTAGCTCTTTGGGCCGATGTTCAAGTCCATTGCTTGCATTATGTGCAAGATTGAAGAAAAACCGTCATTTTACACGCAAACCGCAATATCTGTCGCTATATCCAACACAGTTTTACCACTGTCAATTGATTTTGGGGCCAAGGCCCACACAGCCGAATTGAAACTTTCGTTACTGTTCTGTGTGAAACCGCCGATGTATCGAGTAAGAATATCATCACTGGTTTTAGTACTTTAGTATCCCTTGCCGTATACCTGCTCCAGTCTCCCAAATTACAGCCCACCACGGCGCTCATAAAAGGTGCTTGTTGCCGATCAAGAAGGGTTGCGCTAGAATTCGAAAATCGAGTACTCAGAGATTTTTCACACCTACAATCTTTTGGAATATAATTTTGTAGATACTAAGGTACCTTTTTAACAAAAAAAAAATCGATTTTTGGAAAATCCTAAAGTGGCCTAAAGCTTTAATAAATTGTATCAGTTATTGTCGCTACACGTATCATAAGCATTTAGCGAAAGACGTATTAAAAAATATATATTTCAATACAGTTTATGCTGTAATATGTTTCACTGACATCAAAGTGGTCTTCACATAAAAAATAAGTCGACGATATTTTCGAGTTGAAACGTCGTGCTGCATCGAAAAAATCATTCAATAACCCATTTGAAACTCAGTGAACTAAAGCCATCTGTATGTCCGCACAGGTTTTCCATAGTTTCCCTTGATCCTTGTGCAAACTGCGATGCAGAAGTGCATCAAGATCTTCCTTAACACTCCGATGTAGTGACGCATTGCCATCTAGGCTAACCCCATGCTACAAGCCTAGGGCGACACTTTGTCCGATTTTTTTTCGAAGTCCTTTTTTCTGGAAAACTGCGTTTTCACTGCATTTTCAACGAGAGAACGACACGCATCCGAACCTAAATTCGCCCGGGTACAGTCAGATCCTGCCCAACGCGCCTGAGCGTTCATTTTTGCAATAACGCAGAGTTAATAACAATGTGTCATCGATCACATCACAAGAGCGCCTTACTGCTCTTGCTACCTTGCTTATCGAAGCCGAAGTGATAAGGAATATAAAGTTCGACAACCCTGTAACAGAGTCCACACGGTCAAAATCTCGCAGAGGTTATTTCGGTTGAAGCGGCTCCGTCATGAACGTCTTACCTACAGAAAAAAAAATTATTTTCAAGTGTATCATGGATAAAGTACTCATATTCACGTATGCAAAGTTTCACATAAGGTCAACGACTAAATAAGAGAGATACAAATTGTTGAACTTAGGATTTCTAACACAGGGCGTATGGACCACGGTCTTACATACAGGTCTGGAAACTCTGCCAGAATTCGTATGGTGGGGGTAGGCCGCTTACGGACGAAAATATTCGTCGAGAATTGACACTACGCGGCGCTGAAATCTTGCCCCCAGTTGAACATAACCACCAAAAATAATTTTGTAAACAAAAGCGACTCATTAGTGGATTTCCTGTGCTATTGACTTATCGAAAGTGAAAAAATGCCGAGAATCTGTGTTGTGCCGGGGTGCAAAACTGGAAGCAGAATTGAATTATCGAAGCGTTATTTCGTTATTTCGCGTGTTGTAATAATAAAATGCGACGTGGTATAAATGATTTCATCATTTTGTTATTTACCCATAGTTCGAAACCTTTACCAACGACCAAAAAACCGATAAAAAAATAAAAACATTTATTTAAAAATTAATTAGAATTTTTATTTGAGAGAAAGAAAATAATGACATACAAAAACAATACAATGTGTATAAATAATTAATACATGACCAGAAACCTATGCAGATGCAAAAAAAAAGCCCACTCTTCGGGGATCGAACTCGGCTCCTTCAAAACGGTAGCTCAGCACCCTATCCGTGCGACTACGATTATCCTTACATGAATAAGACAGTTTTCTAATATATAAGTTATAGCCACGCTTGGGGTTTAATTAGATTTCGCGGCTTGTTGGGTTAGTTCACCGCTTCATTGTATTCATTATAATTAGCTATATTGGTAGATATACCACCTATATATATATATATATATATATATATATATATATATATATATATATATATATATATATATGTGTGTGTATATATATATATATATATATATATATATATATATATACTGCAGAACCAATAATTGAAATGAGGTGTTACGGAGACAGGCAGATGCAGAGTATTGCGGCGATTAGCTCTGTCTTTTTTCAATACCTCCGTCTGCCCCCGTACCACACTTCGCCACCAACTCTTTTAAGATAGCAGCGCTCCTAGCGGACAGTGCATTAAAAAATTTTCGTCAGTAAGCGATCCCCCCCATCCGACAGAGTTTCCAGACCTGTATGTAAGACCGTGGTATGAACGCGTTACCCGCAAAGGACATGCATCAAGTGATATCGTTGCACTCACGCAACAGATATTAACGAAAAAAACTACAGTAACGTTGAATAAGTCATGAGGATTCCATAAAACAATGAAAATGTTTTGGGTTAAGGAGGTAGGATCATGGGGTCGAATCCAACTTTCGAGCCTGAAATTTTTATATGATGTCGACGAATGCAAAGTCGAGCATTTTGAGCTAGTGAAGCACGTCGTCTTATGGAGACGGTCGACCGGAAGGGCGGTGATCACGATTTTGCTACTCACGTATCCAACTAAGGTCGTTGGAAAACTGAAATTTGATAAATTAGACATAATAGATATTGTAAAAAATCGGCAATTCGAACTTCACCGTGTAGTTCAAGCAGTAGATTATAAAACGGTTTCAACTTCCAATTGAATATTATCGTAATGACGAAATAGTATCCATAGACTTGCCAACGTCGGGCGTAACAGCTGATTCGTTTGGCGAGCACAACCTAGCTCTTTAGCGAGATTCTTTAACTCGGTAGCGACAGTTTTCGTTGTCGCTGGCTTGCGACAGCCAATCGCATGCACGATCAGAAGAAAGAGACCCTCTTATTGGCTGTCGCTAGCTAACGATAACGAAAACGGTCGCTACCGAGTTACAGAATCTCGCTACTGCTTGGAAATCGTCGTGAAGAATCCAGAGTCGTTGAGGATCTAATTTTTCAGTTTTTATCAGTAAATATGCAATAAATAAAATATTTACCACAAATTTGGCACTTTGGGATCGACAATACGAATATTAAACATAAGTTAACATAAATCAGAACACCCGTGGGGTGACATAAATTTTGTCTCTTTGTTGACCCCGAGAGAGTAGTCGTACTTCCTTAACGACTTATGTGAAAACATATTTAACGTTAAAATGTCGAAATACTTGATGTTTCGGGAGATTTCGCGACCGTGTGAATATTCGGCAGCGTCGCAGAAATCAGATGGTCTGTATAAGGCAGAAGCGCATGTGCGAGAGCGAAATCATCACCCAGGCAGCATAAATGACCAATTGACGCCTATAAGTTACCGTTTTCAGATTATCTTTAAGACATTACCGTAAGATAACTATTCGACATCTTTCAAACGACATCCCGTTTAATGTTGTCGCGAAGTTATCTTTTTTATGATATCTTTTGGCGGTGAAAACGGATGTCTGTTAGATATCACAAACTGTTATCTAATTGATGACTATTTTCAGATATAAGAAAGTTATCTGTCTGCTGTTATCTATTGTATCTAATTAAACGTTGCCCGAAGGATATCCTAAAGACTAATCACATAAGATGTCTTTTTCATGATATCTTTTGGACATCGGTAATATGTTGTCTTTTGACGTATTTGGAATTGGCGGGAGATAGTGAAAAGGCATCCAAATGTTGTCCGAAAGATGACACTTAACGGATGACTATTATACTCTCATAACGGCACGCGTACCTACATAGTGCGCCATTATTCCGATGACCGACGAGCAATAAAGTGCGAAATAATAGAATCAATTTAAAAAAAAGGTGTTCAAGCATATATACGTGAGTATGCATCTAATATATTTTCCTAATTGCCTATGAGTAGATATATGTATATTTAATGTACCTTTTTTATATTCTAAGAGCGCACGTTTACTTTTTAGGTTATTCAAGGGATCGTTCGTCGTGGGGCCGACCGGCTGAAGGCTGGGAAAATCGCGGTCGACAAAAGATGTCCCAGTAACGACAACAAAAAAACCATTAATGTATTTTTTTGTAATAGTAAATTATATTTTACTTTTAATTAACTAGGTAATACTTGTATTTAATTTACAACCCACTTTCAAACCGACATAACTCTATCTTATCTATCTCTTTATTCAAATCAACTTATTAATAGTCTAGAGTATTTAGTATAGCCCAATATTACCTATTTTTGGTTATAACATCATAAACATCGTTAATAAAAAGTTTATATTTGAACACGGATTTACGTATCTATAAATACACGGTCAGATATAAACGTCTGTGAACGATGGTTACCATGTAAAAATTAAAAATAGTTAATATCGAGCTATATTAAATATTCTAGACTATTAATAAGTTGATTTATATATCGCCAATAAATAGATATCCGTTAGATATCACTTTTTGAGACCGTTTGGATATCGTTTTGTCAACTTTATGGACGCCTTTTGGACAACTTTTAGATGCCTGTGGTATCTTGGCATTCTGATGTCTTCAAGAAGATATCATTCGGATATATCTATTTGATAACTTTACGCTAACGTACCGACGACCGATAAAAGTTAACCTCTGGTTGTCAATTTGTCAACCATTAAAAGTTGCCGTATAGTTAACTAATTGGATACAAATAAGTTATCCGCGAAGCGGTCATTAGTGATACTATTTGTAATACAAAAAGGCATCTTTTTGGACAACCAAAAGGTTATCCATATCCGTTTCGGGATATCTTTCGGATACCATATAGATAACATTTTGCTACCTGGGCAGCTACCTAACTTTAAATTCGTTCGAGATTGACATATAGGTAGAACGATTGGATTCATCGTAATAAAATAACAAATTTAATCGATTAATGAAACCAGTAATTTCTTTTTCAATAATAATTAAAAAATACATTTGTATTACAGACCAAACATCTTTGAAATATTCCATAAACTCTTTGAAAAAATACAATAAAATTTTGTGCACGATAACAAGTTCACATCACGCGACGACCCGCAGTCAGCTCGGTGGATGAGTACGACAGAGAAATCGCAGGAGACAGTGAGGTGAAGAATTGCAACGTTGCCGTGTTTCTCTACGCAATACCGTAGCGTAAAATTGTGCCAATTTTATAGTATTTATTAATCGATGTACAACTAATAAGTTTTGTATAAAATTATTACTAATACGTTTATAATCATCTGTATTATGACAAACATGCGTATTACTAAGAAAAAAAAGGGCTCTGCATATGCGCCCACGCAACTCGGCCCTTTGTGGCGGAGCCTCCTTAGGTGATTGTAGAAACGACCATTTTTACCCGATTATTTTATTATTATTTGTCGCCAGCTTCTGTATTTGTATTTCGCTATGACCCTCTTTGGCACTGAATAATGAAGGGAGGAGGCAGGGGGGGGGGGGGGGGCTGATGAGATTTGCTTACGGGTGCCGCAGATCGTAATTCGGCGTCTAAGAACAGGAAACAATGTAATGCCAAAAGTGTGGGGTAGAAATTGAAGGGACAAGGTCATAAAGCCTGCAAGGGCACCCGAAGCAACATTTAATGTATCTTTAAATAAGCGTTAGTTCGACGCATTTTCCGAAGTCGAAGAGAAGAAAGAACATTTGGCAAAGTATTCTTCCATACTTGTGATCGAGTAAATCAGCAATCATAATCGTTATCATAATGAATCGTTCGAAAATATATGTTTCTGGTAACAGGAAAAATTACGTACATAATCGCGAATAAAAAACGAAATATAGATCGTCCGCTATCGAGTTGTGCAATAGAAGTTAGGCGTCCGCACGGGAAAAAAAAACGTTGGTTGTACGGTATAATGAAAAGAGCTACGCGGCTTCAAGCGCGATAGCACGCGAGAACGTGTTTCGCATTAATAATGTATATTCTCAAAAACAAGTTTGTCGCCGCGCGCGTCTGACGCGTCGTCAATCAGTATATAACAGGAAAAAAAAATTAATTCCCGTATACACGCACATTCGCAGTTGTGTTTTATCGGTGCAAAAGGAGAATATCTTTTTTTTTCTTCGAATGTACGAGTATCGTTAAACCGGCGAAAAACGAATAATTATGACATGTAGTGTAAGATTGTTGCTATGGCCTGATAACCCGTGATAAGGTAACCGATGAAAAAAGCGATTGCCCGCCACGGTTGGACTTGCAGTATAACGTATGCTATAGTGTGAGCGATTCGCGAGAGAACGAAAACTCTGATAAGAGTACTGGCCATTACGTAGGACGGATTGGTGCCTAGATACGCGTACGTAACGATGAACCACGGTAACACATTCTCAAGGTCGTTGAGATGGGCACGCCTGACACGCTCGACATCCGGATCTTCGTAGATCGTCTTTGCACTCTTCATTCCTATGGTATCCTCGGGATTCGCGAACACCTGATAACGAACGATGAACATAAGCATTTCAAAGCCTGATAAAATTGTGCTGGAAATCTTTTGCTTCCGCTTACATGAATAACTATCGAGAATTCAGGGAATGTAATTTTCTCATTATCCCGACATACCGTAAATACCGGAAGTCATAGTGACATGTTTCTATGACTTCCGGTATGCGTATTTCGTATTTCCTGTTTGCGTATGTCGTATTGCGTATATTTGCATATTCGATGTGGAATAACGGCATGTCGCTATGACTTCGGGTATTTGCGTATTCGACGTGGTAATGTTATAAAGGTCAACATACACGAGCTGCTAGTAATCAAAAGGGTGTTAATTCGCGTGAATCAACAGCGAATACCATCTTTTGGTTACCAACAGTCGGTAAACTCATTAGAAAATTTACTCTACTGCGACGGCGTAAAAATTATCATTGTGTTGATAACTAACGTTATTATTATTATTATTATTATTATTATTATTATTATTATTTTACGTCTAACGTGAACTTGCCTTCTTTCTGAAACGCTGGCGACCGGTCAACGGTACCATTGCCAATACTTTCAGAACGAGAATCGAGCCCCAGAATGCAAAAACACTCATCAATTCTGCCGATGGTCCTTCCATGATTTCTCGTCTTTCTTTATTGCGCGATAAGCACGAAATATTTCCACGTTATTCTTGACCTTACGAAAGATCTCGGCACTGTGAGTGACACGCGACTCTGCGATGCTATTTTTATATAAAAAGCCGGCTCACGATGCGCGTGCCTACGTGTACACGACGCAGTGTCCAATGATCGTACTGCGTCCAACCGAGTAAACACGCGTCGCAGCCGAGCGTGGACCAAGAGAGATGGATATACTTTGCTGATCGACGGCTCATACGGCCTTATGAAAATTAATCAACGATATGCGCGTTTCCGAGATGAATTTTCTTATGCGTGTTCGCATTGTAGTCGTATAATAATTATATGGCATATTGAGAAAAGAACATGGAAGGCCGTGAATTCTCATAAGTATATGCATTATTTTAATGTATGATTTGGCAATATATTCCTCGTCTACGACGACGGTATATGACTAAACAGACTTACCGGCTGAGCGAGACACCGTTCTTCCCACTGAAATGTTGTAATAATCGAACGAGCATTGTACAATGAAAACTGGCGGCCAGTGTGAATGGCCTTGATGACATCTTTCTCTTTTCTCGTGCATTCACTATCAAAATCTCTATCAGCCGGGTGCAAAGCGAAATAAAAGCTGTACCACGTTACACGAGAGTACGCGAGAGCCACGTGGATCGATCATCTCCACCGTTTCCGTAAAATTTACCATTGGAAAAGACTTTTGAACATAGGAAGATGTCTACACTCATCGCTGATCGGCAGCTTCACGCACGAAATAGTGTGAAAGAATGTTGAGGAGGCTGCTCAGCTATCCCGTAATAATGAGACTTTGCTGAAATTTATTGGGAACATTTGCGAACAGGTATTACGACTCAGTGCAAAATTTCAAGTAATTCGTCTGCATGATTGTTGAGCGATTAATTATTGAAGTTGGGCTCTTATGCACGGGCGACATAGCAAAAGCTATACGATAATTCTTATACGACTCTTGCAACATACTAAAAATAATGAAAATTGAATACAAATAGGCGGAAAAAATTCTTGATATATTTATGAATGACTTCAACGAAGAGTGAAGCGTTTTGTCTGCCTCGTTATCGAGATAGATTCGAAACAAAACGAAAAATTGTAGTTGATTTGCGTAAAACGATAAAGCGCGTTACGACACATGGCAACGTTGCTGTCAAATCGGCCATCTTAAATAGGCGTCACAATTTCAAACACACAAAGTATTGCTTCCTCGTTTTAAATTTCTTACCACGGTTTCATAAGGAGTATTTAAATATTTTCTATGACTATTGTTATTTTTGTTTCTTATGATAACAACAAAGTTATTTGTCATGTCTTTCTTCATGTTTGATATTCTTTATCCATAAGTCGTCGTGACAGAAGCTGCAATGCATGTGTTTCTGACATAACCTTCAAATCAATTATGCGTCGTCTCTCGCCTCTGAATTCATTTTCCGGCTCATCTACGACTTTTTTTCGCTGTTTTCCATTTTGTACTTTATTCAATCGTAGATTATACTGTTTTTCACTTCGGATTTTTCCTTTCCATCTATGCATTTTCGTCGAACACAAAAGCTACATTCGCGGAGGAAGTTTGACAGATGGAGCGCTCACTATGTGGCGTTCGTATCTGAACTCAGTGGTAACAGTTACTGAGAACTAAATTACGCGTTTGGCCGTAGGAATTTTACCGACTGACCGTGTGCGCCATGCCCTCAAGCGCACACTCGGAACAGCAAAAAAAAAACAACTTTCTCTCCTGCACTTATGGCTAGCGCAGCGTGAAACGTACATTTAAGGCGGGCAACCGCTTTAGATGCTTCGAAAAATCAATTTTTTAAATTTCATAAATCGTTAGCAAAATATCTTAAGGCAATGTGTCACACGTCCAGTCGGTAAAAATCCTACTGCCAAGTTTTCTCCTGGACGGATCATATTTCGGGCAAAAGAAGAGAAAGCGGTTGTTCGTCGTTCAACAGAGCGGAACGTGTTTCTTTTCTTTTTTCCCAAAAATCAACCGTTTCAGAAATCATTGGGAATCTGCAAATCAGCTATCTCTCTCGCACTCATGGCCGCTCGGTCGGTGTGACACTTGGCCTTAAGAATACATCCTGAAAATTTCAAAACGATATTCGGATTCCTTCTAACGGTATGTATATAAATGATGAAGACTCTCCGCTCGACTCCCAAGCGCGTATCCACGAGTGCTCAGTTAGGTAGTTTGTTTGAGTTTTCATAACTCAAATTTGGGTTTTCATAACCAAAATTTGGGTTTTCATAACCCAAACAAACCAAAACTCGACCGTTTGGCGATTAGCTCCTAAACATCTCCATTCTGGTCACAAAATAATCGAGGTAGCGGCATTTCTTGCTATTTTATTCAATGAAGAAAATTCAGCCCTTCTCATGGTTATGAACTACAAATTGTAGTTGGTAGGCAGAGCTACGGATATGCCGAGCAAACGGATCACTTGCGCGTGGCTCGGCAAAATAGAAAAATAGTTTATTACACATAAAAGAAGCTCGAAAAGCTTGTAAAGAGGAAATGCAAGCTTTATATGAGTTGCATGAGGAGGAGGAAGGACTGCTGTATGGTGCTGGGATCGGTGATTAATCGATACGACACTTCATCATTTGAACCCAAACAATCCCAAACAGATTTAACTGAAAATTGAGTTTTTCGTTTGTGAAACTTTAAACGTGTTTTTCTCGAAACAACATTTTTCCAATTTGCGGGAATCATAACTCAAAAACTAATTGATGGATCATTTTCAAATTTGGAACACGTTTACATAATATAATTTATTAAAACATGAACCTAAAGTTGGATAGGTTAGATTGTTTAAAACATATTTATTATTGCAAAATGCCGGGGAAAAAATGGTAAAAATCGATCATTTTTTTTCAAACACGTTCCAACATTCAAATCTCGATTTTTTTTTTTCAAAATTTAGGTTCATGTTCTTAAAAAACATCTTAAGAATGTATAAAAATTTGTTGGACTATTTCAGATGCGAATTACGAGCTGCACAATTCCCGCAAATTGACAACGACGATAAGGATCCGCCAAGGGACACAGCGGATTGCACCTTAATTAATGCATAAAATAACTTGAAAAAATTACCAGAGATGTATGAAAATATGAATAAATCATCAGAGTTACGAAAATGTCCGTTCTTTGTTCACAATTTTAAAAAATCCAAAAAATCATCTAGTTTTCGGTCTCCTCAAGTGGTTGCCCGCCTTCAGCGGGTTGAATATCCAGCGTGAATCTTACGGATTAATAAAATTAATTTCTCACTAATTTGTCTCAAATTACTAATCGCGACCCGATTTTGCCCAAATATGACAATCCATTGTAAATAAAATAGCGAATTACAAATGCTTTTGCGCCAGTAGCGTTTCTTGCACCGACCATCGGTCGGTATTTCAGGTATTTCCATACGAATTATAAGCAGCGTTGTTACTGGCATAACGTAGATGGACGTGCGTTCATGTTTCGTCAATCTGCGATGGCGCGGCTGTCATTGGGAACATACGCGCACACGTTCAACCATCAGTAGCTCATTAGTGCAGCTACACGACAAATATCACAATCATGGTTTGATCAATCGATGTAGTAGATATTTTAACACATTCGTGGGGAGAGCACGAGAAATCTAAAGTTCTGCAAGATCCTCCCCCCGTCCCCTTCTCCCTTCTGATATTCGACTGTGACTTTTCGGATTCAGTCGCACAATTGACGTTCTTGCGATTTACATCACATCGAATTACGCATTATAGTACACATGTAATCATTTAGTTACATATAGCACGATAAGCACCATTCACGGCTGGCGGAATCAGTTTTGTTGCTGTTTTTTTTTTTTTTTAATCGAACATTTTACGCGTGTATATGGTAAACATGGCATCGCGATACAATCACGGGATTCAAAGGGTTTTAGAGAAATTGAAAACGTCCCTTAATTCCGGCAATTATTACGAGGCTCATCAGATGTACAGAACTTTGTATTTCAGGTGAGAAAGTTTGTGAAAAACAAATATTCAAGACGTAAAAAAAAAAGAAGACTTTTGCGCTAACGTTGCGCGTACACGATCGTGAATTCACGAGACCACTCTAACCTCTCTTCGTGGAATTTCGCTCTTTCATTGTAATTTTGATTTTTCATTTTTCTCGTTTAGATATCTCGGACAAAAAGATTATACGAATTTAATGGAATTACTTTACAACGGATCAAGACTACTGCTCGAACACGATCAGGTACGTTGACATTTTTTTTTTCTTTTCGTTTGCTTCCGAACGTGATTGTAAGTTCGCTGATGCAATGGCAATTTCCGCACAGTAGTTCAGTCGTTTCTCCTCTACCGGAGCTCGGCGCGAACAAAAATTACTCGCGTTTTTTTTTTTGCAGCATGTCAGCGGTGCGGATTTGGGAATCTTGTTCGTCGATGTTCTGAACAAATCGGAAACGACGCCAAACGAAGGCGTGTTCAAACAGATAGCTGTTTTATTCGGTATTATGAGGGCTGGCACGCCCGAGAGAGAAGCATTCCTCCACAACGCGCTGAGATGGAGCATGAAGGGCGCAAATTTTAAGTGGGGACATCCCGATTTGCATCAGAAAATAGCGCAAGTTTTTTGGAGAGGTAATTCTCATGATTAGTCACGATTCGTTCGTTTCGTGGATGTTTTACTCCTTAGTAGGAAAAGTGTCTCTGATATTTGGGTTTTGGCTTTTCAAATTTACATTTCGAGTTATACCAACAATATCGAATGACGATGAAACAACGTACGATTTCTTGCGAAATATTTTTTTATTTGCCGCATTTGCGAATGTAGTTTTTCATTTGGATTAATACGCGATTATCAAGGAGACTATTTTTGGCATTGTAGAAAAGAATTACGCCTGCGCGAGGCAACACTTTGTATATAGCAAAGATGGTTCGGGTTGCGCGACAATGCTGGTGGAACTTCACCAACAGAGAGGATATTCCAACGAAGTAGATCTTTTCATAGCACAAGCTGTTTTACAGTGAGTCCTTTTGACGCACGTTTTTTCCAACATTTTTTTGTGTATCGACGGATGCTAGTCGAAAGCAATTATTCACGATTTTTCATTCGCAGATACCTGTGTTTGCAAAATAAAGTATCGGCGCAAGAAGTCTTCGACTCTTACACAACTAGGCATCCAAAAATAAACAGCGGTCCGCCGTATTTGCTACCGCTCCTGAATTTCCTTTTCTTCTTACTGAAAACCATCGAAACGTGAGTATCGTGTGTGCGCGTTACCGATCCGATCGATGCATCTTATTCATAGGGTAAACCGAGCAGTAAATAGATGATTAACAACACTGTAGGATTCATATGTACTGTAAAATGAAAATATTATCAAAAGAAACTTTTTAATAGCTATAGCTAACAAAGAATATTATTCTGATAGTAGAAAAGAATATTCGACATAATTGCAATAAATAATATTGGAGAAATTGATAAATAAGTAGCAAAAGGATTGAATCGCTGGTGAATGGACGAAATTGCCAGTAAATGGACAGTCGACCACCAGCCGTCGAAAGTGTATTGTACATGAACGCTGTAAAGGATAACGATTTATTATTTATTTTTATTCAGTGCTGCATTTGGAGATCACTGTGTTGCACAAAAATTATAATATTCTTAGACATATGAGTATTATATTTGTTATTGCGATTTCGTAGAGAATACACAAAGTTTTTTTTCATTTTAACGTGACATTCTCAAAAATCTACCAAAGCTTGTTTCGATAGAGAAATAGAAAATTAAATATCGTCAAATTAAGAAAAAAAAAAAAAAAAAAAGAATGAAATGATTTTATGACTAATGTTTATGGTAATTAATTTTGCAATTTTCAGCCAATGAGTTTTAACTTTGCTTTGTGAATTATCAGAAAAGAGCCCATATGTCCATTCACTGGAAAGAGGTTATAATACAGCACCAGTAAATAAACATCTCTAATTCTGACCTATTATTACAAATTTATTTTAAATTTTTGCAAAAAATAAAAGTTTGCTTCTTCGAATTCAGAAAAATTGATCTTAAGGTAGTACTAGCGGATTGACTAGTCAACAGAATATCTATCAATTTTCGAATCTGAAAAATGCAAAATATAATACATTTAGGTACAATAATAAATATGATACGGAAAATAATTATTTGAGAAGTGTATGTGATAACTGTGTGCATTATATTATGAAAAGTAAAGTATTAAAATAGCAATCAGATTTGACTTGAGTTGTCTCACCGTCCGCTATTTCATAATTCTGGCAATATTCGTGGCAACGCTGTCCTCAGCCGCTTCCGATCAATGTCAAAAGTTTGTTATGCCGTCCGTGTGTGTAAGCATGTGTGTAGTGTGTGTGCAATGTGCGTATGTAACTTCGGTCTTACATACAATATGGAGTACAAAAAACGCCCGCGAAGATAAAAAAGAATGATAAAAACTTCATTATATAATATTCAATCCATAATTATTTATCATTAATGAGCAAATTTCTCGCGTAAAGAATCTACAACTTTTGTCGTTGCATTCAAATTGACCGGCTCGATTCGGCCTCCCGGATACGAACACAGCTGGCGGCATGCGGTTTTGCCAAATCTACGCCATCTCTCCCGCCATGACAGACACGGCTAGCGAACGCAAAAATTAGTCGATTCAATCGATAATATCTGCTCGAAATATCCCGTAACCTATATTTTGTATGCAACATACGTAACCGCGACAGTTTTCTTGTTATTTATCGCTTTTCGCATAGCTCATATCTATTCGCGAACTACTATTATTTTCGTCTCAAAGCTCGATCCGCACGGATTCCTTATATGGTATGGGTTAAATGCATTGATTTCGTGAATTAATTACTATTGTATCTAGCCGGTAAGGCATGCTGAGTTTTCGCGGACGTCATTCTGTATGTCTATACTACAGCATACAAAAAAATCAATTTTTTTCCTAATAAGGAGGTTCGTGCACATAATACCTTAACCCTTCGTGGTCACACTTTCAAATTCAATCGCGGTGGTCACACTTGCGTCGATTCTACCCAGTCAGTTTTGAAAAAAGTATTGTGAACAAACTGTCCGTCCGAAGTGGCTCAAAAAAAATACGGAACATGCTTTGAACTTTCTAGATTATGTACGAGAAATTTATTTATAAGAAATAAAATGGCGACATGTTAAAAAAAATGCATAGAGGTAAAAACACAAAAGTACACTTTTTCGCTGAAAAAATCATAGTTCCGTGAATTTTCAACATTTTTACCTAAAATTCGGACGTGATACTCCTTAGATATGCTACTTTTGGGAGAAAATAGTAGATAGTGCGCGTTCCAAAAAAAGGTATTTATTCCGACATGTGAAGAGGGTAAATTTTATGGTATGAGGATACTTCAAACTCCACGTAAGATGGTGAATACAGTCCTTTCGAAGCCGGGAACTATCATATATTTACGCCAAAAATTTATCGACGGATCAATTCTACCCAGGCTGACCGCGAAGGGTTAAATACTAAAAATAATACTTATCCTCAAAACTCATAACTTTTGTTTTCGCCTTTAGAATACCTACCGTGCAAAGCCGTATCGTAACTAATTTGTGCGATGTGCAAGTACCACAAGCTAGAAAAATCCCGAGTGGCGTAAAAATCCGATATTCAACGAAAAAATTCATTTTAAAGACATCCGTGATATTTTTGCTCAATTATAGTAATTCGAGTTTTTATCGACAATTCATATTCTCTACTTATTTTTAATATAAGACAGTTTTCGTCCATTTACTAGTCAGTGTATATATCGAACATGCATTTCTTATAAAATTGGCCTAGGGACGTTGAAAAAGTCGAATGATTTACCGTATTACAGAAAAGGAGTAACGGAAAGAAATATAATCGGCCGACAGTCAGTAGAAAATTGAATGCCCCATTAAATTTAATTACATTTTTTTACTTTTTCGATCCAATTATATCATTGGATCGACCCTGTATCCTGTTCGAATATATGTCGAAGCTTTCGTTTCTTCTTCCAGGGGTAAGCTCACTGTGTTTACGGTACTTTGCGAGCAGTATCAATTGAGTCTGAGCAGAGATCCGACGTATCGTACGTACCTCGACAAGATAGGCCAGCTGTTCTTCGACGTACCAGCACCCCGACCCCGTAACCAGGGATTGTTCGGCTCGATACTTCAGTCCTTTTTCAATGGTCTCGACGACGACGATTCGGACGACGAGAGTCGGCAGCATAACGCTGCATCGACCTCACAAACGATGCAAGATCTTGATTGATCGACACGTCAATTTCGCGAGTGAGACAAGACGGACACGAAAACCGAAAACACACGCAAACAAAATTCACATACATGGATCAAATTTTGGCAGAAAAAGAAAGAATATACATTTATAAATATGAAGACTCAGGTCGTTTCGTTTGGAATATTTTAATCGTCAGGGACACTAAGATAATAGAGATTGAAATATTCAACGCGAACAAGCACTATCCGAAACCTGAAGTAATTCTTTCGTGTATTTATATTTATATCAATTAGCATGTTAGCCAATTGCGAGTTCGGCTAATTCTCATTATACACATGTGTTTCGTAAATATTTCGAATTTTATCCGGCAAGAAATCTGAACAAAGAAAAATGCAAGCAAGAATTTCGTATGACGTCTCAATTAATTCAATTATTACATCTGTGTGCGTAGATTTGTCAAAAAGCCAATGTTCTTTTGATCTTGATTCGTAAATACAAGTATAAGAATTCTATATCCATATATATATGTCATTGGCGTGTAAACTTGGCGCTTCAATCATCGCTTCATCGATTATAAAAAGAGAAAACTGCGGGATTCAATTGCAGCGACTTTAACGATGTATGGATTTTAAAAAAAGTGTACAACGCGAGCAACACACTCGAGAATGCCGCTTTTTATTTTATATAAGCCAAATATTAAAGGCGGGAAAGGCGAACGAGACGTGTAATATTATTCGTTTATTTCCGATTTGCAATATACAAGAATATTGATTGAAAAATGTAGTTTTGCCTCGATGAATGAGTGCGACAGAGAAAGAGATTCATGATGCCTGAGAAATTTATTTATTTATCCATTAATGAAAAATTGGTGTAGCGAGAATATCGTATATGAAAATTGAAGATGGGGAAAAAAAGGTCGAGAAAAAACTTAAAAGCGTTAATGAGGACGACACGAGTCATTAAAAAAGAAAAATAAAAGAAAACATGTACAAAATACAACTTATTTTAGCAACGTAAAAATGAATTGTTGAAAGTTTATACGTTTTAGACCTAAAAACTAAAATTTTCAACACGCAAGCGCCAATAACATGTGAAACTCATTCGCAAGGCGCATGTGTAATTCAGTAAATGAACATATATATTAGGGTGCATGGAAAAAATCAACCCTCACCCCCGAAACAATATCATTGGACAAAAAAATGACAGGTTTGAACCCTAACTCAAGTCGAAGTGGCCGTGCTTGATTATATTTTCCCATATTTGACTAACACCATAAATTCTCTCTTCATCCTCAAATTTGAATTTAACAACTAGTTAACAATTGTTGCCTTCGATTGAAACTTCTTAAGGCTGACCATTGACTTAAAGAAAAAATCGACTCCTGATATTGTAATTTGTGTATAAATAACGATATTGAAATTTTGGAAAAAGCTTTTCAAATCAGTAGTGGCTTTGAGCACCTTTAATCGGATTTCACTAATAATAATTAGTTGAGTTATTCAAGTTTGAATGTATAAAGCAAATTTTCAGAGAAAATAAAATAAGGAACTATCGAGCGTTATCATTCAGACTTGTGTTAGAGCGGTAAAGGGGGATAGAGTTAAATCTTTTTCAGCACACCCTAAAATATATATACATGTGTGTGTACACTGGGTAAAAAAGTATCTATACACCTCGTTTTTCTGGCGATTTCTCTAACATTAACAATTTATATCAACATTAACAAACAGTATTTATATTTAAAAATAAACTACCGAAAAAATAATCTGTAAGAATATTTCTTTTCTTTCCTAAGAGTTATTTCAGGAAAGAACGATGTGCAAATACTTTTTTACCCACTGAATGCACACATATCTAACATCATGATGTGTTTTATCTGAAGTTCGGTGAAGCGTTGTCTTGAATAATTGAATTATTCAGATCCATTCCGATCAATAATACTTTCAGTATTCCTCGAGTCCGGGCAATTTGAATTGTCGCGAGAATTCCTCGACTTCGGCACGAAGAGACGTGACCTTGGCTCGAATCGTCTCGTCGCTGTCGAGCACTTTTTTGAAGTCGACGAGTTTCGGTCCTGATTTTTGCGTCACTTCCTTGGACAATTCTAATCCGCGATGAATGAAATCGACGACACGATCAATATCGCTCTCACGAAGTCCCCGAGTGGTGAGTGCCGGGGTGCCGAGCCTTATGCCGCTCGGATTCAAAGCGCTTTTGTCACCAGGCACTGTATTTTTGTTGCAAGCGATCGATATATCCTCGAGTATGCGCTCGGCTTTGGAGCCCGTTATACCGCTATTTCTCAGATCAACGAGGATCAAGTGTACGTCCGTGCCGCCCGTGGATATTTTGTAACCACGTTCCTGAAGACCGGAGCACAATCTTCGCGCGTTCGCCACGATTTGTTTCTGATAATCGACGAATTCGGGGCTTTTGGCTTGTTTCATTGCGGTCGCAATGCCAGCAATCGCGTGATTGTGTGGTCCACCCTGAAGTCCCGGGAAAACAGACTGATTGATCCTCGACTCGATGTCGTACATTATCTTTTCACCGTTCTTCGCGATCTTTCGCACACCCTTGCGGAAAAATATAACACCGGCGCGCGGTCCCCGTAACGTTTTGTGGGTCGTGGTCGAAACAACGTCGCTGTACTCGAAGGGGCTCGCGATTACACCAGCCGACACCAAACCCGATACGTGTGCCATGTCGCTAAACA
This sequence comes from Ophion ventricosus, assembly GCA_963932345.1. Lineage (NCBI taxonomy): Eukaryota > Metazoa > Arthropoda > Insecta > Hymenoptera > Ichneumonidae > Ophion > Ophion ventricosus. The sequence continues at coordinate 11,440,557 of OZ010721.1, forward strand.
GATACGCGTCGTTCTCGTCCGCTATCTCGCGAAAACGCTTGTAATCCAAACATCTGCTGTAACACGATATCCCGGCGATTATTATTTTCGGCTTGAACAATTTCGCTTGCTCCGCGAGCTTGTCGTAATCTATGAGGCCGCTGACCGGATCCACCTTGTACGGCATCGACTCGAAGAATATCGAAGTCGCCGATATCTTCTTGTTTGCCGTAAAAAAGCCTGGAAAAATATAAGAAATTCTTAAATTTCAAGCCCGTTCTCGCCCAGATTCGCGAGGCTTCGCACACAAAATGAGGATCATTGCGTTTTCTTCTCTGTTACACGCAATTACGGGCACACGGCATTACGCAATTACACTTGCAGCGGCACGAGATTACGTTACAATCGGTTTCGTTCAAGGATTAACAGCACTACATTGAGTTGTAAACATCGCTTTTATCGATTTAATTTTTAATTTATACTCTCGAGAATAATATCCCGGTGGTTTTAAGTCGAAATAAATCATGTAAATAAGTTTTGGAGCCGATACGAGTTTTATTTATTGTAAACAAAAAATCAGTGACAAAAACTTTAAGCTTGTCATGAAAATAGTATTTTTCAGACATGCTTTCACACTAGAATTTCTGTAATTTTCATCCGATTTGCAATTTTTACACTACATTTTTTGGTGCATGTTCTACGGAAATATCAAAGATTTTTGCGAAATACTTCATTTTCAGGAATTAACTTTTTCATACGATTTAAGTTACGAAAAAAAATACAAAAATGTGACATTGCTTCAAAAATCAATATTTTTTTTAAATCTTTTAGATTATTTAATCTATGTTAAGAATCGCTTTGATATTTCGCACCGGATGCAATCCCAAAAATTAGAAATATTCCGCTACTGAGAGTTCAGAGAACAGTGGTATAGAAAACAATACTTTTGTGTATATTTTAGGCAACCAATTGCAGATTTTTAGTAAAGTTAATTGTTTTGTTGTAAAGCAACTTCAATGGACGATTTTCTTTTTTTTTCAAAGCAGTTTTCGTGCTAGCAGGCGAGTGTTACTCCTCAATATCTTTCTGGAATCTTTCATTTTAGATGTAACGTTAAATTTCAGGAATAAAGCGATTGAGAAAAGCAGAATAAACGAAAAGTATACAACTCTTACTGTTCCATGCCCTAGTTTTGCAATCCCATCTTTATGCCAACAAATTCAGAGAACTCTTTATTTTCCAATAACTATCGCGTTCTTCCGCGTAACGTCTGACAGCGAAGATGAGGAGAGAAAGTTTTGAACTTGCCATGAGTGAGATGACCGCCGTCGGGAAGATCGAGTCCCATTATTCTGCCGTGAGGTTCGATGAGGCCCGTGTAAACGGCAAAATTGGCGGGACTACCCGAGTATGGCTGAACGTTGCAGCCCCATTCGTCGGGATTGAGATTGAACGCTTGGAGAGCACGTCTTTGAGCCAATAACTCAATTTCGTCTATGAACTCATTTCCACCGTAGTATCTTTGGAAAAAATAAACGTGTTATCATCGTACACAGACATAATTTACCGAGAAAGAATTCAACACGCAATGCATTGAATGTTCTCCGTTTTACCTCTGACCGGGAAGTCCCTCGCTGTATTTGTTGTGTAGACAAGAGCTGAGGCACTGAAGTACGCTGAGAGAAGTGAAGTTTTCACTGGCGATCATTTCGAGGCCGCATTCCTGACGCCTCTTCTCCTTCTTCATAAGCTCGAAGAGCTCTGGATCGCTCTCCCACACATTTTGATATATCACACTCGGCATGCTCTATTATTTTTTTGTGTAAAGGAAATGCACAATCCATCAATCTCTTCAGAATAAGTTTTGCAAGAAAAAAATTGTTTTCTAACGTTTGCACCGGTAAAAAAGATTATACAAATAACGAGTGTTCTTTCTTACGTATACGTAGACGGTGGATAAAAAAATTATACATGCAGCCCTTTAAACTACACCTATTACGTATTTTGAAAAATCGTGTCACACTCCAGCTTAAGTAGTAGCACTGGAAAATTATCTTTCCTAATTCATTTCCATGGAAAATATAAACCTTGTATTCAAACTTAATTGAGTTAGGGCTGGCAACCACTTTAGATGCTTCAAAAAAGAATTTTTTTTTTAATTTCATAAATCGTTAGTAAGATATCTTAAGAATACATCCTAAAAATTCCAAAACGGTATTCGGATTCCTTCTAACGGTATGTATATAAATGATAAAGACTCTCCACTCGACTCCCAAGCGCGCTCAGGTATCCACGAGTGCTCAGTTAGGTAGTTTGTTTAGGTTTGTTTGTTTGTTTGGGTTTTCATAACTCAAATTTGGGTTTTCATAACCAAAATTTGGGTCTTCATAATCCAAAATAACCCAGATTCGACCGTTTGGCGATTAGCTCCAAAACATCTCCATTCTGGGCACAAAATAATCAAGGTAGCGGCATTTCTTGCTATTTTATTCAATGAAGAAAATTCAGCCTTTCTCATGGTTATGAACTACAAATTGTAGTTGGTAGGCAGAGCTACAGATATGCCAAGCAAATGGAGCACTTGCGTGTGGCTCGGCAAAATAGAAAAAGTTTATTAGATATAAAAGAAGGTCGAAAAGCTCGTACAGAAGAAATGCAAGCTTCAAATGAGTTGCATGAGGAAGAGGAAGGACTGCTGTATGGTGCTAGAATCGCTGATTAATCGGTAAGACTCTTTATCATTTGATTAAACACATTTTGTTTTGAGTTTTTCGTTTGTGAAACATTAAACGTTTTTTTCTCTAAACGATATTTTTTCAATTTGCGGGAATAATAACTCAAAAACTAATTGATGGATCATATTCAAATTTGGAACACGTTTACATAATATAATTTATTAAAACATGAACCTAAAGTTGGAAAGATTATATTGTTTCAAACATTATTATTGCAAAATGCTGGGAAAAAAATGCTAAAAATGGATCATTTTTTTTTCAAACACGTTCCAACATTCAATTCTCGATTTTTTTTTCATAATTTAGGTTCATGTTCTTAAAAAACATCTCAAGAATGTATAAAAATATATTGGATTATTTCAGATGTGAATTGCAAGCTGCACAATTCCGACAAATCGACAATGACGATGAGGACACACCAAGAAACACAGCTGATTACTCCTTGATTAATGCATGAAATAACTTGAAAAAATTACCAGAGATATATGGAAATATGAATAAATTATTGTCAGAGTTGCAGAAATTTCCGTTCTTTTTTTCACAATAAAAAAAAATCCAAAAAATCGTCTAATTTTCAGTCTCCTAAAGTGGTTGCCCTCCTTGAGGAGTAAAGCGATTGAAAGATTTGAAAAAAATCGATGTTTTTCTTGCTTAAAAGATGCTTTAGGTTCTCGACAAGAAGAAACTACAGGGTTTATAAGTCGGAAAAAGTCCAAAGCAGTCGCATTCATAAATTTTTTCAAGGTTAATATTAAGTTTCTACATAAGCACTGTGTTGTTATTGGTTATCATGCCTCCTTTGTAATAAATGTATACACCTTTAAAGAAATAAATATTAATAGTTTTTCAATTCAATTTTTTACTGCTTTAATTGTATTTGCTAAAATTTTTTTTTTAATTGGAGATTCTTTTGGAGATGGAATGGCTTTCCTCCTGAACTATAAAATTGTGAAATCTGCTTGAACAATCTAGAAGCTGACATTCTCAGATACAAAACGTTCTTTTGAAAATCTTTATACCATTATGTTTATGTGATCCAAAGCTATTTAAAAAATATCGCTTTCATTTTCAACAGGAATCCATGCATTTTTTCAACAGCAGTAATTTTAGCAAAAACAGCCCAGGTTTTCTTGAAAGGATTTTTTAAAAAGAACTATATAAAAATTTCTCAAGAAGCTTCTTTTAAAAACAATATTATCCAAATTTACATACCATTGTTTTTGCAAAAAGTACTGTTAGAAAAATGTATATATTCCTGTTGAAAATTAGAAGGACACATTTTCAAATTGCTGCAATGTATATAAGCATAATAGCATAAAGATTTTTTAAACAATGTTTTATAGCTGTGAAGTTCAACTTCAAGAACGTTCAATTAGACTCGACGATATTAATTGTTGACTTATTTAAGTTTGAACACATGAAAATATATATTTATATTTCATGGAAAATATAAATATATATATTTTCCATGAAAATCAAATGGAAAGAATAATTATTCAGCGCTATTCAACCTCGAATGTAACCGAATTTTTTTTATCTGAAGCTCGAGTGTAACAGGATTTTAGCTGTAGCTTCAAGGCTCACAGACCGAGTTTAGCAAATATTAATAAGGTGTCGCGTAAGCCAAGTGTGAACGTTCAAATATTGCATGTAAATCGAAATGGAAAAAAATATTATCGTACTCCGGCTGCTTAAGTTGAAGAGAGATAAAAATTGACACGAATTTTTTTACACACCAATAATATTATTTGTTCATCTTAACGAACGATCGACAATCTTTCGTATCAGTGAAAACTTTCAACAATATTAAAGAAAAAAAAAAACACTAACGGAGAAGTACTTACTAGGAGAGAAATTTGCACAGGCTTTGAATTTTAAATATCAAATGATCGCGGCATCATGAAACGGGACTTATTTATGTAACAAATGTAGTGACGCTCTGAAGCGGTGAAAAAAAATGGAGCGCGCTCATCTTTCGAAAAGGTCGTAGCTGATAACCTCGCGTCCGTGCAACGACACTATTTTACGTAATTTCGAGGGAGAAATATGCGTTATCGAATCTCTCGCGACACAATCCTTCGAAAGCATCGATATTTTCCATCATAACAGACAATATTTTTCTTTTCGCAATTTATTTATTACACGCCGAAATTGACGCGCAATAAAAAACGTGGAGAAACAAAAGCACGTGTGCGCGCGTGGTTGAACATCATCGTACGTGAAAATCGAGGAATACGAGTGTCAAATGGTTTGAAAATCAACAATTGCCACAAACATTCGTATTTTCCGAAAGAAAAATAAACATTTGTACTTACGTTTTTGGCTGCGCAACAGGTTGCGGTCGTACGATAAGTTCGCGACAATTGAAGAGAAACGCTTTGGAGGGGAAGCCGCGCGATGTGACCGTGTGTAGGCTCGAACCGGCGAAACCACAAATTTTCGACCAATCGAACGCAACGCGAATTCGAAATCATAAGTCGACGCGCCATTTCTTTTAATTCCTAGGCAACGGCAAAAAGTCACTTGCGAAGGATATTTTTCTGTTAAACTGAAAAAAGGAAGCTTGTATGAACGAAATACACCGGGAACAGCTGTTCACTGGCTTGCAAAACAGTAATATGTATATATATATATATATATATATGCTTCGTTAACCGGCCCGCACGTCAATGTTTCTTTATTTGGCGGCTCATTCGAATACGCTGCTCGAAAGACGACATCCGGCCGACCTTGTACTTTTATTTATGTTCGAATTGGCATAACAAAATAAAAGAATATATAATAATTAAATTATGACCGATGTCGAAACCACGTGGTTCTTTGCAAAAATCCGAAAGGTGATCGAATTGGTTTTTCTTTTCTTTCGTAAACTTTATGCAACGCTGGCGCTGAGGAAATGGCAAAAAAATGCAAACTGAGTAAGGGAGGGGGGAATACGGACAGGCAACTTTCTCTTTGCAGCCACGTTTATTCGCATAATTGGCAAAACTGGAGTAAAAAAATGCGCGTACCGGAAGGTGGCTTATAAAATGACGAGTACGAGTAACTTGAAATTACTTCCACTAGAAAAGATTTCACTTACCGTTAAAGGTGAACGATATATTTTCTCTGTATAGTGAAAAAAGCTGATCTTTTTTTTGCTTCTGCGTACAAGAAATTTTCTTCGACCTTTTGACTGTCGGAACAGTTTGGAAATCAACCGAACGCTATCGCCACCACGAAAACTCTAGAGCAAAGAGCTCCGGACCTCGAACACATTCGACGACGCAATCGATTGCTTTCTCGTATTACGAACTCACGTGCATACGTGTGTGCGTGTGTAGTATACGACGAAGGATTCGTTATACGTTTCAATTACTTTGTGTCACGTCGATTCGTTAAATTATACTTTCCTATTGTTACTGGAAGAGAAAAAAGATTTATTAAAACTTCGTATTTGCGAAAAACAAGTTAAGAAACGCTTTTCACAACGCGTTCAACGACTCGTCGTAGTCAGCTTGCCCCCCCGGTGAGCAAAAATGCGATAGCATTTCGCCAGAGTTCAAGAGTATTATATACTTATCGAACGATTACCACATTATTGTATCTCTGTACAGACAAATAGGCGTAACATCCAGCTAATCAATTGTATATAGAAATTACGCTCTTTTTTTTTATTCTCCATTAGGCTCTCCGAACGGAAGCTGTCTACGCAAAATCGACAGACAATCCATTATTTACGCTTTTTTTACCGTGTGCAGAGTACGATACAGTAAAACTATCAACGCGACAATTACTTTTTTGTTTTTTTTTTGTCTTTTAACTATTTACTTTTCATTTTGCCCAGCTACTTTCAAGCCCCTTTTACGCAATGCGCATCGATAATTTAGCTGTAATTATTATGAATATTGTTGATGTTTATAATATTTACACCCATTATTATTTTTCTTGTCGAAACAATAATATAGTGGGTAGAGAATGAATGTTTTGTGACGCTTTTCGATAATCGACTTTCGCACGTCATTACAAAACAGTTGTTGTCATAAGTTAGAGGAATTAAAAAAAAAAAAGCTAAGAAAAAAAGATTCATGAACGTCAACAGTATCGATGCCAATTGTTTACGAGTCACGCCGCTGCGAAACCCATATTCGCGAGATAATCCGGTAAAAGAGACGAAAACCCAGCACTTTTTAGCATAGAATTAAAATTTTCGACCGAAGCTAGATAGTTGCATACTAAAAGTAACCCCAATGAAATGTTGCGCCCCTCAATAATTAATAGCCCGATCAAAAAATATTTCAAACAAAAGTTGTTTGCAATAATAAAATACGTATAAAGTTTTTCGACGTACAATCCCATATCTTTGAAAATAGCGGCACAAAAACGGTTTTAAAATTCTGGTTTGCTTGAAAATGTATCCTCCGCGTGAGGACCACTGACCCAGACAAGGAGATGATATACACGCGCAGAGTGCGGAGGAAGCGTAGCTGCGAGTGCGAGCGGTACGGACACACAGGATGTCTCTTTTTTCCAGTGGTGCGCAACTAATAAATTCGCTAACTTTATGACGTTAAAACGGACATTAAAAAAGGCTTAAACATTTTTTTCTCGCTAGAAATATAGAGGAACTTATGCTGATTCGATATATATCGAATTTTTTTTTTATGTATATTTACTGTTTTCGCATAAACCCCGAATTTTCTAATAGTTTTTGTGCCGCTATTTTCAAAGATCGGGGATTGGACGTCACATAACTTTATACGTATTTTATTATTCCAAACAACTTTTGTGTGAAACATTTTTTGATCGGGCTATTAATTATCGAGATACGGTGATTTTTTTAAAGTTTTCAACCCCTATTTCTTAGGGTTGGGACGAGTTGAGGGGCAAAATTTCATTGGGCTTACTTGTAGTATGCAACCATCGAGCTTCAGTCAAAAATTCTAATTCTACGCTAAAGAAGTGCTGGGTTTTCGTCTCTTTTACTGGACTATAAAGAGTAACGCTCGTCGTAGCGAGAACGGCCACAGAACGGAGGAGCAAGGAGTTTTTAGAGTGGGGAGAAAGGTCGCAAAGGACCCAGAGAAGGCGAGACAGAATATCAAGAGACGCGGCAGCGTCTCGACGCCAAGTGATAAAAAAAAAAAAACGACTGTCACGTCAACGACACGCCGCGACTCTTTGTACACCAAGATGGGCTTTAGCAGACGACTTTTTAACTTAGAATCGAAATTATGCGAAAACGCGGATATAGTTATAGCGAGGAATAGTTATAGCGCCTTGTCGAATTCCAGTAATTTCGCTAACGGATTAAAAAATAATGATTTTTCATCAAATATGAATCCGGGTCTTGTCGTGGCGCTTTGCATGTAAAAAAAAAAATCAATCTGCAACAGAACGATTGAAGCTGGAACGTCCCGTGTGCACGTGTCACGCAGTATCGTTGACGCGGGGAAAATTACGTTAAATCTTAGACACTATGAGCAATCGCAGGAGTTATTTGTACAGCTGTACGGGCGTTAGTTATCGAAACGGGATTGTTTCTCTTCTTTCCCTTGCTTTTGTTTTTTTTTTTTCAAAATAAATATTTATTTCTAGCGCAATTGATGCGTTCGTCCAAGGACGCACTTATCAACAAAATGTTTTCTCTGTCGTGCCTAGCTATATGTGTAATTTTTTTACGAGCAGCGAATTATGCATTTTTTTCTCTTTAGGTGAAATCTTTAATACACAGCTTTTTTTCTCTTTAGGTGAAATCTTTAATCACAAGATTATTATGCTCGTTGCAATAAAAAAAAAAAAAACGATAACAGAGCGAACAATCGAGGGTTTGAGGATTTTTTTCCCCCGATCATTTCTTGGACGGAGCACATAATTGTCTATTATATGTTTCAAGAATGCAAAATACAAGAAAAAAAAAAAGAAAGACATTTCTAAATCCTTTACCGTTAAAAACCCAAAAAAAAAAAAAAATGTCACGGAGTTTACAATAACCAAAAAAGGCCCTTATCCCGAGATTTTGCCGACGTAATATTAAAGAATAATTCGGTGTACCTCCTTTTCTAAATCTGTCTCTCGTTTTAATTACATCGCGCGCGCGAAACATATTCGTACGCACACGAATTTTATTCTCAAATGTCATTTTCTCTTTCTCGCTTCTATAGCACGCAGCGATCGTCGCTTTCAATTTCTTTCCCCCCCCCCACCCCCCTTTTCGAAAATCTTAATCCCATTTTTGGTACAACGCGCGCGACATTTTCGCACGCATATACAAATGTCATGTTCATCTTCTCGCCTGTATAACACGCAGCGTTCGTCGCTAATATTTTTTCCCCTACGTTTTGGCTCGCTTCACGTACGTTCATCTTTGACAATTTATCAATGAAAAACAAACAAAAACAAAAAAGAGTAAACAACAAACCAAAGCGTATAATCGGGACGAACGTGGGATTGACACGTCTGTGCGATACAAAAAAATTCATTACAATATTAATGTATTATATAATTATTATGATGTAGGAGAGACGGGGACGGGAGGAGGGGGGAGGGCAGAGCCGTGAATTTTACAACGCCGCGCGCTGCCCTCGTCTATTACAAATTGCCGTATGCGCCGACTGATAACAGCGAATCGCTGAATGTTATCTATTTTATTGTTAATATCATACAATTATAACTTAAACAATTTTTTCTTTTCCTTCGTTTTTTTTGTTTTTTTTTTTCAAATGTTTGCTATCCATGATTCCTTCATTCCGACCATTTTGTTTTTTTGTTTACTTTTTTTTTTCTTTTTTCGAGCTTATGCGATTTTTGTTGCCAAAAGAGAAAGACATGAGTGTCCGTCATCGTGTAATAGTGTCCTCGCGTTTTGCCGATCGCGTCTCGCCGAAACACAGAAATTGATTCGCTAATTAGCTTGCGAGCGCGTAAATGGGCAAAAAAAGAGATTTGATAAAAAGGATGGAGCGGGCGAGGGGATGGGGGGGGGGGGGCAGGGGTGGCGAGCTCTACTAGATATATACCAGAATGGCGGTGTGGATTTTGGAGACCTTTGCTCTCTTATTCGCGACTCGTATCCCTTCGTCCAATTCGAGGAGGAAAAAAAAAGGAAAGAAAGTGAGGGCATTTTTCTTCTTGCTTTTCTTTTAGTTGTATATCTTAATGGCCTTTTCGAGGTAGTTGATTCTCGGACGCTTCGGCGCTTTGTTAACGTGATCCAAACCCAGCCAAGGCCTTGGCAATGCACCTGGAGAAACAAGATATTTGAGTTAAATTGAAAATAGAAGAGAAAACAGAATTGAAATTTCTGTCGTTCGGCTGGAAAGAAGAAGCCAGTATCGACTCACTTTGGGTAGGACTGTTTCGGAATTCGGCGAGATTAATGGAGTAGTCCGCTTCGTCATTGATGAACTGTGGCTTTCCCATTGTCACCACCGCGAACTTAAACTTAAAAATTTTTATGAATTCTCATAACAAAACTTGCCGTGAAGTTGGATCGTGCGATCGGGATGCCTACCTTTTCGAATTCTTTTTCCTGTACACCTAGTTTCTTTAATAACCGGTCCTTGACCTTTGTAAAAGGTTCATTCTGAAAACGAGAACGAGCCATACTTGTATACACATTTCGAGATAAAGAACAACGAGAAATTTCTGATACAAGACTCTTTTTATAACGTTCATTCGTAATTCTTTCAAAATTAATTAAGGAGTTTCGGGACCGCTGCGAGAATGGGGGGGTCAAAATACAATGAGTTTTCGTCAGGGTGCTCACCTTTTGCGAATAAAATCTCATGTGAAAATAGATTATTATTGGGCAATTTCCAACTCATAATATTGTTGCAAATTATTTCTGAAGCCGAAAAATGGTTTTTATAGTATTGATTGAATTTTTACAATTGAATATAAATATATTGAAATTTTTATTCAAGAAAAAATCACCGATAGACTTGACAATAACGACCGTTCCTGTCATTGGCATGACTGACTATCTCTACTTGTTGTTGGCTGTAATATCATGCGATGTTTTAAGAAGAGGCGATCCCTTGATAACGTAAAGAGCGTATGGCTGAAAATCAACTCCACGAGGAGCTGTGAGACTACGTTATGGCCTGAGAATAGTAAATTAACCGGTAACTCGTTTCACCCCAAAATTGTTGAATCGTGAAACATTAAACGCGTTTCTCTGAAAACCACTTTTTCGTGAACCACGTACAACATAACTCAAAAACTATCTGATCGATGATTTTGAAATTTTGCACACTTTTAGATAACATTATGACCGTCTGTGTGAAAATCCAAAGTTCCTCAAAAATTATTTTTTAAGACGACTTTTTCATGAACAAATACTATAGTAAACATTTCATGAATAATAGAACATTGCTTGGGACACGTTGTATTTTTTAAATTTTCCCTTCTCTTTGGATTTTTTAGGTTCACACAGAACGTGTGAGTCTAAGAAATATAAAACTTCTTGGCTCTAAAGTATCAGATTAATGCACCAGACGCTAGGTTGTACTCCGTGGAATACCTCACGTGGCAACCATTTCTGAAGGAAGTGTCGTACGGCCGCCATTTTTAAATATTTCAAATTTTTTTTTGTTTGTTGAAAATTACAATTTGTTATAATATGTTCATAACATTTTTATTATGTAGAATAGTTTCGAAACAAAAAAATCTTGATAATTCTTTTACCTTTGGCTGCCTAAAGGGATCTCCCCCCCCCCCGCAAACACCGTTATGGATTTTGAAATATCCGCTAGTTGATGTTTGACTGTGAGTGCGGTTCACTCGACCGAAATATATCGTCCGAAAACATATCGTGTAAGCTCAAGATGCATATCTTTTTGTTCAAGTATTATCAATGAACGAAGTAGAAAAATCACTAAACGTATTCCTTTCGCGGACCCGAATATTCAACAATTAATTGATTTCCGTGGAGAATTAAGTGAAAGAACATCCCAATATACTGGTAAAATTTCAAGCCAAGTTACCGAACTTTTAACGAAAAGTTACGACTTTAAAAATCGTCTAATTTATGCAGTACTTTATGAAGATTACATGCTTGCCACATTTCTATCTGATAATTCAAATACTAAATAACTCTAGATGTCTGGTATAAAGGGTTTGAGAAATTCTGAAGATTTCGTAACGACAATAAAAACAGGTGGTCACGGAATGTTTAAAAAAAATATTAATGATAAAACTTTAAAATATGTAACTAGCAGAAGAATTTTCGTAACCGTGGCTTCTCAGAGAACATGTAAAAATGCCTGAATCTGCAAAGTTTATGCAAAATCTTTCATTCCAGTTCATCGTTGGGCATAATAATTGATTGTAACTTATATTTATAAAGCGCTGCTGTAATCTACTAATTATTCAAAGGGGCTCTGATTTATGCGCCCGTAAAAAAAAGGCACTCCGCGAACGGAATACGTTAATTTTTTCACACGACATTCCTAACACTATAATAATGGTTCGCTAAGTTTTTCATTTAAATCTAGATATTATTTTTGTCCCTAAAGTTCTGTAATCCGAGTTTACGAGGGTTCATGTGTGTCCAAATGGATAGAGGTTCAACTCAAACATTACAAATCTACGAAACTATGCTGTGAAACTGATTGATTTTCAAACGATCAATGTACCATAAATTAATATCTCGGTGATATAAACTACAATCGAATCTGAATATTTCGAATTTTAGTCTCGAAACTCCTTAATACATTCTTTCAATATCGTGCTAAAGCAAGCGACGGTAACATCAATTGTTATCACGTTAATACTCACGTGTTTGATCTTGAAGAGGAAAGGAATACCGAAGGTCGAGAATATGTCTTTGTGAAAGTGGGCAACTGGCACCAGCAACTCGTCGTCGGCGAGATTAAGCTCGTCCTTCGGTATCTCCTCTATCCTGTACGATCTGGTGCTCAACGGGCTAAGATTATCGAGAGGTGTGTCCTCCTTGGGCCCGGGTCCTAATTTGTTCGAGCTCACCTCGAGTATCCTCAATTTTCCAGAGCCGTTTTCCGAAAATTCAACTTGCTTCTTCGCCTCCTCGAGCAGCGTCGCAACTGTACCGTTTTTGTTTGGATAGAGAATGATTTCTTTCTCCTCCTTGAGTGACGGACCGACCCAGATGCACTTGAATTGCTTCTTGTTCTCGAGCTCGTTCACGCGAATACTGAGTTGTTGGTAAAAGATTTTCTTCGCTTTTGGCTTGCAGTAAGCGACCAAATCCTTGAGCGTCCCGTCGAACGTGCACTTCAACGGATGACCCGGCGAATCTTTGTAACTTTAAGGGGAACGGTTAATTGAGACACTGGTCTTCTTCCGAATCTTTCACTTATTCTAATACAGTAGAACGACCTCGATTTTCCGAACCGATTGGGACTGAACATGATTCGGATAATCGAAACGCAACTTTTTTTTCCAAAAGGATAATATAAAACAGAAAATGATATAAATTCACATTCTATAGTAAAGATATATATATATATATGGGGCATTCCACGTCAAATCGACCACTTTCCGGCCCGACCCCTTTCGATTTGGCTGAAACTTTAATATGTTATTGTTTTCATCTTAAAATGCTTGTGTGATTTTTTCAATTTTTTTTTACATAATCACAAATGCGTAGCAAATGTTTGAAAAAATAGCCCGTTTTTTTTTCAAATTCTCATAACATTCTGAAAAATGGACCGATTAAGATATTTTTTTTTTGAATTTCTTCGTTTTGTAATGTTCTTTATGAAAAAAAATATTCAGTCATCTTCGACATGATTTTTTAGTTTTTTGAAAAAGAAACGCGATTTTTTCAAAGAACGCCACTTTTGATTTTTTTTTTTTTTTTGTAAAAAAGATATAAATTTAGCATTTTTTGCCAGCAGACCCATCATGATAAGATTCTCCTTTTTATTTTTTTTTAAATTGAAAAATTCTTAATCTTTTCCATATATAGCTGTTTCCTATGGTGCAATAATGTCCATTCATAAATTCTGAGGTTTTCCAAAAAAAAATGCAGTGTACTATTTCATTTAGTTTTGCCGCTAAAATATTAAACGACAAGCATCTGTCAATGTAAAAACACATTCTAGTTGAATCGTTTTTGTTTGATATGCACTGACTGTTTTCGTCGTTGGAAGACTACAATAATCGATCGTGATCGATTTTCGAAAACTAAAACTATTTCAGGAACTCAGCAGTTGCTGTGTGATACATGACACAAATGGTGGTTTTATTGTTAAAAATGTCTGTAATTCAAGAGATCCCAAATTATTTAAATTATTCAAACGTCACAGATGAATAAATTCATCATTAATTACTATTAAACAATTAATTAAATAACTATTTAATTCATTCCCCATTAAATAATCATTTGAAATCAATTTAATATAATTGGCAAACTTTTTAAGTGAGTTAATATCATATCCAAAGTATTGAGTATGATAGAATTAACCATTTGAAATTATTTCATCATAAAAAACAGCTATATTTGAACCAAAAAAAAATCAATTTGAAAAAAATAGAAAGAAAAATCTTACCAGGATGGGTCTGGCGGCAAAAAATGCTAAATTTATTTTTTTTTACAAAAAAAAATCAAAGATCAAAAGTGACGTTCTTTGAAAAAATCGCGTTTTGTTACAAAAAAAACTACAAAATCATGTCGAAGATGACTTTGAATATGTATCAAATATTTTTTTTCACAAAGAATATTTAAAAACGAAGCGTTCATAAAAAAAAAGATCTTGATCGATTCATTTTTCAGAGAGTTATGAGCAAAAAAAAAAACGGGCGATTGTTTCAAAAATTCACTACCTATTTGTGATTATGTAAACAAATTTGAAAAAAATCACACAAGCGTTTTAAGATAAAAACAATAACATATTAAAGTTGCAGCCAAAATGCAGAAAGGGGTCCGGCCGGAAAGTGGTCGATTTGGCGTGGAATTCCACATATATATATATCACCGTTCTTTCGAAATCATAAAAGGGTACGACAAGTGCGCTAGTTTCGCTCTCGTCTAGCTTCGAATGAATTGTCAGTTTTTTCTCTAACCTAAGAATATTACGTTTACGCTTAGGAACAAAGGACGAAGTCCTGACACATACGAACTACGGGACATAAATGGGATGTAAACAATTTGCAACAGTTTGAATTAATCTGTGCGCGCTGCAAGGAACAAATTTAAATTGCCGCTAGAAACCAGTTTGCAATCGGACTAACAATGGGAGACGAAAAACGCGCTCGTCACTGCGCATTTCTCGCAAGACCGTGACGTATATTTCGAGAATTATATTTCCCGACATCACGTATATTTCGCGCCGACATTCGGATAATTGAACGTTCCAAATCACCAATTCGTGGTTCGGACAATTGAGAGTTCGGATAATCAAGGTTCTGCAGTATTTTCCTTTTCACGCTGCGACAACTCTGATGAATTGATCGTCGTCACATCATGGCTTTTGAAAAAGGTATTTACGATACTGAAGTTCGGAACGTTAAAATACAGTGGAATTGAATTTTTCGAATCCCAATTTTCAGCAGATTCAGACTACGTAATTCTTTCTTGTGTATCTTTGTTTAAAAATCGACAAATGTGCGCAGAAATTATTCCAATAACGCAAACTTCAACTTCATAGCGATCATCTCTAAGCGTTTTTTTTTACGATGTAGAAGTTTGCATCGTTGGAATACAACGAAAATTCTTTTTTCCTTTTTATTTCTTCATTTTCTTAATTATGCAAAATCTTATTCTGCAAATTTGGGCTGTAGATTTTCTACCAGGATCCTAAAAAACAAAACGTTTGAGTGTTTTTTCGCAGCCTGAATTTGCCAAAAAACGTTCGGTCTACTAAACTTTCGTTGCACTTCAGCGATACGACCTTCAATATCATTTTTTTCGCGATGTGATTAATAAATCGTTCGATTATTCTCCATTTCGATCGCACGAGTTGTTTGATTCAAAGTTATCGCACGATTGTTCAAAAGCGTTTTTTTTTTTTTTCGTAGCTACGATGAAACGAAAATGCGCGAAACTTACTTGAGACACTTGAAAAATTGGATGAGGTAAGGATCGGTGCCGACCCTTTGGGCGACCGCCTTTGCCATTTGGTCGTAGGTCATTCTCAGCGAAAGCTCCATCGTGAAGCCTGGATCATTGACAATTGTTTTGTCGCAAAATGTAACTTCCACTCGGTAGAATAAGTCCCTGCGGATAATAAAATAACGGTATACGCACACGATTCAAAAGTTCCTCGTTCACGTTTGATATGAACCATGCATTTTCTTCAAGTGAAACGAACGTACTTGAAATAATCTCGACACGTCGGTAACTCGTACGCGTCGTTATCGCGTTCTTCTTTTTGAAAAACTATGATATCACCGTCCATCAGTTCGTCGAGTACTTTCTCAAGTGGCTCTGTCAAATTTTCAATTTTCTCAACCATGTTCGGCTTTATTTCCTCGTAGAGGGCGAGCTCGGTGTCAGGTGGAAAACCAGCGCGTTCGTTCAATATCGGTATAAGCTCCTCTGCATTTAAACAAAAAGAGCTTCGTTAGTTTCGCACGTTACTGGAATATTGAACAAAAACTTCCCATAGAGCTTCGTTACGATCGCAAATAATTGTAACATTAAGGTAGTAGTCTCGCCAAGGCGTTTTTCTATACATTTTGTTTTTAATTTTGAGGACTCATTCAGGACACTATTAAATGATTACCTGCAAAATTTCAAAAGGATTCATCGTTCCGTTTTCGAGATATTCGCAATGAAAGATTTCATGGTTTTACACGTGTTGTTAAGGGGAGCAGTGGAACATTTCGCGCAATAACTTCGAAACTTTTCTACAGATTTTTTTTTTTGATTCATAGTTACAGAGGAACATATGACGAAGTGGGTAAAAAAAAATCATGAATTTTGACCGTCTAGTTTCAGAGATATGGCGATTTAAATTAAGCAATGTCTAGCGATTTTAGCGAACGACTGAAGCAGCCTAGAACTCGATTGCAGTAGTGTGTGCATATCCGTATACGCAGAATATCTATGTATTAGTAGCCGGAATGGATAGTCTGATGCTAAAGTGAGGGTTAGTTAAACATTATATTAGGCGTTTTAATCATTATAAGTTTTTACATCCCGATAAGATGTATAACCTCCGTTTCAGTGTTGGGCAAAATTTAATTGCTAGGGTAACTAAAGATTAACAATTAATTGATTATTAATCGCGACTATAACAATTAATTGTTAATCGCGACGATAACAATTAACAATTAATTAATTGTATATTAGACTATAACAATTAACAATTAATCAATTGTTAATCGTGACTTTCCACAATTAGAAGCTAATCAATTTTCAATCTTTTTCGTGTATTTGATTTAAAACTAATAATTAAAAGTGATTATTGTATAGAGTGCTGCGTAAGCTTACAGAACCCAAACAAACACGTCTCATCTGATATCTGTAAAGTTAAATAGGTTAATTGTTAGTTTTAATTGTTTCTTTGAACAATAAAAAAAAGTTCATTGCAATTGTTTTAATTTGCGAGTTGCAATTAACATACATTAATCCAAATAAATTAATTGCAATATGCAACTAATAGTTAATTGCAATTAATGTTAATTGCAACTACTTTTATAGCGAATGGATGAAATGATTGAAAATTTAATTGATTGACGTCCAACACTGCCTACATTATAAGGATATATCGCAATATTTCGAAGCTTTCATCGATTGAGCGGAGAATAAACTTTTCAAGTGACTGTGGCGAGACGACTACCTTAAATGAAAACTCGATTACTTTCGAAAAGTGCTACGAATCAATTTTTTCGACCGAAGGGTTAGAAAAAAAGGGGGAGGGGCAAGCACTGCCATGACGGACGGATCTGACGATTTGACAAAAGTTCTTAGGGACGCTTTGAAACGCTAAGGTGCGTTTCGTCTTCCGGCCATTGACCCTGGAACGCATGATCCAATTTTTATCTACAAACGCATAGCGGAGGTTGATATCAATCCCACATTTTTCTTGTTCTTAGAATCTGTCCCACAAAAATTAACCTGACAGTACGTAAATTTCTTCTTTTTTCAATCAGGAAGAGAATACATGGGTGAATTTACGGTAAAAAAGTGATATTTATAGCTTTAAGTCGTACTTTTGAGTGTAAAAGATGTGCGGTACCGAAAAAATTCTATTTTCATTACTAAACTTTCACCGTCAAAGGCAAAATAATATGACGGAAAACTTTAGACGTATTTTCCTTCGGACCACAAGCTCCCGAAGGGCGTCACGCAAAAAACACTTGAGTTTAGAAAAAAAAATACTTCCATACTCTCCAATCCATTCAGAATAAGGTCCATTAAATAAATGTTTGATTTACATTATTTTAAAACGGAACAAATTTTTTTAATTACATGGAATTTTCGTGCTTCCGAAGCAGTGTCACCCCTCAACGAAAAACCCATTCGAGATCGCGGAAAATGCGAATGATCGCCGAAGCTGCATTTTCAAATGTCCGCCCGGGGTCGAAATCTACCTCGACCATTCGTTCTAATTTTACCAGTTCGCGAGATTCAGAATCTTTCATCGTACTCACGGACTTTAGCGGTTACAGGCATATAGTGATGTCCCGAGTAATGAATCTTTTTGTTCTTAGGATCGTAGAGCTTGAAGAAGAGTAAAACATCCGTATCCTTGTCGAATGCTGGCAGTGCCGTTAAACCGGAGTCCGGTGGTACGAGCTCAACGAAGCAGTTCCACGAATTGGCGTTCTCAGCGCATACGCTCAACGTTCGTTGCAGATCGGCGTCGGGCTCGATCAGGGCAGGTCTGCAGGTTTGATTCGCTCTCACGCTGAACGGCCAAACTCGTATCTGTTCTATCGGATATTTCTGTGGGCCGCGACAAAAACTTTTTTTTAGTCACGATATTTCTTCGCTCTAAAGAAAGAAAAAAAAGGTCGTGCGCGTACTCTCTTGGACGAGTAAAAATTCAATATTGCTACAAACTTCAAACCCGAATCTTCCGAATATCGCGGCATTGTTTCCTGCCGAATGAAAATATTAAAACGCAATTGACTGACCACGCGTACACTAGTACGCGTGGTCAGTACGCATCTTTGGCATTCTCCCATGAAACTAAACAAAATATAGCCGCCTCTATGGACGCAGGTTTGGTTGCGTTCGATACAAGAAAGATAATAAATAAGAACGATAAAAGATTTAAAAAAAGGATAAAACAATAAAAGATAATAAATAAGAACGACAAAAGTTAAAAACGATAATACGATAGAAGATAATAAATAAGAACGATAAAAGATTTAAAAAAAAACGAAAAAACGATCAAAGATAATAAAGAACGATAAAAGATAAAAGTTACAAAATAAGAACGAGTCAAAAGACAAAACACACTTGTCTTTCAACTCCTTCAAAAGCATTAACGTTCCGTACATTGGCAGAAGTACGCACATTTTAGGAGTGATCTTTGCGAAAAATGCAATTACTCGAATGTCCATTTTTTTTTCTCAAGAATCATTGTGGTTTTACGGATGAAGGAAAAAAAAAATCGGCGAGCATAGAACTTACCAGACTGTCGCGTAGCAATTCGAGAAACTCGTGAAGCGTAGCTTGCTTACGAACGCGAAATACACGATAGAGTGCGCGCTCCGGATCGTAGAGATCGTTGCCCTGGTGACCGTCAAAGCTATCCTCGAGAAGAACGTTGACGGTCATATACAAGTAAGCCTCGGTTCTCTCCTTTCTTCGTATCTGTTCCAGCCTCTTCTCCTCTTGTAGCCTCTCCACCAGCTAGACCAACAAAATTAAAATTATCCCCACGTTTATACACGAATGATTTTTCTTTTCTTTTTTTTTTTCATCGAGAACTCAATCTCGTAATCGTCAATTTTTTAAAAATTTATTTCATTCTCCGTTTCACTCGATATCAGTCGTGAAATTAGTCTTTCACTTTTTCTTTTATTTAATTTGGAATGTAAATTTGGACGAAAAAAATGTGCGCGATCGTTCACGTTCTTGCGTTCGAATAATTTTAATTTTGTTCATCTGGCGCAACGCTGACCAACGTATTAATCGTGATTACAAAATAAAAATTATTCAGCAGTACTCGACAAAGTTCGCCAGCCTCTGGAATATTTAAACATTCGTTCTCTCTCTCTCTCTCTTCCTCTATTTCTCTCGAACACTGTCAGGAACATCGTTGAAACATTCCAAAACCTAAGGGCTTAGGGATAATTAAAGATATCAAAAAAAAATATTGATTTACCAATCAGGCACGACTGCGAGTGATTCAGAGAGAAGCAAGGAAATTTTATGTTCTCTGAGAGATCCCTTTTGCATCGTAATATCTATATGCTGAATAATTGTTATTTTATAATGAAAAATGCGGCTGTAAAATCCGTGCAAAAGAAACCTTACTTTTGCATTGATTTCCTTTTTTTTCTTCTACTTGACCACGTAATCTTTTAAAAGAAAAAAAAAATTGAATAAAATAACCGGGGTCTGTTTCGTTCATGAGCTCATTTTTTTTTCTGTTCTTGAATATCCAACGTTTTATTATCCATCACTTATCTCGGTTTTTTTTTCTTTAATATATAAAATAGTGGTATAGCATTCAAAGGGATCTCACGATATTACAGCCATTATAAATTATTTTATTCTATTCGACGATTCTCCGTAAATCTTCACTTTTCCACTCTCTCGCTCTCGCTCTTTCTCTTTGTCGCTCACTTTTCACTTTCTCTCTATTTATTAATATGTAACAACAAATAAATAGACAAGCATTTGTTAATACTTGTAATCACTATGTCAACACTGAAGATTTTTCTTTTTTTTTCCATGATTAAGTGTCTCCCTCTCTCTCTCGTCGTGTCGCGATTTGTGTCAAACGACAACTCCAAGTCGAAATTCATTTTACAAGTCGGAATAAAAGCCGGACAAATAATTCGAAAAAAAAATTCAATAAAATATATTGTCGTCAGTAATAAAAAATTGTCTCGAGATTCGTAATTATTGGGTAAGCGTCGCTACGAACGGGGTCTTTCTAAACAAAAAAAAAATGTCTAATAAATAAGATATTTACGTTATTAGAAGACATTACGAGGAAGCCATAAGTCAGGCGATAAAACGTCATCAATCACTTGTGTCTTGTTCGATCTGCTCGGAAAGATTTTTTTCCGCCTTTCTTCTTCGCCTTTTGTAATATGAAAAGGTCCCGCGGTATGTTACAAATTAAATGATGAATTCCGGATTTGAACAAAAAATAATAATAATCCGCAATAAGGGAAATCGTCAGCGCGAGCAAAATTTGTTTTGCCGTTTTTCGCGGCTCCGAAAACAATTTTATCCAATGGCTCGACATGCATCGCATCAACGAACCAAAAAAAAAATCATAGAAAACCAACTATTCTACAGTTGCCAAATTTCAATGGTAATAAACCATTTTCCTCGCGCTTTTTTCGTTTTTTTTTTTTTTCGAACGCATAGAACGATCGTTCGATAATGCGATCACGTCGGGTAAAAATTTCATTACTTAGCACGAAAAAGAAAAATTGCGATAATACCTATCCTGGTTTTTTTTTAAATCCCGTAAGCTGAATTTGCCCTTTTCATTTTTTAATTCACCCATTGCGTGGATTTATGCGTGCTTTTTTGAGCGCGAGACCCGATCGAATATTCATTCCGGAGGGAATTTTTCATCGCGATTCACCTCGGTACCCGTTGCATAAAAGTCAATCAAAGATATTTTTATTCGATAGTCGATAATTCGTAACTATTAATTCATTGATACTTTTTTTTTTATATAAAATCCTCACCGCGGTTTTTCATTCGTTTTGCAATTAATTCTTCACCGCATATTATTCTCGTTCGTTTCTCTTTCTCTCGTTACCCACGCTCTTTTTTTGTTTTTTTTTTGTTCTTTTATTATGCAACCTTATTTGTTGGGTTAAAAGTCGTGAATATATAGATTGGGATTTCGTGGATTTTGCGTATTGGGACGTAGACTCGCTATATCGGTATCGCGATTGTCCCTGTTACCGTCAGTCGCGTCTTTGTCACGTTCGAGGTCGCACAATTCCTGGGAAAGTTCTCTTTGTAGGACGTTTCTGACCTCTTGAGGTATGTCCTCTTCTTTGACTTCTTGGAGGACGTTCTCAAGCTCGGAATTTCTTATGTAGACCAGCATGTATGCGTTCGTGCAATGTTTCACCGCCATCGACATGTCCTCATCCTGGCCACCGTAATTGTGCTCGATGGCTTCCTGCTTCGTGCATCGGGATACAACGTCGTCGTCGAACTTGCACCACTGCGACGGGGGCCAACACACGCACAAACAGACGACAAATCGTCGGGATTAGAACGAGGGATTACGCTCGAGAGAATAAAAACAAGGCGAGAGGCATTTTATCGAATATCAATGGCGTAAAAGGGCGAGATGCTTTTTTCTTTTTCTTTTTTCTTACCTTTCCGTCGCCAGCGGGATTGATAAAAACGACGTAATGGCCGCCGTGATTATCGCCGCTATGAACGAGAACCGCGTGCAACGTGTAATCGGCGTTCGTAGCCTCCTCGGCTTGCAAGTAAGGTCCTAGACTTATTTTCTCGTGAAACTCGAATCTGCAACGAGTCACAATTCGTCACGTAATCATCACGAGTCACGGGGATAAACCGATCCTCGTCATCGATACTCGATCATACACCGGGCGTAACAAATTTAACGTATTTCTTTCACAAACCCGAGTATTTAGTAATTAACTGATTTTCGTCTACAATTAAGTAAAAATAATCCATCCCCGTATATTGGTGAAATTTCACGCTAAGTGACGGAACTTTGTACAAAAAAATACGACGTTAAAAATCGTCTCATTTATGCAGCACTTGCATAAATGCAAATGCGGAGATAACATGCTGGCCACATTTCTGTCTGATAATTATGATGTTGAAGTTTGCATCGTTGAAATGCAACGATTTGTTTTTCTTTTTTTTTTTTAACTTTATCGTTATCCAAAGCCTTTTTTTCGAATTGAGATCATAAATCTTCAATGAAAATATGCTAACACGCTTACGTGATTTTCAACGTAGAAATCGGTCGAAGAAAATTGAGCAATAAAAAATAATTGATTTTCGTTGGCATTCCAACGATGCAAACTGCAACGTCATTGATAATTCATATACTAAATAACTCTAATTGTCTGATATAAACTGCGGTATGTACATTTTTTAAAGATTCCTGAGAATAAAAGAAGGGGATCACCGTATGTTTAAAGAAAATATTAATGATAAAACTTTAGAAAATGTGACCAGGAGAAGATTTTTCGTAACTGCGACTCATCTGAGAACATGTAAAAATGTCTATATCTACATAATTTATGGAAAACATTTCATTCAAGTTCATCGTTGGGTACAATAATTGATTGTGACTTTTTGTTATTAAGCGTCACTGTAATCTACTAACGATTCAAAAGGGCCCTGGCTTAAGGGGTTACGTGGGTATGAAAATTTCAAAAAATCCATTTATTTATTTATTTTATTACCTAATAGTATAATATGTCTAGAATATTCTCCCAAAGTTTTAAGTCAATCGGAGTAAAAGTCTAGGAGAGAGAGCCTTTGGAAAATCCCCCCGTTGGGAAAGACCGGCCGGGAGCGACGCAGTTATATGCATTTTTCTCCAAACACTATTTTTGAAGTCGGTGGACACGATTTCTCAAAAACGAATGCACCGATCTTATTGAAATTTTGCACACTTCTTCAAAATAGCATTGACTAGTGATTGAACGAAGTTTTTCTTTCGATTACAACTAATTTTACAAGGCTATACGTAGTGTAAATTGTACCAAAAATTGAACTATTTTGCATACAACTCTGCCAAAAATTCAAATTTCAATTTTTTAACAAATCCTTCGTTCAATCACGAGCTATACTTATCTACTAACAGAAAAAGTTTAGTTTTTTAATTTTAGATAAAGCTATAATGAGTTATCCTGACCACCACGAGGACACTTTTTTTTAGGGGTCTCCGAAAATCAGGTCCCACCGGCTGAATTTCCCAAATTTTTGGATGAAATTTTTTAAAAATATTGTTGAAATGTTGCTTTTTTATGTGCTTAAGATTTTGAATGAAATAATTTATATATTATATTTTAAAAAAATAGAGAAAATATGCTTTTTTTTGGCTTCAAAACCCACGTAACACTTTAGCGTAGTTCTCGTGCAACAACAGCGTGAAAAAGTTTTTCTCATACAACATATACAGTGGGTAAAAAAAGTATTTGTACACCGCGTGTTTTTGAAATTGTCCTAGGAAAAAAAAATGCTTTAGCATTTTATTTTTTTTTCTAAAATTTTTGTGGAACATTTTATTTTTCTTCGAAAAAAAAATGCTAAAGTATTTTATTTTTTTCGCAGGATAATTTGAAAACCACGCGGTGTACAAATACTTTTTTTACCCACTGTACATATATTGGGAAAGTTTGCGTTTGCGTGCCTTCGACTCTTTTGATTGAGTTTATAATCAGTTCGCTGTTACACACAAAAGCAACGTCTATGCAGACACGCTCATACCATAAAGTACTCGTCTTTTTAATTTCTCGAACATTAAAAACTCGAATTTTTAATGTGAAAAATCGAGAAATTTCCACCCAGTTGTTTGTGTAAATTTTATTTATATAAAAAAAGCCTGGATCAACGAGCAATTTCGTGCAATAGTAATTTCTGCACATACAAAACAATTCAAATGTGAGAAAAGCGCGTTTTTTTTAAATATCCGATGCTGCTGTGATATTGGAATTTGCATCGTTGGAAGGCAACGAAAGTTTTTTGCCATATTTTCATTTACTCATTTGGCAAATTTGGATTGGTGCTTTTCAAAGGAGCAGCTTCAATAATCGTTGCGGATTTTTCATAGCTAAGATATGCCAAAAGAAAATTTGGGCAATTGAAAAAAGACTGGTTGCCATCGTATTCAAACGATGCAAACTTTTATCTCCTTCTTCGGGATGTTAAATTGCGTTTATTGCCGGATTACTGCTACTCAATTCGTTCACGCATTTAACCTTTCTTAAAATTTGATCCATATCTTTATTGTATTTCGATATCTTCGATAGCGCGACTCGAGAACATGTGATAATTTGATATCAAATATCTCGAGTCACGATAAATTTTCACGAAATTTCACGAACAATTGGACATCAGCGTTCTTTTTATGCACTATAAAATTTAATAGATTGTGTAGAAAAACGCTTGTGCCCGAGAACTACCTTAAAGGCCGGAGCGTTTTCTTTCCTCATCTGTTTTTTCACGTCTCACGATAATACGTCTGAAACATCCATCAAGTAGGACTGACCTGTCGTTGAACTTGACCGAACAATCCGTGACGGGATCGTACTGAAATCGCATCAAATGGAGATGCAGAACCGGTGGAAAAGACTGAAAGATCACTCCCTTCTCGGCCTCCTGCAGACCGTGCTCACCGGCGTCGTACTTGTTGTCACCATCCAATATCTCCGTACTCACGTAGTCCCGAAAAGATTCGTAGACTACAGAGAAGCGAGAAAAATAAAAATCGACGTAGAGAAGACAGCGAAGATGCCTGGCGTGTTATTGGAGAAATTTTAAATTAAATTGCAAGGACATAGTGTCTCCAGCTGGACTTCAACAACCAGTGCATGGACGAAAGCTGTTTTATATTTAAGATATGTAAAGAATATGAATTGTCGATTACAACTCGAGTCACTATAATTTAGCAAGAAAATCATGAGTGTCGTTGAAACCAATTTCTTAATTTAATATCAAATTTTGACGCCACACGGAATTTTTCTAGTTTGTGGTACTTGTACACCGCGCAACTTAGTTACGATACAGTTGTGCACAATAGGCGTTTTAAAGGCGAAAACAAAAGATTTTATGAGTTTTGAGGGTAAGTATTACTTTTATTATTTAAGATAGAATCAATTTTTAAGTTTTTGCAAAAATTTCAAACAAATTCGTAATAATAGGTCAGAATTAGACCATGTTTATTCACTGGTGCTGTATTCTGACCTCTTTCCAGTTTATGGACGTATGGGCTTTTTTCTGATAATTTTCAAAGCAGAATGAAAAGATTACCTCATCTGTTGAAAATTGAAAAATTAATAACGATTAAAAAGTGACAAGGTATATAAATTTTTGTATGTATATACGACAATGTATATAAAAGTTTCAGAAAGTGTTGTCACTAAATCATTTCATTCGTGGTTTAATTGACAAAATTCAATTTTCTGTTTCTCTATCGCAACAAACTTTTGTAGTTTTTTTTTGAGAATCTCACATTAAGATGAAAAAAAAAGCTTCGTGCATTTTCGACGAAATCGCAATTTACTGGTAATTTCGTCCATCCACTGGCGATTAGTGATTTCGCTACTTATTTATCAATTTGTTCAATGTTATTTGTTGCTATTACTTCGAATATTTCTTTTCTCCTATTAGAATAATATCTTTTGTTAGCTATAGCAATTAAGGAGGTACGACTACTCCCTCAGGGTCAACAAAGAGACTAAATTTATGTTACCCCACGGGTGTTCTGATTTATGTTAACTTATGTTGAATATTCGTATCGTCGATCCCAAAGTGCCAAATTTGTGGTAAATATTTTATTTATTGCATATTTACTGATAAAAACTGAAAAAGTAGATCCCCAACGACTCTGGATTCTTCACGACGATTTCCAAGCAGTAGCAAGATTCTCTAACTCGGTAGCGACCGTTTTCGTTATCGTTAGCTAGCGATAGCCAATAAGAGGCTCCCTTTCTTCTGATCGTGCATGCGATTGTGGCTGTCGTTAGCCGGCGACAACGAAAACTGTCGCTAGAGAGCTAGATTATGCTCGCCAAACGAATCACCCGTTACGCCCGACGTTGGCAAAAGTCTATGGATACTATTTCGTCATTATGATGATATTCAACCGGAAGTTGAAACCGTTTTATAATGTAGTGCTTAAACTACACGGTGAAGTTCGAATTTTCGATTTTTCACAATATCTATTATGTCTAATTTATCAAATTTCAGTTTTCCAACGACCTTTGTTGGATACGTGAGCAGCAAAACCATGATCACCGCACTTCCGGTCGACCGTCTCCATAAGACAACGTGCTTCGCTAGCTCAAAGTGCTCGACTTTGCAATTTTATTACGACAAAACTGAACGGTCAATATAGCTAAAATTTTTCCAAAGGGTGCATAACGTATTCGTCAACATCATATAAAAATTTCAGGTCCGAAAGTTGGATTCGTCCCCATAATCGTACCTCCTTGAATATAATAATTTTGATCGCTTTTGATATTTTCATTTTACAGTCCATTTGAATCCGATAGTGTCGTTAATCGTCTTTTCACTGGTCGGTTTACCCTATAAAGATCACTTCGCCGTTTCTCCAATAACGACAGTACTTGTAAATATTGCGAATGTGCAAACCATTGGATGCGACTCTTTATCTCCAGTGAAAAAGTTTTGTTTTTGTTAAATAATAAGTTCAAATCAATAAACAAAATTGTCCAATCACTCAAGACGATTGAACGGTTGCTTCCCAAAATTGACCAGTTTTTTAACGACGTTTATTTTCCTTCGAATTTTCCGAGGCGACACTTCGGCCGCGCTGAAAGAACGTAAAATACTCACTGTTCTTTTTTCCTTTGATGTTGAGTTGTATATCGTAAAAAGTCTCGACTCTGTTAGACGTGTAATCGATGTTCTTGCACTTGATGAAGGAAGCCATTTTTCCCTCGAACAATTTTGGTACGGTGCCCTCGACGCACGTGCCCTTCATTTTGCTCTCGAGTTTGTCGAGTAGCACGCGCAAAAATTCTTGCACGTCATGTTGCATGAAGGAATCGAGGGTCTCCCAGCCAAAGCTCTTGGTGAGTTTCTTTGTGCCTACGGGTTTGTCGCAAAACTGCAACTCGTGGAAAACCCTCTGAAGCGCCAGAGCTACGCTCTTGCTTGAATCGTCGCTCTCGGTTGGCATCTTGTAGACGGCTTTGCGTAGCTGGAGAGAAAAAACAAGCGGGCCGATGTTGACGGCGAAATGGCAGTGAACTCATTCGAAAGTAAAAAAAGAAAATGCAAATAAAAAGTGGCAGAGTTATTTAACGGATGATGAAACTGATTCCACACTTTGTGTATAAACTTAGGACCAAATAATGATGCATCCAATTTTTATCGCCATGCTATCATTCCTGTGCAAATCCCATAAATCTTTAAGGTATTCCTTTTGCGGAGGCCCGTATTTTGTGGCCACATAAGCAGAACTCTTTCGAATCATTAGTTTAATTATTATGACCAGCGTTAAATTGGGATAAAACATTTCGCATACATTTTGTAGATTTAGACATTTTTACATTTTCTCTGAAAATTCTTCAAGTTACGAAAATTCTTCCTGCTAGTCACATTTTTCCGTTTTATCATTAATATTTTCTTTGAACATTCGGCGACCCACTGGTTTTATTGTCGTCGTGGGATCTTTAGGATTTTACATGCGTAGAATAGTTCACGTCTGACATCTAGAGTTATTTAGCATACAAGTTACTAGCTTCCGCCCGCGTAGCATTTGGCT
Organism: Ophion ventricosus; assembly: GCA_963932345.1. NCBI lineage: Eukaryota > Metazoa > Arthropoda > Insecta > Hymenoptera > Ichneumonidae > Ophion > Ophion ventricosus. The sequence goes on from OZ010721.1 coordinate 11,468,839, forward strand.
CATAGAAATTCCTTTAGAAGTAGGACCTCGCATCAGGGGTTTAAAAAAATCCTAAAATACGCGTTTTATTATTTGTTTTGAAGAATATTTACACCAAGTTTCAAGTTGATACACGCAAGAAAAGTTTTCCATACAAACTTTTACACCCTATTTGATCCCCTTAAGAGTTGACATTTGAAATATCCTTTTTGAGTGCACGTTTACACCCTCTAAGGAACATATGTTCCAAGTTTCAAGTTGATACTCGCAAGGAATATAATTTCCCATACAAACTTTTACAGCCCATTTCACCTCCTTAAAAGTGGATTTTCGAAAAAAAATCCTCTCTTAGTGCACTTTTACACTTTCTAAGGATCTTATGATCCAAGTTTCAAGTTGGTACACGCAAGGAATAGAATTTTTCCAAACAAACTTTTACACCCCATTTCACCCCCTTAAGAGTTGAATTTCGAAAAATCCTTTCTTAGAACACTTCTACACGTTCTAAGGAATATATGTTCGAGGTTTCAAATTGATACACTCAACGAATATAATTTCCCATACAAACTTTGCCATCCCTTTTCACCCTCTTAGGGGTTGAATTTCGAAAAATCCCTTCTTAAACGGTGCCTCCAATATAAAATCAACATCCTCTCCAAATTTCACGTTTCTGCCTTTAGCGGTTTAGGCTGGGCGATGATGAGTCAGTCAATCAGTCAGGACTTTGCCTTTTATATACCGGGTGAGGCACATAAAGTGTTACAGAGCAATAGCACTCAAACTATTGATCATATCCAAAAATGTTTCAGACAAAAGTTTCGATGTTCGAGAAGGCCGTCATACTGGACCACCCTATTTTTTTTATCGGTGGAGGCGCTGAAGCTACGTCAAGGTCAACTCCACTTTTTTAAATGGAACCATATATTTTTGTTTTCGATGACATTATTACCGATTTTAAGACGAATTCAGCGACCTACAACACAAGGTCATTCTAGTCACGCAAAGTATGAAAATAGTCGAAAAATCGAAAAATATCGGAATAATCACTTTCAAAGGATCCACTCACCTTTGTTTGGGTCGACCTACAGAAGATGCTCGAAGTGATAAACCTCGACTTGTAAGCACTTGTTAATTGGCTGATGAAAAGACCGTCTAACTTCAGCCAAAATTTGTGGTGTAATTTCGGTACATGCTCGGCGTATTCTTTCTTTCATGTCGTCAGGCGTGGTAGGTGCTATCGCCATTACGCGTTCTTTGACAAAACCCCATAAAAAGTTCATTTTCGCGTTCCGATGTACTCACATTAGAAGGTAATGCGTGACTAACTGATATGTCAACAGAAAATGCGTACTTGCTGCCGATAAGAAACATTGGTATCGTAAGAAATGAAAACAGCGATCAAACAAGTGTTTACAAGTCGAGGGTCATCACTTCGAGCATCTTCTGTAGATAGACCCAAACCAAGGTTAGTGGATCCTTTGAAAGTGATTATTCCGATATTTTTCTATTTTTCGACTATTTTCATATTTTGCGTGACTAGAATGACCTTGTATTGTAGGTCGCTGAATTCGTCTTAAAATCGGTAATAATGTCATCGAAAAAAAATACATGGTTCGATTTAAAAAAGTGGAGTTGACCTTGACGTAGCTTCAGCGCCTCCACCGATAAAAAAATAGGGTGGTCCAGTATGACGGCCTTCTCGAACACTGAAACTTTTGTCTAAAACATTTGTGGATATGATCAATAGTTTGAGTGCTACTGCTCTGTAACACGTTATGTGCCTCACCCTGTATATAGATAGATTAGATGGAAATCTGGCTCGCATGTCATCTCTATAAAACGCAAAATAGAATAAACTATTTTTAGAGTCGTAATTTTTTATTTAAAGTTCGGTAACTTGGCTTTAAATTGTACCAGTATACTGGGATGTATTTGTGTTCGTTTATAGATGAAAATCAGTTAATTGTTAAATAGTCGGGTTCGCGAAAGGAATACCTTAAGACTACCCATCTCAGTTTCCGTTTCTGATCTCATCATTTCTATTTCTACCGTAACCTTCAACACCAACCGAGTGTGTATTCAAAAAGGGCCTACTTCTTTAAGGGGTCTGCATAAGCTTGAAATTTCAAAAGTACGATTTTTGGATTGCATAATTTTTTAGCCTATGGTCTCAGTTTTCATTTGTAACGAAGAATTTGTGATAATTCCGAAAAATGTTGCGTTTTACCCTTTTTTTTTCAAAATATTTTATGTTACGGTGCAAGTCGTATCTTAAAATCTATTCGTCCAATTCCCTGCAGTTCCGGACAGAGAATAGTTTATAACATTCTCTATCATATGAGCAGATTATTTTTTCATCTTTTTATGCATTTGTTAACAAATTATTAAAGTTTTAACGGAACTTTTCTCTCAACAGCTTGCCATTTTTGTAGTTTTTAACATTAAGAACTTTAGTTTTCATTTTACTTCACCCTAGTTGCCAGAAACACCTACACTGATTGGCCATGAAGCAACGGCAGTGCTTTGTTTAAATAATAACATCATCGTTTTTCAATATGTTCCAATGATAACTATACAGGAAGTAGGCCTCACCTTGGATGACCTTGACCATGTCCTTTAGATGATTCCTAAGAACTTTGCTCCTACCTACTAATGTTGAAACGACTCCTTCATTGGTTTTTTTAGTGTTAGAAATATTATACGCGACACGACGTTTCCCGTAGCAACGCACGCAATTTGTAATACATTCAACACTTTAAGATAGTAGTCTCACCACAGTCACACTAAAGGTTTATTCTCCGCTCGATCGATGAAAGCTTCGAAATATTGCGAAATATCTTTATAATGTAGGTTGTACATCGTATCGGGATGTAAAAACTTATAAAGTAACGATTAAAATGCCTAATATAATGTTTATCTAACCCTCACTTTTGTATCAGACTATCCATTTCGGCTACTAATACGTAGATACTCTGTGTATACGGATATGCACACACTACTGTAATCTGGTTCGAGTCTACTCCAGTCGCTTCTCGACGCTAGCATCGCTAGATATTGCTTAATTTAAGGGGAGAGAATTTCAAAGAGTTTAGAATTTTCAAAAATCCCTTTAGAATTTAGAACCCTTTAGAATTTTCAAAAAATCGATTTTTTTACATATTTCGAAACTATAATATATTAAGAAGATACTGTGTTAAAAGGAAAAATCGAAATATAACATATTTACGGAGTTATAGCTCATAGTGGAGAGCGCCGAGACCGCATCCAAAACTTGAAGATGTTACTCCGTTACTTGGTGAAGCGATGAAGCAGTATCTCTTACCAATTTACAAAGATTTGTTGAGGGAAGATTTACTCGAAAGATGCTTGGGTGGCCATACCAAAAACGCGAACGAGAGTTTCAACGCAACAGTTTGGCGATTAGCTTAAAAACACCTCCATTCTGGGCTCAAAATCGTTGAAATCACAGCCTATATTGCTGCTGGAGTGTTTAATGAAGGTTATTCCTCCATTCTAAGAATTATGAATGCGTTGGACATAATTGTTGGGACGTACGCCAGAGTTTTCGCCGAAAACTCCGACGAGGCACGGATAGAGAGGCAGAACCAGATGAGCCTTTCTTCGACAAAAGCAGTTCGTACGGCCCGAAAACAACAGCAAATGGAAGAAAATCAGCATTTCGAGGAAGTTGAAGGGTTAGTGTATGGGCTTGGAATCGCTGATTGGTCGGTAAGTCACTAAAATTTATAGTTCTATCGTATTGAAACTTTAAACGCGATTATTTCGAAACGACATTTTCAAAAACTGCTCACACTGTAGCTCAAAAAGTTATTGATCGATCTCGCTGAAATTTTGAGAGGTTTCTTTATTTTTGGGGTAAAAACTGTGGAAAAAATGGTCGAAAATTTGAACTTTTGGTTACAAAGAGCCTGCGTATTTTTCAAATTTATACTTTATATTTTTATAGGTTTATCCTTCCCCTACATGTGTCAGTAATCGAAAAATATTTTTTTTTGTTTTCTGTTTCAAATGAACAGTAAAAATGTGAAAAATGGAGAATTTTTTGATGCCACAGGAAAGACGCCTGGGGAAAAGGCTATGACACATTAAAATTTAGAAATGATGCGATTATTTAAACACCCTCAAAAATCCCTTAAATCGCTACATCTCCGAAACTAGACGGTCAAAATTCATGTTTTTTTTTACCCACTTCGTCATATGTTTGTCTGTAATTGAGAATGCTAAAAAAAGAAAATCTGTAGAAAAGTTGTGAAGTTATTGCGTGAAATGTGAAATTTTCGACTGCTCTCCATAAGAACACGTGTAAAACCGTGCAATCTGATTGCCAATATCACGAGTACACAACGGTAAATCCTTTTGAAATTTTGCAGGTAATCACTTAATAGTAACCTGAATGGGTACGCAAAATTAAAAAACGCAAAATTAACTCGAACTTTGTTGTTCGGGTTTGGTTGGGTGAAAGTACCATAAAGATTTATGTAGCTTCATGCCGTCATGAATGATTACAACGAACTGAAAATTCTGTACAAAATATTGGACTCAAAAAAAAAAAAAAAAAACCAAGGAAGAAAGCAAAAAACGTAAACATCGAACAAGGCGAAATAGCCGATGGTGTTTCTAGCACTGTTTACGTTACCGCCCGGTTGGCTTTCGTGGTCGTAAGGCAACAATGATAGCTCTACGAAGGCCTACTTTCCGTATAATTACCGTTTCAATTTAAGAAACGCAACTATGGCAAGACAATGTATTAATTGTGCGCAAAATCCCGACCTCGCAATCCCAGTACTCTCATCAGAAAGAAACATTGAAAATCGACCATTTTTTTTTGGACCTCACGCTTACGTCCACCCATTAGGGCCAAGTGTCACACCGACCGAGCGGCGATGAGTGCGAGAAAGATAGCTGATTTACAGATTCCCAATGATTTCTGAAACGGTTGATTTTTGGGAAAAAAGAAAAGAAACACGTTCCGCTCTGTTGAACGACGAACAACCGCTTTCTCTTCTTTTGCCCGAAATATGACCCGTCTAGGAGAAAACTTGGCAGTAGGATTTTTACCGACTGGACGTGTGACACATGGCCTTAAAGTGGATCCTAAACATCCAAGCTCGCAGGCTACTCGTTTGAATAAATGCATTGGTACCGGCTGGGATCCGGACCGCGTCCTCCCGAACGTTAGTCCAGACCTCAATCGACTGTGCCACTGCTTACTTAATTTTTGGTTTCTTTTTTTTGTTTACTCTGCCATACCGCAGTACATAGCGAAATGATATTTCACCTGGTTCGTGAAGTAAAGAGTCTGTAGCAGCGAGTTCATGTAACACGTTGCCCCTTGATTTTTCAAGCCAACGTAGCCAGTGTGTTTTTTGCTGTCCCAGCTAACTCCGTGAGGTGCGTCGGCCACAACGTGAACCTAAAGAAAGAAAAAAAAGAGGGAGAGTAAAAATAACATTTCGCGCTAATGTTTCTGAGCCTATTACGACATTCGCGTTAACGCGTGACACGTTTGATCCTCGCGAGAAACATCGCTGCGAGAGATAGTCCGCGACGATAATCTTGAAGTCGCCGGGATATACGCGTGAAGTATTGATTTCGAAGCCGTACACTTCACAACACGACACACCAAACGTGTGTCCGCGTTGGCGAAGAACGAAATTTCCACAATAAATTATTCGGACTTTTCGTCGTATCCAAACGTAATATCGTTGTTTCATTTTTGGCGAGTTTTCTCACCTCGAGAGTAATCGAGTCGTCTTTGATGTAGCCCTTGTCCGGATCCAGAACATCTTGCCAGAGCATGAAGTGACTGAAGCCCCAATCGTTCTCTTTGTTGTAGAAGAGATGCTGTATCTCTGAAAGTGACGATTCGCCATAATCACACTTTTGCCTTTTCCTTTCAGTCGAATATTATGTACGTTTATTTAAGGGGTTACGTGGGTTTGAAAATTTCAAAAAATTCATTTTTTAAATATTTTATTATCTAATAGTACAATATGTCTAGAACATTCTCCCAAAGTTTTAAGTCAATCAGAGTAAAAGTCCAGGAGAGAGAGAGAGAGAGAGAGAGAGAGAGAGCCTTTGGGAATTTCCCCCGTTGGGAAAGACCGGCCGGAAGCAACGCAGGTATACGCATTTTTCTGAAAACACTTTTTTTTAAGACAGTGGACACGATTTCTCAAAAACGAATGCACCGATCTTATTGAAATTTAGCACACTTCTTTAAAATAGCATTGACTAGTGATTGAACGAAGGTTTTTTATTTTTCGATTAAAACTAATTTTACAAGGCTATACGTAGTGTAAATTGTACCAAAAATTAAACTATTTTGCATACAACTCTGCCAAAAACTCAAATTTCAATTTTTTTTTAATCCTTCTTTCAATCCCCAGCTATACTTATCTACTAACAGAAAAAATTTGGTTTTGTAATTTCAGATAAAGCTATCATGAGTTATCCTGACCACCACAAGGACACTTTTTTTAGGGGTCTCCGAAAACCGGTCCCACCGGCTGAATTTCCCAAATTTTTGGATGAAATTTATTAAAAATATTGTTGAAGTGTTGCTCTTTTATGTGCTTAACATTTTGAATAAAATAATTTATATATAATATTTTTTTTAAATAGAGAAAATATGCTTTTTTTGGCTTCGCAACCCACGTAACTTAAGATAGCTCGAGACCTTTATCGATAGATATTGGAGGATACTGATTTTTTTTTAGACACTTTTAGTATGGGCGTGAAATTGAATTTGAATTTTCCAGACGATTCTCGCTTCATCGCTTCAGCCAAAAATACGCACATTAAAATCTCGCAATTTGCGAGTTTCTTTTAAACACGGGTGAATTATGGAGGAATTTCAAGGTCAATAAACGCAATCAACGTGTCTACGAGAGACACTAGCCTCGGCGAAACTCGCGTATTTTCATGAGACAGTATATTGCCGAGATTTTAATAAACTTTTTTTTCTCTCGAAAACGATGTGACACTTGTGCCAAATTCGAAGTAGAAACTTTCGTCGAGCATTACTCCAATACCGGCAAAAGTTAGGGATGCACTTTTCGAGTGTCCGATTGTGACGTAGAGCTAAAGATTGCGACCGAGAAAAGGTGCAAAGGAATTGTCGGAGTAGTATCGAAAAGATAGAAAGAAACGCTCCAATTTGTATTTTTTTTCTTTACTCTCTACTATTTTTTAACCCAGTAGATGATTTTGCGATTTTCCTACGCTCGCAAACTCGCGTGTCGTTTTTTTCTTTTTTTCTTCTTTTCTTTTTTCGAAAGGACAAAAAAACTTTCAACTTAAAGGGACTGGATAGGGCAGAGGTTGCCTCTTGATTTTAAAATTATTTTTCATCTTGCTTTTCCACAAGTTTATTCGGTTTTTTTTTGGAACGTAATGCAGTCTTTGGAAAATATGGTGTAACTCGGAAACTACAGGGTTTAAAATAAAATATCTATAGAGGAAAAAAAAGGTCAATCGAAAAAGAAATGAGCTTACTTTTGGGAAAAATTGGACACTGTTTACATGGGTGCTTCCAGTAAAAAAAAAAAACTGCGAAAAGTATTTGCAAATTTATCGTCGCTTGTGTACAACAAATATTAGCATCCTTGAAATATTATCGGTAAAAAGTTCGCCGTAAATCTTAACGTAATAATAGTAAATTATTATTATCGTTATCATCAGTAAATTAAGAATTGGGACTTCGTTAGTAAGAAAATGAGGACTCGTATTAGAAGTAATGACTCTTTTATGACGAATGTCAAAGATATTCGAAGATAGAACCTCCTCTCTAATTTGTAAAGACGCACCTTAGTACGTCTTTGTGAAGTTTTATCGTTTTTTTTACTGTAACTCTTTGGGTGTCTTTACTCACTTCTACTGAACGGTTCCTGTCCCTCTTTGCACGACAGGAGACGCAACTCGGCTACGGCGTAACAGCTCCATGAAGTCGACTCGCTCTCGCCGTTGCATTGCAAAAAGAATCCCAATGAACGTTGGGGCTGCCTCTCCTGGCTCTGACTCGAACGTGGCATCACCATAATCTTCCATGGCAAATTTCGCACGTAGCACGGTGGCGATAGCTGCGAATCCTTCAATTTCGAAAGATTTTCCACCGTGTAGCGAAAGGTCGCCTCGGATCTAGCCTCGTCTGGAACCAACGGAAAAAAAAAAATACGATCCTCGATAAAGAAAAAAACAACGAAAAACAAGACAATATAGTTTTTACGCGACCAAGCTAATGAAGAAAATTACAATTTTTATGAGGCATCGCAGTACTGCAGGAATGAAGAAAAGAAAAAGGCAGAAAAAGTAATAAAGATTCAGAAGCACAAAAAGCTTATTTATATGCTTGACGAGTCATCGCGGCGTATGTGGTCTTTGATATTTTTAGAGAACACACGTTATAGGTATAGAAAGTTTGGAAATTTGCGAATTTCGCGCGAGTTTACATTGCAACGGGTCAGTGTCTTGGTAAGTGAAAAAAAGTGACTGCTACAGACGCGAAAAACCAAAATTTCTCGTACGACTTTGGACTCGTTTTCGTATTAATTTTTCATACAAATTTCAAAAATGTGATCGAACAAATTCATGGCTGTTGCTACTATTACATACTTGTATCGTTATCGAATTATTGTCTAGAAATTTGAAAAAATCATATTTATTTTGTTATTCGACAGACCTTTTTGAATACGTCTGTGAAAATGGTTTAATGATACTCATAAAATTAGTCGAGTTATAGAAACTATGAGGTGTACGCTCGGGAAGCCCGATCGAGACGCAATAAACTTTAAACGCGTTTCTCTCGAAATGATGTTTATGAAATCGGCAACAAAGATATCTGGATAACAAATTGGCCGATTGAGCTCAGATTTGGCATACACCTTCGGTAGACTGTTTTTCAATATTCGTAGCAAAATCGGATAAATAATTTTTTTTTAAATATATATAATTCGCAAAATGGTCGGAAAGATTGATAAAGCTTGGTATGCCGCCATTTCGTGATTTTTTTTGCTGGATCTGTTACCAAATATCACAATTCTCATACAGATTAAGAATATGTTTGGTTTTTTTGTTCACATTCATACAGCGTCCACAACACTGGTTGTTAATTGGGGGCGTTTTCCGCGCACCGTTGTAAACAAACGTACAAGCGCACATGATACACTTTTTTTTCTTCAAATTGTCCATATTCTTGAAGGATCAATGAACATGTGTAAAAAAATGTCAGAAAGAACTCTGGAAGAGTTTAATAATTATCCCATCCTAAAAATTACCTGCAAAACAGCACTCCAGATAACATTATTGTCTCAATATAATTCATTTTTAGGGTACATATCACTGTAGATCATGATTGAAATATTTGAAGTGAAGGTGTGAATAAAGATTTCAGTTTCCGAATACACCCGGAAAATCGGATGTTACGGATTGCTTTTTTTTTCTGCGTGCTATAAAATCCGATTGGAACAAGCACGAATATCATGGGAAAAAAAAAACTATTTCGCACCTTCCTCCATATCTTGGTCCTGGCCAAGGCAACCAGCGTCCGCGAGCTCGAATTCCTGTTCACCGTTTATGGGACGTGGCTCAGTTCCGTCACCTCCGCCGTCGTTCGGTGTTTCTGCAAAAATAGAAAGGAAAGAAGACTGATTTTTTTTTCTCGCTAATCACATACAAGGAAAAATTATTTTGCAGAGTAATGAAACAGTAATCGCGATAATAATCGTTGGGCGCCACCGGTCTACGGTTACTTTTCACAAAACTGATCGTTTTTGCTGGACGTCAATGCTCGCAGTGATACCTTTTTTGACAACTCCCGCCTGTTCGACTATTTGGATAGGATGATAAAGAGAAAAGAACTAAAGCGAGTTCATTGTCAGGAATTTTTTAGGCATTCCGACAAACGGTGTACCGGCCCCTTGCTAGGACTTTGTCAGTTGGCAATTTGACTTTCTATCGCGACATCTCGAAAGGAATAATTGAAGATCGAACTGAAACCTCACGTACGGGTTGGATTTATTGTAAAATAAAATGACACGACAACTTCTGAAGTTAGGCGATTAAGCGTCGCTTTGCGCTTGCTTTCATTTATTTCAAAAGTAACCCTGAGTCTTGTTTTGTTTCGATGAACGTTATTTTTTTGCTTTTCAGGCCGTCGCTTTTCTCATCCGAACTACAAAGAAACAAACAATACCCACAAGATCTAAGATCGTATTTACGGCCTAAAGTTCGTCCTTCCAAGAATATGTATGATTTTGTTTTTCTTCAATTCACCTCGTTATTGTTAGTCGCGCTAGAGAACATTCGCAAAATAATCTCTCAATGGACTTAACCTGCAATACTTGATTAAATTCGGATGGATTATTAGTATAAACATTTGAAAAATCGCCAAATTCTCTTCAAATCGATTAAGGCAACTAGCAAGATTTGAAAGCTGGTCATGTGTTTCGAGCTATATCGACATTGAAAATTTCACATCACTTTCCAAGTTTTCCACCTAGATGATGTTGAAGTTTGCATCGTGGGAATGCAACAAAAATTTATTATTTCTGTCGTACAAATTTTTTTTCCACCATTTTCGGCTGCATAAATCACTCCAACGTTTTTACGTATTCTTATTAGAAATTCAAGACCTCAACTTGCAAAAAAGAAGGCTTTCGATAATTATAAAAATAAATGAAAAATAAAACAAAAAAATCGTTGGATTTCAACAATGCAAACTTCAACTTCATCCACCTAATACACCACCCACGTGACATTTGGCCCCAAAATATCAATCATCCGGATGTACTCGCAAAATTGCAAAGTTGCAAAAAGTAACTTTGCTTTTTTACCTTTCCTGCAATAAAATCACAAAACTTTTATCATAGCATCAAAAATTCTCATTCTCCGCCACCCAAAACTTTCTTCGTGCGAATCACCCGATCATTATTCTCCAACAAACATGACGTCTTTTGATTTTGGCAAAGAGGTTCATTCTGCGTACTATCTTGTTGGACGAATACGCTTAACCCTCGTGTTTTGCGACGAGATACTTACGAATCTCATCCTTCTACCAATGTCGCCAAGTTAACGCAAAATTCCTGGAAAAATAACGCAATTTTTCTATTCGAAATAGATTCGTGTACTCCGAAATCTTACAGGCGTGTGGTTCGATCGGCTAGCGAGATTATCGAGAATTGCCGACTCTTGGCTATCGTACGAAACAGACTCGTAGAGTCGTTGTCCAGAGAGAACAGCGATGCCGCAAATGCCTGAAAGCGTCTCTCAGGGCGGCGAACTTACGGCTCGTCCGTAAATCGGCGCGTTTCTGACCGCCGTTGCTCCGTCGAGTAAAAATCCTGTGGCAAGGATTTCCCCTAGTCGTTTTGCGACAAGATACGCTCCGTTGAGCTTTCGACGCGAAGTTCCTTTGTTTATTCCGAAAAATCATTTTTTTTTGTGTCATGTTCCATCTACAGGCAAATCCGAGCTTTTCGATGTCGAAGAAAAAAAAAAAAAAAAAAAAAAAAGCAACATTTTCTGTGTAATCGTTAGATACCTTCTTGAGTGTCCATGTCCTCGAATTCGTCAACGTGTACCAGTGTGAGATTGAGATGCTTGAGATTGTCGTGTTCGTTGACGTGGTTCATCGCGACACCGATGTTGATGGTCGTTTTGTCGGCTCCTTGTACCTCGCGGACGACACGCCTCGACGAGATTATGTTGTTTATTATTTCCTTGATGACAGTCTCCTCCTCCTTTACTAGGTTATTATCACGATTCACAACTTTCTTCGACGTTTCGTCGCGTTCTTGCTGCTGCTGTTTTTGTTGCTGTTGCTGCTGCTCCATCTGCTGCTGGTGCTGCTGCTGGTGCTGCTGTTGCGGTTGTTTACCGTTGCAGAAAATTACTTCGTTGCTAACATCGACTTCCTCAAGCATATATCGTTTCTTTCTCTGATTATCTCGCCTTCTTTGCTTGAACATCGATGTATCGACAATACCGTGATACGCGGTTTCACTCGTGCTGCTATTGCTGCTACTACGAATAGACGGCGACGACGTCGCTTTACCGCAAGACGACGACGTTTGGTACTTACTTGCTATTCGCCCAATTTCTGCGGCCGTCTAATGCCCCGCCGACTCCGGGGACGCCCACTTCGTATATTCTACTCTGAATTTTTCCTCTTTTTGTTTATTTTTTTTTTTTCCTTCAGAATTTTCACCGTCCTCTTTATTTCTCAAGTTTCGCGCCCCACCAAATTTTCTTCGCGAAACTTTAACGCGGCTGCGTCCCTCTCCGGCCCCCTTCGCGTGCTCTTCCTCTCACGTCCCTCTCGTTCTCGAGAGCTTTATTTTCTTTCGCGCAACCAGAATTCCCGAATATATCCTGAAAACTCACACACCGCGCGACGAAATCGCGGGCGTACGTGTAGGATCCCTGCGTGTGTGCGTGCGTGTGTGTGTGTGTGTGTGTGTTATATCCCTGCTGCACTCTGCGGAACCACGTCTGCCAACCCGAAATGAAGAAAAAAAAAAAAGAAAAAAAAGACGGCCGAGAAAAAAAAACCCACGCACCAGCGGTACGAACGATCGGAGTGCGCTGGGCTGCCGCGCGCGCGTGGGAGCGCGCAGGGCGGACTAGGATCGGAAAGACGAGGGAGAGGGGGGAGAGGAAGGATACAAATTTACTATAAGCGGCTATAGTAGAATTATTCGTAAATGCAATGCGGTGTTACGATCTTATTTAGTTTCGGCGTACTTTCTCGCTTTATGTATTTACGGGGGATTTGTAAGGGGAGGGGAAAATATAACACAATAATCGACCCCTTTTGCCCTAGCCGTGCTCTCGATATCGCCAAATGTATATGTATTTTAATATATATATATATTTTTTTTTATATATATATATATATTTATATATATATATATATATATATATCTATTACTAGGTCTGCGTCTCCGCTTTCTTTTCGTCTCACTCACACGTCTTTTTGCACCGAATATCCTTTTAACGCACCGCACGCTCTAAATTCTTGCTATTTCCGTTCTCTTTTTTTTTTTCTCACTGTCCTCTCGCCGGAGGCACTCGATTTTTTTGTAACCGGCGGCACATATAACACGATGCACATACACTCCTATCGACACGATTAATTATCCGAGAAACGCGAAATGACAATTTAACACTGGATGTGTAAGTACCTGATGATGCGCGACAATCTCCCTCGATACCAGTCTCAATCTCTCTCTCTCTCTCTCTCTCTCTCTCTCTCTCTCTCTCTCTCTCTCTCTCTCTCTCTCCCACTCTTTCTCTCTCGAGACTTCCGTGACGTTCGTGCGTTGAACGTTTTGCCGCAAATCCGCCCCGGCGCGCGATTCCTCGGATTATTCCCAAGCGCGACCGGCTCTTTCTGGGATTTAATTTCGCCAATCGAACACTCCCCTCCCCCCCCACCCCCCGCAGAATATTCTATCCGCCCTGTTTACGTTCTCTTTTCTGTGTCACGCTAGGTAGCTATCTCTTTTTTTCTCATTCGTTACCGCGGAAAGGCCGCGACGGATGTGCGTGGAAATCGCGTTCGCCTGACGCAATTTGGTAATATTGCTTTCTCTCTCTCTCGCACACTTCTTTTTTTTGGCTTTTCTTCTGCCCTGTATGGATGTATATATTTTTTTAAAAACACCTTCACGCGAAAATAAACAAAATGGCGACGAGCTGAAATCGCCCTCGCTGCGTTAACTCGCTGTAAGGTCCCATGGAGACTAGAGAACGTACCGCGGAACTATGGCTTTTCAATGGACACGGCCACGAAATGTTGATCCGTGAAATATTCTACCGTGTCGACGTCGCACCGTATACGCACATAAATGACGGAAAACTTGGTACCGCCGATCACCACGGAGTGGCGACGCTTGTCGAGTGCCGGCAAATTTAATTTTCCCCTCAATTTTGTGACGCTCCTGTTACGTGATAATTCAATTTGCGAAAAAAATGGATTTTTAATGGTCTCGTAGCTGAGATTATTCGTAATTAATGTAAAACGGATTATTTCAATTGTGAAGAATTTTTGGAAATATGCTTTTCGTTGCGTGGTCGTTGAATCGCTGCTAAATCTTTTTTTTATGCAACATATGCTACCGGCTATTTAGGCCTAAGGGCGGAGCCTGAAGGGAACCGAAAATAATTGAATTTTCATTTTTTTTTGTCTCAAAATTATTTATTGTACATAATTAAAATTTTATGTACACATGATTATATTTAACTTGAAAAAAAAAAACATGTTTTTTTTTCAATATTTCCCTTTATGTCTTTATAACGTGAAGAAGAGCTTGTCGCCGAAAATGAACTCCACAAGGAAACTGAGGGACTACTCTATGGCTCCGGAATCGCAGATTAATCGGTAGGTCATTTAGTCACAATATTTTTGAAACTTTAAATGCGTTTTTGTAAAAACCACGTGAACTTCGTACAAGGTAACTCACAAACTTTCTGATCGTTCATTTTGAAGTTTTGCAGACTTTCAAATAACATTATTACCGTCTATGTGAACCTAAAGTTCTTTGAAAAGTAGTTTCAAAAACTACTTTTTTTATTAAGGTTTTAGGCCACTCTAGGATTTTCCAAAAATCGATTTTTTTTTGTTAAAAATGTACCTTAATACCTATAAAATTATATTCCAAAAGATTATGGGTGTGAATAATCTCTGAGTACTCGATTTTCGAATTGTAGCGCAGCCCCTCTTGATTCATGTCGTGGCTTTCTTGCATAGTTCCTTTTTTATAAACAATTTTCTGTCGATTTTCTCATGGCATTTTATACTTTTTGTTTGGGTTGGTTTGGGTTTGTTTCTCATGGCATTTTATACTTTTTGTTTTAGAAATGGGCCATTTTGACAATAAACAATATATCAAAAAAATCCTACGTACTTCTTACAGCTATTCTTATATATAATCGAAAAAACTTTAGTGTCTCATCATAACTGAAAAATTATAGGAGCTGCTGATCCGGCCGTTGACCTTCCAGAAATAAAGGCGTCATCGGAAAAATGCTGCACAGTCGCCATTTTAACGTGTATCGCTGTGAAAAATAATTTTGTACAGTAAATTTCGTGTATAATAAAACCCTTATTTTGGAATTCCGATTTATTTTATGATTTCGTTAAAAAAAATTCACAAAATATGCCCTTTTTGCCTCTGGAGTGGCCTAAGGCCTTAACAAGTATTATAGTAAAAGTTTCACGAAAAATAAAGCATTTTGCCAAGCACATACCATTTTTTGAATTTTCACGTTTCTTTGGATTTTTAGGTTCACATAGAGTGTGTGGGTCTTGGAAATCTAAAACTTCTTAGCTCCGATGTCTTAGATCTATGCACCAGACGCTAGGTTGTACGTCGTGGACCCGTGGAACAATTCAGGCGGCAACCGCCTCTGAAGCAAGAGTCGTAGAGCCGCCATTTTTTAATAGTGAAAAAAATGTTCTTTTTAATATTTAAAAGATGGACACAAAATTTTAATTGTGTAGAATAAATAGTATCGACAGAATGTTTTTTTTTTTTTTTTGTAAATTTCTTTCTTTTCGGCTGTCTAAAGGGTTCTTCTCCCTCAAGGAGTTTCGATATCGTTCTTTAGCAGCAAAAGTGGGGATGAAAATATAATGAGTATTAGGCAGGCTGCAAACTTCTTGCAAATCAAATTCCATCTAAAAATAAATTATTATTGAGCAATTTCCAACTCACAATATTGTAGAAAAAGATTTCCAAGTCGGGAATTTATATTAATACTTATCATTTTTTCAATTAAATATAAATATGTTGCAATTTTATTCAAGAAAAAATGACCGATAGACTTGGCAATAGCGGCCTTGTTTGCCATTGGCATGACTGACTATCGCTAAAGCATCGTCGGCTCCAGTTAATTTACATCGTGAAAAACGTTCAACGTACAACGTTTTACAACGAGTTTTTGATTCGACAAAACTGAGAAAACGTTGAAAATGTTGAACGAACAAATAAATACAACAAACAAACCGTTCAAGCTCAAAATCTACATCTTTTTTCGAGTATTATTAATGAACGAGGAAAAGAAATGTTTTAATGGTTTTTAATTTTTTGAGTTTTAAGATGAAGGTTGAACTTGAAAATTAAAAATCTCCGAATTTATGTTGTAAAAGCGATTTAATTTTTAGACAGTTAATGCATTCTAAATTAATTTCTTGCGCGATATAAATGTTAAAGGTCTATAAGAATTTCGATTTTGTCGTCGAAACTCCTTTTAACCTAAAAACGCACACTCAACTCTAGGAGTTGAAGTTGCGTGGCCAAGTTGGCGCAGTTTTAGGTGAAATAAATTCAATCGTGTAGATGGCCAGGCGACTGTAGGGACCGTGCGCGGCGCTTACAGTGCCGCCAAGCGTCCAATCCCAAAATTAATATGATGACAATAACAACGCGCGTATATGGCAGTGATAATTTTTTTTTGGTATTAATTTACGGGAAACAAATATTTTTTTCGTAATGTCTTCATCAAGACGTTATCGTTGCATTTGAGGCTGTTCTAATACGCTATTTCGACTACGAGACGTTCATCCACCAGTGAAGTTTTACTCATTCCCCGAGAGCACAGCATGCCCCATGGAAAACTGAGAAACTGACCAAATGGATTAAAGCAGTTAAAAACTACGTGTAAGTATTATTATGCTAATTATACTAACGCGATTCTTAAGGTAGTATGTGCACGAACCTCCTTATTAGAACAAAAATTGATTTTTTTTGTATGGTGTAGTATAGACATACAGAATGACGTCCGCGAAAACTCAGCATGCCTAACCGGCTAGGTACAATAGTAATTAATTCACGAAATCAATGCATTTAACCCATACCATATAGGAAATCCGTGCGGATCGAACTTTGAGACGAAAATAATAGTAGTTCGCGAATAGATACGAACTACGCGAAAAGCAATAAATAATAAGAAAACTGTCGCGTTCACGTATGTTGCATACAAAATATAGGTTACGGGATATTTCGAGCAGATATTATCGATTGAATCGACTAATTTTTGCGTTCGCTAGCCGTGTCTGCCATGGCGGGAGAGATGGCGTAGATTTGGCAACACCGCATGCCGCCAGCTGTGTTCGGATCCGGGAGGCTAAATCGAGCCGGTCAATTTGAATGCAACGACAAAAGTTGTAGGTTCTTCACGCGAGAAATTTGCTCATTAATGATAAATAATTATGGATTGAATATTATATAATGAAGCTTTTATCATTCTTTTTTCTCTTTGCGGGTGTTTTTTGTACTCCATATTGTATGTAAGACCGAAGTTACAATACGCACATTGCACACACACTACAACACACGCTTACACACACGGTAAAAAAACATACTTTTGACATTTATCGGAAGCGGCTGAGGACAGCGTTGCCACGGATATTGCCAGAATTATGAAATAGCGAACGGTGAGACAACTCAAGTCAAATCTGATTGCTATTTTAATACTTCACTCTTCATAATATAATACACACAGTTATCACATACACTTCTCAAATAATTATTTTCCGTATCATGTTTATTATTATACCTAAATGTATTATATTTTGCATTTTTCACATTCGAAAATTGATAGATATTCTGTTGACTAATCAATCCGCTAGTACTACCTTAAGGCAATGTGTCACACGTCCAGTCGGTAAAAATCCTACTGCCAAGTTTTCTCCTAGACGCAACATATTTCGGGCAAAAGAAGAGAAAGCCGTTGTTCGTCGTTCAACAGAGCGGAACGTCTTTCCTTTCTTTTTTCCCAAAAATCAACCGTTTCAGAAATCATTGGGAATCTGCAAATCAGCTATCTCTTTCGCACTCATGGCCGCTCGGTCGGTGTGACACTTGGCCTTAAAACTTTGGGAGAATATTCTAGACATATTGTACTATTAGAGAATAAAATTTAAAAAGGGGATTTTTTGATATTTTCAACCCCACGTAACCCCTTAAGTACAGGACGAAAACCATGTTTTATAACTTTTAACATTTGTATTTGTAATATTTGTTTTTTTCCGTATTGTTTATAGACAAAATCTCACCACACTAATTGCACATTTGGACGCGAGAGAGCGCACTCATCGGCGGTAGTGCTGCTCTCTTCAGTTCACGCACGGTCCGTGTGTACATTTTGCACACACTTGCGCGCCAATACACTCGACGTACATACAATTATACGGCATGCACACATCGCGTATATAAACATGTGTAAACGTCGCGTGACGCTTGTGGCATTCGGACAAATGTGTCGGTGGAAGATGGATGCCAGTTGCCTGCGCGACAAATGAGACTTTCGTCGTGCAAAAACAATAATCGAATCACAGTCGTGTTGTTGTTTAATCTTGGTGCTGTTCTTTCTTTATCTCGCGATAACATTCAACGTAGGCGTGCAAAAGTCTGCGACTATAATCAGTATGAAAAGTTTCGAAAGTGTTGAAGGTCGTGACGGAACGCGAAAAGACCGTAAATTTGACAAATGTTGAAGAGAAAAACTGCAGGAAGGAAAAAACTCGAAGAATCGAGTAGCAGGATACACCTCGAGCGTCGCGCGTTAAAGCCATATGGTCCAGCACGATGAAATTTGATTGACATTGAGCTGTCGCGCGCGCGAAAGAAAACATGTCACTTCTCCCTATTGCCTCCTGGGACGAGATTACGCGATGACAACGCGGAGGACGAATCCACTGTAACCCAAACAATTGAGAAAGGCGTTCTTTTGTTTTCTTTTTTTTACTCCTCGTTTCGACGAAATCGCGCGCTTCGCTGGACGACGCGTTTGTCCGTTGCGCCAACATATGACACTGGGAGGAAAAAAAAGCCGGACGAAATGTCGCTTCAGTCAGGATTCCTCGGGTTGTTCGCAGGGCCGTTGATCATTCTGGCTCTCCTGGGCGACGTACATCTCGTCCAATGCACGCACATCACCGGCACGTTCAACACGAACGAATTCTTTAGATTTCTCATGAAGTTTGGCTTCCAACAGACCGACCGTCATCGACAGCGCGAATCTTACGGTTATATTTTTGGCAACGTCACGTCCAGAGTCAACTCCACCCGTCCCATAAATCTCGCCGTTCTGGATCGTGGCCACTTCCTCGAGTACTATGGCAATCGTACGGTACACGATCGCAGTCTTGCGTGCGCGCGAATGTTCGACGCTCTCAATCAAAGCTCCTATGACGCTCGCTGCAACGACGATGGTCAAGACTTTCTCAGGTAGGTGCGGAACGTCGAATTGGAGTCTCCTCGCTGCTTGGTATATCTTTACAAGACAACGGCTGATCATTTTACAATGGAAAAATTGAACCTTGGACATTGAGCCTGGGAAATTACAGTTCCAAACGGTGATCCGTAAAAGTAAAAATATGGTCCGTGAAATGTTCAAATTCAAAAGCAAAAAATTTTTTACATATACGGCGTAGAGGTAAAAAATTTTGAGAAGTTGTAGAGGAAGTCTGAGAAGAGCTCGTTGATTGCAAAATGATAGACGAAGACATTTTTAGATACTAAAATTCGGGGAATAGCCTTACGCTATCTTGTGCTTTGTTCCACAACTTGTTTATGCAAATAAGAATACACTACGCGCAAGAATTAAAGGATCAAGAAAGAGATCCAACATTTTTGGGTCATTTTCAAGAAGCTGTATCTCTGCAAAAAATCATCGTAGAGCAAAAATAGTAAAAAAACAAATTGAAAGTACATCATTCTAGTTTTAAGATCCTGAGGTCCAACATTTTAATCTTAAGTGGTTTTTTAGTAATCATAAGAAAATCAATGAAAGAAAAAATGTCAATATTTTTGTCTGACTTTCAAAAGGTCCACGGACGTTAATACATTTTTTTCAGCCTTTTCACCTAAGTTTTCGTTTAGTTTGATTCTTCCTCTTTAATTTGAGCAGTCCGCGAGCTCTGTATGATGATTTTTTGCTGAGTTATCGCCGTTCAAAGCAAAAAAGTCATTTTTGACTTTGGTAATCAATTACTCGGGAACTAATGATCGTACAGAAAATTTAAGCTGGGTTTTCAAAACTTTAAAGTATTCTCTACGAGGCCTGTTTATTGATGTACGATGAAAAAAAAATTTCTTTGCATGAATGGTAATTGAAAAAAATGTACAAAATAACGTATTTCGGGATTTATGCTTAACTTGCTATAACTCTGCAAATAACGGATAGACTAAGGATCATTTTGGTTTTTTTAAACTTCAGACTATCCTTGATAACCCCACAAAAGACCAATCTCCTGCGATTTTTCTTTCATCGTGTGCTGTAATGTCATAATTTACGTTTTTGTTAAAAATCAATTAAAGGATCATTTGTCCTTGTTTTGATTGATGTTTCAAAGTTTAATATTTTTTTTCATTAATTATTGCATATGTTTAACGATAGAGACGTTCAATAATTGGAGAGTTGGAAGGTAGTTGGAGAGTAGTTGGAAAGTAGGAGAGTAGTTGGAGAGTCGGAGGATAGTTGGAGAGTAGTTGGAGAGTCGGAGAATAGTTGGAGAGTAGTTGGAGAGTCGAAGAATAGTTGGACATTTGGATAGTGGTTGGAGAATAGTTGGAGAGTTAGAAGGTAGTTGGAGAGTTGGGGAGAGAGAGAAAGCAACTCATACTATTTGCATGTGCCTTTTTCTTATAATCCGAAAAGTCTGATTACATTTTCAACGCCATGAAATAGTTGCACTTTGTGTAATATCTATAGATTTTTTCTTATAACAATGAAAATAAGAAAATGATAAAATAAAGGCGAATTTTCGTTGTGTTCCAACGATGCAAACTGCTGACGCCATTAAACAAATTAATGTTTATGGAATAAACCGTTTGTTGCAGACGCGTGCCGTGTCCGAAGGGAGAATTGTGCAGAGACGAAGATTCAATATGGAACGTGATAAAGGGCCATCAGTTCACGTACGTGATACAGGATCTTTGGCAGCCACGTTTTTGGTACATGAGCCTGGTAGCCTGCTACAGAAACGAAACTACCTGCCAGTGGGAACACTTTGACGAATCATTGGAACTGGACTACGACATATGGCTTGTGAACGGAAACCCGAACACCAGTGGACTCAACAGTCTCACCTATCAGTTCTCTTGCGATCGGCAAAATACTGTCGAGCTCTATCTCCTATTTTTCATATGTTACATCATACTGGTGCCGCTGCAACTTTACGCAGTTAGAATGCAAAAGCATCCAGTCACGAGGCTCTTCACCGCGAGTTTGCTCCTCGAATTCGTCGCTATTTGTTTGATCCTCATTCACGTGCTGAAATTTGCCCTCGACGGCGTTGGATACACCCAGCTCGAGGTTGCCGGTGACATCTTCGATATTTTGTCGCGCGTAAGATTATCATCCATTACAACGCACGAACAATGCAATTTTCTCACTGTCAACGATATACATTGCCGTTATCTTATTTCGTTTCTTTCAGACAACTTTTATGCTGCTTCTACTTCTACTCGCAAAAGGTTGGGCGGTAACGCGAATGGAACTCACGTGGAAACCTCTCGTCTTTGTCATTTGGTTTTGTTACGGCGTAGTTCACATACTCCTCTACGTTTGGAATATGGTAAGCCGATTGCATACAATCTTCTCGTTCAATTCCTATGGAATTCAAATCTTAATTGTTTGTAAACTATCGACGATAACGTAAACGAAAATAATAATTCGGAATGTTGCTTCCGAAAGAAATGAAAAGACATCTTTTTCAGTAATTTGGTGAACAGATTGTTTTTTTTTTCAGCGGAAATGAACCGTTCTCAAATGTTTTGATTGCATGATTTATGTCGGAAACACGAAAGTTGTTCATTCACAAGCAGGCATGGGTGATCATAAATCATACGTATGTTACAGCTACGGAGTTTCGGGACAAATGATGAAATTTGTCATATACTGAATGCACCATCCAAATTTTAAATCGATCCTCTATATCCGTTTCCATAAAATTTACAATTGCATAAACTCGTTTTCAGTTTACCGCGTAACCTTCAGTTTTTTCTAGTAAAGACTAGTTCTTACTGAACTCCTTCATTACAATTAGTTTTTCTTGGTAAAATCAGAATTTGCTGATAAATAAAATTCGAATGTTAGTTAAAACTCGTCTTAACTAGTTGTAACGAAATAAATCAGTTAAAACTGTTTTCGAATGAGATCAAAGTTTGGGTTTCCAAACATAAGTTCTAGTTTTCACTGAGGCAAAGCTAAGGTCCAAATTTGGGTTTTGTTTGGGGTTTTCAACATGAATTCTAGTTTTATCTAGGAAAGACGAGTTGTAACGAACGTGTTCCGTCAGAACTAGTTTTTATTAGGTAAAACGAGTGTTAACTGTAACATATATATATGAGGCATTCCACAACATTTCACCTAGCCGGTTCATATTTTCATGAAAGTATGCTTCAAAATGAAAAAATATATCGGCATTTGTCGTGATATTGAAAAATATTGAAAAATATATTAAAAATATATTGACATTTGTCGTTATCTCAATTAGTTCAGGAGTTATCAGCGTTTAAACGTTTCCAAAACATCCGAAAGTGACATGTTTTGGAAAATTATAACTCCTAAAAGAGAAGAGATAAAAATCTAAAAATTGGTGTAGATATTCCTTTTATGGGGGACAATTTACAAAAAAAATCAGGAAAATCAAAAATGGTCGGGTCACCGGCTAGGTGAAATATATATATATATATCAAACCGGTTATAGCGGTCGAAACGGTCAAAACCGGTTATAACGTTGAAGGGACCCTGCAGTATACCGACGTTATAGCCGATTCGTCGGTGTAAGCAATGTCGTTATAAGCTGTTTCGACTCTGTAATCTTTAATTTGTTTCAGACTGAAGTCGACATAATCGAGGACATCGACGAGTATCAGACATGGCCAGGCTGGTTCATCCTCCTGTTTCGTAGTGCCATTATGATATGGTTCTTGTTCGAACTTCGTAACACAATGACGTACGAACACAACACGCAGAAGCTCAATTTTTTGCTGCACTTTGGGGCCTCGGCACTCGTGTGGTTCATTTATCTACCGATCATAGCTCTCATAGCACTTCCGGTCAGCGCGCTCTGGAGGTTCAAGCTTTTACTTGGTGAGAAATTCCACTTTATTACCTCGTAAAAAGTTGAGATCGTATCGTATTTCTTGGTACTAATTTTACGGTCTCCTCTTACCCTAAACTTCGCGCGTTGTGTTACTCGAGTGATTCGCTACTTTTCTTCTTGATCTAGATTTTTTTTTCCACGAACAATTTTTTTTTACGAAAATTACGAATTACAGCAAGATATTTCCGGAAAGCGATTACAGTGTTTTCTCTTATCCTGACAAGGAATGAAAAATGGTTGAGAGATGAATGAAGTTTTTATAAAATTAAACAAAAGAGCGAGCTGTTAAAAAATATGATTCGGTAAGGACGTTTAAATATAAAGGATTTTAAACAATTGTGATTTTTTGGATAGATTACTCTGGAAAATGACAAAAATGTTTTCTCTTATCCGGAAAAACGTTTAAAAATTGTGATTCCGTAAACACTTTTCATAAAACTTAATACTTCAAAGACGACAATGTCTTTAAGGATTCCAAAAATAGTAAACTCAAAAAAATGTGATGTAAGAAAAATGGTAGAATTTTGTTTTCTCGTGTCACGGCTTTGAAAGATCATCATGATCATGTGTATTTTGAAGGTGGAGCAGCATTTTTCATCATAGGGATTTTTTTTTCTGAGCAGGCACAAACTTTTCTGTCCATTTTCCAAGAGCGTGCCCAAATGTTTCGACTTGTTTTAGTGACAAGATTGAAGTTCGCCTCGTTCGCATGCAATGAAAACAAAGGCATGAATTTCTTGCAATAAATTGTGCCTACAAAAAGCTCTCCATTATTTTTTAGCACACTTATTAAGGCCTTAGGCCACTGTGGTATTTTCTAAAAATCGATCTTTTGTTTCTTAAAAATGTACCTTAGTACCTATAAAATTATATTCCAAAAGATTATAGGTGTAAAAAATTTCTAAGTACTCGATTTTCGAATTCTAGCGCAACCCTTCTTGATTCATGTCGTGACTTTCTACTAACTTTAAACGCGTTTATTTCAAAACTACATTTTTCAAGTCGGCCGGACTCATAACAATGAAATTTCAACCGATTCACTTGAAATTTTAACTGTATATTTAGAATTACATTTTCACTACGTAGGATTTTTTAAAATTATATTGCATAGTTCCTTTTTTATAAACAATTTTCTGACTATTTTCTCATGGCATTTTATACTTTTTGTTTTAGAAATGCGCCATTTTGACAAAAAACATATCAAAAAAATCCTACGTACTTCTATAGCTATTGTTATATATAATCGAAAAAACTTTAGTGTCTCATCATAACTGAAAAATTATAGGAGCTGTTGGTCTGGCCGTTGAGCTTCCAGAAATAAAGGCGTCATCGGAAAAATACAGCACAGTCGCCATTTGGACATGTATCGCTGTGAAAAATAATTTTCTATAGTCAATTACGTGGATAATAAAACCCCTATTTTGTAATATCGATATTCATTTTATGCTTTCGCTGAAAAAAAAATCACAAAATATGCCCTTTTTTTGGCCTCTAGAGTGGCCTAAGGCCTTGAGAGATGTCCAATATAAATATGCAAAAAAGGATTTTCCATAATAATAAAAATAAGAAAATTAAAATATAAAGAACTTTTATTGCATTCCAACGTTGCAAATTTCAATACAATTTTTTTTTAGTATGAGCACGTAAAATCACGATATTATTTGCGTTACAGGTATAACTTATTCGGCGGATTGTTACGCGTATTGCGTGATGGCTCATTTACTTTGGCCGACGCGAAGCGAGCAGTACTTTTTGCTGGCACAGGGGGCCGACAACGGTGACGAGCTCGACGAATTCAACGAGGCTCCCCATGTATTGAACAATTACGTGGAACCCACCGAGGACAAAGTCATCGCTTAATTCACGTCCGAGGAGTCATTGAGGTGGTAATGTAATAACGAGAACAGTGAGATCGTTAGCGGGGCAAAGGGGGCGAGAAGGGGGGGGGGGATAAGACGATGTGATGTTCGTTTGCCAAATGGTTCGAGTCGCGGAACGAAAAATACTCCGACATGTGTTATTTGAGACTGAAGCTCCCTGCACACATACACACACACACACACACACGCGCGCGCGCGCACTCTCGAATAAGCCGTCATACGATCCGTAAGTTTTCTACAATCCAGATCCAATCACACGAACTTTTCCTATGATCCGAATTTAAGCGTGACCGTGAAAGAACACAAGTTTGGAAGACGCGAGAACAACCGGAATGCACTTCCGTCCTGTCATACGGAACACATTAAAAAAATTCGCACACTCGACAAAACTTTCGCTTCTACCAATGTTTGACGACGTATTTGCTTTTTCTTTAACCCTTTGAGCCATAGTGCGACATACATTGACTCAACTTTTTTTTTTGCAGTTTAAAAAATTATTAAACTATTATCTTAGCAAGAAATACCGCATTTTTTTGTTCTACATGGTCGACGGGACATTCATAAATGTAAAAAAAAAATATGAACAGTCATTATTTCTTAATTGTATAAATACCACATAAATAAGTAGTCGAATTTCCTTTTTTCTTCATGGAAGAATTCATTTTTTTTTGTTACTAATGTACTATGAAAATCGGAATAGCAAGAAAAATTTAACAGAATTTTTTCAAAAAATTTCGTATGGTGGTTTTTGTTTGAAAAAAAAATAAAAAATACAATAATTTCTGTACTAGATTCAAGCTAACAATTGTATTCACCAAAAACTTTCGCTTTGAGAGTTCTTCGCGTTCGAATCTCAACGGAAAGTTTTGTAATTTTCAAAATACAAGATGACGGAACCAATGACAAATCCAAATAGATATAAAAATAAAATGATTACGTGTGTACGCATCGTATTTTCTCGATTTAACGGTATCCGGAACTAACGACGGGGACGTAGCGAGCAACTAGTTCCGTTTTTTTTGTTGTTTTTCGTGTTTCTTTTTTGTTTTTTTTTTGTCAGTCATATTATATTCGCCATTTCCAATTCAGGAATTTTGAGATCAGATTCATAATCAGCGAGCCCCAAAAACCTACGAATAGGGAGTTTCTTTACAATCAATTTTTGCATTTTTGTCCGCCATTTTAAATGTCCAAATATCGAGGTCAGATTTGTAAACAACGACCCCAAAAATTCACATCTACGAAGTTCCCAGTAAATCGAGGGCGAGGAAAAATGTATGGCTCAAAGGGTTGATTATCATTATTATTTTACAAACGAAGGAATAGGAAAAGATTGAACGTTTTAATTCTTTCTCTTGTATACATCGCGAAAAATATTCATATTGAGGCATGCATTCATTAGTCGAGGTAGTACGACTACCTCGACTAATCGAGGTAGTACGAGCACGATAGCTAGTCAAAGCGAGTTTCACTATGAAAATCTTCAAATATGCCAATATCGTAAAAATATCAATATGATAAAGGATAATTTTACATGCGTGTAGAATCCCTCGATTCTGTGCTTCACAATCGGTGAAATATTGAAACACGAGCAACTTCGAGTAACATTGATTGATTGAAAGAAAGGTTTGACACTTCAGCGTAACACCCAAATATAGCATAACTTTCTTGCTATCGTTTCATGATAAATCATCAATTTGCAAATTATTATTTATTCTCGTACGAATTTCTCTCTGTCGTCGGGCTGTCGTTCTTGAACACCGACTCAGGACGTCTAATAAATCAGGGCTGCCAAATTGCTACTGTTATAATTTCGGTACAAAGTGAATCCCATGCTCGCAGACTGTCGTTGAGGGCAAGTACAAGAATAACATAACCTCACAAATTTTTCCACTTACTTTTCTCATCAGATGGTTAATTTTGTTTAGGAAAAACAAAGCATCATACTCTGTAGAATTCACTAATGCAGAGCTTGACGATTTTACTTTGCCCTAAATATTATTGAACATCGAGAAATCTCGGTTCGAAAATTTCAACTATTCCTCTCGCACTTATACGTCACGTGGTACAGCTTTTACTTCACCTTAAGGTATTCCTTTCACGAATCCAAACATTTAACAATTTCCCGATTGTCGTCTGCAATGAAGAAAAAATACATCCAAGCATGCTGGAAAAATTGCAAGCCAAGTTACCGAAATTTGAACAAAAAATTACAACTTTAAAAATCGTTTAATGTCCATATGTAATTTCAATAAAGAGCCGGTATAAACTTTATGAGGATCACACGCTAGCCACATTTCTATCTAATAATTTATATTCTCAATAATTCTAAGGGTGGTATTCATAGTCAGGTCTCAAGTCGACTCTTGAGACTATCTTCACAAATACGATCTTATTGGTCAAGAATCTTCTTAAGATCGCATACATTTCATATTCCTCAAATAAGACGGTGTTTATAAAGACGACTCTGCCCAAGATTGTCTTATTATCTTCAAGACGGTCTTGATACAGCACTGGCTTTCGGATGTTTCCGGATGATTTTTCGAAACGCTCCATTATATCCACCAAGCAGAGCTCTGTATGCGGGATCACCATTTGGAAAAATCGGAAGCGTCCTTTGAATTCGTTCTCAGGATAGAAATCTAATGGATTCTGAGCCTCGCGAATATATCGTTCTGTTGCTCGTGGAACCCGCACATTTTCTTGGTCAGAGGATTCATCTTGTATCTATGTTATCCGTGTCGTAAAGATTCCGAAAATCCTCAAAGTGTGACATTGCAATACAAGATCGATTTTGTCTGAGTTTAATGTATGCTTGCTCTTACTCCTCCAATATTTAACTGTGCTCACTGAACTATAAGTATACTAAGACGCATACGCTGTTTTTTAGCGGTAGCCTCGTCAGCGGGCTACTGTCTCACTCATAATATGTAGGAGGGTATCCTCTTTTAACTGTACAAATCTATTGATCAGTAGTCACACCACGCAATATATTTATCAGTGACTGTGCTCCGAAATTGTGCGTTTTCTCTAACCTCACTCTGAATATCTTAAGACGTCTTGCATCTCGCCTTCATGAAGTCCATCTTATTTGCAATCTTCTTTATGATATGAGACGTTCTCAATTGACTTTGAAACCTTGCAGACTTAAGATATCCCTTATTCCAGTTAAGACGGAACTATGAAACTAGTCAAGTTGTCTTGAACAAGATCATCTTTGCTAAGGCGGTCTTGTGTATTACATATTTAGATCATCGTATTCGACGTTTATGAATCTAAGTTGCGTCTCAAGACCGTGCTCAAAACGATCTTGAAAATAAGAGCCGTCTATGAATACCGCCCTAAACGTCAGATAGAAACTGCTCTACGCATGTAAAATTTTCTGAAGATTCCGGAACGGCAATAAAAACGGGACCACCGAATTTTTGTAAACACCGACGTTTCAGAAAAAAAAAGGTAAAAATGTCTACAAAATGTATGCGAATTTTTTCATTTCAGTTTATCGTTGGGTATAATAATTGATTGTTCGTTTATTTTTATAAAGCGTCACTGAAATTTACTCATGATTTGAAAATGCCCTGATAATGCGCCCACAAAATACTGCCCACCCTGAAAGTAATGCCTGAATTATAGTATTATTATCAAAACATTCGGTAACTGCTACTTTTTTCAATGTCATTTTAATCCTCGAAATCTCTGGAACACATATTTTTTGTTCCTATAATCATCTAATTGTGAAATACGAAGAGAAGTGAACAGGAGCGCAGTAGTGACACGTTTTCCCCGAGAAACTACGCTAAATTTGCCGACTTTGGATTTATTCTACCGAAATAACTAAAAAAAAATACTTAACAAAAAAGATACAGCAGGAGTGTAATAATCGAGTACGTGCTCGTACTATCTTAATATTGAAAGGATGAATATTAGTTCAACCCTTTTTTTAATGAATTTCCTGTTGGAAATATCTGCTATTTTTTTTTTTTTAATAACTCTACTCGTAACGCATCAAGGGAAGTGCCGATTTTTCCGCTCTATTGGGTCTTAGGTAATTACGTTGCACTACAATAATGTATAACGCATTGCAATTTTGCAATTATCGTATCGTATTGCGACGACGTACGAATTTTTACTAATAATCCCTAACGTTTTTTTTTAAATTCTAATAATTCAATATTTCTTATTATCAATTGTTTATCGTAACTTCACCGCTGTCTACGGGAACGTCTAGCATTTACAGAAACACTATGATCACATACCGAATATTATTGGTCCAAAAAACGAAAAAAAAAAGTCAGACGCGTCTACGAAGTTTCGATCGATCGAACAAGCTCGTATTTGTAGTCTCTATGTAACAAGAACAAATTTTTTTTTTTCCTAAAAATGCACTGCTCAAACTTCTACGAGGGTAGATTTTCGTAGCGAACAAAGAAAAGGAAAATGGAATTTATATTTCTGGTTTTAGATATAATGAACATCGCGAGGAGGCCAACGAAAGCATACAACACAGATTTGTATTCCACATATACACCGGGATGATGCGCGTTTTCTTGTTATTTTTATATTTGACTGGTCACTCGGCGATGGTGCCAAATTGAACGAACGAAATAACCAAAAAAATCTCACGGTGTCGAACAAAATTTAAAGACTGTGCACTCGTTCTTTCTGCTCAACTATCAACGGAAAGTCATGAAGTTCCCGGCCGACGATGCATTCTAAGAAAACTTCCACATTGGACATTTTTTGGAAAACTGAAACTTACTTCTACAAAACCTGAAACTTACGTTAAAGAAAGGCACTGGAGAATCTGTAACGAGGTGTCGGAGGCACAATACCGGCGGAAAATATAAGTACACTGTGAATTTTCGATCGGGACGAGTAAGTTAACGATCTTGATCGAAAAAAAAAAGGCGGAAAGGGATGTTCAAGGCGCGCTATTCTGAAGATAAAAAAAAACAAGCTTCTCTGTGCCCTTTTTTTTTATCTCTACTGCTTTGTTTTACCCTCTAGGTGACCTTGAACAGCGTTATTTTTTTTGCGATTTGTTAAGCTCGCGTGGCATTTTTTCGAAAGTGGCAATAGAAAAGGCCGCGATTTACTTCTGCATTGCCCCTAATAAATTATTTTTCCCTCAAGTACATGCAGTTTTCGTTGTTGAGTGTAGTGCACTTCCCGAAAAAATGCACTGTAACTCGAGAACTATGGGGATTAGGATAAAATCTCTAGAGGAAAAGAAGTTGAATAGAAAAAAAAAACTTGACTAGAATGTGAAGAAAAAAAAATCCTCCACCCATTTTAGAAAGATTTCTCTTGACGGCTTCTGGTCGAAAACCGCAAAAAGAGTGCCCGTACCTTCCGCCAACAGTGTAAATCATTTTCAAAGTGACATTCACTCAAATAGGCCAGTTGAAAAAAGATTCCAGTCTCTTCGTTCGGTCTTACTTTTTTTGTGTGCCTTGTCAAAGAGGAAGAACAAAAAGGAAAACTTAAAAACGGACCACTCTACTATACACATTGTATACATACAGGATGATCACAGTATTTGCATTCTTTGCATCGATACACATATGCATACCTTTATCATCGACACGAAAGAATTAACTTTGCCATAGCGGAGCGAGAAATTTTTTGATTGTTTAAAGTAAGCTTCACGACGGAATGAAAAGCGCGTTGTTGACGATGATTGAGAGCAGTGGCGCGGATTCGAATGAAAGTTATGTGAGAGTAGAGCCGATAAGGGACAAATTTCAAACATTGACAAGATTGCATAAATTTTGGAGCTGAGTGAGCAAAGGTAATACGGGGACAAGAGTCGTCCATCATTTGCGAAACGATGACTAGAATAATATTGCAAGATGACGACTAGAACTTTAAGCATAGATAATAATTATAATATAGTTTTATATATATTACAAAAGGCAAATTAACCAAGATAAAGAGTCTATCCTATGTTAAAGTAGCTGTGTATGAAAAAAAAAAAAAAAACATTAACGAGATGAAAGAAAAAACAGAAGCACCTCGACGCAGGATCATACTCTTACGTGATACGCTCTAGTTTTTACAATCGTCAAGACTCAACTGTCGTCCGGACTTGCGATTGGGTTTATTGTATAACGTGTCTTTGTACCAAACTTCATTCATGTATAGTCAAACAGATAAGTAACAAAGAGAAAACCGACAGAAAAAAGGCCCTTGCCGTTGGATAATTTGCCCCTCAACGGCGCATAAACATCCTTACGAGTGTCGAGTTCACCTGTTTACTTTTTTTTTTGTTTTAAATTTTAATAAAAGCGGTGATTCAGCCACCAGATGTATACAACAGTTGTCACTATTTATTCGACTCTGCCGGTGTGTAAAATTTTATTCACAAACTTACAATAACTTTAGATCGGATGTGAGGGGATCCACGGCTGTTTTCAGAGCCGGTCCGATTCCCAATACAGATATCGTACCAGGCCGCAATTGTGTTTTTCCGGCGTCTCTTATGACTGCTGTGACGAGTCCGGCTTTTGTGGCGTCTTGGGCTAGCGTTAACAGCTCTCGCTCACCCGGTATACGTACCACGATCTTCGGTTGGCCCATACGCAGCCAAGCATCCGCTACCTGCTTGCTACTTTTACCGGAACAAGCACGACGATAACACTCGAGCGCCGCGTGGGCGCACTGCGCTCCCACTTTGCCCTTGCCCATCGGTACATCCGACCTTACCACTAGAATCATTCTGCATTCGTCCAGGAGCAACGGACTCGTTATCAAAGACTTCAATCGATGCATCAGCGAATCCATTGCGCCTTTAAGAATAATGGATTTTTTTTTTTTTTTATACGCGTCTACTTGTGAGCCTTTTCCTGTTTTTGTTGATATGTCGACATGCATGCTCTAAATTTTTGCACCTGATCCTGACATCGACGCCAATCTTGCGTTTCGGCGATACACTCCTGGAAATAATGATTATCATCGCTTAATTATCATCGTTAGAATTCGAAGCATCGTCTTGTTGATGAAATATCGAATTCGATTTGTGTACCTGCACCTGATAATGCAATTCTATACAACCGGTCTTTTGGAGCATCCGTTCTACCGGATCCTCGATATCATCGTCACTTTTCTTTACAGTACCGTGAACTGTCATACTATACGTCTTTCGTCACTTTTACTATTTATTTTTCATCAGTTCACAAATAGCACATGGTTCGTCGGCGATTTCGTGAACGTGTGGTGGCTAGGCCGAGGACTCGGATACAAAGTTAGGTTAGGTAACGAAATGTTGGACAATTGCGTAACCAACCAATGAGATATCTTGCGTTCATTTTTTTTTTTGCACGTGATTGGTCGTTATACGTGAAGTGTGAGTTTGATTCATTTTGTAATTAGGTCATTAAATGATTTTTTTTTCATTCTAAACATCATGCGAGGTTTTTAAAGCAAAATATTTTTTTTTCAACAATTAACGATTTAGCACTTTGAAATTATTCGGTTCGGCTCGGCGAAAACGCGCCGAGAGCATCCGAAGTTACCCGAGCGCTCTGTGACGTCACCGTTCGAAAGCCGGTATGCAAACTACTCGTGTAATACGAGTATTCTGTGAACGATGGCAACGAAAAAATCGTATAAATCTTGTTTCGTTTCTCTTTGTATAAATACGACGAAAACTGCCCCTAATACGTATTTCTGGATGTGCCATAAGACATAAAACGTTGAAATCTATGGTTCGGTGTGTTGAAACTGTATTGAAATATATATTTTTTAATACGTCTTTCTCGAAATGCTTATGATACGTAGCGACAATAATTGACACAATTTCAAGCCTCTCCTGACCTAAAAATGTTCAGTTATCCACGGTCGGTAAATTACTCGAAATTATTTTTACAAATCCACTTTTACACATCGTTGCACGAAAATTAAACTAGCCTTCGACTTTTTCAGAATACTTGAGATGTTTTCAGATGTAAAATGACACGAAATTTCACATTTACGTACACTTGCGTGTAAGCCGTATACATAGCCTATTCGGTCGCGTTCGAACGAACAATTTGAATTATCGTGATATAAAAACAATAATTATCTTTAGAATTATTCCAAAGAAAAACCCTTTTGACATTCTGTTTAATTATTACAAAAGATCAATTCTAAATATAAAAATCGAACATTTTCTTGAACAACTTAATTTCGAACGAACGATAATACATAGTTGGATGTTCAAAACTTAAAGTATATCGTTCGATAGGATTGTTTGCTCACTTTTATTGCGGAGAAAAAGCGATGACATTTAAAGAATGATCCTTGAGCTTGCGCAGCTGCCATTGCCTAGTGTTTAACCTCAAATTGGAAAAATATGCCGGTTCATTTTTCTACAGCACCCATTCCGTTTTCCCGACGTTCATACTTGCTTATGCGTCGAAACAAATATTAATTGTCTAAAATCGCTAGGATGAACTTTTAGAGAAGGTACTTTTTGCATTGTTCGCTTATTGGTGCAACACATCCTGACGTCATTCATAATGATAATGAATATCGCACGTGGTGTTGTGACATGGCGTCACATCTTCTAGCTTTCACACACACGCATCATCTAAACGCGAAACTAATCATGAAAAAATACGTATCTATAATTTCTTTATATCTCAAGTAAAAAGCAGTGATACGAGAATCCTTTTTCCCAATCGGAAATTAATTTTCATATTTCCAAGCGAATTCGAAGTACGGATTGAAAGAGCCCCGAATGACTTTTCATACACAAATTAAGGAACGGCGGGATAAAACATCGAGCGTGACCTACTGTTACTTCAGATTACCTAATAATATATGTATCTCCCAGGCGAAACTGAATATCGCTCGTTTATCTTCTTTCGGAGTATCAAACGCTTCCATGATGTAACGATGACAAGCCAATTTGCGACAATCGCGAAGAATTTCTTTCTCCACTGATAAAACGAAAGAACAAGTGTTCAAAAAGTTGAACAACATGAATCACCACGAACATAACCTCAAACTCATAATCTCGCTGGCCAACACGTTTTTCCCGAATAATTCTGGCTTCAAGTTAACATGGCTCCTGTTGCGATACGCACGGCGAAAACTCGATGATTTGCTAAACGCCGAGTCGTTCGTCCGTTGCGTACCCGACAAAATTCTTGAAAAAATGATCGAACAGCGACGTACCGCAAAGTGTGGAGACAGCCACCCAGGCTACGAATGTTGCATAATGGGGAAACCGAATGTTACCGGGATGACCAAGTCCGAGGGCTGGCACTACGTCTGTTCCAAAAAAACCTGCAAAAAGTACAAGGTTTTTGTCGTGGCATCCAATGATTGCCAATGCGGTGAATTTATAGTATCGGAAACTATGAACTACAATATGAGAAATGCACTGGGCCACGAGCTGGACGAGCGATCGTTCTTTGTAAGTGAGTACAAGAATGAGATACACAAGATGGAAAAGTAACGGCTTTCATTATTCCTCAGTTATTTTTTTATTTTCCTCAGTGTCAGTCGAGAGAGAGATGGTTCCTATCGCCGCGCAAGCGAAAATTTCCATGATATCCAATATTCATAGTTGCTCCAACGAATTAGTTGATTGTCTTCTTGGGACGTTTTTCCTAGTACCGCGATGCGTGAGAAGTGGCGATATCGTTGCCATTGATACAAGAACGTACGCTCCGGATTATTTCTACTCCTTGGCGAATAATTGCCCGCACAGAATCTACTTCAGAGTCGATTCCGTGAGGGTCAGATCTGGAAACGTCGTTCGGCGTAGCAGGCAAGCCTGTTACGTGATCAAAGGAGAAACCAGCCTCATACAATCTTCCAATATCTTTGCCTATGCTCCTCCTGAGTTTTTAGAGACTCCTAAAATGGATTTGAGACTGCCCTTGAGAGTTCGGATGGAAATGTCTTCGTTTTCAAATTGCCCGCCGTGTTTGAAGAAACCATTGGTAGCTCTTTCCGCCTGCGTCTCACCGTTTCTTCAGAGAGGTAAAGTTAGCACATCTCTGAGTTTCTTCAGAGACATAAGATTAGCATGATTTGCAAGCTCTGAAAAAAATCGATTGCTCAAGCGTGAGTTGTATATGAGTTTCTCAAAATCGTTTCGAGGACATGTGTCACACGACCAGTCGGCAAAAATCTTACAGCTTACTTTTCTTACCAACCGATAAATTTTCCGGAATCGAGGAATTAAATGCTCGACTTTTAACAGAGCAGACGGTGTCACTTTTCTTTTTTCCGTAATATCAGCCGTCTCGGAGAACACCGGAAATTGGCAAATCAGCTATCTCTTGCATGCGTGGCTTGTCGGTCGTTGTGGCACTGCGCCTTAAGGGGTAACGGTACTCCAGAGGCCGAACAAATATGTGTAAATTTAAGAGTTTTTTCTGGACAAAATTAAATCGAAAATCTATTTAAAGGACTTTATTGTACGTATGTTGAGCCGTATAACTATTGAAAAAATTATCTATACATATGAAAGAGTTCCGTGACCTGCTGACTGACATATAAACAACGAACAGCCTAAATCGCCGAAGATGAAAACATGAGATTTGGACGATCTGTTCCTTAGACGGTGTAGACATGCACTAAGAAAGGATTTTTCGAAAATCAACCTCTAAAAGCATGAAATGGAATGTAAAAGTTTGTATGGAAAATTGTATTCCTTGCGTGCATCAACTTGAAACTTGGTACGAATATATTCTTTAGAACAAATAAACTAATAGGGGTGCAACTGGTAATGAAGTTTCTACGGTCCAAATTCTATGCAGGCGAAGTTGCGAGCAAATACTAGATTCCTATAAAGTAGAATCGCTGGAGCCTTGTGGGAATTTTTTTTTATGGGAAATGCTCTAGGGCTTGCAGCATAAGTGTCGATTTAAAAAGTATTTTTCATTTCATGGTAGTGGAAAACATTTCAGACAAGTTTCATGTTTGGAAAAAAAATCGAAGATCATTTATAACGAGGAGAGGTTTGAACAAATCGAGTTATACCGATGTATTTGTGTGGCGAATTGACTTTAGAAGATACTGTAAAAATTGGAAATGAATCGAATTAAATTTGTTCAAGTTGTGCCGGAAGCCAATTGGAAAAACGACTCTAAAGTTTTGCTTCACAGTATTTTGAATTCGACAGTGGACATTTAGTAGTTAAAATTGCAATATTTCTCTGGAGTAGAGTTGCCCGTTAGTTACTTTATCCTTGATTCGATGACAATCTTTCGAGGCTGCATGGCAAAAAAAAAGCCATTTACCAAGACAGTCGTACCATTGCGATTTCAGGTACCAAAATGAAGATACGCCCGGTCTTCCTCATCAAGGGCGCACCGGGAAGTGGAAAGTTCAAGTTGATCGAGTGCCTCGCAAAGAGGAATGGTCTAAATCTCTCGAATGTTGATTTTTCTGAAATCCAATGTGTCTCGGCGGCTCAAACGGAAGCGAAACTTCGTATTGTTTTGCAAAATGCACGAGGAAGCGTGCCTTGCGTTCTGCGATTAAGCAATATTCAGGTAAAAAAACCTCCAGTCAGTATTCCAACAAATATACTCGTATACGTTCTATTATCTCGAATGGGCGATATTAATGGCAGTAGAAAGAGTCAATAATTGAGAAGACGAGATTATATTTATTGCAGCATGTTTACTTATCATTTTGCAGATTTTTGGCAAAAACGCAGAAGGCAAGAAGGACGAGAGAGTCATTAGCGCGTTTGCGTCCGAGCTCGAAAAGTTGAGCGATACAGACTCCGAGCTTCCGGTGGTTGTTGTTGCAACGGTGGAGAATGATGACCTCGAGGCGGATACGGAACGACTCTTCATCGAAACAATTTGTATCGAACATCCAGAGAAATCGGAACGGGCCGATACTCTGCTGTGGTTACTCAAAACGAGAGGACTCTCGTATACGGCAAACTTAATGACCGTCGCAGGTTTAGTCTCTGATTTTGTACTGGCGGATCTCGAAGCTCTGGTGCTGCTAACTGCCACAATTGCCTACAAATCTTCACCACCTTCAAAACATAACGTTCCTCTGACTCTGACCGAAGATCATTTTCTTGAAGCTTGCGGTACGTAATAATCATGGGTCTATTGGCCATCTTCCTGTATGGCAATTAATTGCAAATTCCTAGGCACTCATCCGATCAGTTTCCTTATTTAATTAAATAAAAAGCAATTACCGAATAAGCAAAGAAAATTAAAAATACTAGCTTCATCCTTCAATGTAATGTTTCCATATGAAAAACTAATGTTTCAGACTTTCTTAAAATTACAATTGAATAAACGTAAATATTTATTGCAGCAATTTACCATCGGTAAAGAAACCTATATTTTTCGAAAATTGATTTCGAGTTCAAATCGATAACGTAAATGAATCTTAAAAAATGTTGATTAAAATAAATTAAATTGCTTTGTGAAAGATCATTTGTACAAACAATAATTCGGTAGTTATTTGTCAAAACATATGGAAAGAAGGAGTCCTTTTAGATAATAATTTTAAAATTAAAGAAAAAATCGAGGTTTTTATTTCTCGTTTCAACAGAGTTGATGCAAAATTCATTTTCCGATCGTGTCGGTGCACCACGGATACCCAAAGTCAATTGGGAAGATATAGGTGGCCTGGCAAGTCTGAAACACGAAATAAAACGTCGAATAGAGTTACCGATGTTGAATACAATGGGCCTCGGTAGGTCGGGCCTACTGCTGCACGGTCCTCCGGGCACCGGAAAAACTCTTCTTGCCAAGGCAGTCGCAACGGAATGTCAGCTCCACTTTATGTCGGTAAAGGGACCCGAATTGTTAAACATGTACGTGGGACAGAGTGAAAAAAACATCAGGCAAGGTACGCGCAAAATGTGTTGCAGTCTCCTGTCTAAAATTCGCGAAAAACGTCATCATATCTTAAATTCTAATGTCCCTGTTACCGGTTCGCGTCAATGCAAACTTTTCGTCAACGCTGATATGTCAATAATGCAATGGTAAACAGTTAAACATGGTTTGACAGTTTATATAAAAATAAAAAGATTCGTAAGCAAACAAGTGATTCGATCAGTTACTCGCAAACTCCAAATTTAAAAGAAACTTTAAAATACGAGATCTTTAGAATTTTTAAACGATGGGATAACACTAAAAAATACATTTAAAAAATAATGCTTTTAGTATACACGATTTTTTAAAATTATGTTTGTCACTCGGACCATCCCACCGTGAAGTTTAGATTTTCATTCACCGTTTAGACTTATTATTCATTTAACGGCAGTGCGCATTTAAAGGATTGTTATGAAGAATTAAAACTTTAAAAAGTTAAGTTTTTTTTTTCTATCCGTTCTTGTAGGGTTCAAATTCTATAATGTTGTTTCTCCCTCGCGTTGCAGTTTTTGAGAGAGCTCGAGCGGCTGCACCTTGCGTAATATTTTTCGACGAGCTCGATTCACTGGCTCCGAATCGCGGTCGTAGCGGCGACAGCGGTGGCGTAATGGATCGCGTCGTGTCGCAGTTACTCGCCGAGATGGACGGTCTCGAGAGTAGCGGCAAAATATTCGTAATAGGAGCGACGAATCGTCTCGATCTCATCGATTCGGCGCTAATGAGGCCCGGGCGTTTCGACAAAATGCTTTACGTCGGTATTTACGGTGATCGGGATTCGCAGCTGAGCGTATTGAGGGCGGTGACGCGTCGTTTCCGGTTGCAGATGAACGGCCACGAATTGCTTGAGATTGTTGAGGAGTTGCCGAAAAATTTGACCGGTGCTGATCTCTATGCAGTCTGTTCGGACGCCTGGCTCCTCGCTGTACGTCGACACTTCGAAAGTCTTGAGAACACGAGAGACGCGAGTGCGAGAGAAGAAATTCTCGTTGACAGGCGCAATAACGGAATAATCGTGGGACTCGATGATTTCCGCGAAGCCGTGAAAAACTTCGTGCCTTCTTTGAGCCCCGCTGAATTGTTACGTTACGAAAAACTAGCAATGGAATTTCCTTCTGCGAGATAACGCAACGAGAACGAAGAGGGGCGGAGAGAAGAAGACGAAGAAATGTATACGAGACAGCAGCGAGAAGAGCAAAATGTTGTCAAGATTGTTGTGCGTATCGCGCAACATTTTCCGTCTTTGGAGAAATATCTGTGCGACTAATGGGACCGATAATTTTCCATTTGATCGAGAAAAGAATCGCACGAATGCTCGCGATACGGCGCGCATGTGAACTTTGAATGACTGCGATTGAAAAAAAAGTTTTTCGAGATTTTTAATCGCGCAGTATCAAACGAGACGGATTCGCTCTATCTTTAGCTTTATAAAGTCACAAGCTCCCTCGCGGATGCGCGTGATCACTCATACACGCGCTTGTACGGCAACAAACCCGCGAAACGAAGAAAAAAAAAACGCAGAAATCAAAGAGCATTTTATAATCACCGATGAGAACGTGATCGCGCACACATGCGGTCAAGGATAGACGGAATATCTAGCGCCGTGTTCCAAAAATCGTACTCAATTAATCCTTCGTCGAAGAATCATCTGTGAAATTGTCCCCGTAATCGGGATCCTCGTATTAAGGCGCGAAATTCGCACAGTCCACTTATAACTTTTGTAGGTCTAATGTGGTTAGCATGTCAGGTAAAAAAAGTTTTATTTTGTTCTTCGAATCATGCGCAGAATAAGTTCTTTTTTTCTGAAGTATCGGTCTTCACGGAGGAAAGGGGGAAACCGATTTTAGACTATCTTTCTCGCACTCGTATGCCATGTGACACATCTTTCACTTTTCTTTAAGGATCTCTCGCGTATCAATTAATGAACCAATCGGAAGCTTCCTTCCATTGAAATTTCCATTCTACCTGCGATCCGACGGTAATACTAATCAATTTTCGATGACAACATTATCAGAATAATTAGACAAATTAATTCGCACAGGTGACTTCAAAATGATTCGGGACATAAATTGTATTCATATAAAAACATTGGTTGCAGCTCACATTATATTACGTTCGTGAAAAAACGTGATTTTACGTGAACCATAAGCAATGTGATAATGAAAGCTCCGTATATCCCGAACAAACCCAAACAAGCAGAATTCCACAAATATGTTTGTATTTGCGAAAGTTTGAGAAATTACGGAAAAATTGCAGTTTTTTACGTTTTCGTGAAAAATTCATGAATGCAACATCGAAGAAAGTTTAGAAAAACGATTTTCAAAAAGTCAAAAAGGATTGAACGTCTTCGCATGTACTGTCGCAAAAAACAAAAACTTTTCTTGGAATTTGTTTAATAATTTTTTCAACAATTTGGCAATTGCTTCTCGATATTTTTAGTATGCTTTGTTATTGATAATCAATATTTTTTTATCTTCCACATTATTAATTTCTTTAGATGTTTATACTATCACAAAGTAGTGGAACTTCATACCGGAGTTCTTTTCTGATAGGGGTATCTGTACGTCGAACATCCTTAAATCAGAATAATTGCTTTCAATTATGATAGGAGCAATCGAACAAAAGTGTGTTCATGCAGATTGCAGAAGCCTTCGGAGCTGCTCGTTCGTCAAATTTGACAAGGGTTTTTTGTTTTGTTTAATTTAACGTGCTCAATATATTAAAAATGTGCGAGAACAGCGAGAAATCAATTTCACGAAAAAAAAGCGCCGTCACACGATAATGTGCGTACGCGTGATAGATGAACAATTCAAAGAGCTATCAGTTGAAAGGAGCTTAAGCTACAGATCTGAAACTCTGCAGGGAAATAAAGTGTCACGTTCCTCAATTCGATCCGTATTAACAAATCTTAACGTCGCGTTCTTTTTGTTTTGATAAGGGGGAAAGGGATTTTACATAATTTTAAGAAACGTGGGAATGAAATCATCGAATAATAATATTGGACGAAGTTTTTATACGCAATTAAGTTAGGAAAAATGTTATACATTTGATAGGAGTAGATTAGATAATCAAATGCGCGATAAAAACTTTAGAATTTTTTCGAAAGTGTCACTGGTGACATGGGACCCTGTCTGACCTTCATATCTTTCAACTTCACGTGTAACGAAGAAAAAAAGGCACGTTTGTATCTAAAATTTGACAATAAATTATGATTTATTTGTTTACAATTCAAGATCATGTTTTTACAATCGTCATAATTTCTATATACATACATATATTTTCTTGATTATATGTACATATTTATATGCTTACAAGGGACTTATTCTCCGAGCAACCTTGCTCAAGAAGAACAATAAAAGTATATAGATTATCAGAGTCGAGTGATACACTGTACTGATCGCATTTCCAACGGAATTCCCACATCGGGATTGAGGACGCGTTGAGACGCATCTCTCGCGCATTCTCCTTGACAACTAATCTTTCGATAAACACATGGTAAAAGAGCACAAAATAAAAGGCAATCAATTGCTCCGATCGTAGGGATCAAGGTAGCGTCGATTTGTCTTTCCAAAAGAGACAAAATAACATTTTATCGGTCTCTTTCTCTTCTCGTGGCTTCGATCATGGTAAACCGAAGTGCAAATAGTGCCCACACCAGTCTCGAACACCCTCGTGATTGGCGCAACACCATGGATAAACAACGGCACTCTTCGTACTTTTCGCGCATTGCTGGCACAAATTGATCGTCTAAAGAGAATAAAGTTACCCGCCAATGAGTGATGCTTATATCTATGAAAATATAAATTAAATCACGTATCGATTTGCAGCCTATTCGCGCGGCTAATGGGACCTCGATGGATATGGGCAAGAAATTTACCTCCGGACTGCAGATCAACTTCGCAGGATCCAGCAACGCTATCGAGTCAATCGTTGGC
This sequence comes from Ophion ventricosus, assembly GCA_963932345.1. Taxonomy (NCBI): domain Eukaryota; kingdom Metazoa; phylum Arthropoda; class Insecta; order Hymenoptera; family Ichneumonidae; genus Ophion; species Ophion ventricosus. The sequence goes on from OZ010721.1 coordinate 11,510,615, forward strand.
TTTCCATTCACTTCTGACGAAGTCAGCAACATCACGAGGATTGCCCAATGCAAACACCACTATGCAGAGACAAAATTCATTTCTCGGTTATTACGTGAGATTCGAATTTTTCTTCTTTTTTTTACAATTTTCTTATTTTAGACAAATAATTCATTTGAAGTCGAGGAGTGACATTCATACCGTTTTTGATCATTTAAAGGATTGACGTAAAATTATTTTTGAATACTCCGTATCGAGCATTCAAACTTGTCTTTAGAAAATCTTCACGATCAAAATGTTTTCGTCGATACTATTCGATTCAGTGGCGCAAACATTTACGAAAGTTTCAACGAGGCAGAGGAAAAAGATTCATTGTATTCTAATTCCATGGTTTACCGTTTACTTTTTGTCACACATTAAATTCCGAGGGTGCAATTGAACGTTTTCTTTCCTTGTCTTATTGCAAACTCATACGTCGGATATTTTCTTAATATTTTGTTGTAATAAATCATCATTTCCTTAGGTAGCTATTACATTTTTTTCTCACGAGAACCTGAATGGCCCTTTTCGTAATTCGAGCGAAACATTTCTCAATTGTCGAATAATTATTGGCAATATACATTCGGGTATCAGCGCTTTTTCCGCCTTTCTCCAGGGTATATATATATTTTTTAAATGAACCTTTTCCAGCAGACGAATAATGATAAAACGTGTAAGAATCATGAAACGAATATTATGAATAACTATTTTGCAATTAAATTTCGAGCTGCATTTTGTATTTTCCTAAAATGTTTCTTGTGTGACGTACCGAAGTAAGTTTCGACTGCATTATTTCTGAGGGGATAAAGCGTGTAATGCGGATGTCGCATAAAAACTCGCACAAGAATTTGACGATCTTGTTTAATGTGCCGCAAACGATCTACTGAACTCTTTGCACTGTTACAGTGTACCGTTATATATACTAATCTAGATTACTTCTTGTTTCTTTTTCTTTCTTATATGCATTCCGGAATACGGGGGTAAATCGGTGGAGTTTGGCATTATGAGTAGCCCCTACCCTAACGAATATATTGTTTACGACGCTTTCATGAATCTAATCGTGAGTTCGGAGGTTTTCGCAAATCGAAAAATGACTGTAGAAGTGGTGGTGGTGTCGGTGGTAGTGGTTGTGACGAATGCTCAAAGTCCCAGGACGAGCGTCTATCAGTTGTCTGTTCGTTGTTTCTTTGCGTAATCTTCGCCGCGCGTTGGATAAAATCATTATGTGTCATATACGCACCGGTAATAATAGTCTTCTTTTTTTTTCTTCTATTTCAGCGGATCTTGCGCAATTGAAGCTGGATCGGAACGTGTCAATGTTAGTGACTTTTGGTCACGACTCGAAGCGATGATGGAAAAATGAAGGAAATCCCCAAGGTATACAGTCCAAGCTTGATATCGATGCTTATCGGATGTCTACGATCAATTTATCACGACGATTAATTTCCTCATTGATCAAGTCATTGATACTATTGTCCAAATTATTTTTTTTGTCATTATACACTTTTATGATGATCAAATTGTCAATTTATCGGGACGTTTAGTGTTTGCACCTTGATCCAAAGATAGATCGTTCGTTTGTTCATGAAGAAAAAAAAACTTGCGACTTATCTATAGTCATAAGTGCGGATATTACGGTTTGGTAGCGATGATATTATCAACTATCAAATTATCAACGTATTTAATATTATTAATAAGTACATCCTGTGTAGGGTGACCGTTAAAGTTATCACCCTTTATTTTTACATTTTCGTACACATGTAAACACCACAAAAAGAATCGCGAATTGATATAAAAGACGTGTACGTACTGAACGCATTGCGCGCAGATGTACGTTTGTTATTATTGTGACTGAAAGCTCAATTTATCAAAATATTTTTACTATAACACACGTATTTTCGTGCGAACCTTTTCTTAATGATAATTTCAATCTATGTTAATTGCGTTTGTTCTCAGCGTCCCCCAAGTGCTCCGTGAAGCAACGATAAACCTTTGTTTCAAATCTTGACCTCTCTGTGTCTGGTTTTTTCCGCAGTTGTGATTGCGAAATCTTTTGCAAAAATAGCCTTCAATCCTACGTGCATTGTGAATAATGAGTCATTGAATCCCTCGAACCCTCTCATCCAGGTAAACGTTTCTACTCTCCTCACATAAATAATTAAATGTGCGCGTTTAAAATTACTTAATGACCGAGCAGCATTTTTTTGCAGCCAGTGCTTTTCTATATATGACGTTTTTTTTTTAATTTGCTTCGGAAGAACCGTAGACCAAGAATATATTTTTATTTCCGTTTTGCGAAATTTTGTATTTTTTTTATGTAAACCTGCTTATTTGTTAAATTTAAAAAAATATATCGGTACGTTTACTACAGTCTATGTGTAAGGTTTGTTTAAGAAAGTTGCTGGCCAAAGAGAATTCTCAAAAAAATGTTAGCCGCTTATAAATAATTAAATTTTCGCTCCCTAAATTGCGGAGTATTTTTTTCTTTACTTATGTATACATTCTATGTACCTGTATAGAACATGGTAGAGTATTGCATTGAAAAAAATACAAAAAGCTCAAACAACGTTTACAAATATTTATTTTCCTACGGAATATCAGGCTCGAATCTAAATTAAAGAAATATCAGGAGTTGGGAAAAATCGATGCGGGATGAAATAGAAGTTCTCGTCGTTCAGTAAATCTTCAGTGTTCTATATAAATGTTCGTTATTTTATTGAAAATAATGTATACAGAGACAGTGGACGTTGCAATGAACGAGAAGTTATTTTTTAAGACTGTATTGCACGGCAAAGTGAATTTTTGTTTTTTCTTCAGTTTTATTTATACGCTACCGTTGGTCACGAGATGAACGTGATTTAACATCCCCTGAGTGTGACTGTGTCAGCTCGTGTTACTAGACGATGATGTGGACATTGTACTTTTTTTTCTTCTAATACGCATACAACGCGCAACCGGATATACTAACACGAATATTAAATGTAGAAAAATAGGATAGCTATTATAAATGTGTACAGATCAAACATTTGAGAATCGAGGTTTCCATTTTTTTTTACGCGTTTTTGCAACATGTCTTCTCGAGGAATCTATATGGACACAAAAATTGATTTTTCTGTCGGGATGCATCGATTTGAATTCCCGAGAGTCGTGAGCGTGCCACGTTACGAGCAAAATTACAACGTTCTATCGATCTACTGTACGGATGTTTAATTTTTTTTTCCTTCCCCAATACGCAAGACAAAGGGGCGTAGAGATAATAATGAATAATTTTCAACAATACTTTTCTTCCCGACAATCCATCGCGCTACGATTTGTGAGAGTGAAGAACGTAGAAACTTTTCGTTTCAAACACGCGGAACAACGAAAATTTACAAATTATCATTCCGTCCCGATACGTATTAACGATACTTGTACTTTAATAACAAAAAAAGAAAATGTTTTACATTATCGTTAGCGTGAGATTTAGTTCTATGTAAATTCTGCCAAAGAAATTTGGATCAACGCAATATAAACTATGGTACGTTGGATCCAAATTTTCTAGAAATTATTTTGAACAAAGGAGAATCGTCGTACTTAAATAAATTAGTGTTATCTGTATGTACAGTGATTACGTAAGGTGATAACGTGTGCGCGTTCGTTCGAATTTTTCTATCGATACATATAGCCAAGTATACAATTGATCGAACTTTATAATCATTGATTTTTTTTTTCTTCACCGGCTATTCGTGTTTAGTGTGTAAAATCGAGAAATCTTTATTACGACCTTATAGAGATGAAAAATTGTGCAAAAACATTATTCATTGATGAGGTAAAAGGTGAGGAGGAGATTCGTAGCGTCGTCTTTTTTTTTCGTGCCAGAATTAGTCGGGAATTGTTAACGTTCATTTTTTTTTTGCAGAACTTACAAGTAAATTGGTTGGTTTGATTCAATCGAACGAAGAATGGCGAGCACGTTGGAAATAAGAAGACAATGATAAACTATTTTACGTACGCGCGCGTCTGTTAAAAATAAATATCACATTTGACGAATATGCTAAAATAAATAAATACCATAAACATGATGAATTATGGCCTCTATCTGCACGGCTCCTTCTTGTGTCGTTTGTGTATCAGGAAACAAAAGTGCCTAACTTGCGTAGTCTATTCTTCCGGGACTTGCGCCCTATCGTTAACGACGCTTCGCAATATACACGCGCATATATGCTCGTAACATTTGGGACATTCCACTCCAACTCGCGGTCCAGGCTCTTTTGAAAATGGCAAATCATTTTTTTGTCTTCGCGTACATGTGTCATACTTGGATTTTTCCTCAAATTTCTTACACAACGAACAATATTTCAAGGTAGGATAATTGGAAAGAGACGAATAATATACTTTGGAAGAAGAATTGGTGAGAACTTTTTTTTAAGACTTCGAATTGTACCTGTACACCTTTTTGGATCCACGGTATGCTACGAAACGCCCCGATGAAAGATTTCGTTCATAAATGATAAAAGTTACGGATTTTCTTTTCAGACGTGGATACGTAAAAAAAAAGGTCAACTTCGAAGTTTCTATGAGTTATGGAGAAAATTATTCAAACCTGAGCAATTTAGCCGTTTCTTATCAAATTGGCAATCAAGTTCCAGTTCAATCCGCGATTATTCATAAGAAACTGTCAAATCGGTTAGATTTAATCCATTTTTTTCTTTCAACTTTGCATTCGATTATTGGACGTATTGGACTGTCTGAAAGAAATCGAAAATCTGCCTGAAACTTTAACATTTATCGGTGAAAAATGATCTTCCTTGAATTGCGTTCGGCTTTAAAAAAATCTCAAATAAACATCGCATACACTTTTATAAATCGTACAAAAACACTTCGTCAGGCTTAAAAGTAGGTCGAGGGTTGGCGTGGAATGTCTCTTACATACAAGCTACGATTTTATCGTCAATGGTTGTACGATAACGAGGTAATGAAAAAATGCGCTCATATGCTGCTTTCGAAACAACGAATGAAAAAAAAACCAAAAATAACGATAATGGTAATATGACGGGGGGGGGGGGGGGGGCGGCGATCGATCTACGTTGACTCTGTTCAAATCATCTGATATGTGCGTGATAATAGAATGAAATACTCAGGTGTTGATTTTTAGTCTATAAATAAATGACTCAAGCATAAATTCCTAAGAATCAAGAGGGGCGGCAGCGCCGATACGGCAAGTAATTACGAAAAAAAAGATATATATACATATATATTGAGCATTCGAGGCTAATCAGACCGAACATCGACCCTTAATTCTCTCTGATTTCGTCCGCGCATTTTTCGTCTAAATCTTCCGAATGTCGGAAATTTTATTTTGCAGACTTTTTTTCTAGGTGTCATCTGGATGAGCGGGTGAAAAATTTCGACGGACGGAAGGTTCGGTACTCTCGAGGAAAAGCGAAAATATTTAATAGAATTCTACGTTCAAGATCGAAATCTTTCTGTTCCTCGGTAGATTTATGTTTGCTTCTATTTCTATTTTTTTTTAAATATTCGTCGAGAGATACCAGAACAAATACAAGCCTACCTATTGTGGTCATACACCTTCGGTTCCGAGATATGGTTATAAGTTTTCTTTCACTCTGAACTATTACTGACATAGCATTGAATAATGAATTTTCATCCAAAAAAAGCTTCGCACGAAAAAAAAACAATTGTTTCGTTATATACCAGAATAGAATCGAAAAAATAAAGATTAACAGCCTGTTTTGGGAAGTGTAGATAACAAAACGTTTGCATTTGTTATAGAATTAAAAAAAAAAACATCTTTTTAGAATTTTATACCAAGCCCTGACCGTACTCAGAACCGTAAACATGACTTTTAATTCGCATAAAATTGAAAAGATGAAGAACCTCGTGTTCATCGGGCTTGCAAACAAGGATGTGAAGAATCGCGGACGAAATTTTTGTTGACGGGAGATCCGCGTCGTCTCAGCTCAAAATCGCTCAAATACATAATCTTATTATATACATATACATGTGTTTTCTGACACTCCGTAATTATTCAATCGAATAAATGGTCGATTCATACGATCGAAACCAAGGTGGCAAGAGAAATCGACTGGTAAAGTTTTTCAAAAGAATATATGACAGACCTTACAGGAACTTCTAGACCTTGCTTCACACAGTTTTTAATTGTTCAATCGAATGTTTTCGATTGCAAGATCCAGCGATTATTTCCGAAGATAATTCAACGTAGTTGTGTTTCCAAAGGTATGTGCGAATCAATCGTGGTCAGTGTGGAGGGATATATACGGGGATTTGTAAAGTTATTTTTGTATAAGCAATGTTCAAGTGTTGTCTGTCTCGGGCCAGACATCTGCCTCGTAATTTTCCTCAAAGATACCGCCTCGGGGATATCGGTGCTCGGGAGACACGCGGCTGGTTGCCTGCAAAAAAAATATATATGTGAATATATATTTTTTCGAACAGTGGAATTTAAAGATCCAGATCTTTGAAAAACAAGCTCAGAAATTTTTCATACACGAGCATGATTTTTATTAAAATCATCAGTGAGAAAAAGAGCTATACATTTTATTTTTTTTTTAAATTAGTTTTATCATTTGTTTTGAAGATTATTTATACCAAGTTTCAAGTTGATAGACAAGTTGAATGCAATTTTGCATACAAACTTTTACACCTCATTTCACCCCCTTAAAAGTTGATTTTCGAAAAATCCTTTCTTAGTGCACCTCTACACCTTTTAAGGACCATATATTCAAAATTTCATGTTTCTATCTTCAACGGTTTGGGCTGTGGATTGTCTATATGTCAGTCGTTCATTCGGTCAGTCAGTCACGAAACTGTTTTATATGTATAGATAAAGCATCACAGTTTATATCATGTACTAGGGCGGCCCACTTTTTACCTTGTTTTTAATTTCTTTGCGGGCCTACTGATCAAATTGTGACAAACAGAGATAAAAAAAAAATATCGCAAAAGCTCCCTGTAATCGGAAAATGTTTACAGGTCGCTACCGAGCATTATAACATTTTTACTATATATTTTTCCCACCAAGGAGCCTCGACTCGTGTCGAGTATGTCATGTTCTCTATCGGATTGTGTTTAAGGCGGTTTTTTAAAACAAAAACAGTATCTGCTGTTAGTCGTAAGCGAACATCGGAAAAGCATGCCAAATTTCAATATCAGTACGATTGTACATGCTATAAAGAATTGAAGTTACATTGTTATAAAAAGTATAAACAAATTTGTATTCCGATAAATAGTTTGGAAAAAATATAAATCATTCAATTTCATTCATTTTCAGAATAATTTTGTTTAAACCCAGGTAGCGACCTCTAAATATTTCCCAATTACAGGGAGCCTTTACGATATTTTTTTTTGTTCGCTATTTGTCACAATTTGATCGGATGGCTTGCAAAAAATAAAATAAAAATGGACCACCCTAATGCACTGTGTGTGTACTTTTTTTTAATGCCTTCTCCCAAATAGTTTTTGAGTTCCGCCGTTCACGCTCTTGTCAAATGGAGTGTATTATCTGTGGACTATTGGATACTACGGTACAATTGACATTACTTTTTTTCTAACTTTATCGTGTCTCGACTGGACCAGGATGAAGCTGGGGAAAGTGGGGTGGATTCGTGCAAGGGACAAATACGTACAGTAGCCATATCTAGACTATCTAGCACGTCGACGCATTCATCCATGCCCACGTGCCTCGCACTTACACGTACACTCAGTTCGCTGAGTGAGGCAGTATTGCGGTCGCCGCTCTCGTTGGGACAAGGCGCAATATGTTTTGCCACTACGTAAGTAAATTTTTCACGTAACTTGAAATTCATCTATCTACTGTAATTTTCACTTAAATATGTAAATAATTCATTGTAGTTAATGCACATTTATTAGTTTATCGTTTATTTCGTCTCTTATGGGCAGTCGTTTATAGATTTTTTTTTTATGGTATGGGGCACATTCGTACAGTACGAATTTAGCCCATGCCTGTATTTAAAAGAACAATTGTTTATTTCACCAAAAATATTATTATTTCAGAACCGTGGTGCAAAATTATAAAAGAAAAGAGACCAGAATCGGAGAGATACGTGAAAAGGCGATGGTATCTGCAAGAAAATCAGTCCTGGATAAAACGTTATCTATTTGAAAATACGCAGAAAAATACGGCGTCAGATCATCAACTCTTGAAGCTCGCACTACGAACCTTCATGAAAAAGCTTCCGCGAACACGAAACAAACCCAATATTAATGTTTAATAATTAATTAATATTTAATTTTTTGTAAAACGAAGAAGTGTTAGTTATATTAGTATAGTTAAGTGTTATTTTTTCATTTCAAGATGAATTTCAAGCTGATTTTTATGGTTATTTTATCTCAGAAACGCTAAAGACGAAACAGGATTTAGTTAACAAAAATTTAAGTGTAATTTATCAATTGCTACAAGGAATATACAGGGTGTTCCAGAACTGAAGGTATTCCCTGAAATGGGGAGTTGAGGGTGAAATTCTGAGTCGATTGATATAAGTATATATGGGTCTCGGATCAACCCTTGAATTATTATTAATTTTTAAAGGCGGGCCAATCAGGCGCGCCCGATGAACGGGCATATGTCGGTGAGCGATGCGCGCGTATAGTGGTGCCTGGCGGTGCGGAGCCCCCACCATGCGTACGCTCGCGCTCGGCGGTGTGAGCGCTTGCACGCGGTAGTAGTGTGCGCCTTGCTGTCCGTTCTTTCGTGGCAGGGGTGGGACTCAGTGCCCATCATCGGTGTGAGCGCTTGAGTGTGTAGTGCGCGTCTCCGTGCGTACTGTGTTTCTTTTATTTTTTTCATCGTAAAATTAAGATGAATAAGTTTTAAAATGAACACCTAAAAAAACAATTAAACAATTTAAATTGTCTTAAGTTACCGAATTAGCCCAATACATTTTGAGGGTATTTTGTAATTTTGATAATTTCAATTTGAATGAACATTTGAATAAAATGCAACAATTTTTTTCAATTTTATTTGTTCGCAGGAATTTCTTCGCAACCTTCTCTGTCTTATCAGCCATAAAAAAACTAACAAACAATGGCGGATTTTGTTAAATCCATTTTCTAGGACAAATTATTTGCGAAATAGTTAATCAAAATTGATCATGACAAGAAATTAATAACTGAAAATTGATACCGTATTTTTTTGGAATTTTTTTTATAGGGCCTCTAACAAAATAGTGAAGTTTAAAAAAATGTATATGTACTGGAAAAAAAAACACGGAGTTTGTTTTGTAAGAAAAAGCAATAGTTGACATAAGGTCTGTTGAAAAATGTTTTTTTTTCAATCGATTTTTCCAGTTGATTGAATCGTTTATTAGAAATATATTTTTTTATTTGAAAAAAAAAATAAAGTAGACGAGTTGGGGGATCGAACTCGCGATCTCGAGGTTACCACACGGCTGCCTTGAATCACTGCGCCAACGGGCAATTCGTAAATTTTGGTCAAAAAACATGTAAAAAAAAGTTACAGGAATGAAAAAGGAGTTTCAATAAAATTGTTTTTTTTATGTTTTTTCCTGCGAAATGAATTCGTCTACTTTCTTTTTTTTTTCAAATAAAAAAATATTTATAATAAACGATTTACTCATTTAACCAACTGGAAAAATCCATTAAAAAACATTTTTCAACATACCTTATGTCAAGTATTACTTTTTCTTACGAAACAAACTTCGTGTTTTTTTTTCCAGTACATATTAATTTTTTAATACTTTATTGAAAGCCCCATTAAAAAAAAAAATACAAAGAAATACGGGATCAATTTTCAGTTATTAACTTTTTGTCATTAATTTTGATTAACTATTTTGTAAAGAATTTTTCCGAGAAAATGGATTTAACAAAATCCGCCATTTTTCGTTATTTTTTTATGCCTGATAAGACAGAGAAGGTTGCGAAGAAATTCCTGCGAATAAATAAAAATGAAAAATTGTCGCATTTTATTCGAATGTTCATTCGATCTGAAATTATAAAAATTATAAACTACCCTCAAAATGTATTGAGCTAATTCGGTAATTTAAAACAATTTCAATTGTTTGTTTTTTTAGGTGTTCATTTAAAAACACATTCATCTTTATTTAACGATGAAAAAAATAAAAGAAATACAATACGCACGGAAAAACGCTCACCTTTAAAAATTAATAATAATCCAAGGGCTGATCCGAGACCCATACATGCTTATATCAATCGACTCAGAATTTCACCCTCAACCCCCCATTTCAGGGACGGCATTCCGTCCTGGGACACCCTGTATAATGTTTTAATTGGATGAATAAATGGATATTTTCAGTAACTATGGCCTTTGTGTTCTTATGTACGGACGTTCTTCACAATGGACGTATGTGCCCTACACTATGTATACATATTTGCCACATACGGGACACATTCGTACGTGTTCCGTGTTTTGGAAAATCCGTCATTACTTGAATATGTTATATCGTAACAACATTCACGTACATCACTTTAAAAGCTAAATATACTGGCTGTTTAGCAGGACAATAGTCAATTTGAAGAAGCGGTTAGTTACTCTTTTGTTTTAACCTAAAAGTAAGAACTGTACAAATCCACCTTACTTCCCCCTATCCGTTGATAAGTGAACGCTTTTTTTCTTTAACTTTCAACGGCCCACGAAGAAAAATCCAGGAGAAAAAAGTTGGCATTCTATAGGATAGGACGCGAGTCTGAACACACGCGTATATTTACCTTGTCAATATGACTTGGTGGCAAATTCGTGAAGAATATCGCAAGCCATCTCGAGATCGTTTCTCGTTATTCCGAGAGCTCTGACGACCGCGTCCCTCTCGAAACCAAGAGCCGTTAATCGTGCTATGTGCTCGACATTGACGTTCTCGTAAGCGGCCGTCTCGGATTTAGCCATCGAGCCACCGGCTTCACCTCGCTCTCTCATGAGGGCGCTCAAACGAGCACGATTCATTTCCAAATTGATATTCTTCACGACGTGCTGCTTCGTGCCCTGAATTATTATGGTGTTCTCGTAATGATGGTCCTGCCTCGCGGATTCTTTCGTCGTTTTGGGAGGTCTCGGTGCTGAGAGTGGCGGCGGAACCGGAGGTACTCTTGTACCTGTTGATTGCGTCGACGATTGACGACTCAATTTTTCCGGCAATGCGGGCGGCGTTCGCTGATGCGTCCGAACGTGAGGTCTCACGATGGCAGGTGGTACCGGCGACGGCGACGATGCCCGGTGCAACATGTCGTATCTCGCTTCCGTGTTGGCTATTTTTTTTTTGTAACGTGACAAAGTAACTCATTAATTGCGACGGATTTCGTTTAGCTTCTTTTTTAAACGGAGAACAGATGATGCGATGAGGTGTCTTCATAAAACTGACGAACAAAATGATTTTAACGAAACTTATCGGAACTCATCTAAAATTTAATAACTATTTTTTCTTGATCAAAATGTACTTTAGAGCAATGATTTTTTGTCACGAATCATTGGAACGGTAGGGTACGTTTTCATACTTTATAATTTTACAAGACAGCTAATAATTGGAGTGAAGAGGAGGCAATTTTACTGAGTTTCCGATAGTAACCCAACTGAAATTCGGTTAAATATGGGCGCTCGTATGGGCACAGGTTTCCAACAGTTTGCCTGTGCCCCCGGGCAAATGCGATATGGTTGTGCATCAGGAAAGGGTGGCTATGACGAGTCTTGGTATCTCTCAGGAACTCGACGTATTGTAGGACGCAGTGTAAAAGCCTGTAGACGACGGGTCATTCGAGGGATTAACTAGTACACGATGTACCGGTCAAGTGTTCATTGTGAATATTCTGTTGGCAAAACGAATAAGTGAAAAAATAATGATTAAGGCCATGTGTCACACGTCCAGTCGGTAAAAATCCTACTGCCAAGTTTTCTCCTAGACGGAACATATTTCGGGCAAAAGAAGAGAAAGCCGTTGTTCGTCGTTCAACAGAGCGGAACGTGTTTCTTTTCTTTTTTCCCAAAAATCAACCGTTTCAGAAATCATTGGGAATCTGCAAATCAGCTATCTCTCTCGCACTCATGGCCGCTCGGTCGGTGTGACGTGACACTTGGCCTTAAAATGAAGATTTTATATAAAAAAATTGCTGGTAAGACATGTTCAGGTCCGTTGAATACAAAATATTTTTTTAAGGACATATCTTTATATGCATCTCTACATCCTCTAAGGAACATATTTACCAAACTTCATGTTTCTATCTTCAGTAGTTTAGGCTGTGCCCTATCTGTCAGTCAGTCAGTAGTCACGGAACAATTTTATATATATACAGATTGACATTTTTGTAAATGAAAACATTTAATTTTCCCCCATCGACAAAACTTAGAGGCGAAGTGTGGCAACGTCGCATGATTGCTTAATGGCGCGCATGTTTGAATACCAGTAATCGCCGTGGCGCGGCTATATATTCAATAAAATGCATTTTTAAAGAGAAGTGTTATATTTTATTTTTGACAGTTGACACTTATCGTTTAGATTTGATTCGGTTTAATAATTAATTTTCACACTCATTTTTTGAGTTCGAGTGTATTTTCTGATTCGTTTGAAAAACGAGAATTTTCAAACGCTGCATGCACCAAACGAAATAAACAAAAAGTAGTTTTTCTTGCACGTATTTTTTAATCAAAACTCATGAGTTTGAACGTGAGACAAAAGAGGATAATTTTGGACATATGGAGGTGAAGAAAAAAAGAAACCTTTGTTATTCTGATGATTTTCACTCGACGAGAGAATGACGGTGACCGCAGGCGGAGGTGGTGCATTCTCTTTTGGCACCGTAAGATGACGAGTGTTCCGGCTATGGCTGTTGGGTGGAGTCGGCGAGGGTGATGGTCGTCTCGGTGGCAATGACGGGACGATTCTCGGGACCCGAGGCGGTACGGGCGAGCTCATGGGACTCGAGTCGTCCTCGTCGTCGGAATCGTCGCACATCAGGCCACAATTCCCGTTGCAAAGCTCCATTATGTCCTAAAACATTATCAACGGTACGACAATCACAACCATAATCTTTCAATCTTCGTCTTCGCAATTGTGAGTACTCTTATCCATTGTTGTTTAGTTACTTTTTGTGATATTGGAGAAACGAAGGTAGAGGAAAATGTTTGGTGTCTCCGCGCAAAATGACGAATGTTCAAAAATTCCCCGTTCGGAGATTTAAAAAAAAAGTCGAATTTCTTCATCATCGTTAAACTTGACTGAACATTTTTTAAACGATTTATAAGTAATTATTTCGATCGAATTAATAAAATAACGATTCAGTATCGAATGTAGAATTATTGTTGGAAAATAATGTTTTATTCGGTGGATATTGAAGGCAAAGGTTCTGTGAGCCAGAATGTAAAAATCTTTTTTTTTTCCATAATTGCCGATGAGAATCCATAAAGAGGAATTGTTCTAAATGATTTGTTGCTACTATGAATAGTATTGAAATAAATATGGATATAATAACTTGTGGGATGTTTTGCTTGGACAAAAATTATTTTTGAAGTGTCAAACAAGCAATTTTTGACAGTATATTAACCATCATCTATGCGAATTCTAATATAAAAAAAAGGTGTATCTCAGACAAGATTTATATAAATATATTGTCTACAGTAAAAAATGTTACTACGTATATATTGTAATTAAAACAAATTAAGAATCATTCTAATTAAATAAAACAAAAAGGTTTTTGAATAAAAAATTTTCCAAATATTTACACAGTATAAACCGGAAAAATAAAAAATGCGTGATATAAATAAAAGTGTGCAACGTGTATAAAAGTAACACAATTTAATTATGAACAACATTGACTTTTCACGAGCTTGAAGATTTTCACAAGACTGAAGATTAAATGTATCTCTGTAACGTCCAATAAAAAAATGCAAAAATACTTTTTTCATCTTTGTTTCCTGCCAAATTTTACATTATAGAATAAGCGAAAAAATGTCTGAACTTTTTGCTCCGAAACGTTGAAGCGTTTCTTTGAGGAAAATTTAAAGAGAAACTAAAATCGAGTGTCTGAAACATGTTGAACAACATTTTAAGCTGCACTTAATTTTTTGTGTGCTTTGTCATAAATATTTTTTAAATTTTTGCACGATAATTCATTAACGTCGATCTTCGAACAGTATTTTTTCCGTTACATTCGTCAATTCGACCAACAAACATTTTCGATTCGTTTCAACAATGCTGCGAGTACAGAATGGCGCGATAGATTTTGTATGTAGATGAAAAATGACTATCGACGACGATGCTCGATTGTAAAAATCACTCGTGTATTGTTTTTTTTTCCTTTGTCGGTGACAAAAACGATCCCCGCCATTATAGGACAAAGCATGTATGGTGAGGTAATATGAGAAGCGCAAAAGCAAAAAGCCATAACGCAATCTTTATTGCACTTACCTGCAATGCACTCGCATAAATATATACATACGACTCAGAAAAGAAATAAACATATGAACAAAAACTATAATCACATTATGTACATTACCAAATTATTAGTTTTCGAAAGTCATGCAACGGGCAGAGCATACGACCCAGATGGACAAATTGATCAATGATATATTATATATATATTCATATATATATACGTGTATACATATATATACATATGTATACATATATATATATATTTTTTGATGATATTAATATAAACACGATAAACGTTTCATGCAAACAATACGAAAAACATCGCAGTACATAAGGTAAATTCAACGGTCCCTTTTGTCAGGGAAAAAACCGGCAATTCGCTTACGCGTAAATAATCGTAACGTTGTAAATGAACGAGTACATAAAATTTGAAAAAACGATAAAGAACAAAAATACTCCGAATCAATCAGCGATTAATAATAAGGACCGTGTACAAAAAGTGCAGAATCAAATCAAATATAATCATAAGATAATATAATTTTATTTCAAAAAATTGTCTTCGAGTGCCTAATATTTTTTTTACAATGAGTAAAAAAAGAGAGAAAAAAAACCATGTACACTAGGATTAAAGTTCGCTAAATTTATCTATAAAATCGCCACACGACCGACAATAACCTGAGGCTGCGGAAGCGGCAATTATGTACTGTCTTTTTTCTTTTTTTTTTCATCTATCTAAATTTGCCAACCTCGGAGATGAAATATTTCGAACAATTGTTTTCTTTTCTACTAGCTCGATTGGTCGATCGACTGTTCTTTCAGTTTCTTTCTGCATAAATGCTGAGACCTCGTTGTCGCTCTTTCGATACAAAATTCTAACGGACTAACAGTCAGTTTTATACGATTAAAAAAAATGGCGGAACGCACACAGTAATTATTATGAACATGTCGCGTTTGACATTTCGAATCACTCGTTTTCGTCTCAAAAACTTATTTTCAATTCGTCTCTTCGATATATCAAAACGAGAATACTTGTGTGTCTCTTCATCTTCTTATTTTCTTAACTATCAGGCGCATTTGATATGTGAACCTACGTACATCAGAATTCTGCAAAGATCCACGTCGTTGCTCTCTATTTCCATTATTTATACGTATTACATTACTGAGAGACAGCGTCTTTTTTTCTTTCTTCTACGGGTACAGCAGAGCCTCGTTATTCGAACACAGTGGGGGACCCAAACCAGAGATTTGCACATGTGAAAATTCAATTAACGAAATGGCGATTTTTCGCAATGAGAAAAATATCGCAAATAAATAATCACTACATTAAATTAAAAAAATGTATTTTGTAAATAGAAACTTAGTTCATTTTGTAAGTATTTTCATTTGCAAAAATCATCGACAAAGGCGCTGCGGTCGATGTCACACAGTTTGTGATGAATTTTTTTTTCTTTTATTTTTAAGTATTTAAGATTATGGTGGCCTTGCGTATTTTTGAACGATATTTGGCTATCGGTACGATACTATGCGGGAAGAAATGGTCTTTCTTCGCGTATATTTGTAACTTTTGTAGCACGTAGGTTTACAAATAGAGCTAATACGGAGACGATTAATTTACGACGACGTTCAGGTCGATGATACTGATAACGATAGACTTTTGTGTCTTTCTCTAATAAATTTAGTACCCCTCAACCCCTCATCTTGGCTAATTGTTTTCATTCTCACCTACTTCTCGTACACCGTTCGGTGAGGTTGTCATTTTCGCCTTCGATTTTGCGTACACTATGTTATTTAGTTCGATTTTTCGTCACCACATATCGCCCCTTAGTTATTTTTTTTTCTCGGTAGCGTATTTTTTCTTGATTTTTTTTTTTTCGTGAACACAAATCACAGACCAGACCAAATTGACCTAGGCACAATGTCACGAAGAACAACTGTTCAGTGACTCGAATACTTTGATATCTTCGAGATTTCGTTCATTCGTTTGGATAACAGACATACCAATGTATCCATCATTACGTTTCCTCCGACGGAGTTTAAACTCGGTTCAATTTTCTTCAATATATAAACTTGCGATAGGATAAGCCGAGTTTAAACGCCGATTATTAAGTTTGGAGGAAACGTCAGTTAGTCTTTTCTTTCGTACAAGCAGGAAGTTTGTATGTCGTTCATTTGCATTTACGTATGATGCACGCCATGCGGATAAAACTCGTTTGGCGCTGTGATAGCGACGTATCGAGGCGTCGCAGTCACTCAAATGTATTTGGAATGTCGCAAAAAGGGTCATCGGTGACGTTTGGAAAATAATCTTCAAAATAACACAGTAGATATAATTACTTTTTGATCTATTGCATTGTTTGATGAATGTCATATGCACTTCGTCTTGTCCGATATTTTGAGAATTTTATCATCACCTTTGGCGGGGCTGAAGACATATTGGCGGGAAAATGTTGGTACTCGAAAGATTTCAATTAGAAAATGACAAAGGTTCGATGCATTTTTCAAGTTGTTTCCTTTGTCGTGCTATTTCGACGGCACTCATACAGAAGTACAAAACCACAATCATAAGAAGACAAAAAAACAATTGTGTAACGAGAGTAAACATTCAGAAGACAAAGCCGACTTAAAAATGGGCCTCGAATTGTTTCAATTCTTTTTCACAGATATATACTGAAAACGTAATATTATAGTGGGATAAAGACAATTTTTTTATTAGAGAAAAAAAAGAGTAAAATTCTCGTCTCTACAACAAAAATTAAGAGATTTCTCCATTGATCTTTGTAATAAGAATAAACTCGTCAAACAGATGATCAACGTTAGTACTGAATTTGCCGTTATATACGTCCAATTCGTTTTATTACCATCAACCGTTCGATCGACAATTCATGGCTACAGTCTGGAACACACCTCAAAAAATGAGACCCAGTGTATCAAAAAAAATTCACAAATTGATAGACTTCAAAATTCGCCACCACCAATAAATATTCAAAAGGCGTTTAAGTGATCTGTCGAGCATTAGTTGCCATTTTGCCATCAGAGGCCGCGGCAACATTTAGAATTTTCCATTATACGCGTATATCCACACGGCGCACACAATCGCGTGAATGCAAAACGTGAATTATGAAAGATACGATTCGGTAGACGATCGCACCTCGACAAACTCATATGCTTCGATCGCGTTGATCACGCTCTCCGCGCGATTCTATTTTTTCTTTTCCTCGTTTTCTCCTTTTTCTCCTCATACAGCTTTTTTTTATATACTGGCATAAAAAATAACATGTAACATTTTCGCGCGCGTGGAGTTGGACTCCGAATAATATTTCGAGCGACGCTTTATTCCTCTCTTCTCGTCTTACGTATCGCGTAATACTTATTTCAGTATATCTAATAAATTATTTAATTAACTATATGTAATTTTATTGCCGCTATTTATGCGTTATTACCGACGACACAACAGGACGATGATGCATCATCGTTTGTATATATGCAGGCCCGATGATGCTAGGTTAGGCGATAATACATCGATCACTCGATCGAAGATACTTCGTGCGCAAAACCCTGTATACATATACATACACACATACACAAATATATATGTGTGTGTGTGTGTTTGTGTGTGTATATGTATATGACAAACACACACACACACACACACACACATATATATATATATATATATATATATATATATATATATATATATATATAAATGTGTGTATGTCATATACGGACAAAAGCGGCAGGCGTACAATAATATAATACTATACATTTATATCATAACGCAAGCTCCGATGTAAGTTTCGAAAAACCGTTAGCGTATCACCAACATTCCGCATTACCTCTCAAAACTTGCCGTTCGCTATGAATAATCTCTCGCTCCCCAGCTATATAGGAAAGGTTTGTGTTTCCTATTCACTTTCGTTCTTGTTCTTTCTCATAACGTTGCATCACAGAAATGGAAGGAGAAAAAAAAAAGAAAAATGGAATACAATTAAATGAGGGGAAAAGTGCTTGAGGATGTGGCGGGACGGGGGAGCGGGGGTGAATGCTGTCGAGAGCAAAACGACAATTTTTTTAGAAGTGGTCCCTATTTCCAAAAAGAAAGGAGTCAGGCATCGCATAAGGTATTGGAAAGGCTTTTCTTTTCTTTTTACATTAATGAGAATTTTAACCCGGCTGAAATATTGTAACAGGGGAATACATGGTAAAAACCATATATAAAGAAATAGTGATTTTTTTCTCCGCATACCGACACAGCCGGTACGTCCTTGAGCTGGCTGTGAAGTCGGCCTTCTTGAACTATCACGAGACAACATAAACTGGCGTGTGCTAAATCATAAATCGAGGCAAAAGGAGGAAAAGATGAAAAAGTATAATTTGCGGTCAATAGCTCATACAAGCCGCAATTTTGAAGTAGGTTGGAATGCGCAAGAGCAAAACCTACCTTATTCCATTATAGGCCCCCGTCAATCTCTCGATGTATGCGGGAATGAGTGGAGATAATGTTAAAAGGGCTGCGATAAAATCGCGAGAAAAAAAAAACGGATGAGAATGAAAAATCGAGGATCTTGACAACGCGTGATACGTTGTAACCATTTTTGGCGTGTGTGTGTGTGTTTAACTAAACTGGCGCAACGATGGCTACGAAGTTAGATGTGGACGATGATGATTATTACAATATTTCGATGCCAGTGGTGATAAAATAGCGGAAAATTATAATGTCGGGAAATCGACGATCAGGCAAAATATTGAAAGAGAGAAAGAGAGAAAGAGAAAGAGAGAGAGAGAGAGAGAGAGAGAGAGAGAGAGAGAGAGAGAGAGAGAACAAAACGAAGAAAAAGAGATGTGTATAACTGTAAGGGACACTATATATAGGGCACGTATTTCTGTTTTCAATAATGGAGGAAAAGGAGGAGGAGACTAGTAGGATGCTACTCCTAGTCGGATACCTCGGTGTCAGGGTCGAGATCCCGCGTAGGGGTCGACGCGTTACTCGCTGATGCCGATTGTGCACCGGGCCGATGAGTTCTTCGTGGATCGAACGGATCGACCACGATCTGTTCGGTGCCCTTGATTTCGGCTCGACAAAAGGGACAACCCTGTCCCTCCGAATCCTGCAATAAAAACACCAACGTTAATAAGTGTATTATTTAGAAACGAGACAAGCGTGCAATTGCCTTTTCAGTCGTACACGAGAAATGTGATTTTGGTATTTCAGCTTTGTGTGGGCGAACATCACGGAAATGACCGAGCTTTCATAATATGACTAGGGCTCCAAATAGCATGCCAAGTGTTACTGTGTTGAAGTTTGCAACCTTAAACGCAACGAATTTTTTTTTTCTTCCTTTATTTTCATTATCAACGAAAGTAGTTCCATGCCAATTTGTGTTGTAAATCCCTCCAAAAACGTTGGAGGGATTTTTGTAGCCCAAATCTGCAAGAAAAAAGATTTCGTCAATCCATAAAAATGAATTTTCGTTGCGTTCCAACGATGCAAACTTCAGCATCATCTCGGGGACAACACGGGGAAACTGTGGAAAACCTGTATCGATGCAGCAGGCTATGTTTTCACTGAGTTCTCGTTGCCAACTGAAACTCAGTAAAATTGTCTCTTGGTAGTCGGCGCGAAAATCAGTGCGCGACGGAGTGGTCACCCATCAGAATATTAGCCAAAGCGAACACTGCCTAACGCGGGAGAACGCCGAAGCTGCACGACGAGCGTGCATCCGCTACTTTTCACTATTCGATAACAAATAGTTTCCCACATTTGAATGCGCGATTTAACGAAGGGTGTAGACGTTTTCCCAATGCTCGAAGATCCAATATTCAAGAGTTTATGGATTTTAGCGCCGTCGGAACTAACCGATGACAATGGGGCATAGTGTTAATGCAAACGAAGGCGGTTGGGTATTGGCAGTTCCAGTACGAAGGCACAGGCGCGCGCGCGTACACACACACACGTGACACTATTTGTACAAATTTTAATGATGCTAGAAGTAACCTAGATTCAGTGAGCTGGTTTTGAGTGATGTAAATTTGTTGCCCTCAATCGCAATACTCATCCCCCCCTCCCCCCGCCTTTTCTCACAACCTACATCGATGCATGTACGTGCGTAGGATTTCCAGTGCCCTATATTCGCGTTACCAGCTGAGCGATTCACGAATTATTTTGCTCTATTTCATCGCATTTGCTTCTCGCGAGAAACCTCGTTCCGGTGATTTCGACGCTCGAACATCGACAACTTATTCGTACAATGAATATATCGGGTTGTGGTTATTGGGAGTATCGGACGAGAGTCGAAGTAAATACTGCTACCTGCCAAGATGTGAGACACGGCGTACAGAGAAGATGACCGCACGGTTCTATTCTCACATCCTTGTCGTGTTCCGCGCATATTTTGCACAATTGAAACGTGCTCCCCATCTCGCAATACAATTCGTACTGTTCGGCCGTAACTTTGATGTGTTCCTCCGGTGTTGGCTGAACGGCCCAGGTCAAGTCCGGATTTATGTTACGTCCGTCCGGATACAGGTAGCTGAAATTTCGTTTAGATATTAATTATTCGAACGTGGCTTGGCGCACGTTTTCGTTGCGGATGAAATTTCTTTGTCTTGGTATCGTGGCAAAATGCTCAATGATAGGAGAATTTTTGATATCTAGTCTAGTTGGATGACAGGCGAATATTTTGCGATTTACTGGAATTCGGGTCTGAATATTTGCAACGAGGTTCCGAATAATCAAGGCGGTTTGTTTTCCTCTGTAAATTCGACAAGATGCCTGAGCTATCTCGTAATATTGGGTGGTTGCATTGAAAACCCATGGCTCGGCTGTAGGTGTCTCTTCTAGGTGTTTTGTACTTCTGTACGGACAGATGTCGATTATGTCGGCTCGAAAGGTAGCCCTGTGCTACTAAAATCCAGCCGAAAGACGTCCTATTTCGTTGAGACGCCTGCCTCGGGTGAATAAGTTGAAAATCGCCCGTGGCTAATTGTTTTTCCAAAATGTACTTCTGCACTAGTTCAATTTGAAAAAACAAAGTGCAGTGGAAGTTTCACGATTCCTTACAAAAACTTATGGTGAGTCTGCACCATAAGAAACTATGGCTAGAGATTAGTTTCGACGATTCAAAAGTGACTATTCAAAGTCAAAAGGAAGGGCATTCTTCCGGCCTCAAATTTAGCTTATGCCAAAGAGGTGGGAGAAAATAGTAAAATTCGAGGAAAAATATGATT
This sequence comes from Ophion ventricosus, assembly GCA_963932345.1. Taxonomy (NCBI): domain Eukaryota; kingdom Metazoa; phylum Arthropoda; class Insecta; order Hymenoptera; family Ichneumonidae; genus Ophion; species Ophion ventricosus. The sequence continues at coordinate 11,532,238 of OZ010721.1, forward strand.
CATGTAATCCAACAAGTTTTTACAAAATAAATACTTAAAAAACAAAACAAAAAACAGCAGCTTTCAGTGCAACATAATATCTTGAAAGGTGGAAAAGGGAGTGCGTAGAACAGAAATATTCTCAATCGTTTTTGGACGTGGTCGCTTGGTCCAGTGTTGATTTGTACTCGATATCATGACAGAAATCGGTATCCCGTGACCGCTGATATTTTTCGGCAGCACTTTGAGTTGTTAAAAAAAAATGTTCGATTTTGTTATTTAGAATTGATCTCTTGTGACAATTGAACGGAATGTCGAAGGGTTTTTCTTTAAAATAATTCTAAAAATAATTATTAATCGTTTTTATGTCTTGATAATTCAAATTCTAGACGTTGGCGCGAAATGCCACGCTATCGGCGCTGGCGCTTGTGACGTCATCGTTCGAACGCGACCGAATAGTTATGTATACGGCTTACGCGCAAGTGTACACAAATGTGAAATTTGGTGTCATTTTACATCCGAAAACAACTCGAGCGTTCTGAAAAAGTCGAAAACTAGTTTAATTTTCGTGCAACGATGTGTGAAAGTGGATTTGTGAAAGCAAATTCGAGTCATTTGCCGACTGTGGATAACTGAAAATTTTTAGGTTAGAAGAGGCTTGATAAATTGTGTCAGCTGTTGTCGCTACGTATCATAAGCATTTTGAGAAAGACGTATGAAAAAAAAATTCAATACAGTTTATGTTTTAACACGTTTACACTGACATCAAAGTGGGCTTCACATAAAAAATAAGTGAACGATTATTTCGGGTTGACACGTCGTGCTGCATCGAACCACAGATTTCGACGTTTTATGTGTTGTGGCATATTCAGAAATACGTATTAGGGGCACTTTTCGTCGTATTTATACAAAGAGGAACGAAATAAGGTTTATACGATTTTGTCGTTGCCATCGTTGACAGAATACTCGTATTACACGAGTAATTCGTATACCGGCTTTCGAACGGTGACGTCACAGAGCGTGCGGGTAACGTCAGATGCTCTCGGCGTGTTTTTGCCGAGCCGAACAGAACAACACTTTCAAACTGCTACATCGTTGTTAATTGTTGAAAAACATAAAAAAAGAAAAATACTTTGCTTTAAAAACTGCACGAGATCTTTACAATGAAAAAAAAAATCATTTAATGACCCAATTCGGTCAGTGGCTTATTTCAAGAGAATTTTTGCTACTGAACGTCTGCTAACGGAAGAAATGGCTTATGCTAACTTATGCTTATGCACGTGATGATACTCACAATCCTTCCCGGTAGCCGTCGAGAAGAGCCTGGCACAGGCTCTTGTTGTGCGGGATAGTTTGCAATATGTCACCGTCCGAGGTAACGTAACCGATCGCCCACTGACCCAGTCTCGTGCAGCTCAATCGGAACACGTAACTTCCCGGCTTGGTTATGCAGTACTTTTGCAAGCGCGCCTTCACCTCGTCGTATGTAAGAAAAGCAACGTATCCAGGATGCGTCACCGCGAGGATTTTCCAGTTCCGGAGTAACGTAGACCATGGTTGAAACAATCTGCGAATTGCATTAATTATACTTCGTTATCGATCGATTTATAGAAAAGTACACTTGTGGGGAAGGATGTTGCCCTCAAGTATTGTTTTTGCTTTCACAACGAAAACGTTACAAAAAATAGTAGTATAACAGAGGAACATGGGAAAATAAAATAATAAATCTTATAGAAGCTGCGAAAACGTTAAGGGGTCTGCACAAACTTAAAATTTCAAAAATACTTTTTCTTTATTGTATAGTTTTATAGTTTGGGATCTTAATTTCACTTTGTAAAAAAGATTTTGTAAAATTTCCAAAGATGGATTGAGTTATGATGATCTTTGAAGGGTCAAATCGCCCACTGCGCCACGGCGAACCGCTTTACTGCGATTTACCCTTTTTTACGTTCCTCTCGAAACTATGTTCTATGAAACGGTGTAAGTCGTATATGAAAATCTATTCGTCCGATTAACTTCAAATTCGGACAGAGCACGGTTCATAACATTTTCTATCATAGGACTGGATGAGTTTGCAATATGTTCATCTATTCGTCAATAACAAATAACTAAGTTCTTTTTTGGATAACTGTTGAAGTTTCCATCGTTGGAATGCAATAAAAATTGTTCTTTTTTAATTGCTCCAATTTCTTTTGGCAGATATTGGCTATTCAAATCCCTCGACTATCTTTTAAGTTGCATATTTGAAGATCTACAATCTATATACGCGAAAAAATACTTGGCAGAAAAATAAAAATATAAAGTATTGTCATTCCAACGATGCAAACTTCAGCGCCGTTTTTTTCTACAGCTTTTGTCATTTCTGTAATTTAAAAAATGCAACACAAATATCCGGTCATACGAAGCTTTTATTATTATACTCAAAGGGTATTTTTCAATTTTTCATTCCAAATGACCTTAGTTGCCAGAAGCAGTCTCACCGATTGGCCATGCAGCAACGGCGACACTTTGTTTAAATAATAATAACTTCATTGTCTATCAATATCTTTCTAAAAAAGAAAACCACAAACTAGGCAAGACTATAGATCAATCGCGTGTAGAATCAGAAAAAATATAAAAAATCGACCGGTTTTTTGTACCTCAAGCTTATTACTTAATTAATATTGTAACTCGAATGATTTCGCGATTATTTAGGAAATAAGAAGATAATCTTCCAATGAAAAACAGCTATTAAAATTAAATCAGATTATCAATTCAAACAAAATAGAATACCTCGTGAAGACGTCGAATTCAAAGTTCGAGATGTAATCGTTACAGGTGAGGTCTATCGTGGATTTCAACGCCATCGCCTGCAGTCCCGAACTAATTGGATGCACCTGATTGAGCTCGTGTCTGAAGATCTTCCATGGCACGAGAGTACTGAAAACGCAAAAATACAAAAAAAAAAAACGTTAAAATTCGAATACTTCGTTGAAAAACACTGAATAGCGGTAGAAAAAAATAGCCTTTTAGAATTATTTTCGTTGGAATATTCCACTCGTTTAATCTTTCACTTAGCAACCTCCCTAACACGTCTTTCATTCTTGTTATATGCACTGCTAAAAGAGTCTCGGCTGTGCATCACAATCTTTTACACGTTCATGATAATTAATGCGAACTTCGTGAGCATTTTTTTTTATATCAGATTATTTCCACGTCGCGTATTTATATTTTTTATAATAAGAAGAAAAAAAAACGAAAAATATAAACGACTGATATTATTATTATTATTATTATCAGTCACTTATGATTATTATTGAATAATCGTAAATAAACGACTAATAGTATTTTTGATAATATTTATAGTTATTAATATTGTTGTTATTGTTTGCATAAATTCCAATGATTATAAGCCATGTGAATAATAATAATAATATTTTACGCTTGAAATATATAAATGTTCGGCCAAATAATAGAGCGATTTTTTTGGACAAACACAAACACTTGTTGAACCGTATTGGGAGAATAATGCCTAAAAGTTAGCCACAAATAACAGGGTTTTAGATGAAAAAACCCCGATAAGAGACTACAATCTTTGTCAAAGAAGTAAAATTTCCGAGCTCTTATTATATTCTTATCGTATCTCATAACCATTGGCGTAGCCAGCATTTTTTTCTGGTCCGGGCCGAGGACAGACCTGACAAAAAATGGTTTTGATCACAATTATCTTGTTTCTTTAAAATCAGATTTACATGATACTCGGTAATAACGTAACACACATAAAATGTGAAACTTGCCTTAATCACACGTTCATGTTAACATTAATATCAAACTCTTGCAATACCTTAAAAAATGATCAATTTTTCATCGTTCTTCAATCCCAGTTACCAGCCGTTGAACTTCACTTCCAGTAGGTATTCAATTAAATAAGTCTCAGTTTTCTATTTTTTTCTGTAAATCGGCCCAACACTTTTTCAGCTGGAATGTTTTTTTTAGCAATATGTCATTCTATTTGTTCAGCAGTGACATACGAGAGAAACGTTCCTGAAGCATTGTGCTTCAGAGCTACATTTTTATCCGCCTTATGGCAGAAAAACTTCTCTCACAGCCAACGGAGCTCACTACGAGTACTATTGATGCTTGGAGAAGTTTGTATAGGTTAGGGCAGTACTCCTTTTTAATATGCTTTGATTATTTTTAAATTTGAAGTATGTTTTTCATGACCATCGCTCCAGCTTCTAAGGCTGATTTGTAAATCTGATTTATAAAGGCTGATAGTATAAAAAAGATTTTACTATAATTATTGATGAAATCCGCTTCGTTCTTCATATCCGGTTAAAAAAATGCATCAGCTGCGTAAGCTAACCCGTAGATTCTCAAATCGGCGTATTAGATTTTCAATGATATTATCTACTGTTTGGTAGTGAATGTTAATCTTCCAGTATTTTTCTGGTCGTGTATTGTCCTGCTATATGTATTGTTTTTGCCCACAGTTGACTTAAGGTGTTTCAATACCGTTCCTTAGCTGCAAGAATAAGGATGAAAATAAAATGAGTTTCCACCAGACAACCAACTTCGTGCTAATTCATAGTTTCATGTAAAAATAAACTATTATTGGGCAATTTCCAACTTGTAATATTCGTATAAAATATTTTTAAGCAGGTAAATGATATCAATAGTTGTAATTCTCGAAATTAAATATGAATATGTTGCAATTTTATTTAACAAAAAATAACCGATGGAAATGGCAACGGCAGTTCCTGCCACTGGCGCAGCTGACTATTGGTGAAACATCCTCGGCTCCAGGTTATTTACATGGTGAAAACATTCAACGTTTTATAAAGAGTTTTTGATTCGATAAAGTTGAGAAAACGTTAAAAATGTCGAGCGAACCAATAAATACATTTTATTATAAAATTCAAGTACTGTAATACTATGTACGTGCTAAACACCCGCCGATTTTGACATACCCGATAGTTAATGCTTGACTATGAGTGACTCACTTGACAGAGCCAGTTAACGCAATGTCGCCACGTTTCACCTACAAGTTTCGCTGATGTTCGAAAACAAACCGTTCGAGCTCAAAATTCATATATTTTTTTCGAGTATTAATAATGAACGAAGTCGAAAAACCACTTGATCATTTAAGGTCTCGTCAAGGCGTTTTTCTATAGATTTTAAGTATTTATTTTGAGGATCCATTCAGGACACTATGAAATGATTATCTGCAAAATTTCAAAAGGATTCACCGTTCCGTTTTCGAGATATTGGCAAATCAAAGATTTCATGATTTTACACGTGTTCTTATGGAGAGCAGAGGAAAATTTCACATTTCACGCAATAACTTCGAAACTTTTGTACAGAAAAAAAAATCTCAATTAGAGAGAAACATATGACGAAGTGGGTAAAAAAAAATCATGAATTTTGACGGTCTTGTTTCAGAGATATAGCAATTTAAATTAAGCAATGCTAGCGACGCTAGCGCCACGAAGCGACTGGAGCACACTAGAACTAGATTACAGTAGTGTGTGCATATCCGTATACGCAGAGTATCTACGGGTAGCCGAAATGGATAGTCTGATACAAAAGTGAGGCTTAGGTAAACATTATATTAGGTGTTTTCATCATTACTTTATAAGTTTCTACATCCCGATAATATGTACAACCTACATTGTAAGGATATTTCGCAATATTTCGAAGCTTTCATCGATTGAGCGGAGAATAAACTTTTCAACGTGACTGTGGCGAGACTCCTACCCTAAGGCGTTAGGCCACTCAAGCGGCAAAAAAAGGGCATATTTTGTGATTTTTTTTCAGCGAAACCATCAAATAAACTGGAATTACAAAGTAAGAGTTTTATTATACACGTAATTGACTATACAAAATAATTTTTTTCACAGCGATACATGTCAAAATGGCGATTGTGCAGCATTTTTCCGATGACGCCTTTATTTCTGGAAGGTCAGCTGCCGGACCAACAGCTCCTATAATTTTTGAGTTATGATGAGACGCTAAAGTTTTTTCGATTATATATAAGAATAGCTATAGAAGTACGTAGGATTTTTTTGATACATTGTTTTTTGTCAAAATGCCGCATTTCTAAAACAAAAAGTATAAAATGCCATGAGAAAATCGTCAAAAAATTGTTTATAAAAAAGAAACTATGCAATATAATTTTCAAAAATCCTACGCAGTGCCTCAGAAAATGTAATTCTAAATATACAGTTAAAATTTCAAGTGAATCGGTTGAAATTCGAAAATTCGAATTCGAAAATCGAGTTCGAATTCGAAAATCGAGAATTTAGAGATTTTTCACGCCCGTAAACTTTTGGAATATAATTTTATAGATACTGAGGTACAGTTCTAACAAAAAAAAAATCGATTTTTGGAAAATCCTAGAGTGACCTAAGGCCTTAACACGATATTCCTAACACTATAATCACGATTTGCTCAGTTTTTAATCTAAATCTCGATAATATTTTTGTTCCTACACCTGGTGTTTACGAGATGCCATGTGTCGTACCAAACGGATAAAAGTTCAACTCGAAGATCAAAAATCGCCGAAACTATGTTGTGAAACTAATTGATTGTTGAACAGTTAATGCATCGTAAATTAATCTCTCGGTCATACACGGAGAGAATTAAAAAGTAATTTTTGTCGTGAATTTCACGGTAAAAATTACCGTGATATATTTCAATGTGGTGACAAGTGAGAAAAGCATAATAATTCGTATGCGACAAGTTTTTTTTAACTCACGTTACAGAAAATTTCAAATACGTAGCTAAAATTTTACTATACAAGAAGGGTAGCGCGCATGATAATTTTTACCGAGAGCACAGTACATTTTCCTATAACACTCATTAAATTTTATAATAAATCTTGAAATAACTGTTATAAAGACGATATTTTTTTATAGACATTTTTGAAAGGCATAAAATAATAAAATGCACAGTAAAATTTCGCTGATATTATATATTTTTTAAATTTAAGTTTTGCGTATTTTGTTACACATGAAAATTTACTAGAAAATCTGGTAAAATGTTCTATCTGAAGAAGAAATTTTATTTTATTTTCGTGAAAATCTGTGTTTTACTCAGTAATAATAAGCGAAGTTTCAGGGTTGTCATCCGGTTACCGTTACTGCACGGTAATTTTTAACATTTAATTCTCTCCGTGTATAAATTTCAATCCTCTACGAGCATTTTACTTTTGGTATCGAAACTCTCTAATTGTAGAAAATTGAATATCTATTTAATTTACACAATGAAATAGTTACTCTTTATAAAAATTACGAAATTACAACAAAGACAATAGTTCAAGTTTCATTAAATTGTTACTTCATGCCTGCTTCGGTGAAACTTAAATAAGATTAATCGATTATTTAGCTGGCCAAGCCAATGCTCGTAACGCATTGTCAACGAGCAGAAGAAAAAAAAAGTTAAATCGCTTAATCGAGGGGGAGCAACGAAGTTTGCTTTAATTTCTAACGTCAAAGCATCGTTATTATCGTGTTTATGTATACAGCGAAGCCCGGCGATGCATTCGCGCTCTATTCTTTCGCTTTCACAATGGAATCGAACAATTGTCCTTATATACGTGTCAATAGTTATACAGGTGGGTTAATATACGTGTATGACGATAGGTACATTCGGTGGGTGTACGTGTCGAGGGCTAAATCGATCTAAATACGATATATATTTGATGTGAAGTGACCCGTTGCTTAGCAAAAAAAAAAAAAAAACGACGCATAGCAAACTCTATCATGAGCATCATGAATATGCATCGCACGACGACAAGGTCACCGGTTAACAGAGTGTGTCCGAAACACGTCGACGAAACTTGATCATTTGATTTTTTAGCCTATCTACGATATCACCGTTTATTCGGCTCGTTGGCGCAACAACCGGTCTTGCGATATTTTCGATACAAGAGAAGCATTCGAAAAATCAGAGGTTTCAATGCGCGGTCCAAAGTACGCGAAGTATCTCCGCGTCATCTTCTCTTTCTTTATTTACGTGAAAAAAAAAAAGTGCCTCGTAACGACAGGGTTGTGGACATTCACGAAACTATTGAAAATAAACACCCGTTATAAGATTGCAGGACACACAACCGCGCGCGCGGTTATAAGCGCTCCGTAGACTCGCCGCGGTTGGCTCAAACACTTCAGTACCGGCCCAGTCATCGAACGCGAAAGATACGCGTCTCTCGTTTCTCCTCTTTGTTCCTCGTTATTCTCGCAACGCAAATTTGACGAGTCATCATATCAGATTTACGAAACACGGATTGATCGCGTCAGGTGAGTGATACCGGAGTAGCGAGATCACATTGTTTATTATTTATCGTTTCGCAATTGAGATATTTGCCGGTCGGCCATCCTTTTCTCCTCACCTCTCTTCTCCGTTGCCCCTTTTGGTCAGAGCACGCGATCGAAGAATTTAGAATAGCGTGAAGTATGGGTAAAGGTGGTGGGACGGGGGGGGGGGGGGGGAGGGGGTGTGATTATTTCGTGTCAATGAATGTGTCAAAACAAAAGAGTCATATATTGCAAATTTCGGAAATTGCTCGGGCGTATCGGAAATTATTGTCGCGGCAAGGCGTAGTAGATAAGATTGGCGAAGATCTCGTAGTTACGCGAAGAGCCGAGCTGGAACGGCAAGCGAGTTCCTCGTTTCGCCGACTGATGGCGCTGTCGTACCGTCTCGAGTGTCTCGAGACTACGCAGCAGGAGCCGTGCATATCGCGACGCGCTATCGTGTCGAAAGGCCGTAACTCCGATACCCGCACGCTACTCGAAACGACCTTTTCATTTTAGCGCTTCGACGTACGTGCTCAATGAGTGTTTTTCAATGAGACCGCGGCGAGGAACAAGGGCGAGAGGACTACACCCGTTCTCTCGTTCGTTCATCGACCAATCGTATTCTGTCGTAATGTTGAAGAAAAAAAAAAAACCTGTCGCGACTGACATAACGGATTCTCCCGGTTTAGTCTGTCCAACTTTGACACTCGGTGAGACTCGTCATTGCGCTAATAATAAGGCCTATCGTTGTAACTGAGAGTAAAAAAAAAGTTGGAATTTTACCGTTTACGGCAGAATTTCAAGTTTTTTTTTTGGCATCACACTCGAACCCAAACATTGATTAGACAAAAAAAAAATTTGTAAGCTACTGTTGGTATTTTAATTTTTTCCACTTTGAGTGACAATAATTACGACATTTTTTTGCAACGTTGTATTAGATAATATTCGAATTGCTGTTCGAACTTCAAAACGTTGCTCTAACAGTCGTTGATCATTCCTCAACGGGTAAAATTAATTTGTCAAAATGATTATAAAATAATAGTAAAGTCAGTAATTTGAATAATGGTAATGACAATAATAATATTAATGATAATAATAATAGTAGCAATGAAAAACGTAATGATAATAATTATTGCTATTTTTCGTTACGTTTGGTTTTATTGCCATTATTATTATTAACAGTAGACAATGATTAAAAATATTAATATCATTACTATTTTTCGGCAAGTTTTTTTTTATTGTTACTATTCGATAATAATAATAATAATAATAGCAGATAATTGTAATTATCATAACTATTTTTGGTTGTTTTGTTGTTACTTCTATTATTTTCACTATCACAAAAATGGCTCATTAGTGAAATTAAATGAGTAAGCAATTTCTATCAAGTGTTGAAATATTATTGGTCAAATTATAATCATGATTGCTATTATTTTATACTAGCTATTCAAACGTATGTGATTCCAATTTGCTATGCAAATGTGAAGAAAAATACGGACGGAAACTTGAACATTCAACACTGATGACGTTGAAGTGCATGCATGGTTGGAACGCAACGAAAAATCATTTTTTTTTATTGCCAAAATATTTTTTCTGCGGGGCTTTTTATTTGAGCTTACAAAAATCATTCGGTTTTTTTCAAGATCCTCATTAAAAATTTACAACACAAAATGGCAAGAAAATATTTTCGTGGTCACCCTGGGTAGAATTGACCCGTCGCTCAATTCTTAGCGTAAATATATAATAGTTCCCGGCCGGGAGTTTGAAAGATCCTCAAACCATAAAATTTGCCCTCTTCACATGTCGAAATAAATACCTTTTTTGGAAGGCGCACTATGCTACTATTTTTTCCCAAAAGTAGCATATCTATAGAGTATCACGTCCAAATTTTAGGTAAAAATGTTGAAAATTCACGGAATTATGATTTTTTTAGCGAAAAAGGGTCTTTTGCGTTTTCATCTCCTTGTGATTTTTTTTTTAATATGTCGCCATTTTATTTCTTATAAATAAATTTTTCGTACATCATCTAGAAAGTTTAAAGCATGTTCCGTAATTTTTCGAACCATTTCGAACGGTTAGTTTGGTCACAATATTTTTTTGAAAACTGACTGGGTAGAATCAATCCAAGTGTGACCACGGCGATTGAATTTGGAAGTGTGACCACGAAGGGTTAATAATGAATATAAAGAAAGAAAAACTTTCGTTGCGTTCCAACGATGCAAAAAGATCAACCTCACCAACATTGCTAGACTATATTCTGGGCACATTCTCGAGCTTTCGATAGAACGAAGGTTTTCCTTTCCCGATCTTCAGCAGTCGAGGATGAATCGGGATGAGGGAAAGTTAGATTCTCGCTAGATATCCTAAAACCCTCTCAGACTTCCAACTCGCCCTATACCAATTATTCGACAAAACAGAAATGTACAATAAAAAAAAAATGTGTCTGTACGACGAATCAGATCGCACTTTCCTGTGTTGCCAAAATCTCAATGTCATAACGTTTCAGGATTCACGAACAATTGCACTGTCGAATAAAAAAAAAGCCCTCCAATGCGCTTTTTGGGATATATCATACCGGGGGGGCTTCAACAAGTAGTTCGCAATTTCGCAGGCACGTATCACACCAAAAGAAAACAAAATTGCATTTACCACTCTAACTTGTTCCGAACTCGAGTTATATCCCGTGTAATAGAACTCTGTGTCTTGGAAGTTTTTGCGTCGAAAAGCGATTGATCATTCGAAAATGTAGATTCAACACGAAAAAAAATGTGGTTGGGTTTGTCGAATTTGATGTTTTGGATTTGTCGAGATTCTTTTGGCAGAAAAATATTTGGCCACTCAAAAAATGGATGCAAATATTTTTCTATCGAAAGTTCCACTTTTATATGATTGAAGGTTTTTTTTTTTATACCAATGTCGAGTCGTATCGAGAGAAGTGACAATCGGTTGGCTTTAGCCACATTTTTTTTCACGTCTGTTCATAACCTCGTTTGCATTCGTATTCGTTTTTTTTTTAACTGGAGATAACGCTCGTTTAGTTGTGTCTGTAACGCAGAAAGTGCATGACCTTTCGCGCTGTTGGGAATGCGTGGTTTTTCAAGTGAGCAGAAGAATGAGCGATCGTAGCGTGAAAAAGAGAGAGAGAGAGAGAGAGAGAGAGAGAGAGAGAGAGAGAGAGAGAGAGAGAGAGAGAGAGAGCGAGCTTTATCCCTAAAACTTCTCAAATAACTACCAATAGAGCCAAGAAACCCAACGTCTTTTCTTTTCGAAGCAATACAAATAATTTGCTCTTCTCGTTTCAACAGTTATGAGCGGAAATCAGGATTACAAAGCGGCCAAGTCGATTTACGACTTCGAGGTGACTTCGATAAAGGGCGATGTTGTACCTATGTCAAAGTACGTTGAAACTTCGATTACAATTGTATCGCAATTTTTGTTGTTGTCGTTGGTTTCGTCTTTTGGCCGATAGCTTCGCATAAATATATTTTCGAAAAAAATATTACAGTTACAGGGGACACGTTTGCTTGATCGTGAACGTGGCTTCGAAGTGCGGTCTCACAGCGACCAACTACAAGGAGCTCAACGAACTGTTTGAAAAATATTCCGAATCGAAAGGTGAAAAATTACTTTTCTAAAACTAAAAAATAAAAACAAAAAAAAAGAAATAAAATCTCCAGCAACGAAAACGATCTGTTTTTGTAAAAACAAAAAAGGCAAAGAAAAATATACAAATGAATTCTTTCCTGTTTTTATAAAATAAAAAGAACAGAGGAAAAACAATTTAAATATTTGCTTCTGATAAAGCGAAGAAAAAAATACGAATGTTTTTTACAATTAAAAAAAAAACATGAAGTTAATACAGAAAATCGTGATCGATCTTTTCGTAGGTCTGAAAATTTTGGCTTTTCCGTGCAACCAATTCAATGGCCAGGAACCCGGCACACCCGAGGACATTTGCAGCTTCGCCGATCGTCAAAAGGTGAAATTCGAGCTTTTCGAGAAGATCGACGTGAACGGCGACAGCGCTCATCCACTATGGAAATATCTGAAGAAGGAGCAGGGTGGAGTACTCGGTAATTTCATCAAGTGGAACTTCACGAAATTTATCGTCGACAAGGAGGGCAAGGTCGTCGAGCGTCACGGACCGAACGTCGATCCCAGCAAACTCGAGACCCATCTCGAGAAGTACTTTTGAAACGAGCAAAATTCGAAATGTCACGAAAGCGCGGTTATGAAAGAGCGAGAGAGAAAAAAAAACGGAAGCAGAAGAAAATTTTAACAAATCGCAACACAATTACGCACGAGATCGTTGTAACGTAGAGCTCTTTTTCAATGCTTGACAGTTGGATAAACCGCGCAAATTTCCTCTCGCGAATAATGTATCAGACTCTCTACCCTCGCGTACGATTTTTGTTCCCCAATTTATACGCTTCGTTAGTTCACTGTTTTTTTTATCTCAAATTTATTCTTTGCGAGCATTCTTATTTTTTCTACTTATTCTCACGCGCGAACTTTTTGCGATGCGCGGTTCGTACGCTTTTTTTTTTACCGTTATTGACAAAACTTGTATTAGAATAGAAGGCATTACCGTATGAGGTTGAAGTTGGCATCTTTGGAACGCAATGAATATTAATATTTCGGCACTCCTTTAATTTCTTTTGGCAGATTATGCCTATGAAAATTCCTCGACCATTTTTTGCAATATTTATCGATTTACAATATAAATCTACAAAAAAATACCTATAATAATTAAAATAAAGAAAATAAAATGTAAAAAAGAATTTTCGTTGCGTTCCAACGATGAAAACTTCAACACCCATATTACCGTGAGGTTTGAGAAAAAAATCAATAAAATGTCTGCACGAAAAAGTTATGTTTCACGCGTGCCTGTCGAGAGACTGTATATTCGCCCGCTAAGATACATATACGAATATAAATAAAACTGTAACAAAAGAAAAAAAATGTTGCGTGATACTTTAGTTTCGACGAAAAATAAAAACGATGCGAACGTGCCTATTTAATAGCACCGTGAGCACGAAAATCGAATATAGAACGGTTTTTCACGTTTTCGTCTGTATTTTGTAGACACGGAGTTCCGATGAGGTTGAAAATTGCATCCTTGGAATGCAACGAAAATTCTTTTCAGTTCGTTACTTTCATTATTATCGAAAGTATTATTTTGCAGATTTAAGTTGTAGAGCGCTAAATAAGAATCCTAATTAATATATGCGTGACTTTTACAGCTTAAATCTGCTAATTTGGGTTATGAAAAAAAAAATCATTTTCGTTGCATTCCAACCAATGCAAACTTTAACGTTATGAGTTCCGGAAGCGCGACAAAAAGCTGCGAGGCCCGATTTCTCGTTATAAAATAATCAAATGTTTGCTTCACCGATATGCAAGATTCCCATTATCGATTTTTTCTTGGGAATACTGGGGCACTGGAATTAGAGATTTTTTTTTGCGACGCTGAAGTTTGCGTCGCTGGAATACAACGAGAGTTCTTTTCAATTGTTTTCATTTCTCCATTTTTATCGCGATCTAGAATTTTTTTCATAGATTGAGGTCGTGGATTTTCAATGAGGATAAAAAAAAGCGTTTGGGTGATATTGGTCCCATAAATCGGCGAAAAAATGTGAGCAATAGAAGAAAAATGATGGCGTTGAAGTTTGTATCGTTGGAATGAGATGAAAGTTCTTTTCTACTTTTTTCATTTCTTCATTTTTATCATGATCTATAATTTTTTTAAATAAATTTCAGTCACGGATCTCTACTGAAGATAACGGAAACCGTTTGGGTGATTTTCGTATCCTAAATCGGCGAAAAAAAATGTGCGCAATAGAAGAAAAAATGAACTTTTGTTGCATTCCAACCACGCAAACTTCAAAATAATGAAAATTGAACTTTCGTTTCATTTCAATGATTTCAAACTTCGTCATGTTTGTAGGAAATTTCCGTTTCAGCCAGGTCATTTACTATTTTTCGTAGCTCTGGTGAAAAATAATATGCAAGCGACGCGATAATGAGCTTTTTATCGCCAATACCAGTAACGATCGATACTAAATTATGACTTTTAAAAAGTAAAACCTTGGTAAATCGGGTAAGAAAAAATTTAATTAGAAAAGCAAGGCAAAAAATGTTATCAGGAAATTCGAATGGTAATAAGGAGGGCAAAAAAATGTATCTTTACAAGTTAAAATTGCAAGTAATCGCAAGCAACCTTTTTAATTCGCCATGAGTCGCAGATTGGCGCTTGTTTTGTCATTGCCTTGAGAATATTCCACTTTTAGTTATCGAGGCCCGACAAAAATACATTTAAGTTGCCCAGGTGTCTGCGAAAAAAATGTCTAAAAAAGGTTTATTTTTCGCATTATCGGAGTTTTGGCACTGGTACGAAAGTAAACAACAAAATATTCGCCTTGCAGAGGTTTTCCCGATTTGAACACGTTCGAGTAACCGCGAGATTCAATTTCAAAATTACGTATATGAATAAACCAAAGTATCGAAGCTTGCATCGTTTCACCGAAAAATCATTTATGTCTTTATATTTTTTGTATTAAAAAAAATTATTATTCAAAATGTCTCAGTTCGAGGTTGTAAATCTCTGATAAGGATCGTGAAAAACATTCGATTAATTTTCGTAGCCTAAATCTACCAAAAGAAAATTGGGCAATTGAAAAAACAATAATTTCCATAGTGCGTTTCGAAGCAAAGTTCAACGTCATAAGAAATCATGGAGTTGAGGGAACTGATGGCGATGCAAAGCCCACCGGCATAGCTCGAAAAAAAAAAAAACCATCGTATCGTCTATGCGCCTACCAACATGAATTTCATACGCAGGACAGAGTGTTTCGTTACTCGTGTATGAAAGACAAATTCTTCGAATAATATCGTGAGCGTGTTGAACGCCTACGTATCATCGTGACTAAGCACGTAGGTACGATAAGGTATGAGAAACGAATATACACACCCACACAGGGACGCAGGAACCAACGCATGTCGTAAGCGACGCAACGGAAGTGTACGTAAGACTCTTTGAGAGAAAGAGATAAAATCGTTTATTGAACGAATCCCTGAGGAAAGTTCTACTGCCCATGAAAACATCGATGTATATATATATATAAACACACACATACACACACACACGTGTACTGAAAGCTTTAACAAGGAAAATCAAGTTGAGCCCTCTGCGATGCTTTCTCAGAAAGTTTTTTTTTTCCGTTTCCCCCAGTAACAAAGTTCGATGCGAAAGACGATCCCCCGCAATTTCCGCATCGATTCCTCGCAAAATAAACGCGGAAGTATCGAAAAAGGAAAATCGGAGAATAAAATGGCTCTTGGGAATGATGTTGAAGTTTGCATCGTTGAAATGCAACGAAAGTTAACTTTTCTTTGAAATAACACATTTTTTTCTCTAACTTCGAGTAAGAAAATCACTCAAATGATTTTTCCTAGCTCTAAGAGAGGTCTACACGGAGAGAATTAAATGTTAAAATTTACCGTGCAGTAGCGGTAACCAGATGACAACCCTGAAACTTCGCTTATTATTACTGAGTAAAACACAGATATTCACGAAAATAAAATAAACTTTCTTCTTCAGATAGAAAATTTTACCAGATTTTCTAGTAAATTTTTATGTGTAACAAAATACGCAAAACTTAAATTTAAAAAATATATAATATCAGCGAAATTTTACTGTGCATTTTATTATTTTATGCCATTCAAAAATGTCTATAAAAAAGTATCGTCTTTATAACATTTATTTTAAGATTTATTATAAAATTTAATGAGTGTTATAGGAAAATGTATTGTGCTCTCGGTAAAAATTATCGTGCGCGCTACCCTTCTTGTATAGTAAAATGTTAACTACGTATTATATATCACGGTAATTTTTACCGTGAAATTCACGACGAAAATTACTTTTTAATTCTCTCCGTGTAAGACCTCAATCAATGAGAAAAAAAATTGGATTACAATAAAAAATGAAGAAATAAAAAAAAAAAGAACTTCTGTCTTTTTTTGTGACCAGCCCGTTTTTGAGTTTCAGTAGCGAGGCCATCGAGAATTATTATTATTTCAGAACGCACTAACGAATAGCTTTGTCAGTGCACCATCACCTCTCTCGTCATTACGCGGCGATTTTCCCGATTTCTTTCCTCGTCACTTCCCGGCCAGTTTCCGAAACGAGAAACGGCGGATCGGGGCCTGGCCTAAAAGGCCTGTTACATCGTGAAACTGATCGATGCTGGAAGCCCTTGATGTTATCTAGGGAAGCCCAGATAAGGGGCGGTACTTTTTCCCGACTCAAATTTTTACACGGGGACGAAACAGGTTTTTTTTTTTTTTTTTTAACCGCAATCTCCTGTACATCGGCTTTATCTCCGTCTTCTCGATCACGAGCGCAGTTTCTTTATCGCCGTAATACGTATAATGTTTTGCATCTCTGCCGCGTACACCGGAAATATATTTATTATTGGAACCGAGACGTGAAGAAAATGTAACCGCACGATAGATACGGCAGAGAGCAACAGAGAGAAAGAATAGTACAATCTATACAACGAGAGAGCAGGGGAAGTGTACGAGCAGACGAGGGAGGAGACACGAAATGATATGAGAAAAACGAGACGGTTTTGTGCATGCGAGAACGAAAGTCGGTGGGCCGGGCGGGGATACGTAAAAGATATCCGGGCTATAATTAGTCGTCCTTGCTCGCCGTTGATGATCCGACGTTATATAGACGCCTCCATTCATAGAACGATAGACCAGCAATGACAGAGTCCGTGTAAACCACCAATTGCAAATACATGTATGCAGACACACACATGCAAATACATGTATGCAGACACACACATGCAAATACATGTATGCAGCCTGCGCGCGCACACGAAACACGCACACACACACACATATATATATGTATAGTGGCGCTTACATATCGTTAAGTACATAGTAACAAGTGCATATGGAGCATTTCGTGTCGAGTGTACAATTTTTAAACTCTGTGGAGTTCGAGTGAATTTTTTTGTTTGTTTTCGTTATCGATCGAACGTGGTTGGAATGCAACGAAAACTAATTTTCCTTGTATTGCTCACATTTTTTTTATTCACTGATTCAGTACAATAATCAGCCAAACAGTTTTTCTTATCTTCCTTAGAGATCCACGACCTATAGAAAAATTATAACTTATGATGAAAACGAAGAAATGCACACCTGGAAAACAACTTTCGTTGCATCCGTACGATGTCAACCTGAACGCCATTTCTTTTGCTTCAATGAAAAAATATACAAACGAAAATAGAAGAAATGTCTTCATGAGGTTGAAATTTGCATCTTTGGAATGCAATGAAGATTCCCATTAATTTCTTATTTTTATTATTATTCAAAATCGTATTTTGCAAACGGTGTTGAAGTTTGCATCGTTGGAAGGCAAATGCTTTTTTTCTTTTTTTTTCCTTCAATTTATTAACGGAAATATTTTTTTGTCATTTTGTGTTGTAGATTTTTTATCAGAATCCTGAAAAGAATCCTTTTATGAGAATCTACCATTGAAATTTGTGAAATTAAAAAAAAATTGTTTTCATTGCATTAAAACGCTGCAAACGACAAAGTCATTTAATGTCGTGATTTTTTTTTTTCAATTAAAAAAATTCTTTTGTTCTCTTTTCAACGAAAAATAGCTGATCTTTTTAATGGAAGTGATGCGTAATTTAAAACATCTCTTTAGGACGTAAAAATTCCGTAAGATTTGCGTGCACACTGTACAGATTTCCAACCAAATGCATTGTTGAAGATTTTCCTTTTTTTTTGTCAATGAAAATTAAATGCGTTTTCTTTTTTCATTTTAATAAAAAATGCAAATGCATTGAAAAACGCTATGTCGTAGAAATTTCGTAAGATCTTCGCTCAGTGTGTTGACTTTTGACCAAATATATTCTCGTCGATCCTATTTTTTTGTTTTAACGGAATTTATTTGAGTTCTTTTGTTCAATGACAAATATAAATTAGTTGTGAAAATATCGTAAGATCTGCAGATTTACGACCCAAAATATTCTTCACAATTCTTTTGCTTTTAATGAAGAACAAAGTTGTGGATTCTTAAATGAAAAATCCAACTATGAAAAATGGCGTGATTGCGAAAAAAATAATGTAGAGCATGTGCTTAATGCAGTGCCTGGATGTTGGTTTTTCGGAATATTATGCTGAGTGCATCTCCAAAGATGCAGCCCCTCTTCCTCACTTTTTTTTTTAACGACCCACCCAGACCTTGTCCCAGTTCCTGTTTCTAGGCTGGAAACTGGAGTACATAGTGGGAGAAAAGAGAAGAAACGCAGAAGAAAGATTCTCCAAGAGAGTGAGAGAGAGAGAGAGAGAGAGAGAGAGTCGGAATCTTTGTCTACGTTGGCGAAGACGAAGTAGTGATCCCGAGAGAGATCATACCCGTTCCCTCTTGCTGCATCTCTCGACACGACCTATCCCTATTGCTTCAGCCAGGTCATATGATCATTTATTTTTTCTTCATTTCTTTTCTTTTCTCTCTTCATCTCGGTCGCTCTATCTCTCTTTTTTTTTGCTCTCTCGTAATTCTGACGTGCATCGTTGACCTCGCCCACTTTTCTCATTAACGTGAAAGCCTTGCTACCCCTGTACCTTCTATTTCGGATCCGATGAAAATTTTCATTATGACTCGGGCTGGTAGTAATTCAACCGCGTATACGTGCAGAACGGCTGATGCCTTTTCACGCTCCGCACACCGAAGGGTAATCCTAGTCAAGCCTCGATCGAAATTTTTTTTCATGTACAGTCAAGTCAAAAAATTCATTGCTATTGGAAGTTTTATTCGATATTTTCGTGTTTTTTTTTTCTCTAATTTTACTGTCTATTTATTTGTATTTTATTATTATTTATTTCTCTGTCAGTTACGAAGAAAAAAAAAAGAATGGCCGGAAAAAGAATGAAACGCATTGATAATTTTGAGAATATTTTGAAAAAATGAAGCTTCGTGAATAACGATCACGAAGTGCAACCAATAAATTCGTAGAAAATAAATGTTTAACACGTGTCTTAAGAAAATTGTGTTCTTATCGGTTAAAATTTATGTTCACATTTCTACGAGAACATATGAATTTTTGGGGAATACCTCCTTCCCCCCTCTCTCGCCAAGAAAAACTCTAGGAAAAATCCAGACTTTTCGTTCATCTATTCAAACAGGATATATTTAGCTTCTAAGTATCTTACACTTACTATGAACCTGTGCATGTCCGCCATTATAGCTGTCTGTTAATTTTCATTATTTTTTATTACATAGATTTTAAGGCTCTATTTGAATGTCATTTTTTGCTTTTGATTTGTATACTTTATCTAACTGCTGTTTATTTTATATATATAATTTTTTATGTCGTCTTGTATATTTTATGTTACTTAGCATGCATGCTACTTTGGTTTATTTTATTGTTATTTTACTTTATCTGTACTCCTTTGCCTAAAGGTTTTTTTTTTACCAAGGCATAAAGTAATTATAGCTCAATCTTGGAGCCTGGTGCAAACTATTTTTACGTATTTTTATTATTTTTTTCTCCAAAGCCATTGTTCCGCACATCTTAATTTAAAAGTTGCGAAATGTGCTTAAAGGTCAATAAACATTATTTCCGTCTGAAAAATCTATTTATTGACTTATCGTATAGGCTTTCGCTCCCTAGTACAATAAAAGTGTTGTTTTTGGGATTGCCAGTCCACTGATGACGTTGTACTATTTTCTAACCAATGTTGTAAGTAGTAGTGATAGTTTCTTTCCGAGATATACACGGAGAGATATAAATGTTAAAAATTACCGTGCAGTAACGGTAACCAGATGACAACCCTGAAACTTCGCTTATTATTACTGAGTAAAACACAGATTTTCACAAAAATAAAATAAAATTTCTTCTTCAGATAGAAAATTTTACCAGATTTTCTAGTAAATTTTGATGTGTAACAAAATACGCAAAACTTAAATTTAAAAAATTCATAGTATCAGCGAAATTTTACTGTGCATTTTATTATTTTATGCCTTTCAAAAATGTCTATAAAAAAGTATCATCTTTATAACAGTCATTTTAAGATTTATTATAAAATTTAATGAGTGTTATAGGAAAATGTATTGTGCTCTCGGTAAAAATTATCGTGCGCACTACCCTTCTTGTATAGTAAAATTTTACCTACGTATTTGAAATTTTCTGTAACGTGAGTTAAAAAAAACTTGTCGCATACGAATTATTATGCTTTTCTCACTTGTCACCACATTGAAATATATCACGGTAATTTTTACCGTGAAATTCACGACAAAAATTACTTTTTAATTCTCTCCGTGTGAGCAACCTCCTGAAGGAGGTACGACTACTCCCTCAGGATCAACAGAGAGACTAAATTTGTGTCACCCCACGGGTGTTCTGATTTACGTTAGCTTATGTTGAATATTCGTATTATCGATCCCAAAGTGCCAAATTTGTGGTAAATATTTTATTTATTGCATATTTACTAATAAAAACTGAAAAATTGGATCCTCAACGACTCTAGAGGCTTCACGACGATTTCCAAGCAGTAGCGAGATTCTGTAACCCGGTAGCGACCGTTTTCGTTATCGTTAGCCAGCGATAGCCAATAAGAGGCTCTCTTTTTTCTGATCGTGCATGCGATTGGCTATCGCTAGCCGGCGACAACGGAAACTGTCGCTAGAGAGCTAGATTATGCTCGCCAAACGAATCAGCTGTTACGCCTGACGTTGGCAAAAGTCTATGGGTACTACTTCGTCATTATGATAATATTCAACCGGAAGTTGAAACCGTTTTATAATGTAGTGCTTGAACTACACGGTGAAGTTCGAATTTTCAATTTTTTTACAATATCTATTATGTCTAATTTATCAAATTTCAGTTTTCCAACGACCTTAGTTTGATACGTGAGTAGCAAAACCGTGACCACCGCACTTCCGATCGACCATCTCCATAAAACGACGTGCTTCACTAGCTCAAAGTGTTCGACTTTGCAATTTTATTACGACAAACACTGGAAGGTCAATATAGCTCAAATTTTTCCAAAGGGTGCATAAATGTATTCGTCAACATCATATAAAAATTTCAGGCCCGAAAGTTGGATTCGACCTCCTGATCGTACCTCCTTGATTTATAATATTTTTACTTAATATTTGTACATTATTAGTTTTGCAAATGTTTAAATTTTTTAAATAAAATCTACCGATATTACACAAAGTGCAACTATTTCATGGCATTGAAAGTGTAATCAGACTTTTCGGGTGATAAAAAAGGTACATGCAAATAATGAGGTGCCCTCTCTCTCTCTCTTTTCTCTCCCTCCCTCCCTCTCTCTCTCACACACACACTCTCTAACTGTTCCCCTCTCTTCTCACATTCTCATACTCTCGCGGTCTCTCACACATATTCTCATTCTCTCACTATCCATCCATGAAACCCAAACAAACCTAAACAGACCCAACAGACCCAAACAAACCCAACTTTAAATCCAAACAAACCCAACTTTAAACCCAAACAAACCCAACTTTAAACCCAAACAAACCCAACCTTAAACCCAAGCAAGCCCAACCTTAAACCCCAACAAACCTAAACAGACCCCAACAGACCCAAACAAACCCAACTTTAAACCCAAACAAACCCAACCTTAAACCCAAACAAGCCCAACCTTGGCCCATAAAGCCCAACCTTAAACCCAAACAGACCCAAACAAACCCAACTTTAAACCCAACCTTAAACCCAAGCGTAAACCCAAAGAAGCCCAACCTTAAACCCAAACAAGCCCAACCTTGACCCAAAAAAACCAACCTTAAACCCAAACAAGCCCAACCTTTAACCCAAACAAACCCAACCTTAAACCGAAACAAGCCCGACCTTACACCCTAACAAGCCCGACCTGAAACCCAAACAAGCCCGACCTTAAACCCAAACAAGCCTGACCTTAAACCCAAACAAGCCCAACCTTGGCCCATAAAGCCCAACCTTAAACCCAAACAGACCCAAACAAACCCAACTTTAAACCCAACCTTAAACCCAAGCGTAAACCCAAAGAAGCCCAACCTTAAACCCAAACAAGCCCAACCTTGACCCAAAAAAACCAACCTTAAACCCAAACAAGCCCAACCTTTAACCCAAACAAACCCAACCTTAAATCGAAACAAGCCCGACCTTAAACCCTAACAAGCCCGACCTGAAACCCAAACAAGCCCGACCTTAAACCCAAAAAAGCCTGACCTTAAACCCAAACAAGCCCAACCTTAAACCCAAACCCACCAACTTTTGATGAAGCATTTTTCAACAAATCCCAGACATTTAGCCTATCGCATTTCCCCGCACCCTGCTACAACACAGCGGCAGTGGAGTGAGGGTAGCGTTATAGTTTCGCGTGACATCTCGCTAAATCAGACCCCCTATATGCATCTTTAAAAGCATTTTCAATGCTACAAAATCACAAAGTGGAAACTGCAAAGTACGAATTCTAAATTTTCTTTTAAATGTCCAGAATTGATTTCACTAGTGTACGTATGTACGTATAAAATTTGCCCAGAGCTAGAGGCACTGCGTGGCATTGACTCTCGATTGACTCACGGGCCGCCTGTTATAATGTCCAAAGCCGGGGTGTTCTACAAACCGATATGGAATTGAGAGTCTGCGTGCGGTTGGCTCGTAGAGGAAGGGAACGGCGGGCGGCCCCCATATCCGCGCGATTGAAGCCGCTCGTACGAGCGAGCCGAGCTAAACCGTTCGCTGGCGTTTTAATTCGCTTCAATCGTGACGTCACGTCCCCTTCCTTCCGCCACGCGAAGAGTCGAAGAGAGCTCTCCGAACGTCCGGATGCGAGTTTAATTCACCCGTGCGCGGTCGTGCCCGACCCCGAGCGGCGATCCATCCCGAAACATATCGGGGGCCGTTGTGCGGACACTTTTTTTTTATCTTTTTTTAGTTTTTCGATCTTATCATGATCGAGTGGCCGAAGTTCGAAAACAAAATTTTCCGATATGTATTTTTTCGAACCGTAGCCTGTTTTTCTTCAGTCGGACTCTTTGTCCTCCGGCTGTTTTTTTTTTAGAAGTCCCATTGTGCTCGAATTTGGATTTTTTTAAAAATTATACTAGCTAACAGGACCACATTTTTGAGAATTAATTGGAAGGCAATTTTTGCGCTTTCGAGTCCCGCTATGGAGAAATTCCGATCGCTATTTTTCAACAAAAAATAAACACGTGTGTTTGTGAGACCGGGAGAATAGGAACAAAAAAATGACAATGTTCGCGGTCACTTGGTGGGTAAAAAGAGCAGTAGAAAATGACAATAATATAACGTAATGGGGCTTGTTTTATTATCTTACAAATACTCGCCGGAACATCGATCGCCCTTTTTTTTTTTGGCCGAGATCCGTAATAAGTTCCCGTGGCGTTAAAGTTTGCATCTTTGGGATGCTACGAAAGTTCTTTTCTATTTTTTTTTTTTTTTCGTTTCTACATTTTTTATGGTCTATAATTTTTTTAATACTTTAACGTCGCGGATCTCTGACGGGGATGAGAAGAACCGTTAAGGTTATTTTCGTACCCTAAATAGGCGAAATAAATGTGAGCAATGCAATGAAAACAAACTTTCGTTGCATTTCAATGATGGAAACTTCAACGTCATATGCCAAAGTTTTGAATCGCCCACGCATATATCAAAGTTCTGAATGGACATTTCCATGTGGTCAAATTCTAGGACCAAACACGAGCGATGATGATCAGTTTTCAGTCTCACGTACACCCGTCTAGCGACTTGGTGAGGGGGTTGGCGATTTCTCGTCAACACAACTTTGGGGTTATTCTTGGACCCTCGTTCCCTCCCACTCACCCTACTAACGTTCAACCATCTGATTTCTATGCGCCTGTATCTCATGAATGGGCCGTGTGTGTGTGTGTGCTCGAACGCTCCCCGGAATTTCACCGATAATCTCACTTCCCGTTTGCGAACTCTCATGAATTATCGCGCGTACTCTCGAATTACAAATCTTGGTGATCCTTTCCACGAACTTTTCCCAATGCATCGTCGCGTCCCTCTTGCACACTAGGAGAGAACGACGCGTTGCGTCAACAACGGAAACGGCAGCTTTTTTTTTACGGGGATTCGCGCGCGAAAAAATCGGAGAGATGGGGGACAAAAAATAACTTTTGTACTCGCGGTATTGCCAGTCACTCGGCAATTGTATTATTGCCGCACTATATATGGAACCCTGAAACGTCATGTTCGTCCGTTCGTTTGTCACAACCTCACAGTTTCTACGGTTCTAGCACCTATATGCATGAAACTTTGCGAGGAGATGCTTCAGATGGAGATTTCAATTGATATGTACAAAAATCGTGAAAACAAAAGTGTCCAAGGTATTTCCCCGATGTGTAAGATGAGGGCGATTTTTTTTCCAGCACACCAACGATTCACGGAGAGAATTAAATGTTAAAAATTACCGTGCAGTAACGGTAACCAGATGACAACCCTGAAACTTCGCTTATTATTACTGAGTAAAACACAGATTTTCACGAAAATAAAATAAAATTTCTTCTTCAGATAGAAAATTTTACCAGATTTTCTAGTAAATTTTCATGTATAACATAATACGCAAAACTTCAATTAAAAAAATATATAATATCAGCGAAATTTTACTGTGCATTTTATTATTTTATGCCTTTCAAAAATGTCTATAAAAAAGTATCGTCTTTACAACAGTTATTTTAAGATTTATTATAAAATTTAATGAGTGTTATAGGAAAATGTATTGTGCTCTCGGTAAAAATTATCGTGCGCGCTACCCTTCTTGTATAGTAAAATTTTAGCTACGTATTTGAAATTTTCTGTAACGTGAGTTAAAAAAAACTTGTCGCATACGAATTATTATGCTTTTCTCACTTGTCACCACATTGAAATATATCACGGTAATTTTTACCGTGAAATTCATGACAAAAATTACTTTTTAATTCTCTCCGTGTATTAGTATTCGATTGGAACGTTCAATCAAGCAGTCTGCGTAGGCTTGAAATTTCAATATTACAATTTTTTATTGAACAATTTTACAGCCTAGGGTCTTTGATTTTCAACAGAGATGATTTTTTTTTCTATATTCATCCATTTGTTAGTAAAAGTAAAAATTTGTTTTGCCTCTGAAGATACCCTGCTCTCGGAATCGACGGAATGACGACACTGCAATGATCCTCGAAGTGCAGCTTTTCGAGTCTCCCATGGAGCAGTGTACGCACAAATGTATATAGAACTGTTTTTCGTTGAGAAGGAAAAAGCTGAGGCGAGAGCGGCTTGACAAAAAAAAAAAAGAGATCGAGAGGGGAAGCTAGACAAGCGAAGATGAGGAAGGGGAAGGGACAATGGAATGAAGGGGAGAAAGGCGGAAAGGAGGGGAAAGTTGATGAAGTAGAAGGGAAACGGATGTCCGCGGATCATTTGACCGGAAATGACGGAAACTGAAGGTTCGCCGAGCATCGAGGATCGTAATGAAGCATCGGGCATATGGTAAAACCAAGCTCTACATAGTTAACAATATGGTACTCGCTAATTGAAAAACACACGCGCTAATCGCCCACTCGACTTTTACCACATCCCACTTTACACACACACACACACACACACATACACACGTGTTGTACTTATCTTTCAAAAAGCATCGAGAGTACGAATATGCGACGAGTTCTCATTATCGCTGTGAAGTTGTATCGAGAGAATGTTACTCGCATATGTTGGCGACGAAGACTTCTCCGTCGCGAATAATGGCGAGGTGTTCGTATCAGATCGAGATTTTTTCCTTCCGCGTCGAATCGCTGATACATATATCGCGAACCAAAAAAAAAAATTATAGACTTTTTTTTTTTAATGTCAATATGACTGTTCTATTTATTTGTGCGCGAAGTTGTTCATTCTATTGTCTTCTTGATAAGTACAAACTGCTCTGATCAATGATAAACTATGACGCTGAAGTTGGCTTCGTTGGAACGCAACGAAAATTAATTTCTATGAATTGCCAAAATATTTCCGGTGTACTTGGGCTACAAAAATTGCTTCAAGGTGTTTCAGGATCCTCAT
Organism: Ophion ventricosus; assembly: GCA_963932345.1. Taxonomy (NCBI): domain Eukaryota; kingdom Metazoa; phylum Arthropoda; class Insecta; order Hymenoptera; family Ichneumonidae; genus Ophion; species Ophion ventricosus. Next base: position 11,558,600 of record OZ010721.1, read on the forward strand.
TAAAAATCTACAAAACAAATTGACAAGATAATATTTTCGTTAATAACGAAAATAATGAAATAAAGAAAGAAAAAATTCGTCGCAACCATGCAAACCAACATAATCAATGAAAATGATTATTTTTCAATTGCTGAGATTTTTGTTTGGAAAATCTTCGCCCCAAAAATGCTTCAATTATTTGAATCAGAGATGTGCGCGGCCGTGTGGATGATAAGATGGTCTTTGTGGATTCGGCTTCAATCCGGCCAGTCAAGGTTATTCCAAAGTCAGCAATGGAAATAGAGGATGTTTTTACGTTTCGGCCCTCTGGTTAGGGTCCTCTTCAGATTTTTTATTTTTCTCGATGTTGTTGATATCTCGAATTTTTGCTGATCTTAGGAAGGTTGTTTCGAAGATCATTATTTATGGGTGTAAATAATGTTAGGTGAGAAACTGAAATCAATAGAAATGTTATCGTTTATCGGCGATATTTCGTGTCTATTGAGCTAGTTTTTAAAACTTTGTTTTCCTTTCCAAGATGAGCGAAAAAAACTCGAAATTTACAATTTTTTCCCCTACATGTTGAGTTGTGCGGTCAACGGATGTTCGAGAGAAACTGAAAGAAAAATAAAAATTCTGAAGAGGACCCTAACCAGAGGGCCGAAACGTAAAAACATCCTCTATTTCCATTGCTGACTTTGGAATAACCTTGACTGGCCGGATTGAAGCCGAATCCACAAAGACCATCTGCTTCAATTATTTTCTAAGTCGCTCATTTACATATCTAAAATTCAAATGTGGAAACAAAAATTTTGTGTAAAAAAGTAGAAAAAATAAAAAACGAACTTTCGTTGCATACCAACAATGCAAAATTCAACACTATGATGAAGTTTGCGTCGTTGGTGTGCAGCGAAAATACATTTTCTGAGCATTTCCCAAGTTTTTTGCCGCCGAATTTCGTCTGCGAAAATCGTTGAAATGCTTTTTAGAATCCTTATCAAGGGTTAGAACGTAAATCTGCAGAAAAATATTTTAGCGTTTCAACGATGCAAACTTGAACATCGTTTTGATCAAGACATAAGCCTGTGTGTAACAATGAATGAAGCAGTTTGATTGGATTGCTGCAATTGGAGTTTTTAGCTCAGTGGAAAAAAAGAACGTCAACCCAAACAAGCTCAGACGCAATGTCTTCACGAGTTGAATTCCGTTTGCTTGAACGTGCTCCCTCGTAAACGATCGACAACGCGTGAGATTGAAGTTTGCATCGTTGGAATGTAGTGAAAATTAGTAATTTTTTCATTGGTCGAATGTCTTTGGACAAATCTCAATCACGAAAATCTCTCAACAATTTTTTAAGCTTACTTAGAGATCTACAATCTAAATCAGCAAAAAAATATTTCGTATTAAAATAAAACTAAGAAAATGAAAATATAATAAAGAACTTTCGTTGCATTCCAACGATGCAAATTTCAATATCAGCAATAAAACTCCCGTAGTGATGGGAATATCTTCACCACCGGAATTATTCATTTTTTCCCCTTTCAATCATCCAATAAAGGTGAATTCTAGGCCTCCAATTTTTTTTTTTTTTTTAACGTTTTGTATGGCCCTCGGTGGTATTCCGGCGTCGAAATGTTCGCGAAAACGACGAATAAAAAAAAATCGTTGCAATCCAACGATGCAAAATTCAGATCCATAGCCTGAGACGTACTCGTTTACTCGCGAGGAAAAGGCGCCAGCAATAATAACCTTAACCAAAATACTTCGGGGAAAAAGCTCAATTTCCGGTTTACTTTCGTATACCCCGATCGCGAGGTATATCGAAATTTTTCAAATTCAATTTGTACGTTGTAAAAATAAAGCGGTCTTGATTATATCCTCAGCACGATGCAGTTTATCAGAAAATTGGACGCTCACATATCGTCGGAATGCAACGCGAATTTAGTTATCACGAGCGCCCAGATAAGATTTGTTGAATGTGTGGCAACCATTCGTCCAACAATAAGCGAAATACTGCGGGTGTTAATTCAACTTCCGGTTGAATTTCAGTAGATGTATACACAAACAGGAATAACCGTTTGTTTTTCAATCCGCATATGTGGATTACTGGTGAAGAGTATACATAAACTATACCGGCGAAAAGTTTCCGGACAAAAATTCAAATAGTTCCGGAACAATTTTTTATGCCATTTTTATGCCATTTGACAAAAATGAATTTAATAAACGGCATTTTTAAGGGAAGGAATTTACCTTCATTCCGGTTTTTTTGGAGATTTTTTACTATTTTTTTTACGACTAGTACCTTTTTTCGAAAACGACCAGTTGTCGCCTTTTTTTTGTTCCTTTTCTGGTGGACCCCGTTTACGGACAACATTTTTTTTATGCGTTTCTTCGACCGGAATCATAAAGGTAGAAGTTTTTGCCTCAAGCTTCAATTTTTTTTTTTTAAAGCTTCGTACGATTTTTTTCTAAAGATATTTTGATTAAAAAAAAAAAGAGACAATTTGAAAAATGACGTGTAAAGCGGAAACGACAAGGATTCAAGGAAAACCTCAAGATAGTAAAAAGTTGAATCGGTTTTCGTTGAGTTCGCGAGAATTTTTTCAGATTTTTTTTTCGAAAATATTTTTTTCACCTATTTTCGGTAATCAAATCAAATGATTTAATTGCCGTAAGTCGCGAAAAAAATGTCGAAAAAAAAATCTGAAATAATTCTATTGCGTTGAAAATAAAAAAATTAACAATTTTTCGCTATCGAAATTTTACCACAAACCCCCTTAGTTCTCGAGTTACGGTAATTAAATCATCTGATTTTTTACTCAAAATAGGTGAAAAAAAATCTGAAAAAATTCTCACGAACTCAACGAAAACCGATTCAACTTTTTACTATATTGAGGTTTTCCTTGAATCCTTGTCGTTTTCACGTTACACGTTATTTTTCAAATTATCTCTTTTTTTTACCAAAGTATCTTTAGAAAATATCGTACGAAGCTTCAAAAAAAAAAAAAAATTAAAGCTTGAGCTTCCTCCTTTATAATTCGAGTAAAAAAAAATGGATAAAAAAATGTTGTCTGTAAACGGCGTCCACCAGAAAAGGAACAAAAAAAAAGGCGAAAAATGGTCGTTTCCGAAGAAGGGTCCTAGTCGTAAAAAAAATAGTAAAAAATTAAAAAAAAACGGTAATGAAGGTGAATTCTTCCCCTTCAAAATGCCGTTCATTAAATTCATTTATGTAAACTATCGGCGAAATGGCATAAAAAATCGTTCCGAAATTTTTTTGAATTTTTGTTCGGAAACTTTTCGCCGGCAGTGTATACTTTTGGAATATTTATTCGTAATGAAAAATTCCGGATTTTGGCAACAAAAAAAAAACGTGCACAGAAATGTTCAAGGTAGTAATTGAAAGATAAAAAAAAGAAACAAGCTGCATTATATTTTTTTTTCTGCTTCTCTATTTTTTCGTACTTATTGCGTGCCATTGAACGTAGTTATTTTTTGCTCCTTTCCTAATCTCGTAAACTCGCGTGTCACGGTTTGGCAAATGGCATTAGGAATTTATTCTCCAAGGGAACGAAAAGAGATTAAGCTTACTTCGAATGCTCAGCCTCTGTAAACTTTTCCAATTTTTTTGTTCCGTTCAGTTATTACACTTTTTGTAAAGTGCAGTTTTTCAAAAAATGAACTTTAACTCGGAAACCGTATGGTTTATAGTAATATATCTGGAAGGAAAAAAGTTGAATTGAAAAAATTGTCAGAGTTAGAGAGAAAACAAAAAAACTATTTTTTAACTTGCCCCCCCCCCCCCCCCCCCCCCCCCCGCCGCCGTTAAGGGTAGGTGTCGGTAAATAAAAATCGTTGATTTTTTTTTTTCGACGCCCGTTTAGGGTTAGTCTACACATAACGCCAATAAAAAAGTCGGCAACCTCCATGTCGTGGAAGATACGATTTTTTTTCTTCAACTTTTACCCCCTATTAAAAAAGTGGGTTCCGTTTGTCGATATCCTTTAAAATATTTTGTACGATCTTTGTAAGCACCTAGAGGCGGAATGTGCAATTGATGACTTGAAATTAAAAAAAAAATCATTTGTTGTCACTACGAAGCAAATTGCAGACGCATAAGGCTTTTGATATCGTACAATATTAACAAACGTAAACTCAACATTTTTTTTTTGTATTTTGCTTCCACTGAGAAATTGGCCGGATGGATTTCTTTTTTTTTTTTTTGGCGCTGAAAAACGCCTCATATTTTCCTCGAGGGCTTTGCAGGTCTTTGGGACGAAATTAAAAAAGTGAAGGAAAAGTAGAGCGGCGAATGAAAATGAGGTGGAAATTCGTGTTCAGACCTTTCGTCACTTCCGACCCGTGTATATTGTGGCACGGAATCAAAAGAGACGAGGAGCAGAGAAACTTTTCGGTGTGCTGCGATTTCGTGCTTGTGTGTGTCCACACGTGTGGGTTTTAATAGCACAAGTGCGAGGAGCTTTTCGTCGTAACGATAAATGTGCTCCTTCTGCGCTACTTCCTTTTTGCTCGATACTCGTTTCACTGAATCGTGCAACATTCCGTTTTTTCTGGCTTCTCTCCCTCTCCCTCTCTCTCTCTCTCTCTCTCTCTCTCTCTCTTTGTCGCTGTCTCTCTCTCCCTCTCGTTTTTTTTTCAGTCATTCCATTCATGAATCGAGCTCGCGTGAAGAGGTCACGATGTTTTATTAATAAACGGTGAAGGATTTTCACGTTTCGTTTTTACGCCACTGTGGCGGAGCGCCACAGTTGCCGCAATTTCGTATATAAATGTTCATTTGCCACGTATATATTAATTCATAATATTTATTCATGTAAGATTCATGGGCATATGAATTATGCACGGCTAATACACTGTCGTTATCGTCGTATAGAGTGTGAGTAATGGGGAAAAAACAACGCGTGCATATACGCACATTTCTGTATCAATTTATGAATGAACGTGTGGTCGCACGATAGCTGGAAATTTCGCGTAATTTTAATATTTCAAAATATTTTATCTGTTTTATAAATTGTATGCCGTATTCTTAAATTATATATATAGTAAATAAGTTAATCACGGTAATTTCGATATGTCGTGCAATATTATGTACATGATTTAACGAATATTTAAGGCGAGCAACCAATTTAGATGCTTCAAAAAATCATTTTTTTTTTAAATTTCATAAATCGTTAGCAAAATATCTTGAGAATACACCGTGAAAATTTCAAAACGATATTCGGATTCCTTCTAACGGTATGTATATAAATGACAAAGACTTTCCGCTCGACTCCCAAGCGCGCTCAGGTATCCACGAGCGCTCAGTTAGGTAGTTTGTTTGGGTTTTCATAACCCAAACAAACCCAAACGCGACCGTTTGGCGATTAGCTCCAAAACATTTCCATTCTGGGTACAAAATAATCGAGGTAGCGGCATTTCTTGCTGCTATTTTATTCAATTAAGGAAATTCAGCCCTACTCATGGTTATATGAATGAACTACAAATCGTAGTTGGCAGGGAGAGCTACGGATATGCCGAGCAAATGGATCAGATGCGCGTGGCTCGGCAAAATAGAAAAAGTTTATTAGAGACAAAAGAAGCTCGAAAAGCTTGTAAAGAGAAAATGCAAGCTTCAAATGAGTTGCACAAGGAAGAGGAAGGACTGCTGTATGGTGCTGGAATCGCTGAGTAATCGGTAAGACACTTTATCATTTGATTAAACACATTTGACTTTGAGTTTTTCGTTTGTGAAACTTTAAAGGTGTTTTTTTCGAAACGACATTTTTTCAATTTGCGGGCATCATAACTCAAAAACTAATTGATGGATTATCTTCAAATTTGAAACACGTTTACATAATATAATTTATTAAAACATGAACCTAAAGTTGGAAATATTAGATTGTTTAAAATATATTTATTATTGCAAAATGCCGGGAAAAAAATGCTAAAAATTAATCATTTTTTTTCAAACACGTACCAACATTCAATTCCCGATTTTTTTTTTCAAAACTTCGGTTCATGTTCTTAAAAAACATCTCAAGAATGTATAAAAATTTGTTGGACTATTTCAGATGCGAATTGCGAGCTGCACAATTCCCGCAAATCGACAACGACGATGAGGACACGCCAAGGGACACAGCGGATTACACCTTAATTAACGCATGAAATAACTTGAAAAAATTACCAGAGATGTATGAAAGTATGAATAAATTATTGTCAGAGTTGCGGAAATTTCCGTTTTTTTTTTCACGATAAAAAAAATAAAAAAAATCATCTAATTTTCGGTCTCCTAAAGTGGTTGCCCGCCTTAATCACGGTAATTTCAATATGTTGTGCAATATTATTTACATCATTTAACGAATATTTAACTCATTTAAATTACTTGAGATAATCACATTTCCATATTAGCCAGATAATTTTCAGAATAATAATCATAATTGATTAATTAATAATGTATGATTATTAACGAATAATAATTGTATGATTATTAATTAAGACTAATTTGATGATTATTAAATGAGAATAATTTTAACGTTATAGGGGCAGATAGGCGACGATGTTGAAGTTTGCATCGTTGGAATGTAAAGAAAATTATTTTTTCTTCTATTACGCACATTTTTTTCGCCGATTCAAGCCACGAAAATTGCCCAATCGGTTTTTTTGTTATCTTCACTACAGATCCAAGAGCTCAATCTATTTGAAAAAAATTATTAATAATGAATTAATCATGAAGAAATGGAAAAAATAGAAAAAAAAAACTTTCGTTGCGTTCCAACGGTGCAAACTTCAACGCCATCTTTTTTTGGCGTCTAGAGTGGCCTAAGGCTTTAATGTAATGTAATCAACTAGCGATAAGGGAAGAGGTGAAGGAAGGAGGGAAATGTAAAAACCCGCGTGGGTACACATGGAATAAAGGCACTACTACTACTGATTTTAATCATTCTTAATTAATAATAATCATATTATTATTATCGTTGCAACTGATATACTTTTTAGATTTTAGAATTTTTTAAGAATTTTAGAATATAAAATTTTATAACAATTTAGAAAATAGAATTTTAGAATTTTTTAAAATCTTTTTAATTTTTATTTCCTTTATCAATTTTTATTATTATCCAATGTCCTTTTTCGCAAATTTACCTTGTCGACCTCTAATGCGGATCCTAAAGAAAAATGCAGGCAATTTTCTAGGCTCAATTTTACGAAACGGAATTGTTGCTTAACGAAAAATGATCTTTGCTTTTCCCAAAGATGCAAATTTAATGGTACACGACAAACTGCTCACAACTATAAACATTGAAAATCTTTTCACCGTATGTTTTCTCGCTGTCACTGTCATTTTTCATAATTTAATGATTATTTTTGTTCCACTGTGCAATATATGGAAAATATTGAATAACATAATAGTGCAATATGATAATGCAACGAAGACATTGATAAACGATCGATCTACGCTATTGTGATTCTACGCATGTATGATCAATTTTCGATAAATTGTTTGGGTTTGTTTGGGTTATTATTCTATACTCTCTAGTTCATGTGAAATTATGGTGATGTTTCTCACGAATATTTTATGCAGCCTTAAGCACCAAGATATATATATATATATGCTATAATAATATATGGAGAGTGTGTACGCATTGATGAATATTGATCCGATATATGCACACACACTCACTTGTCTGAATTTGTTATTTGGAGCCGACAGCGCCGGCTGATGATAGCTCTCCATCTCCGTCTCTCTCTCTCTCTCTCTCTCTCTCTCTCTCTCTCTCTCTCTCTCTCTCTCTCTCAACCCCTCTCTCGCGCTCATGTTATAACATCATAACTGTCAAATACACTGCAAAATGAATGAGCGAGTGCATGAATTGAGAGTGCGTGGTATGAACATTTAATTTATTGCATATTATCTAGCGAGAGATCACTGCACGGAGAGAATTAAAAAGTAATTTTTGTCGTGAATTTCACGGTAAAAATTACCGTGATATATTTCAATGTGGTGACAAGTGAGAAAAGCATAATAATTCGTATGCGACAAGTTTTTTTTTAACTCGCGTTACAGAAAATTTCAAATACGTAGCTAAAACTTTACTATACAAGAAGGGTAGCGCGCACGATAATTTTTACCGAGAGCACAATACATTTTCCTATAACACTCATTAAATTTTATAGTAAATCTTAAAATAACTGTTGTAAAGACGATACTTTTTTATAGACATTTTTGAAAGGCATAAAATAATAAAATGCACAGTAAAATTTCGCGGATATTATATATTTCTTAAATTTAAGTTTTGCGTATTTCGTTACACATCAAAATTTACTAGAAAATCTGGTAACATTTTCTATCTGAAGAAGAAATTTTATTTTATTTTCGTAAAAATCTGTGTTTTACTCAGTAATAATAAGCGAAGTTTCAGGGTTGTCATCTGGTTACCGTTACTGCACGGTAATTTTTAACATTTAATTCTCTCCGTGTGCTTGTTTCGTTTATTGTTATTCTCGTATGTATAATTATGTACCCTTGTGTATAATTACAGTAGAGCGTCGATTATCCGAATCAATTGGGACCGGGCGCCTTTCGGATAATCAAAAATTCGGATAACCGAAGAGGAATATTCCGTGGGCGAAAAAAAAAACGTTGATTCTTTCAACATGATAAAATATATATATTTAACAATACAATGAACATTAATATGTTAATGATACAAGTATATTTTTGGTGAATTGTAAATAACTATTGTATCATTTAATGATATAGAACGAAGTTAAATATGTATTTAAAAATAATCAACATTCGTACATCTTTGAGTTCTTATCTATTTATTTGTGAAAAAGTAAACGATTTTCTTCTGTTTCACAACGGAAGCTCGTTTCTTTGCTGCCAAATCTCGCAATCGTTTTAGCAGAAGAAGTTGCATTGAACAATATTCAACCTGCGTTTCGTATCACTTCATTGCCGTAATATATAGGGCGTAATCGTTCGAATAACTGAGCATTCGGATGAACAAAATTTTATTGTTTAGATAATTGGTATTTTGGATAATCAAAATCGCCATTCGGATAATTGACGTTTCGGATAAACCAAATCACCATTCGGATAATTGACTTTTCGGATAAACCAAATCACCATTCGGATAATTGACGTTTCGGATAACTGACGTTCGATTAATCGACGCTCTACTGTATTCAAATTGATTTTACTTATTTTCATGTTGTTCTCATACGTAATGTATGTTCTATGCACAATCTTTACATTTATCATTAAGGCGTCTGCATAAGCTTGAAATTTCCAAAATACGATTTTTTTATTCCATTTTTATAGGCTAAGTTGGTAACTTTAATGTGCAACAAAAATTGTGTAAAAATTTCAATAGATGGCCGATTTATAGCGGTGTTTGTAAAGGGTCGGATCGGCCACTGCGTTATTGCAAACTTTACGGTCTTGAAGTTTGGATCGTTAAAACTCAACGAGAATTATTTTTCCTTCCTTTATATCTTTATCTTTTTCTTCCTTCCTTTATTTCTTTATCTTATGAATGAAAATATTTCATTGCCCATTTGTGTTGTAGATTTTCAATGAGAATCCTGAAAAACGTTGAAGTAATTTTTGCAATCCAGATCCGCCAAAAAAAAAAAAACAATTTTGACAATCCAAAAGTATGAATTATCATTGCATTCGAACGATGCAAGCTTCAGTGTCACGAGTAGAAAAGATTTCCGTACGGGAGAACTTTGGACGAACTCCTGAAAGTACAATCTAAGGAAAGTCAGCGTAAGGAAATCGGGCTTCATCGTAACGTTGCGATAACGATGCATCGCTCTACTCAACTTCGTATATTCTCCGTAACCGTATATACACGTGAACGTATATTTTTTCGCCAATATTATGAGTCGCCGGCTTGAAAATATTTTTTTTCGCCAATATTATGAGTTGGAAATTGCCCAATAATAATTTATTTTTACATGAAATTTTATTCGCGAAACGTTGGCAATCCGCCGAAAATTCATTGTATTTTCATCCCCACTCTTGCAGCTGAAAGAAAACGGTATCGAAACACTCCTCGAAGTCTCGGACAAAAACTCTTCCGCGCGCCAGCAACGTCCGTATAGCCTCGCACGGTTTTTAGGTTAGAATTGTCGGATTCTCATTTCGGCCGATCTTCGCTTCTTCTCTGTGCCGCGCATTCCTGCCGCGCTCGGCCACCGTGCGATTTGTCTCGCCGCAATTATTTACGCTCTCTCCTCACCTTTGACGGAAGCGCAAATTCTATTTCCGAGCGATTTTTAACGCTCGAACTTTGCCGCGGTCTCGAGCGAAGGGACGAAAGTCGCGCGCGATCGTTGTCGGTAGACTCTCGAAAGGACCATCCGGACAATAAACGAGGAAAAAAGAAAGAAAAAAAAAAAAAAAAAAAGTTCACGATACCTGTTACCGAAGCGTTCCTTCCAGAATTCCGCCGCGTCCGATTTCGTGATGCGAAATTGATCGCCGGCAAAGTCGCCGTTCGGAAAAATAGCCTTCAATTCCGAAAGCATGTGACTGAATACGAGGCTCAGCTTGGTGAGATTGCGCCTGTAATGCGACGTCTCGTCGAACATCTTCTCTTTGCCCTCCTTAAACAATTTTATCGCCTGTTTGCACTTTCTCATGAGATTATTTATGAAGACGCAAAAGTGCTCGTTACTGTGCAATATTTGCATCCGATCCTCGTACTTGCTGTATATTAGGCGCAAACGTTGATAAGTGTCCGGCAATATGTCGAGTATGAAGGGAGGCGAATTTTTCAAATTCATACGCTGATGCTGACACAATTTGACAACTTTGTCCATCAACTTCCACGTTTTGTCGAGCATACGCTTGTCGGTTGAGAGCTTTGGCGGCGTCATTGCGTCCGCGAAACGTCCCTGTATCTTTTGAAATATCGAGCTTATGTGAACCGAACGGCTGCTGCGGCTGCTGTGACCGCTCGACGACATCTTGGGCCAATTCGTATTCAAGAATGAGCACGATTGATGCCCACCCGCCCCCCTACCCCGACACTATTTGTATACAATTTTCATGTATCTGTATACGCGTGTGTATATTTTTATATATATACGACGGTGTATATCTGTATCCGGATATTACTTCCGGATACCCATCCCCTCCCCCCCCGCCCCCAGGCCGCTCGCGCTCCGTAAGAACGCCGATATTTATCGGTCCGTCTCGCTTACACGCTTGAAAAAAAAAAAAAAACTGCCTCGAATCTTCTTGCCCGGATCGCTCTTTCCTCGGGAGACACCTCTTTTACGAAAAAAAAGAAAAAACAGGCAGAAGCGTCACGTTTGTTTATTATTCACCTGCGTTATCCCTTCATACGCGTCACAACGCCACTTCGTGAACACATGTTTCTATTCTATCTCACTCGCTCTCACTCTCTCTCTCTCGCTTTCTTTCTTGCTGACTCTCCAGTTTCCAAAATAATAATTAAAGGAATGAAATAAATCAGGGAAAATAGCACAACAGTTATACGGAGACTCCGGCACGGAACAACACTCGGCACACACACACACTCGCACGCCATACACACGCGGCGCGTCTCTTGCAGGAGCACAAGAGTATTTTAACGCTGACGTTCTCTTACGGGAGGGCTCTCGTCTGCCCTGACGAGACGCAAGCCAAAAGATCACGCATTACCGCATCCTGTTCATAAACTGAACTGGTAGGCCCCGACAAATAAGCCACGAACCACCGCGATTCGCCTCCGCGCGAGGGATTTTTTTTTTATACGAAGCTTCATCCACCCTGTGAAGTTTGGCGGGCTTCGGACTGCTCGACTTGACGTTCGAGTATCGAATGGTCGATCGACACTGTCGCCGGTGGCGGCGCTAGCTGACGAGACTGATGACGCTACTTGACGTCTCTGGTGGCCGCCATGTTGTTCTTTTCGGAGGTCTTTTGGGGATTCCCCGGGAAATTGAGGAAGTTTGAGACGGTAGAAGAAAAATAATGAAATCTCTTTAAATTCGATATTCGATTATACCCTGTAAATTACAATGTAAAAAAACATGTGGTTTAGACATTTGGTTATTGAGAAAAATCCATAATAATGCAAGACTAAATTACATGTAAGCTTATGGAAATTGAGACACGTATCGTTATATCTCGGTAAAAAATGATGCTAAAAATATGAAATTTTCTAAATTAAAAGAAGCATGAATAAGTATCGTCAAATTTTTACAGATTTTGAGGAGATTTATTTTATGAAAATAAATTGATAATTCTGACGAATACTTCAGTAATCGAAAATCTGACAACGTCGCATATGAAACGTAACCGGATCCAGCCCCCTGGCACTGCTGGGTCTACCGTGTCCCCGTTATTGTCGCCACGTAAACTAACCCACCATGCGGCGCTAGTAGTCGCCCGCATGACCCCCACTCCAGTCGCGCAGCGTCTGCATAATTTGCATTCGACGCGTTTGGATAATTCCTTATTTAGATTAGAATTTAAAAGTATATGTGTATATGGGGAGGGATGCAATGTTTACACTTGTTGAAATATGATGTATTATAAAAATATTTATTGAACAAAACAAACAGATAACATTGTTTTTTTTTTAATAATGGACTAGTCACGTTTTACAATGTTTTGCAATTTTTTTCTTGTCGAGATTGCTTTTTTTTTTGTTCTGCGTTGAGACGTGCAGAATATTGCTGCATCCGCTTCTGGATCTTTTGGTACATTGAAAAAATGCGATTTTTCCTTGTTTGATTGATAACCTGACGTGCAGCCAAGGACCACGCACGCAGGCATTCTTAAATATAAGCACAAAAACCACAAAAATTGTTTTTCATTTTATCGCTACACTAAAATTGTTTATTATTTTATCACTTTGTAACACCACACTACGATTTTTTTATTCGAGAATAACGACAGATCGAGAAAACGAAAAAAAATATCCACTTGGTCCACGCGACGAAAAAGATGACGAAATAATACGGAGAGACGCTTTGCGGAGTGGGGGTCATGCGGGCGGCTACTAGCGCCGCATGGTTGGTTAGTTTACGTGGCGACAATACCGGGGACACGTTACGTTAAGAGAATTTATCCCAGTGTCAGCCCCCTGACCGGGTCTATGCGCCGCGGGAGAAATTTCGAAAATACATTATACCACAGAACATAGATTTACATGGAAGCACAGGGCCCGTGTTAGCTTTTGGCAGAGAAAAAGTATATTCCACTTTTTGGCTGCAGAGCGCGCGGCGCTGTATCGGTGTGCCGTATACCATTCGAAGCCTCAGCTGACCGCCCCTCTTATGTTGTCTCACTCACGCCTATGCGCGGGTGTCATAACTCTATCTCGTCTGCTCTTGCACAGACGTATGCTTGAAACTTCATAGGAACTGCTGGAGGTCCGCGGTTCAAATATTCATGTTAGAGATTTTGTTTTTTACATTAATTATTTTTTAATTCGTATTTAAGTATTTTAATGGATTTCTTTTTTGAAAAAGATAAAAAAGTTCGGCTAAACCAACATTTTTGTTGATATACACTACTCCAAAGAATTAAAGGAACAGAAAATTTTCTTCAATTTTTTTTAGTGTTTTTTGAAGCGCTGGATCTTTATGAACTTAAATGCCCACTTCTTTGTATCATAATAAACAAAGCCAACTCAAGTAATCAACGTCGTAATTTTAAATAATAAAAATGTCAAATATATCTCCAAACACATTCTTTAAACGAACATAGAATAAATTAGCCAACATTGTTTTTCCATATTAAAAAATTTACTTATTACATCTATCTTCAAGTTATTTTCTTTCTAGTTATATTTTTTATCCAAAAAGAATCCGGTCACGATCTGAGATATGTGCGGAACGTTTTCAAATTTTTTCTAAGTCATAAATTCCGTTTTTGCAGATTGGACCATTATATTTGTTGCTTATAGTTGTTGTAGATATTATCATTTATAGGTCTAATCTTTCAGTGATACTTTTTTACTCAACGAAATGACGAGCCGCAGCTCTTACGATTTGTTTCTATTCACGGAAATTAATTTAAAAAAAACGATTTATTACTCATTAAATGAATATTTATTAAACGAGTAAGAAAAAAGTTCAATAAAATCAATACAAAAGCTCCATAAACGGAAAAAGAATAAGGCTCAAATATATAGCCCGCATCAGGACACCAAGCACCCCAGGCACGAGATAGCTTGTAGGTGCGATCGAGAACGCATTACCTCAAGTATGGTAAAGCGCCTGGGTGCGAGAGAGCGCGTGCCATGACTCCACGCCAGTGTGTTCACACATATGTACAACAACGCCGGGGTGGCTGGGGTCAGTACTAAACGGACCCCAGAAAAACCGTGCCAAGCGCGCCCATAAGCCCTGTGCTTCACGTAAATCTATGTTCTCTGATTATACCCAATTCATGGCGCTCAATATTAAAGTACATGTATAGGGACAGGAGAAATGAATGAAGTTTATATTACTCGGAAAAAACAACAATTTAGTTATTATATATATATATATATGTGTGTGTATAAACATACATATCTTTTATATTCGTATATCCAATAATGTAATTTAATTCAATATCTATAAGACGTTTGCCTTGCACGATTTTGAGGTTAAGGTTCGATTTATCTTCATCAGCGTCAGTGTTGCCTTCACCATTCTTGCGTTATTTTCCCCTCGAGTTGACTGGTTCTTTCATTTACACTGCTTCAGTCATCCGTTTTCTTCTCCACGTCGATATTTTATTTCAATTTTATTCAAGAAAAAATAATCGAACGACTTGGCAACAGCGGCATTTTCTGTATTGTAAATTACCAAAGATGTGTATTACGAAATGGATGAAGGTTCAACATTAAAAATCACCGACTCTATGTTGTAAAACCGTTTGATTTTTGGACACTTGATGCATCCTAAATTAATCTCTCGTCAATATAAATTTCAACCGTCTACAAGCATTTCGATTTCAGTGTCGAAAACTCCTTGAACTCTGATTTCTTCCTAATTGAAGTTTTTTCCCTCAGGGTATTCGAATTCGATAATTCACAAGCTACAGGGCATTAAAAAAAAATGTATTTTGCGAAAAGCTGAATAATGTGCTCGAAATAAATCAGAAACAATTTTGTCGAAGCCAAAATTGCCAAAAAAATGATGCTCCAGCTTATGAGCGTAGGAAAATTGCAGAAAAAAAGGCTACTTAGTGAAAAAAAGCATAATTTGACGTTGCTTTTTTATTAGTTTTACGCAGGACCTCGAATATACCATTGCACCTTTTTCCACTCAGGTAGGTAACTTTTCGTTCTGAACGAGTTTCGTAAAGTATGCCTATAATTTTGCCGGTCATGCGTTTACATTAAGAAATAGAAATTAAATTCGAATATAGGAAACACGATGCAGTTAGCTATCTCTGTGAAACGACGTTAAAAGATGAGAGATTATGAAATAAATTTCACAACGCATTAATGGTAAC
Source organism: Ophion ventricosus (assembly GCA_963932345.1). Lineage (NCBI taxonomy): Eukaryota > Metazoa > Arthropoda > Insecta > Hymenoptera > Ichneumonidae > Ophion > Ophion ventricosus. The sequence goes on from OZ010721.1 coordinate 11,574,048, forward strand.
AGCGCTTTATTTTACACGACTACAAGGTAGCCTCCACACGATTACGTGTTGCATTCCAAACGCGTGACTCTGTCGATTATTTACAATTTTTTTTGTCGATACGTCAGCATAGCGAATGGCCGTTGGTGCACAAATTATTTAACAAAACGACAGATATTTTAGGCTCATCGGTTCGCAAGCAGGGTCGTCACGATCATTCATCGGATTCAAGGAAATTTGGCTCCGCGCGCTCTCTGCTCGGAGTAAAACTTTTCAAGTAACAATCACTTATCGCGCCTGAACAAGTGCCAACAATAACTTATCCAGAAATTTCATGCGTTCGACTAAAAAGAAATATATGACAAAATTGGACGCTGCTTGGGAAACGAGATGTCGACTATCCCGTAAACCCTTACAAGATGTTGATCGAAACTATTTCCACGGTAAGGCGAAAGGTCATTCGAAAGTTCACTATGAAAATTCGTTGTGAGCGTGTTTAAATTTCCAAATTCAATGCGGAGATCTCGAATTGAGAGAGAAGAAAAACGGCTCTCGTGAATATTATATATTTTCAAAAGATACCTCATGTTTTTTGAAAATTTATATTGTCAGGAAGAACATTCGAAGGCTCCGTTTCGATTTGAACGAAGTATACAGGAGTACGCTTTTAACCGCGCATTCGACAGAAGTCTACACCTCGCGCGTGCCCAATATAAGGACAATATGGATGAATTTTCTGCTATCTCGCGCACTTGTCAATTCTTTCAACGTTACAACAAACGAATTCAGTTCGTCACCGATTTTTCAAGTAGCGGCTCAACCTCAGGAGGATGAAGCTCGTCATGAGGAACCAGCTGGCCGGTATCGACGCCAGCACTCTGTATCTCTCGTCTGGAAAAGGCAAATGTACATTTTTTAATTCTTCTTCGGTCCTATGAATATTTATGGCCATGAATGAAATAATTCACATTTTAGGTTGTTTTAAAACAACCCCGAGAGGTGCAACGGGGTGTTGAAGTTTGTATGGGAAAATTAAATTCCCTGCTTTTATCTCAATGAAATTCGAAAGATATATTCCTTAAGGTATTCCTTTCACGAACCTCAATAATTAAAGATTAACTGATTTTCGTCTACAATTAAGTAAAAATACATTCGAGTATACTGGTAAAATTTAAAGCCAAGTTACCGAACTTTTAACAAAAAATTACGATTTTAAAAATTGTAATTTATGCAGCACTTTATGGAGATTTTTTTCTAATAATTTATATACTAAATAACTGTTGATGTCTGATACAAACTGCTCTAAGCATGTACAAATTGTGAAAATTTCGCAAGGACAATAAAAACAGGGAGTCACCGAAAGTTTAAAGAAAATATTAACGATCAAATTTAGGGAAATGTGACTAGCGGAAGAATTTTCTTAACCGCGACTTCTCAAAAAACATGTAAAAATGTCGAAATCTACGAAATTTATGCGAATTTTTTCATTCCACTTCATCGTTGAGTATAATAATTCATTTTAACTTATTTTTATTAAGCGCCGAGAATTTTTTCGCGAAAGGAATATCTTTAAGTGCGTAGAGGTGTACTAAGAAAGGATTTTTCGAAAATTAACTCTTAAGGGGGTGAAATGGGATGTAAAAGTTTGTATGGCAAAAAACAACGCATAATAAAACGTATATTTTAGGATATTCTAAAACAACCCCTAATAAGGGATGCAAACGATAACGAAGTTTCTATGGGCCAAATTCCATGCGAGCGAAGCCGCGGGCTGAAGTTCATCTGATAATATTTTATTTGTGATCTCAAAATTACCTGTCATTCGATCGGACATCTTGACTTCGGCCCATCCCATGCTTCTCTCTACTGCCATTTTCCATTTTTTATACCTCGCGTCTCTTCCTGAAAATACAGCGCAAAATAAAGATAATATACAAATAAAATTGAACAATAATAATAATAAACTCTAAAACGGCGATTTTATTACTCGTTGTGTCGAGTTCAGAAACAAGAAAAGAGAATTTGCAAAAAAAAGTATTAATTAACGCTTCGTTTGGATTTGATTATTACACAATTCATGTAAAAACGTAAATTGAGTTTGATTTTCAATTAATTGAAAACCTGCACACGTATTCCCCGAAAAATTCACGAAAATTCTTCTTTTTTCGGCCACGAGATAGGTGTACAACCCATTAAAAACAAGGCATGCGGCAGAGTTCACTGCAGGAATAGACGGACGGAGAATAAAAAATTTCAATTCGTCAATTAACCCTAAAAATGACAATTCAAGTAACCTTCGGGTGTGGTCGTTGGCAAAAATGTATCGGTCGGTACGGTTTCGACTTCCTCGCCGTCAAGGTCCCAGACATCAATTCCTTTTGCATGTCCTGCGGCCATAGCAGCTCCCAAAGTCGTGATATCAGGCATTGTGGCTCTAACTAAAAAAAATGATAAATAAATTTGAAGAATTAGGCAATATGAAAAATGTTTGAAATATCGTTGTTTTTTTTAAATCGAAACTCAGGTGCATAATTCTTTTTTTCTCTTACAATATTTTCCCTATACTTACATACTGGAATACCAACAAGATCCGATTGCAATTGCATGAGTAGATTGTTTGTCGACATTTTGCCATCGGTGTGTAACTTCGTCAGCGGAAAACCGCAGTCTTTGTACATCGCTTCAAGGATATCTCTCGTCTGGAAGCACACTGCTTCGAGAGATGCTCTTATGATATGTTGCTTCGTCGTGAACGCTGTCAGGCCGCAAATTATTCTGCAAAGAAAAAAAGAAAACGGCGTGTTCCGTTTAGTTACAAAAGAACTACTTTATTCGTCCAGACGATTATTATCAATCGGATTTTCATAAAAAATTGAAATACACACACGTATAAAGAATCGACTGATCCCATATGGGGTAAGGTGATATAGGAGTACGCGGGCGATAAAAGTACGCAGTTACCCTACAGAAGAAACGGTTTGCTAATGAAAGTTAACTTTTGTTGTGTTTCGACCGCCTAACAGGGTAAGTGTTTGTGACAACAAACAAAATACAAAGTGGAATAAAACAGAAAAGCCAGGGAAGTTTGAAGTTTTGGTTGCAATTTCTTATTCATTTTTTACATTTTCAAAGCACTACAAGTACGAAACACAATTTACTTTCTTCAAAAACAAGAATTAATTTCGTACGCCGGTTTACTAAGGTTATTGTTCAAAATAGAATTTTCGCATCTCATCAATAAGTCGCCGTAACAGTCGTGTATGTTAAAAATGTGCAGGTCGTATAAGAGTACGCAGTGCTTAGGTGTGTAGGCGTACGCGTGTACTCTTATACAATTGTTGTTAAAGATTATGCTTTTTTTTACTTTCAGCATGTCCTGAAGGAAACGGACTATCGACCGAAGTCTATGGTCAATTACGGATCTTGGAAATGCAAGGAAGCGAGTTAATGATGGTGAATCTATAAGGGCGGTAGCACGTTCATTGGAAGCGACTGAAGCCACTCTTTGTAAGAGGCTGAAGAGATTCACACCGGCTACATCTCTGGGGCGATACGAACTCTCGAACTTCACGATCCTTACAAATTTCTAGAACTTCACGAAATTCACGAACTTCGCGAAGTTTGCGAACTTCGCGACTCTCCAACTCTCCATCTCTCCAACTTTCCAACTCTCTCCAGCTCCCCAACTCTCATACAAATGTGGGCAATTTTATTTGCGATTTATGTGTCGATTGAAGCTTGCGTACTCTTGAGGCCTTAGGCCATTCTAGGACTTTCCAAAAATCAATTTTTTTTGTTAAAAATGTACCTTAGTACCTATAAAATTATATTCCAAAAGATTATGGGTGTGGAAAATCTCTCAGTACTCGATTTTTGAATTTTAGGGCAACCCCCCTTGATTCATGTCGTGACTTTCTACTAACGCGTTTATCTCAAAATTACATTTTTCAAGTCGGCCGGACTCATAACTCAAACAACTTTCAACCGATTCACTTGAAATTTTAACTGTATATTTAGAATTACATTTTCTGAGGCACTACGTAGGATTTTTTAAAATTATATTGCATAGTTCCTTTTTTATAAACAATTTTCTGACGATTTTCTCATGGCATTTTATACATTTTATTTTAGAAATGCGCCATTTTTACAAAAAAAAACAATATATCAAAAAAAATCCTACGTACTTCTATAGCTATTCTTATATATAATCGAAAAACTTTAGTGTCTCATCATAACTGAAAAATTATAGGAGCTGTTGGTCCGGCCGTTGACCTTCCAAAAATAAAGGCGTCATCGGAAAAATGCTGCACCGTCGCCATTTTAACATGTATCGCTGTGAAAAAATAATTTTGTATAGTCAATTATGTGTATAATAAAACCCTTATTTTGTAATTCCGATTCATTTTATGGTTTCGCTGAAAAAAAATCACAAAATATGCCCTTTTTTGGCCTCTAGAGTGGCCTAAGGCCTTGAACGTCCGTATGTCTAAGAGTTTGCAAATCCCTTTTTGTAGTTTTTAGTTTGTTATGTGAAAAAAATTAATTCTTAATTGTCGTTCATAATTTAATTGAGGTACTAGATATTCTTTCAATAAAAAAAAATGATTTGTTAAATGTATTTGTATGTTTTTTTTTTCACCGCTTTGAAGCTTAGGTGGGTACTCCTATACCACCTTACCCTATGTGAGAGAAAAAAACGATCATCGTGAATTCGAAATCGCACGCGTGCAGAGCTGGGGAGGGGAGGGAGCGCCAATAATAAATAATAAATCAAAACCTCTCGCGTTTATCCGGCACACGAATATTATTTTCTTCAAACTATAATTTTGATATGCTTAAAAATATTGTCGACTCTCGAAAATCTATATCGATACCCGGATGCAAAAAAAGAATTGAAAACGTCGCAGTCTTTATAACAGGGAACCCGAAAAAAAAAAAACACGGTTCTCACCCTCTCGCGTCTTTTCTCCAATATGGGGCGTAGAGACCGCTGAACGCAGGGACAAAATATACGTCACCGGTACTGAATACGCTCTGGGCGAGATCCTCGCTCTCGTGAACGTCCTTGATCAGTTTCACGTTATCACGAAGCCATTTGATGGCCGCCCCGGCCACAGCCACGGAACCTTCCAAGGCGTACACCGCTGGACTATTCGGACCTAATTGATAGGCTACCGTGGTAACGAGACCGTGAGAGGAATAGACTCTCTGCAAAAAGATCGAGGACAAGTTATACCTCATCAATGAAATTATTCGACATATAAATTCTCGATTTGTGAAATTCATTTCACGATGATTATTTCCAGGTCTCTCGGGAACTGGAAATATCTGGAAAGTGCATACGAAGGAATATAGGGGTTGAAAAAAACTGGCGACTCAATATTAACGATTCAACCATCCAAATGGGGTCTGGAAATGAAGGGAGACATGGAGGAGGTAAGAATGGGAGCTATATGGCAGAGGATAAGAGACGAGGATATGGACGGAGTTAGAAAAATAATCGAAAGAACTGTACGAATAACAACTGTCCAGAAAATACAATAAGGCTGGAACAAAATTGATAATTTGACGTATTGTTGGGAGTACAAAAATCGAAAACAACGTATAGAAATGGAAGAGTACTGGGAAGAGAAGGGCATAGAGAGAAGAACTAAAGAAACATGCGCTAGGTTAAGGAGATACGATCATTAAGAAGAATCCAACCTTCGGGTTGAAATTTTTATATGATGTTGACGAATACGTTATGCACCCTTTGGAAAAATTTACGTTATATTGACCGTTCCGTTTTTCCGTAATAAAATTGTAAAGTCGAGCACTTTGAGCTAGTGAAGCACGTCGTCTTATGGAGACGGTCGACCGGAAGTACGGTGATGACGGTTTTGCTGCTCACCAACTAAGGTCGTTGGAAAACTGAAATTCGATAAATTAGACATAATAAATATTGTAAAAAATCGAAAATTCGAACTTCACCGTATAGTTCAAGCACTACATTATAAAGCGGTTTCAACTTCCGGTTGAATATTATTATAATGACGAGATAGCACCCAGACTTGCCAACGTCGGGCGTAACAGCTGATTTGGGGCTATTTAAATAAGATTTCGATAGATTTAGTGTAACGTTTTTTTAGTCCGTTTTTTATGGTGAAACTCTCATTGTGAGTATGACGGAGACTACTCCAGAGTCGTTGAGGATCTAATTTTTCTTGAGGATCTAGTTTTTTATTAGTCAATATGCAATAAATAAAATATTTACCACAAATTTGGCACTTTGGGATCGACAATACGAATATTCAAAATAAGTTAACATAAATCAGAACACCCGTGGGGTAACATAAGTTGAGTCTCTTTGTTGACACGGAAGAACTAGTCGTACCTCCTTAAGATGCGGAAATATAGGAAAAGGAGGTAAAAAGGGATACGCAGATCCTCTATGCCGGTATTGTAGAAAGGAAGAAGAAAGTTTTGAACACATACTTGAATGCGGGAAAATAAACAAAAAAATGAATAAGGAACAGATGGTTTAGAAGAGTGGCAGAGGCTGCAAGGGGGAAGCACTAAGAGGGAAAATTAATGAAGGCATGAAAGGAAAACCGATCGAAAAATTGTGCTAGTATGTAAGAGTCTTCAAATGCATAGTAACTAGTGAAGCATAAAGGAGAAAAAAGGACAAAAGATAAATGTTAACAAAAAAGATAGAAACACGTAAAAGGGTATCAATGTACAGAAGGGTAACTGTGTAAAAACCCGCAAGGATATGCTTGTGAATAAAGAACTATACTATAATATTAACGATTCAATTGGCAGAGTTTACAACCATTTGTTTACCGATTCATCGAATCAATTTCTATTTCGATATATGCTTGTGAGTGCTATGTAATGTCTGGACAACGTTGCAAATTCACCCGAAAATTTATACTTATTCTTACCGTTGTTCCCGTGTTGCACAGCAAGAAACAACCGCTTCTGTAAGTGTTCTTGGCTTGACCCTGCTGCAAACAATTTTGGCCAACGAGTGCAGCTTGCTGATTGCCCAGAATCTGTTGCATAATTGAAGAACAAATAGCTTGAATACGAGAATCGATAGACTTCCGGATTTTCTACTACCACGGGCCTTTTATGTGAATTGACAGTCAGTAATATGCGAATTGAGTAAAGCTCGTTAAAATGCACAAAACGAAGAGAAAAGGGGTCTTGTTGCACATACATTCCTAAAGAAAAGTATCCGTGTTCAACAAAAATAAATACTTATACTTTTTTATCACAATTTTCTCCCCTTTTGTATTTGTTATTTTTCGATTTAAAAAAATTATATTTATAGAAATGTTCGTTCAATGAGTTCGAAACTTATTAAGGGTAATGTGCAACCTTTCTGCTGACAAATATGAAAAAAATCGCCATTATTTATTCACTTTTCAGAATAAAAAAAAAACAATCCAAAGGAAATTCTCAAAAAAATGAGTATTCAGAAAAATGGATGAAGTCATTGACTATGAAGAAAAATTCTTTTTACTGATTGTTTATGGAACAATCAGTGTTCGTTGTTTGGGCTTATTTGTTAACGTAGTTTTGGTATTGCCATTATTAATGATAATAACGATTGACTACTGATTCAATATGACTGACTTTTTTTCTTCAGATTCTCGTCGAATTGTGAAATACTAAAATTCTGATCGAATCGAATTGTTGACCAAGAATGGATGTGCAATATACCATCAAAGTGCAAACGTAAATAAAGGCGGATGACTTACACCGGATATTGGAATGCCTGTGAGAGGTCCTACAGTGATATTGCCATATATCTCCGAGCTACTTTTTATATCCGGCAGTAATTTCATAGGAATATCGAAATATCTGCACAAGGTTGGATCCCAGTTCAGGGTCTCGATGTTCATGAGCATTGTTCTCGAGGCGTTTGTCACATCGGTTATGTACAGCCCGCCGTCTTTGCCTCTGGTGAAGTTCTGAAAACATGCGTATCGAGAATGTTATGTGTCAATGGATCGAGCTTCAGTTACCTCCTGAAGAGGTTACACCACCTTGGCACTCGGCAAAATAGGTATAAAAATAAACAAAAATTCTGACGTGACTATGAAAGATATAAAGCAATTTTTATTTTTCACAAATCCATTATAGTTTCTTGAACCTATTGAAAAAAAAAAAACGAATATATACACTACAGGCGAAAAGTTTCCGGATAAAAATTTTAAAAAGTTCCGGAACAATTTTTCATGCCATTTCGCCGATAGTTGACATAAATGAATTTAATAAATGGCATTTTGAAGGGCAGAAATTCACCTTCATTCCGTATTTTTTTTATTTTTCCTTTTTTTTTACGACTAGTACCCTTTTTCGAAAACGACCATTTTTCGCCTTTTTTTTGTTCCTCTTCTGGTGGACCCCGTTTATAGACAACATTTTTTTATGCATTTCTTTGACCGGAATCATAAAGGGGGAAGCTCAAGCTTCAATTTTATTTTTTTTAAAGCTTCGTACGATTTTTTTTTCTAAAGATATTTTGATTCTTTTGAAAAAAGAGTCAATTTGAAAAATGACGTGTAACACGAGAACCACAAGGATTCAAGGAAAGCCTCAAGATAGTAAAAAGTTGATTCGGTTTTCGTTGAGTTCGCGAGAATTTTTTCAGATTTTTTTTCGAAATTTTTTTTCACCTATTTTCGGTAAAAAATCTGATGATTTAATTACCGTAACTTGAAAAAAAAAATTACTTTTGTTTTTTCCAGGGCCAGAGAAATTTGACGTATAAATGATAAAAACGTATAAACGAAGTTTCACTATAAATTAAATTTCACAAGCCGCTCTCGTCAATAAATTCTTCATCCTTCAACGTTCTATCTCGCATTACCCAAATAATCCACGTGTCCATGGTCCCGACTTTGCATCGTTTTTCCTTCATTGCTTTTCTGACCGCCAAAACGTTGTCCCTCATCCATCGTATTTTGAGTGCCGAGAAGTACGGGTTGACCGGCAAACCACAAAGTGGCTTCAAATGATTCTTATTTTTGTCGGGAAATTTTGCGATTATCTGATCGGCCACCGCGACCGTTCTTATGTCGGACCAAACTGAAAATGAACAACGTATATCTTACTTCGTGTCATTTAATAATATTTTACCCACATATGCTGGAATAAACAAAATAATCAAATATCATGTACCGTCAATTCGGAAAAAATATACAACTAATGAACGAATTAGAAGAAAAAAACCATCAACGCGTCCTCGCTAATGACGTTGAAGTTTGCATCGTTGGAATGCAACAAATTTTTGGCTCATTTTTTATTTCTTTATATGTATCGTTATTCAAAGCTTTTTTTTTTAATTGACGTCTCAAACCTCTAATAAGAATTCGTACAAAAGTTTGAGTGACTTTCACAGCCAAAATCGGCCAAAACACTTAAACAATTAAGGGGAGATATACACCTAGATGGTCGAACAACAAAATTTAGAAGCTATGAACATTCCGTCGACCGTAGAAGACCTACACTATGGGCCTGGTATCGATGATTCCATGTAAGTTGACAAATTTCATGATTTATTCATTCCCAAATTTTCAAACGCGTTTTTCTCAAAACCACGTTTTTTTAAATCGGTACCCAAAATTTCTCGAAAACCAATGAACCGATTGCCTTGAGGTTTTTTGTGGTTATTCTATACACCATTATCTAGTACTTGTCATAGGATTTTTTTTTTCCGTTACTTAGTTTTTGTTTTATAGGCAAAATAACTAATTTTTTGCCCAAAAATCACTATTCATGTTCAAACGTCCGCCATTTTGTCATAAATCGATATTTTCAAAATCGGCTATGACAAGTACTAGATTATAGTATCTAATTTAATAATCTTTTTTGGTTTTTTTTTCAGATGATTTTTGAAGAAACGTCAGTGGGTACCGTATACGCAGATTTTTTTACGACGCTCCAAGGATCATACAATATCCTTGTATATTCTTGATATTTTTAAATAAAGAAAATTAAACATATTTTTGAATGTATATATACTTTTAGATAATTAAAACCGCAATCCGAAATTTCAAATAGTTTTCCTTGAAAAAATTCACAAAAATGACCTTTTTTTCCGGCTCCTAGGTGTATATCTCCCCTTAAATTCGATATGTAAAGACGTGTTTTACATGTTGTCTGAAATAAAGCAATTTGGTCGAGTCTGTCATTTTGAGAAAGTTGAAATCAAGGAGGGAAAATCCTTCACAATGTACAAAAAATCGAATTTTTTCACATATTTCGAAAGTATAATATATTGAGAGTATACTGGAAAATCGAAATATAAAATATTTATGAATTTATAGCACATAGTCGTATAGCACATTATCGTATTGAAACTTTAAACGCGATTATTAAAACGCGGTTGAAATTTTGGGAGGTTTCTCACTATAACATTATCGGAAGAATATACCTAAAGTTTTAAGGTTATCGCGTAAATAAATGACTTTTTTGGGATAAAAACTGTCGAGAAAATGGTCAAAAGTATGAAAATTTGATTAAATGCCTACTTAATTTTTAAATTTATACTTTTTCATATTTTTACAGGTATATTCTTCCCCTACACATGTCAATAATCGAAAAAGATTTGCGATTTCTGTTTCAGTTCAATAGAAAAAATCATACAAATAGAGCACTTTTCGATATCACGCACAAAACGCCTAAAGGAATACCTTATAACGCCGCCAATTTGTTCTGTGAAAAAAAATGTAACACTTGAAAGTTGTAATCAGATAATGTCAAAATGTTTAAATGATGCGATTATTTTATCACCTTTAAAAAAAATCATAAAAAATGACTTATTTTCGGGCGTCTAATGGGTTTTCACTCCTTAAATTCGCTCTAATTTTAGAATTTGATTGCAGATAAATTTTCCATCAAACTTATTGTCAATTGTGTGTGGAAAGATTGTTCTGTACCGATCGCCCTGTAGAGTGGTTCGCCAGTTAGCGAGTCCCATGCGACAGTCGTCTCACGTTGGTTCGTTATACCAATCGTAACAATTTCATTAACGCTGTAACCGGAATTTGCCAATGTTTTTGCCACGTCTTTGACGCAAGCTTTGGCAGCGAACAGAATCTCTTTTGGATCCTGCTCGACCCATCCTTCCTGGGGGGTATGCTGCTCGACGTCAATCTGATGCGAGGCCACTTCCGCAACGTGCTTAGCGTTGAATACCTGCGGAGAAAAATTAATTTATTCACCACAATCTGTTGTTCGTTTATTCATATGTATATATTTTTTTTTACAAAACGATCGTTTATGTTTGTTTTGCATTGATAAAAAATCAAAGACACCGTTTTTCAATCCTTTTGAAACGGGCCTTACTGATTAAGGGGTCCCGATTAATCAAATTAAAAAAAAATCGAACGAATACTAATTTGCGATTTTTTACGAAAGATAGAATATTTCGGAGCGTTTTTTTTAAATTTTTATTGTAACATCATGTTTTAATGGTCAGTTTTTCCAGTACACGAGCAAGCAAAACGCTTTGGAATATTCGGCATCGAAAAGTTACCAATGATAATTTACTTTATATATAATAGAGCAATATATTATTTATCAATAATAATAACTGGCAATTGTCAAAAAAAGGTATATTTTAATATCGTAAAGAATTCGAAAAGAAAAATTGCCATGAGGTATCGATACCAGATTGTTCAGATGATCGGGACTGTGCATCTGATAAATTCGATAAAAACATCGAGAGATAAATAAAACGTGAAAATGTGGAATTCGTGTTGTAATTTACCGAGAAGCGTACGGTTCTCGTGCCAACGTCTATTACACCAACGAGAGGACCCTGTTTCTTCGTCGAGCTCGGCATACTCTTTTCTGCAACATTTGAGTTCGACGAGCGTTAGCAGTTTCGTTAATTATCATAAGCAATAGACGAGGTATAAATTTGCCTTGTTCGCAGAAAGAAGAAAATTGGTATCAGGAATAAAAATCATTTTTTGGGAGTACAAATTAATTCGGTCCGTTTTCAAGAGATGGCTCTGGCTGTTATGAATGTTTCATAGTGACAGCTGATTTCCGTGGTTTCAGAGAGGTTAAACATCTGTCAATAACATTCAGTTTATATCGCTTTGAGTTCCATTGAAAACCTTGTTTTTTACTGTGTTGAATATGTCAAATTTTGTGTTAACTAAGCAGCATTTGCGGGAAGTTTTACTTTTCTGCTTTAATTGGAAGAAAAGTGCAGCTGAAGCGCATCGAATGCTTGTTGAAGTTTATGGTGATGATGCTCCAACTGATAAATCATGTAGGGAAATGGTTTCGACGCTTTAAGAACGGTGATTTCAGCGTTGAAGACAAGCCTCGCCCTGGACAGCCAAATGAGCCCATGAGCTGCTACAACCTGGCGATTCCATTACGGGCGATCGTTATAGACTACAATTGATTCGTTTGAGCCGTGCATTACGAGAAAAACGGCCGAAATACGAGCAAAGACATGACAAAATTATTCTTCTGCATGACAACGCTCGGCCTCGTGTCGCAAAAGTCGTAACAAAATATTTGGTAACGCTCAAATGGGATATTTTATCGCACCCGCCGTATTCTTCGGACATTGCTCCTTCTGATTACCGGTTGTTCCAACGGATGCAGAAGGATTTAGCAGATCACCGGTTCACTTCTTTCGCAGAAATCGAAAATTGGCTCAAAACTTGGATCGCCTCAAAAGACGAGACTTTTTTTTCGAGAAGGAATTCGAAAATTGCCTGAGAGGTGGGAAAAAGATAGTAGCCAGCGATGGACAATACTTTGATTAATCTATTCATACCTTTTATTTTGAAATAAATGGATTTTTTACCACAAAAAAACGGACCGAATTAATTTGTACTTCCATTATTTCAAGGGGACCCTCAAAGACGAAGTTTTATTTTATCGACGCTTTACAAGTAATCAAAACATACGCGAGTCCCTTGTAACTCGAATTCTGTACTTGCGCAGTCTTCGAGTAAACGAGACGTCAGTGATTCGAATTTTATATCCTGGTATTATGAGTATTAAACTATTTAGGAAGAGTATTTTTTAATACATAGAAAACCCTCAATACGATATGGCCTTAAAATCAGTCCCGACATAAAGGCAAATTAAGACGTTGAAGCTTGCATCGTTAGAATGCAACGAAAATTCATTTTTTGAAATTACATTTTCTTGGCCGATTGAGGCCGTCAAAATTGCTCAAACCTTTCTACGTATTCTTATTCGAAATTCGCGACTTTAATTTGCAAAAAAGGCTTTGGATAATGATAAAAATAAAGAAAAAAAAATGAAATAAAAGATCGTTGCGTTCCAACGATACAAACTTCAACGTCGTAATTTGCCTTTATGTGAGCAAAGCCTCGGGCAGAGGCCGGCATTACTATAATAATGATGACCATTATAATAGTCAATAAAAAAATAATAATAACAGCAAATTTAAGAGAAAGTTATTTTTGACAAATATCATGAGACGAGCGCGTAATGGCCTCTTGCGATTCGCTGTCATCGTTGTTGCGATCGTCATCTATTTACGAAAATATCCGCTAGTTATATATTTTCAACAGCCTTGACGCTCAGACTCTAATTGCGCATGCTAAAATAATTGCACGGTAAAACGTGTTATCGCGCGCGCAGTCTCGTACGATCGATTACCCTAAGATTTGTCAATGTCCAAATAATTTACGATAAACAAAACATCGATAAGCGGATAAAAAATTTCGGTTGCAATTATCGGTCGAAAAGTCGTTTGTCATCAATTGATAACAGTGCCAATTTTTTTTAACCGATTGTCGAACGAGTCTCGAAACGAGGGACGCACGTTTGAAATAAAAAACCATCCATTTTCTGTTTCGATCGACTGGTTGTTTTTTATTTTTCCGTTTTCGATAACGATTGCAAACGGATCGAGATCTCGATCGTGATAAAAAAAAATATCCGTCGTAAAATTGCATTGACAACAACATTTTTCTTATCAAACTTGGACTGTCATTTGTTGTCATTATGTCATTGCTATTCGTATAATTGGACGAGTGTTCGAGCTGATATGGAGAAGAAAAGGTTGAAAATATTTGTTTATTTGCTTTCCCAGTCGCGCACTTTTATCTACGATTGATTCAACTTGAACCGCCGTTACCCACAATCGTCTCCCATTCACGATATCTTCAAAAGTCACGACAATGTGAATGACCCTCGTACAGTTACGTAATGTTCGGATGATATTGCATGTTTCCTTCTTTTTCGTGGACGTTTCGCGACTCGTTTTTACGTTTCGTGTAAAAATATCACTGGGAGAAAACAAAACCTCCATAGCTCGAATTGCAAGGGGAATCGGGTAAACATTCAACGTTCGGAGGTATCGTGTTATCGAAGTTCTCGGGTCAGAGCGGTCGAGCAAACGAAAAGGAATTTGAAGAGGTTTTCAAAGGTTACTAAAAAATATGGGACTGAAGTTGCATCGTTGGGATGTTAAGAAAATCAATATTTCCGAATTGCTTCGATTTCGTGTGGCACATTATACCTGCAAACATTTGTCAACTCTTTTTTAAAAAGATTTATTTCGAGATGTAGAATATAAAGCCGCAAAAAAAAAAAAGAAAAGCTTTTGTATAGAGTGAAAATAAGGAAATACAAAAAGAACTTCTGATAAAAGAGACTTTTCATTGCGTTTCTACGATGCAAACTTCAACACCGTGTATAAATTCGCTAATGCTCGATTTGAAACGATTTGTTAATTATTAAACATATGTGTATTGATGAAAAAAGTTCACGCGTATAAAAAAAGACAGCAAAATGAACTTCTTTGCTAATCAATAAATAGACAATATCGATATTTATATTACAAATTATAAATGATTATCAATAAATTTGCAATATTAATATTTAAAGAAGTATATTTTTTCCACGCGGTGTCATAGGTTTGTCATAACGTTAGGTATTTATTGTTTACTAGCTTTTGCCCGCGACTTCGTCCGCGTGGACTTTAGGATTTGATCCAGAGAGGAGATAAACAAAGAGAGAAAAATAATTAAGAAATAAAGAACGAAGGTAGAGTGTTCATATTTCTCAGGCACGGTGATATAGTCCAGTAAACGAGACGAAAACCCAGTACTTTTTAGCGTAGAATTAGAATTTTTGGCTGATGCTAGATGGTTGCATACTGAAAGTAACCCCAATAAAATGTTGCCCCTCAACTCGCCCCAACCCTAAGAAATAGGGGTTGAAAACTTAAAAATCGCCGTATCTCGATAATTAATAGTCCGATCAAAAAATATTTCAAACAAAAGTTGTTTGGAATAATAAAATGCGTAAAGAGTATTCTGACGTCCAACCCCCTGTCTTTGAAAATAGCGGCACAAAAACGATTAGAAAATTCGGGGTTGATGCGACAACAGTAAATCTTTAGATAATCCTAAAGATTATTTATATATTAAAAAAAAAATTCGATATATATCAAATAAGGATAAATTCCTCTATATTACAAAGTAAACAAAATTTTTTAAGCCTTTTTTAATGTCCGTTTTAACGTCATAAAGTTAGCGAATTTACTAGTTGCGCACCACTGGAAAAAAGAGTCATCCGCTCGCACTCGCAGCCACGCTTCCGCCATACCCAGGGCTTGTATCACTTTGTCTGGGTCAGTGGTGCTCTCGCGGAGGATACACGGAGAGAATTAAATGTTAAAAATTACCGTGCAGTAACGGTAACCAGATGACAACCCTGAAACTTCGCTTATTATTACTGAGTAAAACACAGATTTTCATGAAAATAAAATAAAATTTCTTCTTCAGATAGAAAATTTTACCAGATTTTCTAGTAAATTTTGATGTGTAACAAAATACGCAAAACTTAAATTTAAAAAATATATAATATCAGCGAAATTTTACTGTGCATTTTATTATTTTATGCCTTTCAAAAATGTCTATAAAAAAGTATCGTCTTTATAACAGTTATTTTAAGATTTATTATAAAATTTAATGAGTGTTATAGGAAAATGTATTGTGCTCTCGGTAAAAATTATCGTGCGCGCTACCCTTCTTGTATAGTAAAATTTTAGCTACGTATTTAAAATTTTCTGTAACGTGAGTTAAAAAAAAACTTGTCGCATACGAATTATTATGCTTTTCTCACTTGTCACCACATTGAAATATATCACGGTAATTTTTACCGTGAAACTCCCGACAAAAATTACTTTTTAATTCTCTCCGTGTACATTTTCAAGCAAACCCGAATTTTAAAATCGTTTTTGTGCCGCTATTTTCAAAGATAGGGAATTGGACGTTAGAAAACTTTATACGTATTTTATTATTCCAAACAACTTTTGTTTGAAACATGTTTTGATCGGACTATTAATTATCGAAATACGGCGATTTTTAAGTTATCAACCTCTATTTCTTAGGGTTAGGGCGAGTTGAGGGGGAAAATTTCATTTGGGTTACTTTCAGTATGCAACTATTTAGCTTTAGACAAAAATTCTAATTCTACGCTAAAAAGTGTTGGGTTTTCGTCTCTCTTACTGGACTAGTAGACTGGCTGACTGAGGTAAGGTAAGGTAATTGGTAATTAAGGGAACAGTATCAGGTTTTTTTTTCAGAAATTTTCCATTGTCGACAAACATCAGTTTCGTATACTACATACCAGTAGAAATACGGTAGAGAACGGTATTTAGGTTGAAGTGACCGATAAGGGGCTAGAAAGAGCAATACAATAGAAGCGTCTCTGCGCGCTCAGCGCGCAACCGCCGTGTCAAGCGTTCAAAGTTCGCAGAACAGAGATCCGAAACAAAAAATCCCAATAAAGTAAAGCTTTTGAAGAAGCTGAAGGAATTATGTATGGACCAGACATCGCTGATTGAGGGTAAGAGGCTTTTTTGATAGTTTTATGTACATTTTTACAAGAGAAACTTTAAACGCGTTTTTCTCAAAACAACGTTTTTCGACCTTGTCGACATGATTTTGGAAAAC
Source organism: Ophion ventricosus (assembly GCA_963932345.1). Classification (NCBI taxonomy): domain Eukaryota; kingdom Metazoa; phylum Arthropoda; class Insecta; order Hymenoptera; family Ichneumonidae; genus Ophion; species Ophion ventricosus. The sequence continues at coordinate 11,590,991 of OZ010721.1, forward strand.
TATTGGACCGCTCAAATTTGCAGGGATTATTCTATGCATGTATCTCTACGACCCCTACTAGAGGTATAAATATTCATTAATATTTAATCCTATTTTTAAACAATTTAAGTTGTAAAAAACAGTCGAAACATTCAAAAGTGCGCCATTTTGTTTTCTTTTTATCGCGAGTGAGAGTTTTTAGTAGGGATCATAACTAAAACTCCAATTTATAATAAAATACTCGACTTTTTGTTTTCAGATGCTGCAAAGTTGAGATTTCGTGTCGACAAGGTGAAAGCAGGAGTAAATTGAGGGAGCTAGATCACCAAGATAAATTTGTAAAAAAAATAACAACATTTTTTTCTCTTGTACTTTGAAACTTCTATTTTTATGTATAAAAAGATTAAAATATGAAGATAAATTTTATTATGAAAAAAAAAAATTCTTGAAAATATGTGCAATAGATGGAGACTACTTAATGAAATTAATGAAACATAATAGTGTAGAAATTTGAGTCGGCAAAAAGTACTGCCCTTTATCTGTCTTCCCTAGATAATATCAGGCCATGATCAGCCCGTCCAACGTGGAAAAGGTTCGCCATGTAGCAGGTCTTAAGCCATGCCCTAATCCGACGTTTTTTTTTTTCGACGATTGATCAGAAGCTGACGAGGAAAGGAATCAGAAAATCGCCGCGTAATGACGAGAAAGTTAATAGTGTACTGACAGGGCCACGAGAAATGAACCGGCGAACGGATAGACTAATAATCAGGTACTGGAAAAGAGCTTTTGGCGAATACCCGTGTAAAATAAATAACATCGAGCCATTGTTTTAAAAAATCCTAAAATATGCCTTTTATCATTCGTTTTACGGAATATTCATAGCAAGTTTCAAGTTGATACAAACAAGGAATACAATTTTCCATACAAACTTCTACACCCCATTTCACCCTCTTAAGAGTTGATTTTCGAAAAATCATTTCTCAGCTCACCTCAACATCTAAGAAACATATCTTCCAAATTTTATGTTTCTATCTTCAGCGGTTTAGGCTGTGCGTCGTCTATGTTTCAGTCAGCCACGAAACTGTTTTATTTGTATAGATTATGCAGAGGCTAAGTAAGGGAAAACTCTTATCTCTCTCTTTTATCGTTAGAGAGGTACACTTTCAGTTGTGAAGGTTGGACAAAAAATATATTCGTCTTATAGATACGCACCGAAGTGTCTGTCGAAAAATTCCAGCTAAAGGAAGTTTAGCCTGAATCTGTAAAGACGATACTCCGAAATTTCTATCTTTAAAGACGAAATATCCGAAATCCCTATGAGCTCGATTACAAGCTGAGCAAAGATGAACGGTAGTGTCGTTACAGATCGACACAACAATTTTATATCAGACAGATATATATATATATATGCGTTTATGTCCATTCTGCGGAAAGAGCACGTTTATTAATAGCGACTCAGAAACTCCTGCTTGTTGGCGATTATATTTGTCGTTAATTTAGATATAGACTTTGAGCCCTCATCGTATTGCACAAGAGCGCGTTTATCATAAAACGGAATGTCCGCGTACGAGTATACCAAATCGATGTTGCACACGTTTGATCATAATCGAAATGTCAAACTATAAAAAAAAAAGACAGCGAACAAACACGAAAGATACTAAGAAGCTAGAAGGATTAAAAACAAGATTTGTGAAGAAAAAAAAAATGTATGTATTTCTAGAAGCAAAAGGAAATATTCGTCGTTGGTGTCGTGAGTTGCAGCAGAAGTAACAGTATAAAAGCGCAACCGCGAAGATGAGGAAAGCAATCGACAACAGGTAAAAACTGGCAAGCATCGCGTGTGAATAATTCATTAGGTTTTGTGTGACGCGAGTACAAACACGCGAGCAACACGCCCGAGCGAAAGAAAAAGCAAGGGGGGGGAAATGCATGTTCAATACTGAAATGAGAGAAGCGAAAGGAAACGAAATAATACGAATGTCAAGATCGATTTAAGGAAGTTAAGGTATTACAGTCCTTTTTCTTACCCAAAAGTTAGAGACAGTGCGTTTCAAAAGTTACACCGCTTCCCAATCTGGCATAGTGTTTTAGTCAAGAAGCCTGTCATTGCCCTAATAGACGCTCGGTCTGGCTTTTTTATAGAAAGTTCTATTAAGGAATCCACAAATAAGGCCTTGATGGCCCCCCCGAATTGTATTAGGGATGCCTCAACAATTTTTCACACGGTATAGTCAGATCGAGATCCAAGCAACGTATCCGAACATGAATAATAATTAATGCCCAAGGGGCTATTCTACTGTTGATGGCTCAAAAAATAAGCTACCGTATACCGGGATAACTTTTGGGACTGGGGGTACATTGGGACGTTGGGACGTTGGGTACGTTGGGACATCGCGTAATATTTGACTTTTGAATTTTTCACCAACAGTCTGCCTTATGAATTGGAGCGCAATCACCGCTACTGCGTACGCTAGTATTGCTACTACCTCGCGGCAAATATTTGATGCTCTAGTTGTACTGACGTCCAACGGCAGTCCATCTTGTTTTTCACCGTTCATTGTAGCGCTTTTGGCTCGTGTTAAAACTTTCATTCACCTTCGAAAAATTGGAAATATTTCACTACCGGTAGGCATGTGTATTTAGAAGTACATTATTTGACATCTATTTGAAGTGTTATTTATACCTTTAATTTTATTTAATTTTATAACTTGAAAGTTGTACATTTTCAGCATTGAGTGGGGTAACATTCGGACAGTCCCAAAGTCATTTGGAAGAACAGCTTAGTCCATCAACGCCACCCCCACAATCTTCAAGGTTCTACCGGAACCTTATGGTGGGCGATTATGTTCTGGTGATATACGAAGGTGAGCTCTATCCGGGACGGACCATTGAGATAAAAAAAATGACGAAGAATTAATTATCTCTGCGATGAAGAAGCCTGCCCTAAATTGACAATGACCAGCTAAGCCTGACGAAATTTTTTATTCGAAGGATCAAATCGTTCAGAAAATCAACCCGCCTACTCGAATTTGTCGACGGGAAAATTTCAAAGTTCAAGAACTTATACTGTTTACGAACGAGTTTTTAATTCACTTGGGTAATTGATTTATGTTAAAAAGTTTCTTACCTTCCTATCAAAATTTCTCTCTCCTTCCTAATCAATTATGTTATTTGAAATCCTAATATTTTAAAACTATTACTGTAATTAGTAACATTTTAATACAAATTTGGAATAAAACCTTTTGTGAATGTTTTAAAAACTGTCTTAAGTCCCTATTAAAATGCTGCTATGTAACGTTCGGACAGATTGATTTTTCCCGTGTGTTTCTAATAAAAAACAGTACTGTCCCAAAAGTTACCCCAATTCATGGGGTAAGAGTGAAAAATAGATGATAGATTTTTCTGAGGGTGTCATTGGTTGTTGAGTAAAATCATGCCCATGTTTTGAAAGAAGAAGGTTAATTTCATATAACACCACAGTCTCAGTTACTTAGCTTAATATATATTGGCAGGAGTCATAAAAAATCTGAAAAAATGTCCCAAAGTTACCCCGGTTTATGGTATTTGTAGTAATTTTTTTTCGAAAATTGTTGCATGTATCGGTACATACTTTTTTTTCGCTTAAAGGTACATTTAACAATTGATAATCGTGTAATTGATAATCATTATTTAACAATTGATAATCGTGTAAAGGCATGAAAAAAAAGAATGTCACTAGCGTTGATGATTCGCGCTCTCAAGGTAATCCGAAACAAAATATTCAAAAAGATTCTTAATCTGTATGAGTGTCGCTATCGCCTGAACTATAATTATTATTTTATATTGCTAAATAACAAAATAGAGGCGTTTTTTGCAAAAGTGTTCGAGAAACACGTTTTTTTTCGACGTAATTCGGGCGAAGGTATAAATAAAATTAATATTTTTAAATAATTCTAGTTTGGGCGATAGCGACACTCATACAGATTAAGAATCTTTTTGAATTTTTTGTTTACGATTACCGGGCGAGCGCTAATCATCAACGCCAGCGACATACTTTCTTTTGCATGCCTTTACACGATTATAAATTGTTAAATAAATATACATTTATATGCAACAACAAAAAATTGTTTTCTATTCTATAAGAATGTACGTTTAAGCGACAAAAAGTTTGTACCGATACATGCAACAGTTTAAAAAAATATATATATTAAAAAATAGCTTTTTTTAGACTTCACAGTAGAATAGCCCTTTAAAAAATTAAAAAATAAAAAATAGATGTACTCGAAGTACCAATAAATAATGAGCTGGATATTGCTTTGAATTTTTGATTATTTACCCATTATAAAAATTCCCGTAAAACGGCGATTTTTTCCGGGCTCGGGGCCTTGATAAATTTTAAAAGAATGTATTGATGATCGAATAATGGATAAAGTCATAGACAAACGTGGACTTCACGAGTCTCATAGTTGCATTACCTATGCAGTGGAACGTAACGTAATATAATATAATATGTGACGAGATATAAGTAAGTTTGAAGATGGGTTAAGTATAGAATGACGTTAGAGTTTGCATCGTCGGCATGCAACGAAAATTAATTCCTTTTAATTGTTGAATTTCTTTTTCACTGATTCAAACGGTGAAAATTATTCCAACGTTTGTACGTATTCTTATTAGAGACTCATTGCCGCAGTTTGCAAAAAAATTCTTTGGATAATGATGAAAACAAGAAAAAAAAATGTTGCTGCCTTCCAACGATACAAATTTGAACGACATTGTAAAAAGCGGTAACCCCAAACAAACCCAAGTAAAATAAAGTAAAAGAATGATATTACCTCGTGGGTTTTGCGAATAGAGCTTGAAGATACTCGTCCTTCTCTTCGTGTCCTGTACATCCTGTTCGTCCGGTATGAGGGGCAACGGCGACACTGGGTCCTCGTTGAACTCATTCTCGACACTTGTCTTCATCTCGTTATTCATGTATTAACGTTTCACCCGAACCACCGCTATTCGACAGTTCAAAAAAAAAATATGTGAGAAAAAACGCGAACGACATTCACGGGGCAGCGAGGAATTTAAGGATTTTCGGGACAAGTGACGAAATGTTACCATTTGATCCGAATTTATACAGTAGATTTTTTGTCATATACCGAATGCAACCTCCAAATTTTAAATCGATCGTCTACACCGTTTCCACAAAATTTACATTTGAAAAAACACTTTTTATCATAGGGAGATGCCTACACACAGCGCTGATCGGCAGTTTTACGCACGAAATAGTGTGAAGAAATGGTAAGAATGTTACGAAAAACTGTCAAACGACTCGGTACATTATGACAATTATGTCACGCAAAAATTAAACTACTCGTCTACACCGTTTATTAATTATTGACATTTTTGTAAATAAAAGCGTTCAGTTTTTCTGTCACCGCCAAAACGTAGAGGCGAAGTGTGGGAACGTCACACGAGTGCTGAATAGCGCGAATTTTGACTGCGAGTTTAGATTTTTAGTTTTTTTCAGCTTAATGTACCCCCAATAGCCCTGTAAATTTTCAAATTGAACCATTGAACCGTTCTTCCAGACCTATTGATCAAAGTTTTAAAAAACAATTAAACGAACAAGTGTTCCTAAACATCGTGTCATCATCATAAAATGAAAATACAAATTTTTTTCGACTTTTTTCCACAACTTTGCTCTAGTTACTTGTTAAATTCAAGAAAAAAAAATCGAAAAATTAACAAAAAAATTTATTTTAATAAAAAAAATTTGAGAGTATGGACTTTTAATTAATCCAATTGAAGATGAGTGACATTATGGTACGCAAAGGTCGAATCGTGTCTAATATGAGTCAGTACTGTTTCCTGAAATGTTTAAAAAAATTTTTTTTTGATTTTTTTCTTCTCAAATTTAACGAGTAACTAGTGCAAAGTTGTGAAAAAAATCGGAAAAAATTGTTCTTTTCATTTTGATGATGATTACACGATGTTTAAGAATGATACACTGGTTTCTTTAATTGTTTTGTAAAACTTTGATCAATCGCTCCGGAAAAACGGTTCGATGGATCAATTTGAAAATATACTGGGATATTCGGGATACATTAAGCTGAAAAAAAACTGGCAACTTTAGTCTTTCTATGAATATTTGTAAAGTAGTGGTAGATTTACTGAAACGTCAGAAAAAGTTATTTTTTTGTACTTTTTTCAAATTGATGTTAAGGGTGGAAAAAAAATTGTTTCTCAAAAATCAATGAAAGGGTCTTGTAGGAAATGTATTCAAGTTTTCAAAACTACCCCTTAATTCCCTGTGCGATTATTGGTTGCTGAGATATCGATGATCAAAGACAAAAGGATCGTTTTTCATTCAATGTCGGATATGTGAGAAAAAAATTGACGTAGAGAGACTGACAAAAAACGAAATTGTAGCTGAATAAACAAGTTAACTGACGTATAAATTGGTTCAACTGAAGAAAAAAAATCCGAACCCGTGGAGCCTTGAAAAAAAAAAAAAAAAATTGAAAATTTTTGTCGTGCGCTATTTCTTATGATTGCGAGATAACCGTAGCTCACAAAAAAATTTTACGAAAGAACTCAAAACTAGAGACTTGAAGCTTCAAAATGCTTTTTTCATCTCGATTCGACCATTTTTCACAGAGATACAGCACTTCAAGAAACACTAAAAAAAAAGGGACGAAATGTTCTGTTCCATTAATTCTTTGGAGTAGTGTACATTATGCTCTAACTGCTAATTGTTTGTAAAAATGGCTCTAATTTAAAACTTTATTTCTTTAAAAAAATATTCCTATATTTATAGTACTAATATATTTTTTTAAAGAAAAAAAGGTTTAAATTTGAGCAATTTTTATTTGTCCTTTATATTAAAACCTCAATGCAACGAATTTTTTGGAACATGACCTTGATATAACGAACTTTTTTTTGCTTTTCTTTAGAGATTCGTTATATCGAGGTTCGAATGTAAATGTGTTTTTTTTTTTCAGTGGACTGCGTCAGTTGCTGCACGGAGAGAATTAAAAAGTAATTTTTGTCGTGAATTTCACGGTAAAAATTACCGTGATATATTTCAATGTGGTGACAAGTGAAAAAAGCATAATAATTCGTATGCGACAAGTTTTTTTTTAACTCACGTTACAGAAAATTTCAAATACGTAGCTAAAATTTTACTATACAAGAAGGGTAGCGGGCACGATAATTTTTACCGAGAGCACAATACATTTTCCTATAACACTCATTAAATTTTATAATAAATCTTAAAATAACTGTTATAAAGACAATACTTTTTTATAGACATTTTTGAAAGGCATAAAATAATAAAATGCACAGTAAAATTTTGCTGATATTATATATTTTTTAAATTTAAGTTTTGCGTATTTTGTTACACATGAAAATTTACTAGAAAATCTGGTAAAATGTTCTATCCGAAGAAGAAATTTTATTTTATTTTCGTGAAAATCTGTGTTTTTACTCAGTAATAATAAGCGAAGTTTCAGGATTGTCATCTGGTTACCGTTACTGCACGGTAATTTTTAACATTTAATTCTCTCCGTGTGAGCTTACTGATGCTTGCGGTGTACAGAATAAGTGTCGCCAACCGTGAAAAAAAAACAATCTCGCAATACGCATCGATATAATATTTAAAACACGTTATTAATACACTTGTGTAAAAACAATAATAATTTTAAATGGAGGACTCGAAATTAATTACAGTAATCGTGTCGTTTTTTATCGAAATTTTTGTGTGTACTGCGCGTACTGGTGTGTAAAAGTTGGTGTCCTACCCAAGAATAATAGAAATCCCTCCTGATTTCCCCCAACGATAAGCTATCGTTAAACTCCTTAAGGCAACGTTCGTTTAAATCCCTCGACTTCGCGTATTTTTGTGCGAATTTACTTCCTCCTCGTGCCGCTAAGCGCGAAGATTACAGAACAGCTGAACATACACTTTTTTTTTTTTTGCATTGACGTAATTCAAGGCAGAACGGATAATTGGTACGAGAGGATTGAGAGCGACGTGCAATCGGTCCTCGCGCGCGATTCTCGGCGAGATATGAGTGCGAGATTTGCCAAACGGCGAGAAATAAGAAAACACGCAGAGAGAAGACAATACAACGCCGTAGGAATGAGACATAAATGTCGCGAGTAAAAAAACGAGCAACACGGATAAGAGAGAATTTGAACGAATAATCAATATCACGAGACAATTGAAATTTCGGTTTCTTCAACGCGAACTTCCGGTATGCGTTCTAATACCAACCAGCCTGACAGTCTCTTCTCAACATTTGGCGCGTCGTTTTTGGGCACGCGATTTCTTCGAGGTGGCACTCCGGCCAAATCTAAACTTAGTCATTTCTTCCTGAGCATCACTATACCTATTTTATTATTATACTAACAGTACATTTTTTTTATTTTTCATTACCGATCACCCTAGTTGCCAAAACCAACTCCACTATGCGGCAACGGCGGCACTTTGGTTAAATAATAATAACTTCATTGTTTATTAATACTTTTCAATGTAACGAAACAACCTTGGCAAGACTATGTATCAAGGCCTTATATACGCGAAAAATTTCAAAATTTTTCATTTTTTTTAATTTTTGATTCCATTAGCCTGAACGGTTAGGAATATTTGAAGCTTTACAGAATTGAAAAATTCCAAAAATTGTTAAACTTACAGCATTTAGAGCATAAAAACATTTATAATAGATACCGCGCGGCGCGCCCGACCGCCAACTTCGAAGCCGTTTTTCCACGATTCACTTTTTTGAACCTTGTGAAAGTTCTGACTCTTGAACGAAGGTTCAGATCGCTTTGAAATTGTTACAACATATTCTTAGTATCATCACCTATCGTGTGAACCACAGAAATAAAAATTTCAATGACACAAAAAAATATAAAAAATAATACCAACAGAAAATTGAGTAAAAAAATTTTAAGTTTCGGATTTTTATTATAGTAATTTTTTTTGATAATATTGTTGGTTCACACTGAAGATACATTCATTATGCAATTATAAATATGTTTATTTTTTTCTTCAGACACCCACATCGATGCCGAGAACTTTCACCATCAACGCGCGCGCAAAAAAAATACATTGCTTTATTATGTTATATCTCCGCCATTTGTTAATATTTCTGATTTTTTTTTTTTACATATACTTAATCATGTGCATAAATGATCTGTAAAAAAAATGTTGCCAATATATGCGTCATTTTTTTTAACCGCGTCTAGAAAAGTACATTCGAAAATCGGCGAAATCGCGTATATAAGGCCTTAATTGTGTGTAAAATCCCGTCCTTATTGTCATCTCAATACGTTTATTTGAAGAAAAAATAATGGAACACCGTGCGGTTTTTTGGGCTTCCAACTTATGTAGTTCCGTTAATATCATATCTAATTTCGCGTCGTGTGTTCATTCGGTTTATTCATCATTTCTAATTAAATTTCCTCTCCAATTCCCTACTTAACTCGTAAAACGTATAAATGATTTATTTTTTAAAAGAAAAACAAGATTTTATGTAACAATTATTCGATATTTTTGCGAAATATTGCTCAATTATTGTCGTTCCGGTTTTTGAAATATATGGGAAAAAAATGATTATTACGCTTACGTAGCGTCGAAAACAAAACAAGTAGATAGATACAACGAAAGCGTACACAAAGTGCACGGGTAATTACGCAAATTCCAGTTACGAGCTTATCTCTACTTAAATATGATTAATATATTCCAGTATGTATCTGCATAATTATTTTCGATATTTTTTACACACTTCCTGAATGACGACATCACATTGACCAAAAATTTCGGATAATGACCCGGCAATACATGCAATTGTATATTTGCATTGAAATATTTCGGCGCTCCAATGACGGCAAGAAATAATAATTTTATTACTAAATTATGTTTTTCGTACGTCACTTGTACAGACCGGACGATGTACAAAGAGAATCAACATAAAATCTTTTTGTATGTGTACGACGTTTTTTTAAAAGCGTTTTTCTTAGGCTTTCAATATAATATTTAATTGAAATAGATCGGAGTAACGTTGTTTTAAACCCAAACAAAATCGATAGGAAAAAATAACATTTCATTGGTAAAATGTCATTAGATTTTCGATTCGTCTCCGCGTTTTCGCGTAATGTCGATTATAAGTTAAAAAGTCGTCTGCTATGAAGCCCATCTTGGTGTATGAAGAGTGCGCGGCGTGTCGTTGTCGTGACAGTCGTTTTTTTTTTTATTACTTAGCGTCGAGACGCTGCCGCGTCTCTTGATACACATTATTTCTCGTTGTACATTCAAAATTAGACTATAGGATTATTTTCAGTCTGAATATATTTTTTAGGCCGCTCATATACCGGCAAATTTCTTTCGACTACGAAAAAGAGCGGCGAAAAGTGGAATCAAATTTCTGATCATTTTTACCATTTTTTTAAAAGTTCTCAACGAGTTTACGAATATGTAATTGAAGAGTCGCTTTAAGGCCTTAGGCCACTCTGGAGGCCAAAAAAGAGTAAATTTTGTGATTTTCTTTCCAGCGAAACCATAGAATAAATCGGAATTACAAAATGGGAATTTTATTGTACACGTAATTGACTATACAAAATTATTTTTTTACAGCGATGCATGTCAAAATGGCGAGCCTGCAGCATTTTTCCGATGACACGTTTATTTCTGGAAGGTCAACGGCCGGATCAACAGCTCCTATAATTTTTGACTTATGATGAGACACTAAAATTTTTTCGATTATATATAAGAATAGCTATAGAAGTACGTAGGATTTTTTTGATATATTGTTTTTGGCCAAAATGGCGCATTTCTAAAACAAAAAGTATAAAATGCCATGAGAAAATCGTCATAAAATTGTTTATAAAAAAAAGGAACTATGGATTATAATTTAAAAAATCCTGCGTAGTGCCTCAGAAAATGTAATTCTAAATATACAGTTAAAATTTCAAGTGAATCGGTTGAAATTTGTTTGAGTTATGAGTCCGGCCGACTTGAAAAATGTAGTTTTGAGATAAACGCGTTCAAGGTTAGTAGAAAGTCACGACACGAATCAAGAGGGGTTGCGCTAGAATTCGAAAATCGAGTACTTAGAGATTATTCACACCCATAATCTATTGGAATATAATTTTATAGATACTAAGGTATATTTTTAACCGAAAAAAATCGATTTTTGGAAAATCCTAGAGTGGCCTAAGGCCTTAATTTGTTTTTTTTTTTTACAAATTTGTAAAGTTGGGGAAAGAAATTGAAGAAAATAATAATTGAGTTAAAAAAAAGTAGTCCTATGGGGTCTCTGCAGATTGGGAGTTTGAACATCAACATTCGGGTATCGTTCATGGGTAGAAGTGAACTTCGTAAAGATTGGTTTTGTTTGTCTCAACGACCGTTCGACCAGACGTAACACACGAGGTGTTTCCGACTGACGAACGGACGAAGCAATAATCTGAGGGAAACCGGACTACCCGATATTGCAATTGTCCTTCAATTCTTATATACTGACCAACCGTGCATCGAACCACTAACGAGAAACCACAAAATGACATCTCAGTTTTCAATCGTCAATCGTACAGTAGAAATAAAAATTGCAAAAATTTCTCGAGCTCCAGGTACAATTTTCAGTCGTCGTTGTTCCGCCGTACCGTTCGCGTATGAATTATCGCAGATTTTTTTTGTGTTTATGCAAAAGGGGATGCTACGTTGCTCGCGATATTGAATTCGCGAACGATGCACCCATCTAGCGGAAGATTCGCGAAGCGCACATCCGCTCGCGGTGCGTTCTAACGGGGCTCGCAGTAACTCCGTCGCAATTCCTTTTTTTCACTTTAGCTGCTTTGCTCGTATCACCTTTCAAAATTGGACTCCCACCGACTATTGGCGCAGAAAATTACGCAAATAGCATCGAAATGCACATTTTTAGATAACATAATTACCGTCTACGCGAATCTAAAGTTTCTTGAAAATCATTTAAAAAAACAAAATTTTCATTAACAAAAACTATCGTAAAATAGAAAATAGAACATTTTTCTAAACACATACGATTATTCGAGTTTTCACTTTTCTTCGGATTTTTTTTTTGGTTCACATAGACGGTAATTATGTTATCCAATTCCCTATTTGACTCATTGTAATAGTTAAAAATGCTTTATTTAAAAAAAAAACAAGATTTTATGTTAAGAATTCTTCGATGTTTTTTTGTGATGTATTCCCTCAATTACTTTCTTCCCGGTTTTTTTAATCTATGGGGAAAAATTAATGTTACACGTTCGCTCACGCAGTTTCCAAAAGAAAACAAGTAGATAGATGCAACGAAAGCGTACACAAAGTGCACGGGAAATTACGCAAATTCCAGTTACGAGCTTATCTCTACTTAAATATAATTAATATATTCTAGTGTGTATCTGCATAATTAATTTCGATATCTTCTAAACAATTCCTAAATGAAGACATCGCATTGACCCCAAATATCGGATAATGACACGGTAATACATGCAATTTTATATCTGCATTGAAATATTTCGGCGCTCCAATGACGGCAAGAAATAATAATTTTATTACAAAATTATGTTTTTCGTACGTCACCTTCTTAGGCTTTGTATATAATATTTAAGTGGAATAGATTGGAGTAACATTTTTTTTAATACACATTATTTCTCGTTGTATATTCAAAATTAGACTAAAAGGTTATTTTTAGTCCCAATATATTGTGTACGCCGCTCATATACCGGCAAATTTCTTTCGACTACGAAAAAAAAAGTTGCAAAAAGTGAATTCCAATTTTTTGATCATTCTTTTACAAATTTTTCGAATGTTCGCAACGAGTTTACGAATATCTAATTGAAGATTCGCTTTAATTTTTTTTATATTACAACTTCGTAAAGTTTGGCGAAAGGAATTAGCAGAGGAAAATAATTGAGTGTCAAAAAGGTAGTCCTATGGGGTCTCTGCAGATCGGGAGTTGAACGCCACTCCGAAGGAGTTCCGTTCAGGGGTAGAGAAGTAAACTTCAAGTATTGTGGTTGGTTGAATTTCTCAACGACCGTTCGATCAGACGTTAACACGCGAGGTGTTTCCGACTGACGAACGAACGAAGCAGTAATCTGAGGGAAACCGGACTACCCGATATAACAACGGTCCTTCGATTCTTATATACTGACCAACCGTGCATCGAACCACTAACGAGAAACCACAAAATAACATTTTATTTTTCAATCGCCAATTGTATGGTAAAAATAAAAATTGCAAAAATTTCTCGAGCTCCAGGTACAATTTTCAGTCGTCCTTGCTCCGTCGTCTCATTCGCGTATGAATTATTGCAGATTTTTTTGTTGTGCTTTTACAAAAGTGAAGTCTAAGGTGCTCGCGAGATTGAATCTGTGGCGGCTCGTGTTAGATAGCGCCACGAACCAGCAACAGATCGACGGGAACAGGTTGAAGGATAAAATATCCTAACATCGAAAAAACGAAAAAGTCCCTAAGACTACTAGACCAGCGTTAACCTACACCTCGAACGGAGGAAAGAAAAAGTAATACAATTGGACGAACTTCCGATCGCGAAAACACAAGCTCTCTTATCGTAACTTTTTTTTTGTATATTAATAAAGTGTTGTTATGTTCGATCGAAGAAATACACTCGGATTCGCATTCCCACATTTCTTAGTTAGCATTCACGTAGATAAGACGCTACAAATCCACGAAGGATGCACCCATCTAGCGGAATATTGTCGAAGCACACATCCGGCTCGCGGTGCGTTCTAACGGGGCTCGCAGTAACTCCGTCGCAATTCCTTTTTTTTACTCCAGCTTTTCTGCTCGTATTACTTTTCAAAATTGGACTCACCACCGACTATTGCCGCATGAAGTTTTGAAAGTAGCATCGAAATCGTCACGCCAAGTGGAATACTTCATCCGCATTTTCTTTCACAAAATGTGTCTCATCGCTTTAATGACATGGCTCACACGTCCGATCGGTAAAAATCCTACGGCCAAGTTTTTCTCCTAAACGGATCAAATTTCGGGCAAACGAAGAGAAAGACGTTGTTCGTCGCTCAACAGACCGGAAAGTCTTTTCTTTTTTACGAAATATCAGCCGTCTCGGAGAACACTGGAAATCTGCAAATCAGCTATGCTCTCTCGCACTCATGGCTCGGTGGCCTCGCACTCGGTGGCTCGGTGGCCCTAAGGCCATGTGTCACATGTCCAGTCGGTAAAAATTCTACTGCCAAGTTTTCTCCTAGACGGATCATATTTCGGGCAAAAGAAGAGAAACCGGTTGTTCGTCGTTCAACAGAGCGGAACGTGTTTCTTTTCTTTTTTCCCAAAAATCAACCGTTTCAGAAATCATTGGGAATCTGCAAATCAGCTATCTCTCTCGCACTCATGGCCGCTCGGTCGGTGTGACACTTGGCCTTAAGAGTGAAAAAAAACCCTCTCGCTGAATTATCAATCATATATTTTCCGTCATAGTTTGCGATTTTTAAGTTACATACGAGAAAACACCGAATTCAAAAATATTAGAATTTCCACCGGCTCTATGCATACCTTGGTGACATAACCTAATTTTTTCGTTTCGGTGACATAACCTTTTATCGTTTATCCAAAGCATCCTAACAGAATTCGGGCTATAACGACGAATTTCCAAGCCCACAGGCATGCTCAAGTTTATACTTGAATATGCATATATGTAAACTGGTGAATTAAATGCAAAGTACAATTGATCGAGATGAGCGACGTGTGTTAACCGTAGCACGTGACCTTGACGGAGAATCTCAGAGTAAATTGCGCTCATTCACCGATCGTAACGTGATATGCGTGCCGTTGTAATTACTATACAGGGTGTCCCAGGACGGAATGCCGTCCCTTAAATGGAGAGTTGGGGGTGAAATTCTGAGTCGATTGATATAAGCATGTATGGGTCTCAGATCAACCCCTGAATTATTATTAATTTTTAAAGGCGAGCCAATGAGGCGCGCCTGCTGAGCGGTCATGCGCCGGTGAGCGATACGCGCGTGTAGTGGTGCCTAGCGGTGCGGCGCCCCCACTATACGTACGCTCGCGCTCGTCGGTGTGAGCGTGTAGTGTGTGCCTCGCTGTACGTTCTTTCGTGGATGGGGCGGACTCAGCGCTCGTCATCGGTGTGAGCACTTGAGTGTAGTAGTGTAGTGCTCTCCGTTACGTGCACTCGTCGTATGTGTGCGACGGAGAAGGCACTATCGGTGTGAGCGCGCGAATGGGTAGTCCCCCACTGTGCGCGTATTTTATTTCTTTTATTTTCTTCATCGAAAAATAAGGATTATAAAGTTTTTAAATAAACATATAAAAAAACAATTTAATTGTTTTAAATTACCGAATTAGCCCTACTTTTTTCCAAACAAAAAAAATATTTCTAATAAACGATTTATTAATTTAATCAACTGGGAAAATCGATTAAAAAACATTTTTCCGACACACCTTATGTCAACTATTCTTTTTTCATATGAAATAATCTCTGTGTTTTTTATCATTACAAATTAATTTTCTTTTAACTTCACTATTTTTTTGGAAAGCCTATTAAAAAAAAAATTATTGAAAAATACGAAATCAATTTTCAGTTGTTAGTTTTTTTTTTCATTATCAATTTTCATTAACTATTTCGCAAAGAATTATTCCGAGATAATGGATTTAACGAACTCCACCATTTTTCGTTAGTTTTTTTTATGCCTGATAAGACAAAGAAGGTTGCGAAGGAATTTCTACGAAGAAATAAAATTGAAAAATGTTCTCCTTTTATTCAAATTTTCATTCGAATTGAAATTATAAAAATTACAAAATGCCCTCAAAATGTATTGAGTTAATTCGGTAATTTAAAACATTTTAAATTGTTTAATTATTTTTTATATGTTTATTTAAAAATTTATAAATCCTTATTTTTCGATGAAAATAAACGAAATAAAATACGAGCGGAGAAGCGCACTACTGGATTCGAGCGCTCACACCGATAGTGCCTTCTTCGTATAGCACACATACGACGTGTGCACGTAAACTGAGAGCACTACCACACTCAAGCGCTTACACCGATGATGGGCGCTGAGTCTGACCCAGCCCCCTGGTACTGCTGGGTCTACCGTGTCCCCGTTATTGTCGCCACGTAAACTAACCCACCATGCGGCGCTAGTAGTCGCCCGCATGACCCCCACTCCAGTCGCGCAGCGTCTGCATAATTTGCATTCGACGCGTTTGGATAATTCATTATTTAGATTAGAATTTAAAAGTATATGTGTATATGGGGAGGGATGCAATATTTATACTTGTTGAAATATGATGTATTATAAAAATATTTATTGAACGAAATAAACAGATAACATTATTTTTTTTAAATAATGGACTAGTCACGTTGTACAATGTTTTGCAATTTTTTTTCTTGTCGAGATTGCTTTTTTTTTTGTTCTGCGTTGAGACGTGCAGAATATTGCTGCATCCGCTTCTGGATCTTTTGGTGCATTGAAAAAATGCGATTTTTTCTTGATTGATTGATAACCTGACGTGCAGCCAAGGACCACGCACGCAGGCATTCTTAAATATAAGCACAAAAACCACAAAAATTGTTTTTTATTTTATCGCTACACTAAAATTGTTTATTATTTTATCACTTTGTAACACCACACTACGATTTTTTATTCGAGAACAACGACAGATCGAGAAAACGAAAAAAAATATCCACTTGGTCCACGCGACGAAAAAATACGGAGAGGCGCTTTGCGGAGTGGGGGTCATGCGGGCGACTACTAGCGCCGCATGGTGGGTTAGTTTACGTGGCGACAATAACGGGGACACGTTACGTTAAGAGAATTTATCCCAGTGTCAGCCCCCTGGTCTGACCCATCCACGAAAGAACGTACAGCGAGGCACACACTACGCGCTCACACCGACGAGCGCGAGCGTACGCATAGTGGGGGCACCGCACCGCCAGGCACCACTACACGCGGGTATCGCTCTCCAACGTACGCCCGCTCATATCGGGCCCGCCTGATTGGCCCGCCTTTAAAAATTAATAATAATTCAGGGGTTGATCCAAGACCGATACACGCTTATATCAATCGACTCAAAATTTCCCCCCCCAACTCTCCATTTAAGGGATGGCATTCAGTCCTGGGACATCCTATATACGACACGCAAGTTACTCTACCGGAGTGACAAAAGGTCAAAGGTCTGAAGTGTGCGTTGTTGTAAAGCATCGCGTTTCTCTCAAATGCGCCATCGTCGCGAATATTCGCTGTTCGCATAATCGATATAAAAAAAAAACTAAAAAGTAATTAAAAATTTGGTATTTGACCGAAACAGCCGACAGGTGGTGATGTTTTGATTTTTGAAAATGATTATTCCCTGTACTTTAAGGAGGTGATTCATTTATAACGTAAAGAAAATGTAGTTTTTTAAAATTGATTTTCAAGAAACTTTAGATTCACGTAGACGGTAGTTATTTTATTTAAAAGTGAGCATTACGATGCTATTTTCGTAACTTTCTGCGCCAATAGTCGGTGAGAGTCCAATTTTGAAAGGTGATACGAGCAGATCAGCTGACGGAGTTACTGCGAACCCCGTTAGAATGCACCACGAGCGGATGTGCGTTTTGCCAATCTGCCGCTAGATGGGTGCATCTTTCGCGAATTCAATCTCGCGAGCAACGTAGCCTTTCGTTAGGCAAAAACACAAAAAAAATCTGCAACAATTCGTACGCGAATGGTACGACGAAGCAACGACGATTGAAAAATGTACCAAGAGCACGAGAAATTTTTGCAATTTTTCTTTTTTCCGTTCGCTCAACGATTGAACACTGAGATGTTATTTGATGGTTTCTCGTTAGTGGTTCGATGCACGGTGGGTTAGTATATAATAGTGAAAGGCCCGTTCTAATATCGGGTAGTCCGGTTTCTCTCATTGTCAGATCATTTCTTCGTACGTTCGTTGGTCGGAAACTCCTCGTGTGCTATGTTTCGTCGGGACACTGCGGTTACTCTACCAAAAACTCAATTTTCAACAAACAAAAGTTTCTTCTTGATGTTGCAGAGAACCATGGACTATCTTTTTGGTTTTAAACTATTATTTTCTTCTTCACCTAATTACTTTCGCCAAAGTTTACGAAATTAAAAAAAAAAAGAAAAAACCATTTAATCGATTAAGGAGCTTCGACACCAAAATCGAAATGCTTGTAGACGGTTGAAATTTGTATCATCGGGACATTAATTTCAGATGCACGAACTGTCCAAAAATCAATTGGTTTCACAACATAGTTTCGGAGTTTTTTTTTTAAATATTTAAGTTGAACCTTTATCTATATTTGGTAATACACATACTTCTAAAAACACCAGTTATAGGGCTGTAGGGATAAAAATAATACCAAGATTTAGATTTTTTTTTTTAACTGAGCAAGCCGTGATTATAGTGTTAGGAATATCGTGTTAAATAATCAAATGGTTTCTCTACTTCGTTCATTAATAATACTCGAAAAAAAAACTGTGAATTTTGAACTCGAACGGTTTTCGTCCCCACTCTTGCAGCGGAAGAACGTTATCGGGCACTCCTTAATTACATATTCGTAAAATTTGTGCGTTACGAACATTTAAAAAAATTGATATAAATGACAAAAAATTGGATTACACTTTTTGCACTCATTTTTCGTAGTCGAAAGAAATTTTTTCGGTATGCGCCTAGACTAAAAAATATATTGAGACTAAAAATAATCCCATAGTCTAATTTTGAATTATACGACGAGAAAAAATGTGTATTAAAAAAATAAGTAACTCCGAAATCGATTTTGCTTAAATATTATATTGAAAGCCTAAGACTAAGATATGCCTAAAAAAACATCATACACGCACAAAAAGATTTTATGTAGATTTTGTCTGTACATTCTCTAGCGACTTTATGGGTAATGAACAAAAAACATAATATTGTAATAAAATTATTATTTCTCGTCTTTATTGGAGTGTTCAAATATTTTTATACAGATATAAAAATACATAGACTACCGAGTGATTATTCGTAATTTGGGGTCTCAATGGGTCAATGAATTTCCACTTTTCTTCGGGTTTTTTAGGTTCACAGAGAGCGTATGGTTATAATAAATCTTAAACTTTTTGGCTCTAATGTTTCAAATCAATGCACCAGACGCTAGATTGTACGCCGTGTAACAGATCAGGCGGCAAGCGTCATACAGACGCTTGCCGCCATACAAAAAATCTACAGATATTACACAAAGTGCAACTATTTCATAGCATTGGAAATGTAATCAGACTTTTCGGATGATAAAAAAAGGTACATGCAAATAATATGAGTTGCTCTCTCTCTCTCTCTCACTCTCTCATTCTTTAAGGTGGGCAACCACTTTAGATGCTTCAAAAAATCATTTTTTTTTACATTTCATGAATCGTTAGCAAAATATCTTAAGAATACACCCTGAAAATTTCAAAACGATATTCGGATTCCTTTTAACGGTATGTATATAAATGATAAAGACTCTCCGCTCGACTCGCGAGCGCGCTCAGGTATTCACGAGCGCTCAGTTAGGTAGTTTGTTTGGGTTTTCATAACCCAAACAAACAAACCCAAACTCGACCGTTTGGCGATTAGCTCCAAAACATCTCCATTCTGGGTACAAAATAATCGAAGTAGCGGCATTTCTTGCTGCTATTTTATTCAATTAAGGAAATTCAGCCCTACTCATGGTTATGAATGAACTACAAATCGTAGTTGGCAGGCAGAGCTATGGATATGCCGAGCAAGTGGACAGATGCGCGTGGCTCGGTAAAATAGAAAAAGTTTATTAGAGACAAGAGAAGCTCGAAAAGCTTATAAAAAGGAAATGCAAGCTTCAAATGAGTTGCATGAGGAAGAGGAAGGACTGTTGTATGGTGCTGGAATCGCTGATTAATCGGTAAGACACTTTATCATTTGATTAAACATATTTGACTTTGAGTTTTTCGTTTGTGAAACTTTAAACGTGTTTTTATCGAAACGACATTTTTTCAATTTGCGGGAATGATAATTCAAAAACTAATTGATGGATGATCTTCAAATTTGGAACACGTTTACATAATATAATTTATTAAAATATGAACCTAAAGTTGGAAAGATTAGATCGTTTAAAACATATTTATTATTGCAAAATGCCGGGGAAAAAAGCTAAAAATCGATCGTTTTTCTTCAAACATGTTCCAACATTCAATTCTCGATTATTTTTTTTTCAAAATTTAGGTTTATGTTCTTAAAAAACATCTCAAGAATGTATCAAAATTTATTGGACTATTTCAGATGCGAATTGCGAGCTGCACTATTCCCGCCAAGGGACACAGCGGATTACACCTTAATTAATGCATGAAATAACTTGAAAAAATTACCAGAGATGTATGAAAATATGAATAAATTATTGTCAGAGTTGCGGAAATTTCCGTTTTTTTTTTCACAATGAAAAAAATCCAAAAAATCATCTAATTTTCGGTCTCCTAAACTGGTTGCCCGCCTTAACTCTCTCACTCTCTCACTATCCATCCATCCCATACCCAAACAACCAAACCCAAACAAACCCAAACCCACCAACATCATAATATACACACCAAAATTGAAACTTACAACTTGTAACCACAAATGACTCTACATGTAATGCAGTATTTTTCAACAAATCACAGGCATTTAGCATGTAGCAGCTCCCTCCACCCTGCTACAACACAGCGGTAGTGGAGTGGGGGTAGCGTTAGTTTCGTGTGACATCTCGCTAAATCGGACCCCCCCTATATGTAAACATCTTTAAAAGAATTTTCAATGCTAAAAAATTGGCAAATTAAAAGATGCATAAAATATATTGCATATAATTTTAATTGTGTGAAACAAATAGTTTTTCCAAAATCTTGGCAATTCGCTTGTTTTCGGCTGCTTGAAAGGATTTGCCCCCTTAAATAATGCACGTGCGCAACAAAGAGAGAACGTTTATTCATCGCTGTTCGAATGAATGTCACGTGACTAACTACGTTCCCGCGATTCACATGTTTATATTCAAAATGTTCAGTCAAGATTTACACCGTGCGTTTTTTCGGTTTCAATGGAATTGAAGTTTGCATCGTTGGAACGTGCAACGTAGATTCGTTCAAATTCCTTATTTTCATTATTATGGAAAAGCATAATAGGATCGTAAAGAAAAATCCGCGTGATTTTCGTGGCTCAAAACTGCCAAAAGAAATACGGGAAATAAAAAAAAATCACTATCGTTGAATTCGAACGAAGCAAACATCATTGTCATGAGTTCCAAGCGTACATTCAACATTGAATTTCATTGCAAAGCGCAAGAGACACGGAGGAAAAACAAAAGTGCGTAATTCACCGGTATACATCGGAGCACCTTTACCAACAGCGGATTAACGCGTGCTGATCTCCGGCTTGCATTCATAATATGGATATTTCACAATGAATAAACCTGTTTTCTCTGTATTAATAGCCATTCGATTTTTTTTTATATTCACACACACACACACGTGTATGCGATTGGCCAATGTCCCATGAATGTACAGTGAGTCATCAACGCGTGGT
This sequence comes from Ophion ventricosus, assembly GCA_963932345.1. Taxonomy (NCBI): domain Eukaryota; kingdom Metazoa; phylum Arthropoda; class Insecta; order Hymenoptera; family Ichneumonidae; genus Ophion; species Ophion ventricosus. The sequence continues at coordinate 11,612,520 of OZ010721.1, forward strand.
GGATCTTTTGCATAACGTAAGAAAGATTGCGAGTTCGCGGGTCGTATATTTCGGAGTGCCGGTGGAATTTGAGATGATCGTGGGTACGAGATACATACGCGATATATATATATATATATATATATATATATGCGAACGATTGCGAGAGGGATGGAGGGAAAACGCCAATGCGGTCAATATTCCCGATGTTTCGAACGATCGAACGGAATAGGAAATAAAAGGTGTGTGTGTTTTGATCGTTGCTTTTTTAACTCACGGATGAACGTAGAGACGCTTTTTTTTTTCGGATTTATAAACTTTTCAAGTGAGAATATCGCGGATTCACATTTTTATTGCGTGCAAACAGGCGTAACGAACGTTACAAAGCAAAAGACCGTGCGACACTGTCGCGGTCTCTGCTCGGGCGCACACCCCAGTGCTCCATAGTGCGCGCGCCTGAGAGCGGCCATGTGCCAATGGCGTTACTCCGCCGGAGTGGGAGAAGTGTCTCGGTCGGACCAGTCGGACGCCAGCACGCTGCTATGCCACTCGTCCAATTTCACCACGGTTCGAACGTCGGGCACTGCTATTCGCGCGTATATTGAAAATCTTTCTCTCTTCTGTCGATATTGAGCTTCTGTGTACGATAAAACTCAAGCTCGCAATGGCTTCGAAAAGTATAAGCAAAGCGTCACGAATTATTAATTAATGAGTTTCGGGACAAACGACGAATTTTTATCATTTGATTCAAATTTATATAATAGATTCTTTGTCATGTGCTGAACCGTTTCCATAAAATGTACAATTGAAAGAAAAAAAAAGAGACTTTTTAACATAGAGAAATGCCTACACTCGTCGCTGATCGGCAGTTTTAAGGCAGTCATCCCGTGTGAAGGCTCTTTTTTTTCGCTTTTTTGGGAATTTTTTTTTTTTTGGCGAACTAAACAAACATACAACTGCGAACTTTTCATCACATATTTATTCATATTTTGAGTACACTTTACATTTTTTTTTCAGCCCGAAGTCGTCCGTCATTGCTGAAGTACACGGCAACTTGGCCACTCATCTTCAAAAAAAGTTTTTTTTTTTTTTGCGGTGACCACCATTGCGGGCGTTCAGCTTATCTGAAACAAAAAAAAATCAAACGGCATTTTAATCTGTGAGGTATGAACTAGTTTTTGAACTAGGATTATTAAAAAATATTGAAAGGTACATTTTTTGGCATCTTGTTGAACATTTTTATGTGAATTTTGGTATTTTTTCACGTTCGGAGCGGCAGATACGCGCTTCATTACGGCGATTTGACATCCCATTGTAACTAAAACGTTCAAAATACCATCAAATCCTTCATTGAAAATAATCACGGCAAGAAAAGTTGCTGTTTCAACGATCTTTTTGCCAGAATGCAGGTGTTTAGGAGCGAAAGTCCACATCAATGAATTTAATGATTCATTGTTATTTTGTGTTTGTGCTCCTAAATATCTGGCCAACAGTTCATCTCGTGATAAATCTTCATAGACTGGTTTGATGACTTTTTGAGCTTCTGCAGTCAGAGGTGGCTTATCGTGGTGGAAATTATTTAATTTGGAGCGCACGCTCTAAACACCTGGCCTGTTCAACGCTGTAACTTCCGAACGAGTCCGAATATCGGAAAATCACTTTACCCACATACTCTACACTATATTTGGATGCAATTTGTGCAAAAAAAAAATTACCGTTGGCGTACGACCTTAAATATTGATTGTAGGAAAAAAAAGGTAGGGACAAAAATTGTCCAAAATTTCATCTTCTACAAGTTTGTTCATGTTCGTTTATGCCCTGAAGTTAAAAATAAACGAGATAATGCAACAGCCGCTTTTTTTTCAGGTTTAATTCGAAAAATATCGATGGTAGAGAAAAAACTGTAATGACCAAAGTTGTAAAGCACTCGATTTTCGACAAGTTTAGTCATTACCATTTTTACTTAAACATTGTAAATCGCCGAGTTATTCAATAAAAACAATTTCCCATTAAATTTAATACGACGATATTAACTGAGCGCAAGCCCAGCCCAGAATGAAACTTACACATGTTATTTAACACTAATAAAAAAAAATTCAGTGTAAATTGCAGCAGGATCAACCTAGTCATTGGGGTTGAAAAACAAAAAAATTAAAGATTTTTCTTTTTTTTTAGTGTTGTAGTAATTGGAAAATTTTGAAATTTTTTTTCAAAATAGTTCATTGAAAAACGCATCTTTTTTTGTAGAGGACATTTTTTCGTACGACGAAAAGATCACTGGGATACGATCATTTGAAATTTTATCACGTGTAAAATCTTATCTCCGAGTTAGCCGAGTTAGCGAGCCGATAAAAATCTAAAAAAAAATGCCACGTACTCAAAATATATGATACAAAAACATGACCAAGTTTGAAAAAGATTGAAGAACGTCAGGCTTTTAGGCCGTTCTCAAACACTTGGAATACCTCATATACATCCTCCCTTATTTTCTGGTAGTATTTTACTATCCTGAAAGGGTAGTAACAACCCCTTTTACCCTTCTAGGGGTTGAATATCACAAATCCCTTTCTTAGTGGGTGTTTACATCATAAAAGGAAACTACTGTCAACATTTTATGTTTCTATCTTCAGTGGTTTGGGCTGTGCGATGATCTGTCAGTCAGTCACACGGAGAGAATTAAAACTTCGCTTATTATTACTGAGTAAAACACAAATTTTCACGAAAATAAAATAAGATTTCTTCTTCGGATACAAAATTTTACCAGATTTTCTAGTAAATTCTGATGTGTAACAAAATACGCAAAACTTAAATTTAAAAAATATATAATATCAGCGAAATTTTACTGTGCATTTTATTATTTTATGCCTTTCAAAAATTTCTATAAAAAAGTATCGTCTTTATAACAGTTATTTTAAGATTTATTATCAAATTTAATGAGTGTTATAGGAAAATGTATTGTGCTCTCGGTAAAAATTATCGTGCGCGCTACCCTTCTTGTATAGTGAAATTTTAGCTACGTATTTGAAATTTTCTGTAACGTGAGTTAAAAAAAACTTGTCGCATACGAATTATTATGCTTTTCTCACTTGTCACCACATTGAAATATATCACGGTAATTTTTACCGTGAAATTCACGACAAAAATTACTTTTCATTTCTCTCCGTGTACTGTCAACAACTGACCAGATTGAAGCAGGCGATCGACCAGAAGCGGCCAGAATTGGCCAATGGGAAGGGTCTCGTGTTCCATCAAGACAACGCCAGGCCGCAAACATCTTTAACGACGCGCCAGAAGCTCCGAGAGCTTGGATGGGAGATTCTATCGCACCCGCCGTATAGTCCAGACCTGGCACCAAGCGATTATCACCTTTTCAAGCATTTGCAAAATTTTCTTGATGGTACAAAACTGGCCTCAAGGAGAGGCTTGTGAAAATGAGCTGGTCAAGTTTTTTACCAATAGGGACGAGGACTTCTTCAATCGCGGAATTATGAAATTGCCTTCAAAATGGACAAAAGTTATCGAACAAAACGGCGCATATTTGATCTAAATCGGATAATCCTAACTATGTTAATTTCATCGTCGAAATAAAGCGAAAAAACGCTCAGAACTTTTTACTTCATCTAATATAATTTTTTTTCTGAACCGTTCTTTTTTGCACGGCAACCCTCTCTAATTGAGTTTATAATTAATTCTTACGATATTACGTAATCAATCGATATAAATTTAAAAATATGAAAAAATAATTTTGTCCACCCAGCTTATTCTACGTGAAACACTGTGGGTCGGGTTAACCGCAGAGGCGGATTCCGAGGACTCGAGAGGATTCTAGGTCGCGTTTTCAAGGGTCTTGGTCAATATTGGCTAGTTTCCGGCTTTCGGCAAGAACGCGCATCCAATCGCGACTAAATTCAGAGAGTGACGCGCACGTGTTTACGCGTCTCCTATCAATGCACCGTGCTGTTCGTAAAAGAAATCTTTCTCGAAAAAGAAAAAAAATAACATCTTTCACGTCGAAGCATGCATATTGCGAAAGAACCGCGGAGAGAAACAACGCGAATCTTACAATTCCAATTCATTTGAATTTCATGATAAACGAAAATTTTACTGCGCGTCGATTGCGATCACTAGCGCTCGTTGCATTCGCCAATGACTCCCTTGCATGCGAGCAGCTGCGGTACAGGGCCGCAGCTTTGCGTAATCTCCCCTCCCCACAGTTTTTGACTCCTCGCTTTCATCCCATCAGCATTAAAAAAATATTAAAAAGAAAAGAAAATACCGTGACATGGCAAAGCTGGCTGGATAATTTTTTTCAAATCTTAAACTACATATGCATATATACGTGATTACGAGATTTTCAGACGAGCATAATTTCGGCTCTATTGTTCTTGAGCAATCGACGCTGCGGTATTATTGCATTATGATTCTCGCGTGCAATACGCGAAGAGAAATTATGTTTTTCATGTAGATTCTCGTAGCAGAAGACGCGTTTAATATTACGTTTAAAGTCATCTCAATATACTTTATCGAAAATAAGCGTATGTACGTGTATGCATACACGGGTACGTGTAACATACACGAAGGCTTTGAATGCGCGATCAAGTATCCGTATAGCGTGTCTCTCGAAAGCAGTTTAGTGCGTACAGTGGCCGTTGGGTTTTGCGACATAACCTTCTCGTCGTCATCGTAGCGTCTTTTATTGAAAATTACGGTTGTGCGATTTCAAACACTGGAAGAGTATATACAAAGAATGTTTTTCATGTGATCATCCAATGTCACGGATATTATGAGAAATTTGGGTAAGTCGCGATCGATTCGATCGTCACACGGTTACTGCGAGTATATATACGTTTAACGGGATTAAATATGGCTTTAGCATTATACGAAACGCCTACCCGTGTCGTACACACGTTTGTGCCCTTCAAACCTTTCGTTCGTGTGGATTTTTTAAATTCGAAAACACGATTCGCGATTTTCACACACCTCTGGCGTTTTGTTTCTTTTTCGTCGCACGAATTGTAAAATTCGTTCGCGGGGAGGGGGGTGATTTATTAGCGATGTTTTTTTTTTTTTTTCGATCTTATCGTATTTCAGAAAAAACCACCCGATAGACCAGTCACACTTGAGATATGGACCCGGCTACGGCGATAGCGCTGTGCAAAGAAAACATACAGCCACTTCGGCATGGCCGCAACGTCATGCAATTGGGCACTGCGCTTCGCGCGCAAGAAGATACCGAAGCGCAGCAAATGCTTCTTCAGGAGAAACAGTAATATAACAATTTTTATCTATTGGCACGGCTCTTCGGACATCGACGTAGCATTTTTTTCTGAGTGGGTGGGCTAGGAGGAACCTGACGAAAACTGGTTTCCATCACAATGATCTTTTTTTTTTTAATCAAATTTACACGATAGTCGATAATTGTGCAATACGCATTAAATATGAAACTTGCTTCAATCACACGTTCACGTTAACATCAATATCGAACTCTTTCGATTTCTTTAAAAAAAAAACGACTATGTTGCAACCTCACCGAACGGCACCTCGAGAAATGTAATCAGCTCCCGACAGTGCCGAATATCTATCAGTGTAGTACTCGGTGAGAGTAGCGTCAGGCCCGAAGCATGTTAGACAGTAAGAGTGCTAATTAAAGGGGTACTGATATCCGCTACATCAGCTGTTCAGAGACTGCTTGAGTGGATGGTACGCAATCTCTATGTTGCGAGTGTGATGCGGTGCTGATCCTACCACTGTGCCGATTAGAGACTGCAGTGTATTTTTTTCATCTAATCCATTTACCAGTCTTCGAACTTCCCTTTCAGTGGGTACTCAATTGAATGTTTTCTATTTCTTTATGCAAATCGGCCCAACACTTTTCAGCTGGAGTTTTTTTTTTAACGATGTCATCCTCCATGTCCAGCAATGACGTATGAGAGAATCCTGAAGCATTGTGCTTCTAAGCCAAATTTTTGTCCGCCTCATGGCAAGAAAACTTTTCTCATACATGCCAGATCTCACTGGGAATTGCTGCTTGGAAAAGTTTTGTAAATTAAGGGGTTACGTGGGTTTCGAAGCCAAAAAAAAACAAATTTTCTCTATTTTAAAAAAATATAATATATAAATTATTTTATTCAAATTATTAAGCACATAAAAGAGCAACATTTCAATAATATTTTTAAAAATTTTCATCCAAAAATTTGGGAAATTCAGCCAGTGGGACCTGGTTTCCGAAGACCCCTAAAAAAAAAAGAGTCCTCGTGGTGGTCAGGATAACTCATTATAGCTTTATCTGAAATTAAGAAACCAAATTTTTTCTGTTAGTAGATAAGTATGGCTCGTGATTGAACGAAGGATTTGTTAAAAAATTGAAATTTGAATTTTTGGCAGAGTTGTATGCAAAATAGTTCAATTTTTGGTACAATTTACACTACGTATAGTCTTGTAAAATTAGTTGTAATCGAAAAAAAAATAAACCTTCGTTCAATCACTAGCCAATGCTATTTTGAAGATGTGTGCAAAATTTCAATTAGATTGGTGCATTAGTTTTTGAGAAATCTAGTCCACCGATTTCAAAAATAGTGTCTTGAAAAAAATGCGTATACCCGTGTCGCTCTCGGCCAGCCTTTCTCAACAGGGGGAATTCCCAAAAGCTCTCTCTCCTAGACTTTTACTTCGATTGACATAAAACTTTGGGAAATTAACAACCAATGGATTTTTTGAAATTTTCAAACCCACGTAACCCCTTAAGGAAGTACTCCTTTTCAATATGCTTTCTTAAATTTTTGTTACATTTTATAAGGCTGATATGAATTATCAAGATTTTTCTATAATTATTGATGAAAAGTTCTCTGCTCTTCATATTCAATTTAAAAAATGCATCTATTGCATGAGCGCGTTAGATTCTCAAATCAGCATTCTGGATTTACAATGATATTATCTACTACTTGGTAGTAATTGTTCATCTTCCAGTATTTTTCTGATTGTGTATCGGCTGGCAAATGTATTGCGTTTGCCCACAGTTGACTTAATTGTAAAATATTTAGTGCACCGATTCCGAAATTTTGATAATTCTTTTAATTTTTTTTGCCTCCCGTATCTTTTCTTAAGAGAAGACACAAGATTTTTAAAACCTTGTTCCGCTCTAAAAGAAAACTCGCATACCTAAAACAGGGAACGAGCGAGTAAATAACAAAATTCATCAGTGCCACAATTGCATTAAAAATGGAGATTTTCCTATCACCTTTAGGATGTACGAAGATGCCATAAAGAATTACGTCGGAGACGACCCGTTGGAAAATTGGTACGAATATATATTGTGGACAGAGCAAAGTTATCCGAAGAGCGGCCACGAATCGCACATCGGCAAGATACTTCAGCAATGCCTGGCCACCTTCGAAAAGGATCCGAAGTATCATCAAGAGCGACGATACGTCAGATTATGGATCAATTACGTGAGTCCGTGAACCCGATGTACCTTTGTCACATTGCAAACGTTCGCCAAAACCACAATGTTCCTTTTTGAACAGATAAGCATGCAAAAAAATCCGTTGGAGCTGTATCAGCTTCTCTACAACAATGGAATTGGTACAATGGTCGCTGACATGTACAGAGCATGGGCCTTCGAATTGGAGCAAATGGAGGATTACAAACGCGCCGATGAGGTGTACATGATGGGAATGTCCGCTCATGCTGAGCCTCGCGAAGAGTTGGATTATGCGCACAAGTAATTCGCCGACTTTATCTGCCTAAAAAATCGATCACGAGGATTAATTGAACCTCAGAAAGTGATTCAGAGGTTTCGAGCCATAAACATTTTAAACCTTGATGAATTTTTATCCGACAAATTCGTCCTCGAAATATTAAGGGGTTACGTGGGTTTCGAAGCCAAAAAAAGGATATTTTCTCTATTTTTTTTTTAACAATATATAAACTATTTTATTCAAAATGTTAAGCACATAAAAGAGCAACATTTCAACAATATTTAAAAAAAATTCATCCAAAAATTTGGGAAATTCAACCGGTGGGACCTGGTTTCACGAGATCCCTCAAAAAAAAAAGTCCTCGTGGTAGTCAGGATAACTCATGATAGCTTTATCTGAAATTAAAAAACCAAATTTTTTCTGTTAGTAGATAAGTATAGCTCGTGATTGAACGAAGGATTTTAAAAAAAATTGAAATTTGAATTTTTGGCCGAGTTGTATGCAAAATAGTTCAGTTTTTGGTACAATTTACGCTACGTATAGCTTTGTAAAATTAGTTGTAATCGAAAAAAAAACCTTCGTTCAATCACTAGTCAATGCTATTTTGAAGAAGTCGCTCCCGGCCGGTCTTTCCCAACGGGGGGAATTCCCAAAGGCTCTCTGTCCTAGAATTTTACTCCGATTGACTTAAAACTTTGGGGGAATACTGTAGACATATTGTACTATTAGATAATAAAATTTAAAAAATGGATTTTTTGAAATTTTCAAACCCACGTAACCCCTTAAGAAGTTTTGTTACTTTAACTTCCGAAGATGTATCCCTTCGTCGTGTGCTCGTCCGCAATAAACAAATATTTGTGTAAGAATATGTTCGACGTAAAGCGGTTGCGTCAATACCGGAACTGGAAGTAACACAAAAGGGTTGGGATCGTAAAAGTATACGAAAGAATAGGAGAAGAACAAAATACAAAAAGAAGCAAGCTTCCAAATGAATTTCCAACAGAGAAAAATATAATCGCTAGCGAATGAAAGTGTGCAATATTGATGAAATTCCATATTCGCGATTGCAGAAATTTTCAGTTGGCACTGGGTCGACGGATGCTCGGTCGTGACGACGATCGGAGTGAGATACCGTTGTCTGAGCAACGTCAGGCGTTCAGCTCACTGAGAGCCATAAAGGCAGGCAGAAGAGTTACCAACGTGCGCACCGGGCATCGCGTACGGGATTATCTTCCGGGGGTCGTGCCGCAAACAGCCGCGATAAATCATGGGACTCGATCGAACGCGCGGATACAAATTTATCAGGTAATCATCCATTTTTTTTTGTTGTTCGTTTTTCATTATTCAATCATCGCTCTCAAGGGATTGTCGTCGATTATTCTCGCGCATTATGAATGGCTTTGTTTTCTTTTTTTTTTTTAAGGATGACCACGCAAGCGTGGATGCGAAAAGCGCGAGCATATTGGATCACGTACCGATCGAAGAAGCGGTGCACAAAGAGAACACGATAAAACCAGGACCGTGGAACAATGGAGCGAAAAAGTGTCCTCTCATTTCATCCAGCGTCAAGCCCTCTTTCAAAGGTAAATCGTGGTCGAAATTTGCCAAATCTTGTCGAAATCGACAACATTTAAGAAATGGAAATAGTGAAGTGAAAAGTATATGTGACAAAAGTTAAAGGGATATGATCGGAAAAGCTAGTAAGAGCATACGAAGGAACGTTAAAAATAAAAAAAATAGCGTATTCGCTTACAAATCTTCGTCTCTGAGGAAGCGACCATTCAAAAATTCAATTGCACAAAGAAGTAACTCTGAACGAATGTAAGGTAGTAGTCGGGGATAGTACGATATCCGAGGCGCCACGTTTTGACCGTTAATTCTTGATACTTGAACAAAAATAATGAGAATTTCAAGAATAAAAAATTTGCCTTAAGGAATTATGAGCGCTTTTAGCGGTAATTGGAAAAATGCCAAAATTCAACGATAGTTGTTGGCTCATAAATACAATATCTTTATTTTATCACAAATAAAGGAAATTGACCGGGCGCGCTTCAAAAAGTATTTGTTTAGTATTACCTGAAGGGCAAAAAGTTTTTCTTTTATTTGGCTGAGACCCAAGAAGTTATACTTTAATGTAGTATATCATTTTTCCCGAGCTTCTCTATTGGGAACATCTCTGAAAATAGACGGTCTAAATTCATGATTTTTTTTTATCCACTTCGTCATATGTTCCTCTGTAATTGAGAATTTTTTTTCTTTAAAGTAGAAAAGTTTCGAAGTGATTGCGTGAAATGTAAAATTTTCCACTGCTCCCCATAAGAACACGTGTAAAACCATGGAAATCTTTGATTGCCAATATCTCGAAAACGGAACGGTGAATCCTTTTGAAATTTTGCAGGTAAATCATTTAATAATGTCCTGAATGAGTACTTAAAATAAATAAAAAATCTGTAGAAAAACGCCTCGGCGAGGCTACTTTAAGTAACGTAGGAGAAACGTAGAAATTTCTCTATCGCCTGATTGTTGGTCTTTTTTTTTTTTTAATTTACACGTAAGAATTTCCTATGAATTTTGCCTGATTTTAGTCGGGCAAAATTCATAGGAAATTCGAGAAGTCGAGACTTTCATTTGTGAACGTCTCGACTTCTGAAATAATGCGGCGAAAAAAAGATCGTTGGAAGATTGACGTCTCTCATCGTGGATTTTGGCCGCTGTTTCAGTTCACGAAGACCAATCGGACGACAATTACGACATGGAGCACGTCCGACTGTTTCCGAATCACACGCCGTTCTTCGACGGTGGAAAATATCCCGAGCATACGATGGTACCCGTTTACGTGCCGGAGACTGCGAATACCGGTTTCATTCTGAAGCCTCACTATCCCAAAGAATTAGTTTACGCGAATAACATTGATCGTAGCATGGAGGAATTACGTGCCGAGAAATATTTACAGAGGTACGCGAATTCCATCTGCGCGAAACACGAATTCGTACGTCGTCCACGATCTCAACATCTTACGTTTTTTTTTTATCATTGTTGCTCCAAAGGTACTCGAGGAATCGGGAGAAGAAGAGCATGGCGGAGCCGTTGTTGGTAGCACCGGGCCAAGAGATCGAAACGAACGGAGTTATCGCGCCGCGTAAGATGTGCGATGCGGAATTGCAGGAGTTCGAGAGACGTGAGAAGCGGAAATTCGAGCAGGAGGAAATGGCTGAGCAACGACGTCAGCAACAACGCCAGATGGAACAACAGCGAAGAGACACGGAGCAATACGAGCTGCAGCGTCAGAGGTTACAGGCCGAGCAACAATTGTTACAGCGCCAAAGATACGAGGCGGACAGCTTGAAGCTCGAGAAGGAGAGACGCGAAGCTGAGCAACGCGAGCTCGAGAGACGCAGGAACGAACAATTGGAGTTGGAGAGACGCAGAAATGAACAATTGGAGATTGAGAGACAGAGACGCGAGGCCGAACTCGAGAGGCAAAGGTACGAGGCTAAACAGCTCAAAGCTCTCGAGGCAGTGCGCATAGAAGCGGAGAGAATCGAAGCCGAGCGTATCGAGGCTCAACGCATGGAGGCGGAGCTACAAAATTCTCAGAGAAAACCGCTCGCACCGAGCTTTCTCCTGCATCGTCATCATACCCCCGCCGTGTCCTCGGAATCCGAGGAACATCTACTCGGGCAGAGCTTAACCGTCAATACCAAGGAGGCGATGTCGGTCGTTCAGGATCTTTGGCATTCACCCTCTCTGCAAAGCCCCGCGCCAATCATTAATCGTCCCATGGCTCACCGAGTGCCGGAAACTCGCACCAAACTCACCTTCGACATACACATGGACAGCTCGATGACTCAACAACACGCAATGTCCGCTACGAAGAACGATCATCACTCGAGCAATCCGAGCTATCACGTGCAAACTTATCAGGATCAGGAGAATCATCAGCGTTATCACAGCCCTTATCAGAATCATGAGGCACAACCTTACAGCCCTCACGGTATTCCGGATCCTTATCAGTATCAGGTACCTATTCAACATCACGATCACCGGGTTCAGCATCATCATCATCATCATCAGCAGCATCAACATCACCAGCAGCAGCACCATCAGCAGCACAATGATAGAAGCGTAAGCGACCGTTTATTGTTATCACAAATATTACGATTCGTTGAAAAATCCCTACTTCATCGAGTCACCAACATTTTATATGAACCCTGTCATACAATTATTTATTTTCTTTCTAAATGAGTTCAAAAACTCGTGATCCAGGTAAATATCACAGTCGCATACAAAACACGCATAGACTCACGCAGTTTTATCAAAATTCTCAGGCCTATTTTCAAAGACAAGTTTACAAAATTGAGAAATAAATATTGGGCGTTTTTTCGGGCTTGATAAAAAAAATATATACATTTTTACAATCCATTTTTTTTACTGAAATCCATTTTTTTTCGACTGAATTTTCAAAAAAAAAATCACTGTCGAGTTTCATGTGTTGTACCACAGCGTTTTCTTTGTTTCTTCAGGGACAACAGCATCAAGCTCACATACTGGCGTCGCACCAGCAGCTCGCTCCGATAATGCATCAGGATCAGAGTCCGGCTCAGCAGTTGCAAATTCACGGATCACAGCAGCAGCAGCACCATCAGCTTCATCACGCGTCGCAGAGTCAGCAAGCCCATAACTCGCCCCAGCCGCAGCAGCAGATTCATCAATCGCCGCAGTTGCATCCCCATCATCAGCCGCATCATCATTCACATCATCATTCGCATCATCATCCCCATCATTCGCCGCATTTACAACAGCAGCAGCAGGCTCATCATTCACGGCATTCACAGCCAACCCACGAGTCCCCTCATTCCCAGCATTTGCAAGCTTCACCGCACGTGCATCAGCAACACATGTACGGAGCTCCGTCCGTACCGGCAGCCAATATGGGCCCCTATCACCAGTCGCCGTACTCTATGAATCTTCAGTGTCCACCACTGCCGAGTCAGCAGCACGCCGTTGATAATGACAAACAATCGTTGCACTTTACGCCGTACATCGAGGCCGAGGCCGATTCGAACAAACCATACAGAATGCCAGATCAATTGCCTCACATTAAGTCGCCCGGTATGAATCGTCGCGATTTGAAGTATCTCGAGAACGCTGATAACAAGGAAAACGCCAGTGTCGCGGTCGACTTCAACAATTCGATCGAGGGGGCGATCCCGAAGCAAGCGGATGAGAATTTGTACGTCGACGAGAGCCTTGGCACCGCACCACTCTCCAATGATACATGCTTCACCGAAGCTTTTACCACACCCCTTGTAAGCTCGACGCCGCTCACCAACCAATACAAACACGCCTACAGGACTAAAGATACCGCACCGTCATATCCGGTGCAGAATGTCTCGATGATGCCGCAACAAGGGTAAGACAAGTTTTTCCGATAATGCACTTTCAAGAATTTTTTGCATGTCCAATTGTAGCCATACGTTTTACGGCACTATTCTGAAGCTTTGCGATATCGACGAAGTGCTTAAATTTATTAAGGCTGTATTCTAGCGTGAATACATCTTTTCAAGGTGACTTTTTGGGAATGAAATTTAGAGAAACTGTTGAATTTACAGTGTATTTCACAGTTATATTTATATATATTTGAAGTAACATGTAAAAAATTTTCAAAGCATTTTATTCGAAATTGTACATGCTATTTGATGTTGCCCAGTTCATGTCGCGAAAAACTTTTGTCGTCGGACGTTGTGATTGTAGCTGTCCTTGCCATCTGAAACAAACGGTTTTTTTTTTTAATTCTATTCACGAATGTGGTTATCGTTCGGCCCTCTAATGACACATTTTAGGAAAAATTTACGAAATGGCGGCGTTGGAAAAAGAGTACTCTCGCCACCCGAAAAAATCTTAATTATAAAGCAATCAAAATGAGGGAAGGCCGAACGATAGTTCGACCTGTACTTTACACGAGTGCAGAATTGCAAGTCGATCGGCCCAGTAGTTTCTGAGACAAATACACGCTCGGAAATTTATAAGTTTCGCGACATAATCTCAGTAATAGATGAATATCATGTAAAATTTCAAATAAAATGCTTTAAAAAAATTTAAGATGTTACTTAAAATATGTATAAATATAACTGAAATACTTAACCGTTTCTCTAAATTTAATTCCTAAAGAATCACCTTAAAAATGGGCGTACACACTAGAATACGGCCTTAAACGTGTTAAACATTCTGAGAATTCGGATTTTCTATAACAACATTGTCGAAGAGACATTAATGAATTCGTTTGAAAAAAAAAACATGTTTACCGTATCAGAAAAATTTATTTTTCGTCGTTCGAAATGAAATAACCGATTCGTTTCGAGTTCATGTTAATATTTAAAGAATGTTCTACTCTGTCCGACTTCAAGAATTTTTCCATGTTGCCAATTTTTTAAATTCTGACAGAAGCGATCGTAAATTTGTTGTCTGTACCTTATGCTCGACAAGTTTTCAAACCGTTGAACAAACAGTTTTCACGAAAACAGCCATATAAAAAATGAAGAACAATGGAATATCCTAACGCTCAGTTTTGCATCAACACACATGTATGGAGAACTATCAGCAATTTATTTCTTATGAAAAAAAAAGGAAACTTCTCCTACACTTGTCAGACAACTTCTTCAACAATAATTTGTTGATCCCTTTTACACGTTATTGTAATCAGGAAGGTAGATTTATTCACATTTTTAAATCACGTTGCAAGGTACTTGAAATTCTCAGGTTGTCTTACTTTTTATTGGGATGTACGCCCGGAACATTATCAACTTGTCGTTCTTCCCTCAAAATAACTCTGTTTCGTGTAGGACGTCCGATTCGACTGCCGTTGAGCCCGAAAAATTGAGCGTTATAATGGAATCAACGAGGGAATACGTTTCCAGTAGTTCCGGGAGCAGTGTACACACGAGAACCGTAGGATTGGGCTTTACGTCCACCCGGGAGGAACTTTTACCGATAAAAGAACAATCCACCAGCCAAGGTATATAAACTTAGAACTCATGTATGATTTTTTCCACCTTTTAACTCATGACTGGGGCAGATACCCACCCCACGCGCTTTTGTAAGTACAATCGCTCCATTGAGCGGTAAAGAAAACCATCAGTACACGAATATCTTCGTTTTTCGACGAGGACGAGGATGGTGTAAGGCAAATTCGATTTGACTGGAATTTATTTAGTTAAATACCTGTTTATGCGCCGATATAGAACGAAAAACAAGCCAAAATCGCATTTTTTAAATAAGAAATTATATATTTTTTCTCTAATGAACCGATCCCCGAATGCCGCTCGGTATTTTAAAGAAGAAACATTGAGCTTATCGAAAAAAATTAGTTGAACTATATTCCGTTCGAAAGGTGTATTTATTTTGGAATGTGAAAATGAAGAATATACAGTATATAAAGTTTTTGTATATTTTTTACTTCTTTTATTGCGAAAATAGTATATCATTAGAACTGACGATAATAATAAGAATATAGAGAATGAGAAGAAATCGCACATACAATTCATTCTACTGTCGCGCAAATGCAATAATGCACCGTTCTGTACTCCTCGCTGGCGGCCCTTTCGCATCGTCGGCAAGAAACCTGAACCTTGCGATTCTTTGCTTTTGGACAGAATGCACATCGAGCCGCTTTCTTTGGTCCACCCCTTGGTGTTGTTGGTTTTTCTTCTTGCAAGATGATACTAATGCAAACTTGCCAGTCTCGCAGGTGATTCGGGATGAGTAGCATTGCTCACAAATGAGCCTCGATGAGAGACTGACGAGACTTTTTATGAAGGTCCTCCGATTCGTATTTGCAAGATCCGCGTTGAAATTGTGAAGGATCATCGCGTCATTTTTTTCTTCAAATTAAATAGAAAATATATGGCTTTAGATAATATATGTTACCATTTACGCTTAAATTACGTAATAATACGGAAAATATATTGATTCTGGTAAAAAAAAAAGTAACATTCACATACCGCTACGAAACACGAACGGCAACCTTTAGAATGGGGTAGATACTCACCCCGGAAGCTTTTGGGAACCATTCTGCCTGACAACCAGCAAGCAATTGACAATGTCGATTTATACCTTAGGAGTGGACTTTGGAAGTCGGCTAGGGTGGGTTTTTTTTTTACCACGGACATGAGTCCTAGGGATAATGTTCCGATAAAGGGACAATCCATCAATCAATGTGTTCAATGCGTACGTTTTCCTCCGCAGATCCCGAAGTCAGCGACAATACTCTGCTGCTGCCGGACAAAACTTACGAGGACCAGATGCGCGCGAAGATCCAAGCTGTACACGCTCAGAGTCCTCGCACGGTGCAACGGAACGTCGATCAAATAACAACGGAGATAAAGAACAATTGCGACCTGCGGATACCGTTCAAATTGAACAGCGAACCGGCGAGCGACGAGCCCAAAGTCGACACGACGATGGATTGCGAGTTTCAAGAGCCGATGGAACAAGTCGAGGAGGAAGAATTCGTATTACCAACCGATATAAATCCTTTCGACAAAGTCTTGATAGGTGGTCTCTTGAGAAAAATCAAGTTTCCTCAGTCCCAACACATGGACGGATACGTCCGTTTGAACATTAATTTAAACAAATTTGTGCCTTCTAGTATGATTACGCTGGGTAAGGGTTCACATCGTTGCAACGTTAACAGAATTTTCGTCAATCGAGAGATTTAAAATAAAAATGGGTTCGTTTTTTTCTTCAGGTACCGAAGCGTATGACGTGGAAAGGTGCGTTGGAAAAGGAACTTACGGAACAGTGGTGAAAGCGACGGATCTGCAAACGAGACAAATCGTCGCGCTGAAGACTCAAAAGCCTGCTTGGGTCTGGGAGTACTACATAGCGCGAGAAATAAAAGCGCGACTCTCGAATCCTCATATGGTGAAGAGATTTTCTTGCATTCGGTGGGGCAGGGAGCTTTGTTTTCGTGAAAATTTCGGTTTAGCTGAAATTATCATTTTTCTATTTCACATCTTTTTTGTTTCCTTCAGGGATTTTTCGTCACTTTCCCTTTTGGTTCACACTTGTTGCTCCACTATTTCCAGTTTCGGAGCCCCCCCCCCCCCCCCCCTCCTCCTCAGGGTTGCCAACATCCAGCAATTTCCTAACGTATTGCTGTTTTACCTTTACACAAGGTTATAGAGAAACTGAAAAGTCTAAATCTACAAAAATTTTGCGAATTAATCTACTAATGATTCAAAAGAGCTCTGGCTGATGCGCCCACCAAATACGGCCCTCCGCGAATGGAATACCTTAACATTGGTCGCATACCGACCGCGTGTCCACTAATGCGCTAACTTTCGGATTTTTATCTTTATAGTCGAGAGAATAGAACCCTTTCGGAATGTTGACGCAAAATTATCGCTTGATTATGTTCCCATTTCGCAGATATATTTATTCAATATTGTACATATTCATTCCCCCTCGTAGGGGCTGAAATGTTCCTTTAAATATCTCGAGTAGTTATAAAATTAAAAAAAAAAGAGTTTCCTCTAACATTGCCCGTTCGTAATTACAGTTACGCGGATTCATGGACATAACGAAAGCCTACGTAACGGACAATGGAAGTGTGTTGGTCTCGCAATTCTCGAAGTACGGGACGCTATTGTCAGTTACGAATCAAGTTAAAATGGCCACGGGAAAGCCATTGGTCGAGTGCCTGGCGATTTTCTTTACCATCGAGGTGCTTCAGATCGTTGAGTATCTTCATAAATGTCAGATCATCCACGCTGATATAAAACCCGATAATTTTCTTCTCATGCACTTGTAAGTGTTGCGGTTGAGCCGGCGTCGCAAACGAAGAATACTGTTCCTTTCTATTTTCGACATAATATGCATCTCATATTTTTCGTTCAGGCCAACAGAAGACGTTAGACCGACCATACAGCTGATAGACTTCGGTTGCAGCATAGACATGAACCTGTTGCCCAAGGACACCAAGTTTCATCAGATCATCAAAACTGAGGAGTTCACTTGCATAGAGATGCAAACGGGAAGGCCATGGACCTATCAAACCGACCTTTACTGCGTTGCTGGCTTGAGCCATTGTTTGCTTTTCGGCAATTATATGAGGGTTTCCCATAACGGGACACGTTGGTCCATCAATTCAAAACTACCAAGGTACGCACATTCTGACTTTTAACGAGCATGAGATTTTTTTTTATCATAGCATTCTTTCAGTGAAATATCGCGACGAACGATTTCGGGTGAACAATTGCGTTGCAGGATTTCGTGTATGTCGAAAAAAATCAGTTCTCGATATCAATCTATGAGAATTTCTTCGACGTCTCAGACGATATGTTTCTTTCTCCATTTGACGCTGTTTTCTTACGTAACTCAGCCAAATGTCTCGTTTGCCTGAGTCACGTAAGATCGTCTATATTTTAGAGAAAAAAAAATGAATTCGTTCTAGCGGGATTCGGGCAAATTTTTTGAAAATCTGTCAAGAATGAAAATAATTCTGACACGAAATACTTGTATTTCTAGTAAAACATTCAATATGAAACTAATAATTTTCATTTACTTGGTCACAACAGATACGCGAAGAAGGCAGCGTGGGAAATGTTTTTCACGAAACTCTTGAATATCGAATCTTGCGACGACCTGCCAGATCTGAGCAAAATTCGTAACGTTATGGAGGAGTCTCTGTCCGAGATGTCCGAGTTTCAAGGAAAAATAAGGCATTTCGCTAACGTTTTGAACAAACGATAACCCTTGCGAATAATCTTCGTGCACGCGCGCATCCGATATTACCTACACTGTGTGATTGTGATCTCAGTGAAGATCCGACATCTATAAATAATAATAAAAAAAAAAACGTTCATATTATCGTGCTATTTATTGTGGATATCGTTAACAAACCTTGTACACACGCTTACATATATATATATATATATATATATATATATATATATATATATATATATATATATGTCGTGTGTGTGCGGCAACATATACACACGTACGTACACCTCGTTTGTAAATTTAACGAGATGAAATAATTTGTCAAACTATACTATGGAGGCTTTGTCACAAAGGGTACACTCGCACACTTTCAGTTGTAAATCTTATTAAAATGAATTTTAGAAGGAAAAAAAGGGTTCAATTTCAATGGACGATGATGATGATGATGATGGTGATGATGGAACTTTCCTTGAAAAGCCTTATTTTCGCTGTTGTACGATGCATATATAAAAATAAAATACTAAATATACTGTTGGTCCACCTGTATAGAAGAAAAAAGCAGGCAAGTTCGAAGTTGGATATTAGCTTATATGTATAACTGAGAGCGTGTAAGTTCGATTACTAGCGTCCACTTGAAAGCTTCAGATTTTAAGGCGATTTATCTATTACTAGCGTTCACTTGAGAGCTTCAGATTTTAAGGCGATTTATCTATTACTAGCGTTCACTTGAGAGCTTCAGATTTTAAGGCGATTTATCTATTACTAGCATCCACTTGATAGCTTCAGATTTTAAGGCGAAGTATCACACCGAACTAGACGCCGTGAGCGAAAAGGAGATAACTGTTTCGCTTTCTTAAGGATGCACGCTACGGCGAAATTCCAAAGATAGTTGGTCATTTTTGGAATGATGAAAAATGTACTTAGGCTATTTAGTTCATTTTTTTTTTACATCTTTGGTATACTTCTGGACAGAAATATCTGTAAAATTGAAAAACAAATATAAACAATAAATGTTTCCCACCCGGTTGGTTTGAAACGGAAAGACAAAATTTACGATATTATATCGCGATATCGTTCAACGTAGACTTCTTTTTTTTCAATATTTGGCAGATGAAAAACAAATTTTCAATTTTTCTCCACGATCTTTGATATAATTTTTGTATCTTTATGAATATTACGTTAATAATAAGGTTACTTAAAACTTATTTTATCCGACGATAGCCAAAATGATGTGATTCACGAATAAATTTCAAATTTACGTTTCAGACCAACTAAGCGGGTGCGCCAGCTGATCGCCCGCTTCTCGCGTGATGCTAAATAAATTTTTCAATTATTTACATTCTTTTTTGAAATTTTCAAATAATTTCGTCATTACGTATACCAATGATTTTGCCAAATATAAAGTATGTCGAACTGATAGTTTCCAAGCTCTAGTTCCCAAAATAGCCACTAGTTTTTGGAATATCAGTGCAATGTGTTACTTGTCATTTGCACGAACTGCAATCCTCCTTTGAAATGGGAGAAAAAATTGGCTTGGATAAAAAAAAACAGGATTTTTATCTACCGAACGTGTGATACATCGCCATAACGTCGTGTTGACGTGCAGTTTTAAGGTGAAAGGTCGCAATTTGCATCGTTGGAACGCAACGATTTTTTTTTTCTTTTATTTCTTTACTTTCATTATGAAAACCATTTTTTTTAAATTGCGATCCTAAATCACAAATGAAAATTGTAAAAGTAGCCAAGTGATTTTCATAGCCTTAATTGGCAAAAAATGTTGTCAATTGAAAATAATTAAGGGGGAACATTCGAGTAGATGGCGGAAAAAATAGGTGAATTTTAGGAATTATTATCTCAAAAACTATTTATTTGATTTCATCCAAGTTTGTTTTCTTCCTTCGGATGTGCCTCCGTAATTTTCGTTTCGTTTCAACGATGCAAATTTCAAGATCATGATATGCTTACGTATGTATACATACATACGCGTTATTAATATTGAACGAAGATTGCAGATCCGTACTCGCGTAATACAAACCGAAATTTTTATAAAAACAGAAAAAACAATTAACTTCGGAGCAACACTGGGATATTTGTGATCGAGTCATATTTAAATAAAGTACGAAGAAAAAAACAAATTGCGTTCACATAGTTTATATATATATATATAAATTATTATTACATCGTACACGATTAAAGAACATGCTTCTATTCTACTTGAATTATTAGCAATCATTAAAACGAGAAAGCCTTATTGATGGCTTTTTTCGTCCCAAGACACATCTCCGAAAATCTTCTGAAATCGTAAGCGTGGCTATTTAATTAATAAAAATAACATTGTCGATTTTGCGTTGCGTAAAAGATTTTGAAAACGATATAATGTTTCTTCGTATTAGGATTCATTTTTGTAGAATTCAGTCCTGTATAAAATAAGCAGATGATTCGCGTCCCAATTGTCGCACTCTAGTGATTATATTGACTTTTTATAATATTTGTTCTCTCCTCGTGTAAGAGCACACATTGTAGTATAAAAATACAAACTCTTATTGATAAAATAGTGATATTTACATCCGTGGAATAATACGTTGATTAAAATATTGTCGCGAAAAAGATCTGTGTCGTTTTTCGTGAATTATTAGTTTCGACGAGAATCGTTTCTTTTTTTTCGATGCTTAGCAATGTTTCGTGTAAACCGATAGAAACAAGAGAAGCATTGAATTTCATGACGACGCGTTGTCCGAAAAACGGCGAAGGTACAACACGTACAAATTCGTTAAAGCTGTTTTCCACGTTATTTCAGTCTCTGGTTACAAATGCGAATCAAGTATTGCCATAGAATTTTCGATTGAGCAGATATAACAGGAGATTTACGTTGATCTTCGCTTTACCGAATATGTCCATTATCGGTGCACCCTCAAATTGGAGCTTCAACAAATTTTGTATATCGATGTCGATCTTCTCCATCTCCACACCCATGAATTTTCCTCTTATCGTGAAGATACCGTTGCTCTCCGTTGGGCTGATCTCGAAGAGGACGTTCTTGAATTGCGATTGGGGCAGTCCGTCGATTTCAAGAAGCACCCCTTTCTCGTGCAACTTCGCTGCCGAATACTTCAGCGTCATTTTCGACTTTAATTTGCCGTGATTGTTTTTCTGCAGAATTTTCACGGCCCTCAATGATCTATGAAGAAAAGAAAAGCTTTTAAAGTTATCGCTCACGAGATAATTTTTTCGTTTTTTTTTAATTGTTATTATTGTAGGAAAACAGTTTCTCACTGACCCTTTTCCTGTGTGTAAATTTTCCAAGCATCTTTGAGTGTACTCGTTGTAATAATCAACCTGTTCCTGATAATACTTCGTCTTCTCCTGTAATCTTTGCTTCGTCGCTCGCAGTGTTTGCAACTCTTTGTTCCTGACTACGCGATATCTGCCTTTGTTGCAAAGATCCTTCGCCACCGCGGTCACGATACTTTGGTAACCGTCACTCTGGGAAACCCATTTGCCCAATTCCAACTTGTAGAGATAGGCACGCAATTGGATCTTGCAATCGTTCAGCGACGAACTACTGTTCATTCGAATTTTCAAAGGACAGACAAAAATCGTAAATTAATATTGCTCGACTGTTTTGTGTTCCACCAGAAGCGCAAATAACTCGACGAAATGGAAATTATTAATTTTTTCAGTCGTTAATAGTCAATGAGTTGCTGCAATTATTTTTTAAGCAATTAGATAAATGTATAAAATAAATTGGTACATAACAAATTGGTTTATATTGTTTTGTAGTGCGAATACTTTCATTATTTGTTGTTGAATCCAATTGACAGTAAAAGAGTGATGAAGAGGAGCAGCCACTCCATATTTGAGGGTGATACAATTTTTTTATACGTAGATACGTCCAGTAAAAGTCAACTTTAAATTTTCAGTTAATTCCACTACATTTTCGTGAAAAGAATATTGAAATCTAAAAAAAAAGAGTACATTTTCTGATGGAAATCGCGAATTAGGCTCAAAATTGCCAATGACCGCCGTTAATATGGCAGAAAAATAAATTAGGACCGAATAAATTTACGATTTTTCCTAAGAAACCATGCTGGATGGTCTGGATTTCAGTCCTTTTTTTCTCTCGATATTGACGCAGAGGAACTTATCAAAACTTCAAAGTTGGGCTCTTATTCGACGTGTCTAATTCGAAAACAAAATCCTTATCCTTTAATATTCATCGGTGAAACGTTCGACCTGCTTCGATCGTATAAAGTAACAATTTTATCATAAAACTAGAAGATTCGAACGGTGTTTAAATATTTTGGCCTTGTTGTTATAACTATAATTGAATCTAACTAATTTTCCCGCTAGCACGCTAGCTAGATTTTTTTTCTGTTTCAGTGGGCAAAGGAGTGGTTTGATTATTGTTGCGAGTTTTCTATAATTTGTTAATTCTGAGAATTTTATATTTTTTAAAATAAAAACGTGAAAGTTCTTGATAAATTGCCATTCGATTGTTTTTTTATTAACAGCGCTACTGAAGCAAAGACAACAAGATCGAAGAGAATCTTGAGAGCACGAAAAGAGTGCCGTGCTTCGATTTGAAACGTACCTGCGATTTATTAGACTCAGCGCATTCGTCATTGAGGAACATTTCGCGTCGTAGAGTCGCTCCTGTACCGGCGATGACGTGGCCTCGAGTGCATCGACGAGGGTATCACCTTTCAGGAATTGCAACACCGAAACTAACAGTTCTTTTGTTTTGATGAAGAGCTTGTTGAGATTTTGATCGTCGTTCTCGGGTACTTCGAATTTGTTCGTTAACACGAGACACAGTTCAGTCTTTCCCATTCTTGCGACGTTCACTTCGCACTTTGGATCGGCTGCAACGAGAATAATTATTGTTGAGCCATTAAGGATATCCTCTAATAAAAAATACGGAAAGGGATAAACGCAGTATGTGGTATATGCAAAAGGGCAAAAATAGATAGTCTAAGAAGGAAACTATGCCTCATGGAGGATTTAACAAAGAGAGGGTGTTGTACGGAGTGGTGACGTGGGGATTGAAGTGGTGGAAGCAAATAGAAAAATTATACGGTAGGGATTGGTGGGGCACAGTGTGTCACTTTTTTTCTATCGAGTTTTTACTCTTACCAAAGTAGTCTGATTAGAAAAACAAAGGTCCTAACCGATTTTATAGACCTTTGGGCGTACAATAAAGCTACCATATTTTTTTGCAAAAAGATTAACAATCCTAAAATAATGGGTTCGAAAAAAATTTGCGGATCGGCTCATTGTGCCCCACGGGTGGGGTACAATGAGCCGATTAACAAGTTAATCGGTTAATAATTTATATCATAACCTATTGAATGATATGCACATTTTAATCCTCCATAATTAATAATTATTAATAATTATTACAAAATCCATATCGCGCAGTTGAGATATGTGTTAATTGAGTCCAAAAGAGTTTTTTCCCTGTAACTTGTATAGAGTTCGAGAAAAACATTTGGAAATACCATTTTTCGCGCGTTTTAATGGTACCCTTGATGTTTCCAATGCTTACTTATGCCCAGAAGAGAAGCGACAGTCGGCAAACACTCGAGATCGTTCAACAACTCGTGCAAAGGATCATCCGGACCCGAAACAATGTCCGCACAATATTCCAGAACGAGGGAATGCGTGTCGCATATTTCCTGTAGCGATATGTAAATCTCCGGCTTGTGTATCAACGTCGCCTCTGTGTATTGGTGGATACTGAAGTGTTCGTCCAGTGCCTCGATCTCGCAACAGGAACGAAAGAATTTCTTGAAGCGCTCGTGGCACTCGATGATGAATGAATTCAGGCACATTAAATGTGGCGCCTCTTCGCCAAACTGTAAACAATCGTTTGCAAACGTTGCAGGGTGATACGATCATGTACTAATGGCGTTCATTCCTTTATCTATTTTATAGGGTTCTCCAGATCTCTCTGGAAATCAAAGTTTCCAGAGAGTTTTGGGAAATTAAAGAATTCGAGAAATTCGAGACTCAGCATTTTTCAACAATTTTTCCTAATAGTCCTTGTTTGTTTAGCGATAAAGATTATTGTAAGCTATTCGACAAAAAAAAACCGCGAGACGCACATGTACAAGACTCTCACCCCTTTTTTCGAAGCTGCGAATTGCAAAATTTTCGCAATACTCGCCAAATTTCTTCTTTGATCAGTGGAAAGAGATCGATCGATCGGCAACGTGACGATCTCGAACGCGTCCGGAGCGACGATCGCGGCATTGATGAAATGATAGTATATCAAATTACCAACGACCTTGAGAATGTCTTTTTCCGGTGCTCTCGGAAATTTTCTCGACAACGTGTCGTTCAACACTTTGGCCATGTACAACATTCCGTAAGGTATCGTGTCGCGCGATTCCGTTATTTTTTTGAGAAACTCGAGTACCGTGTTCTGCAGCACGTCTATACCTTTGGACAGTCGTTTGCGCACTTGATCGTACGTGAGCGCTTGCGCTTGCGTCACCGAATACGGAAGATCTCTGAAATTTATTTCGTACAGTATTCATTTTTTCCCTTATGCAGAGGAAAAAAGCAGTTTTTATTCATCAGCAAAAAAAAAACCTCCATTCTAATAGAGATATTTGCAGAATATTCGAGAACTTCAAAAAAAATGATTTTTTTTTCGTTGGTTTGGAAACTTGTATTATATCAAGAAAACAATAATTGTAACTCACAGGGTTTCTCCGGTCTCCATCTCCAACTGATTGCGCCAACATTTGTAAATGTCAACTGGGTTAGTTTCGATACTTATGGTCTTGTCGGCCAAAACTTTTTCGATTATCGGTCCGAGAATTTTGCGCAATGCGCTCTGGCCGTTAAGTTGCCTCGCATAATTTACAACCATTTTTAATACGAGAGGATTTCCGGTCACAACTTCCGACGGTTTTTCAAACTTTGATCTGCAATCGAGGGTACTTTATTCCTGTATTCGATCATCGACAATGTTGTGTACGAATATTAGATGGAAATGCGTCAAAAACTCACTTAATTTCTTCCTCGAGTGCCCGTCCGAATAATTTCAGCAGCAGGTATTCCTCGCGCAAGTTCGAACCAAAATTGAACAGTGTGAAAATAACGTTCTGCAAGAACTTATTCGTTTTGCTCTGCGGCAGACACAGCAATAATTTCGACAAGTAGGTGGGATTGGTTTGCAAAGCGTAGAACAAATGCTGATAGCCTTCCAACATTTTTCGCCCCTCCTTCGTCAAGGATTTCAAACCTTTTAACGTCGCCATTTCAGACATTGAATTCTTTCTCGATCTGTGGCAATTTTTATCCGTAGCCAGTGATTCAAGATTTTTTCCGTGAGCAATGACATCCTGAAAAAACATTTGCAATTTTCGTATACTGTTCTTACATAAATTACTATTCACCCATAGTTTTGCTGAACTGATATTAAAAAATAATAATATTCAAAACTTATTAACGAATAGTTAATTTTTCATGTTTATTGTGTAATTGTTAATCATTTAAAATAATGATTTCATTGATTTTGCAGAATCTTTATGATTTTTTTTTCAGAATCGTTTCTTATTAAAGAACTTTTATTCGGAAATTTCGGAAGATGAACTATCATTTGCGATTGAACATTTTTTTGTTGAATCATAAAAAATTTATGGAGATCAATTAAAAAAAGGGGAGAAAATTATTTAACAATAATGTGTCATTAGAAAAATCGACTATTCTATTTTAAAAGAAGAAAGAATGTGTTTATTAATTGCTTGTTGTACAATTATGCGTTCAAACGCCATGTTTGGGTTTTATTATAAAAATTTGACATTATTGTTATTAGAAAGCAATGTTCATAACAGTATCAATGCCCGAGTCTGTTCAGATCCTATCGAATCGCAATGTATCGAAATTGTGATCAAATAAATCTTCTGGCTCGAAATGTAGGTGGGATTCATCTTTAAAATATATTCATCGAGATAATCATTTTTCCTGATTTGCATAAATCCCCGCCGTAAAAATACACTGTGTACTATCTCTACAATTGCCTCTACATAGGAATGACCTTACTTGCAGAGTGATCCTGTTTTGTATGAGTAAACCAATTTTTATATCCATTTCGTCCAACTGCTGTGAGAGTTTTTGATTGTGTCTTATCGTCTGGACGACGTCATTTTTTAGTTGCTGGAACAATAAACGAGACAAATTCAGCTCGGCATAAATCAAAGTTCAAGATGGTTCGTCGTTCGAAATGCGAACTCACTTGCAACTGAAGATCCTTGTCGTAATCCTCGGCATTGAAATTGAGGATCGACGAGAAGTGACGAACCACCGGAAACGGCGGTTTGTCCAATCGAAGTAACGAGTGGAAGGCTCGTCGTGCCGTGCGTCCTCGCCAAATTGCTTGTATCTTGATAACTTTGTCTTCCTAAATGAGACGAAAAGCAAGAGAATTAGCTTCGCCCGTCCAAAAGATGTCCGATAAAATCTTTCATACGATAAAACCGCTTCGAGGTATCTACATAGTTGTAAAAATCCACAATTTTTTTTTTAAAGAATCGATCCAGGTCTCTTTTGTACGTACATGTTCTCGATAGAGATCGAAAGCATTTTGGTACTGGGTCCTGGCACGTTCGTAGTTGATGTTCTCTTTGGTATATCTTCCCGGCCTCGTCTCGAACATTCTCGCGTACATCTTACGAGCCAGGACGCCTCGCCACCACGCTTGAATTCGCACGATTTTATCAATATTGTCATAGAAATGGGTAAAACGCTTCGCGATCCTTTGGCGTAAGAGAAATCCTCGTGCGATCCCCTGTAATTTGACGATGATTCCTTCGTCGAATTCCATATCCTCACGGTCGCACGCTTCCGTTTCAATGTCTCTGATAATGTTCTATAAAAAAGATAAACAAGTGTTATTCCTTTTTCAGCTGAATAAAGAAATCAGAAACGGGGCGAATGGCGGGACAAGGCAAAATCGTTGAACATACGACGCGAATTTAGAGTTTTGTGTGCGGTTGAACCTTTAAGTATTAATATATTTTTATATATTAGGTCCTAATATTTTAATATTTGTCAATTAATTGAAAAGCACTTACGATATCTTTTTAGTGTTTCGCAGACTAAAAGAAAAAAATGTGTGTGCGTAATATTTTAAAACCCTTTTTGCATCCACACTTTAATAAAAAGAAATTCTTTATTGTTCTGTTCTGGATCAGAAATATTGTTCTGGACAGATGGCTAGAGGCTACTGTGCCTAAAAAATCTTAGACCTTTTTGTACTATTTGTGCGTATATTTTTGCGGAACCAATTGTAAATTTTCCGAGCAATTAAGTATTTTAAAAATGAACTTCGTGGATTCCGCCTCAGTTTTAGGCCTGACATGGTGTTGTTGCGCTTCGAAAGATGGGCTCTAAATGACTGAGCGTCGCAGAAAAAAACTTTTGGCAAAATACATTGATGTCTGCGGACACTTCGGATCATCACTAACTCGAATTTCGAATTGTTTTACACGTGACATTGTGGGTGTATTCGACTTGGCCGCTTACACGCTTTCAGCATGTGTGAGCATCGTTCGCGCACCCCTCCGTGTACAGTTTTCCCATAAAAGAAACTATAGAAGCGAGTGATAACTATATAAATGAATAACAAAGTCGCATTAGTCTCTATCAAAGCTCGTATATATATTGTTTTTTTTCATAATACTGTACCAAACAAAAAAACATGATATAAATTTATATTACCCGTGGTTTTCTATTATCCGTGGACTGTTCAGTCCCAGCCTGCCCAGTTATTCGAGGTTTATCATATTTTCTATTAGGTTATAATCTTCATCACTATGAGTTTCATCGTTAATTATTACAGACATCTCGTAAATAATTTGAAATCCAACAAAAGCTTCTGCTGCGTTCTTTATCTTGACACTAATAATGCCAATCCGAGCGATCTGAGTTATGGAAATCGCTATCATTGAAGCGCGCACAATTCTACCCGAATGGTGCTACAGCACCACTAATAAGCATGAGCGCTGTAAACATGTAAGCGCCCAAGTCGAACGCACCCTGTGTGTTATCATACCTCGATATCCTCTTTCGTAACGTAGAGACTCTCGGATACATTCTTCGGCGATTCCCACGTGTAACTGCACTGTTTCATGTCGAGATACGATTCGTTTCCTTCGGGAGTGACGTAGCGAACGTACGGATAATTGCAATTTATCCGCTGTGTGTTTGTTAAAAAAAAACGTTATCAATTGTCACGCTTTAGTCTACGGATGATCCAATGCCGGAGAAATCGTCTTGACTTACCTTATAATCGTGGAGCTTTTTTAGCCTCGCAAAGTACTCGGGTCGCAGCGGTTCTGATATTCGAAGTCCTGTAGCTTCGAGACACTCCAGAGTAAAATTCGGGTCGTTTTTACGTAGGCCCGTATTGATTTTCGTCAGAAGAGTACACGCTGGAAAAGTAAGGTGGAATTGATGTTTTTTCAACTCGCATTTGAAGAATAACTTATCAATTAAAGTGAACAGTTCGAGCGCCATTAAGGCCGCAAAGTGATGATCAAATATATTAAAAGTTCATGATTTAATCTGAGATATTACTTCAAATGCTTGCAAAATACGCTAAGAGTTAGAAGTGCCTACGGACCAGTCTGCACTTGTTCTGCTTCGGCGGCGACGAGTCGAGCAACGTTTTCGACATCCTCCAACCACAACTCGGAGCCATCCTCGTTTTTCTCATTCAAACACATTTTAAACATCCTCATGTAGAGCGAAGCATCGCCCGGGGATATCGGTGTTTGCAACTTGAGTGACTCGTTGGTCAAAGCTGACATTAATCCGCTGCGATTATTCGTTAACACGGCTCTGTTTAATTGCTCTAATGCAATTATGACTGCAACATTTAAAAAAAGTATATTCAATCTCGAGTCAACTGAGAAACATTTCGAAAGATTCAGCACTTCATGCATGCATATTTCCAACTGCAGCCAACTGGAGCTTGGATACATTTTTTTTTCAATAAACATGCAATGGTTTCTACCATATTTGCGTTGGCTCGTAGCAATTATTGAATTCGTATTCAATATTCAAGTTTGGATCAAAGCTGGATGCACCGACGCATCGACACATTGATTTTTTTTATATTTTCATTCTACATCTCAAGAATGTGTTTTTTTTCAGGATTGCTAATATAAATAATGAAGAGTTCAAATTTTATAGGCACTCGGCTCGAAATGCATGGAAAAATTCTGGAAAATATATATTTTCCGGGCGTTTTCGTGGGAGGGTACAATTATAAAAATTAAAAAAACAACTTTAATCATATTTAGATGTTTGATCAAGAGAACACTGATTTTTTTTCTTTTGTCTAGGGAAGAAAATTGAGTCAATTCGTTTAGAAATTTGAATGCCTGAAA
Organism: Ophion ventricosus; assembly: GCA_963932345.1. NCBI lineage: Eukaryota > Metazoa > Arthropoda > Insecta > Hymenoptera > Ichneumonidae > Ophion > Ophion ventricosus. The sequence continues at coordinate 11,642,323 of OZ010721.1, forward strand.
TTTACTAGTACAATATTGAATAAAAAAAGTCAAAAGATATAAACCGACTAAACCTGTTTCGCTTCACATGTAGAAAAAACGGACTACATACAAATCTGCCGTCATGATAATGATCAATGCGTACCCTCATTGTCTTTGCTGCACTGTTGATTAACAACGTCCACGCATTCTTGAATATCCATATACGTCAGTAACGTACAGTCCTCCTTTTTGCGCTTTTTCTCAGAGCGAATTGCGATCAGGGCTCGATAATATTTGACTTTATTTTCCGCGTCCAAATCCTTGAAGAAGAAAAAAAAATCAACGGTTTGTACAATTAATCGCTGGACACTCGAACGTCCGCGAATTCGAACGAGAATTCTCACCATGATATGAGCTTCCGGATCTGACAGCGCTTGATAAATTAGCTCAGGATCGCCGGTATCGACGGCTTTTGTGATATAAGCAATCGCTGATAAAACTCTGGTACTAACGACAATGTCACTGTACAACAAATCATTCTGAAAAATTGACAAATAAAAATACAATTTTCATCTTAAGAAAACATATCTTTGTACTGAATCTTACCTATTAGTAAACAATAAATTGAAGGAAAAGGGAGGAAGGATATTCGCAGCATTTGTGGATTTCAAAGCGGCGTTCGACACTATAGATAGGAAACCATTACTGAGGAAAACAAAAAAATTTAGCGAGAAAAGGAAGATTGCAAAAAATGATGGGCAAAATATACGAAAAAACAGAGAATTAGGTCATTGCGCAGGAAAGGGTAACGGAGAAATTTAGGACCACGAGACGAGTGCGGCAGGGATGCCCTCTCAGTCCCGCACTCTTCAGTATCTTCATAGAAGACATGGATTATATTTGGACAAAGAAAAAATGAAGGTGGAGCTGTTATAGAGAAAGAGAAAACTTTTGTACTAAAATTTGCAGACGACATTATATTAATAGCGGAGAAGGAAGAAGGGCTACGGAAGATGATAGCATCACTGGAGAAATTCGTGGGAAAGAAACGAAAGAAATTTGCAACGGAAAAAATCTCTAATAATATTACGAACGATGGCTCGCAGTTTTTTCGAATCGACTTAACGGATTCCGATCCGTTTTTCAAAAACCCCGACAAGGTGTCTTGTTTTGGGATACTCGTTTGGTTGTAAAAAAAAATCTCTTTTATGTGGGTGAAAAATCTCTCGCTTGAATGCAAAAAAGTTTTAATTTTGACGTGTCAGGAAATCTTGGATTTACAATCCGACTTTTCAGCCAAGGGAAAAATAGCATGGAGGTTAAGCTATAAAAGAGCGCATTGTAAAGAGACGCGATATGAAAGAGTTGGAAAACTACACTACGTTCAATTATATGCCACTACCTTAGATTCGGCGCGATCAATTTTCATTTCGGAGTAATACAAGGGCAGTGCGAATTTGTCAACGTGATCGTTTAATCCCAGATGTGCGCACGTAAGGGCTTCGATGAATCTCTCGTAAGCATCCTCTTCCAGAGCTTCATTCAACGTATTAATGGCCTCCTGTCCTACGTACGGGAGAGAACGAAAACGAGGTTAAATATCGAAGTACGAAATCTTTTACAAGGATCCGAATTGTTTCTTTTATGGCTCAAAGTTTGACGAAAAAAACAATGTAGAGGGAACAATGGTGTAGCGACAGTAGTGGACGCGCGATCAATGTACGGCTTCAGCGATCTCCCATGTTAAGGGGTTACCTCACCTTGACGCACGGAAATATAGGCATACTTTTTTTTTAATTGCACGTGACTATTAGATATATAAAATAATTTTAATTTTTCACAAATATATTACAGTTTTATAAACAAATCTAAAAAAAAACAAATTACAAAATTGAAGAATGATGGGGAAATAAGTCGTCTGGTAGGACCCTTTTTTCATACCGGTGGAGACAATATTTCCAGATCTCTTTAACCGATTTTGATGAAATTTATACCACATATTCTTTATAATATTATCTAGGATGTAGCATAGGATTTTTTAAAATTGGATGCCGCATTCATTTTTTAATTTTTGAAACTCAACATTTTGGTAACAATCACTTTTTCTACACAGCTGTCATATCTACGAAAAAAAATCGAATTTTTTCCCCTATGTTATACTTTAGCTGTTACCTTTCTTGATAAGAAATTTTTTTATTTTTATTTTTCAGACGATGCCTGACAGAGAAAAAATTCCTACTTCTAAAAAGACAATTTATTTTTTTAAATTTGTTCATAGAACTATTAAGTATTTGTAAAAAATGAAAATTATTTGATATATTTAATAGTCGCGTAAAAAACTGTATTTTTATACCTATTTTTCCGAGCGCCAAGGTGGTACAACGCTTTAAGCAGCGCTGCCCCAGGCCTATACTTTGGACGGGCGATCATGTAGCCGCACATTCGCTTGCGCGCCGACTACCGAGTGGAAGGCAGTTTTACCAATTTTCCGATGGGAGCACAACTGAATCTCGATGACAATATAGTCGACTCTACCAGCACAGATTTCCCACAGTTTTCCTGTGCCCTTGTGCCAACGCGATACATGAGTGCGTCAGAAAAGAATGAATGTGGGCAACACTCCTGAGGATCTCTCAGGAACCGGAAACACTGGAGTGACAAGAGTGGGTTAAAAGGGAAAAAGACGTTTTAATTGATATATTTACGTTTCTTTGTCTTTTCGGCATTTTCATTCGCAGCATTGATCTTCTCCTGCACGAACTCTTGAGCGTGACGATAATTTTCCGCGTATTCGTTGAAAAGTTGCGAATCTGTCTTCAACACAGCAAGCTCCTCTTTGTAAAACGTTGCATTTTCCGGTGAAACGTTCTGAATGGAAATTTATCATTTGTTTAAAATCCACTCATCAATATTCATCTGTTGCAATAAATTCGTACACTCGGCGAAAAATTACCTGAATGTCGAGAGTCGAAGTGGAGATTGCAATGATCAATTTCTGCTCCGACAGATCCAAAGAATTGACAATATCCTGGACCGCGTGCTCGGCTAATTCAATAATCGTCGCAAATTAATTACCGTACAATTCGTCATCTATGGAATGTTTTTGGTTCGAGGAGCCCCATAATGCGCAAAAAGCCACAACCGTTTCTTTCATCAGTTCTTACCGTTCACGTTGTTAATGTGCCCCTGAATTTCCGCGGGTGTCAGCAACTCGTCATACGCATCTGGCACGTAACTATCGTTGAGAGACTGTACGAAGGAAAGGAACTGAATTAATGTGGAAATTGCGTAGAACTGCGAGATATTACGAAGACGCGAGAGATATTTGATCGGTCTTAATTCATTCGTTTTTAATGTTAATGAAAATTGTAGGGAAATACCGATCAAGTATTTTTCATAAAAAATAAAACTAATAAAAATAAATGGACATTGTCGGTTAAACCAATTCAAGTTAGAGTATATTAAATTTTTGTTTGGACGTCGATACGTTCGAAAAAATTTCAACTGCGACGTTTCCGTACGAGCCACTACATCGTTTTCGGGGAGAAAAAAAATTTGTTATCAAGTGTAGAGTCTAGTTCATATAAAAGCAATAGATATTAACTGCGGCTAAATTAGCCATTTGTACATATAAAACAGTTCCGTGACTGACTTATATATAGACAACGCACAGCCCAAATGGCTAAAGATAGAAACATGAAATATGGAAGATATGTTCCACCCCTACACCTTGGGTGCACTAAGAAAAGTTTTTTCGAAAATCAACTCCTAAGTTAGTGAACTGGGGTGTAAAAGTTGGCAAATTGTATTCCTTGCGTGCATCAACTGGTATGAATATTCTTCGAAACGAATAATAAAACGCATCTTTTAGGATTTTGTAAAACAGCCCCTAATTAGGGGTGCAACGGAGTGTTGAAGTTTGTGTAGAAAAATTGAATTCCCTACATATATGTCAATAAAATTGGAAATATATGTTCCTTGAAGAGCGTAGAGGTGCACTAAGAAAGGATTTTTCGAAAAACAACCCCTAAAAGAATGAAATAGGAGGTAAGACTTTGCATGGGAAATTGTATTCCGTGCGTGTATCAACTTGAAACTCCGTATAAATATTCTTTAAAACAATAAAACGCATATTTCAGAATAAAAAAAACAATCCCTACTACGAGGTGTAACTAGTAATGAAGTTTCTATGGGCCAAATTCCACGCGGGCGAAAGCTATTTTAAAAATAAGAAACTGTGCTAGATTTGGATATTTTTTCCTCTCCTTTGCGAAAACGATGTCGCATAACTTAGAGAAACTTCCACCTCGAACTTTATTAGATATTTACGAAAAATTAATTAAATCTTACAAAAAATTAAGGATCCTTTGACATTGATAAAAAAATAAAATGATAAAAAAAAATTAAGTATTCATTGACATTGATCGGTGGAACGCTCGATCCTTCGTAAGCTACACGGCAAGATTTTCAGTAAAATAGCGAAAAAACCGAAAATATTGAATATTGCCCAACGGGACTAGAGTTAATCGCCAGACAAGACTAGAGTACAGACAAAACTCACGAAAAATGTTAAGAATATTGATTTGCCGTAATAATAATCAATTTATCAATAAATAATTCGTGTAAAAATATTGCTCCAATCGACTTTTTATTCTCTCCATAAGGTGAGACGATATTTCGATAAAAAGTCACGTGAAATAAATATAAAACGAAGAAACAAGCAAAAAGAAAATAATAGCTGTTTTTTTTTCTCGCTTACGCGATTCAGCGCGGCTTGTGTCTTGATTTCTTTGGCCTCCTTCAACTTTTCGTGATAACGCGCCGCATGTTCGGGCACAACGTTCCGCAAACGTGCGGCAACATTTTGCAAATTTTCCAGAACCGCGTTCGAATCGAGAGACGATAGGGATTGATTGACCGCGATCGTGGCTGCGTGCAGTGCGGCTGTGTCGCCCGCCATGCAGTTGGTCATGAGACCGCCGATCTTTTGGAACGCAGGCATCTGTATACCATACTTCTTCAATTCTCTGCTGACGGCGTCAATCTCGGCATCTATGAAAAAGAAAAGAACAGAAGTCTTGATGCCTTTCTTTCGTTTTAGTTCGGCGTAATTATCTTTTATCGCGTACCTGTGAAATTCACTTTGCCGTACAAGTCTTGTATCTGGGGGGCTCTACCAAGCTTGAACAAATGCGTACTTAAAGCGTGGATGCAATAAATTACGCGAGGCATGTTCTTTTTGTCATAGATGTCGGTTGTCTCTGGCTGAAAAGTCTGAAAGACAACGAAGTAAGCCTAATGAAGCTTTTTCTTTTGTATCTTTTTACTCATTCAGGTTTTCATCTTGCATCATATGTACATGTAATGTTCAAAGACATGCTCTTAAGGACGGCCGAGTGTTTCGCTGATGTATGTTTAAGCGTCTGTGACCGCAATATTTCGAAAATGCGATTTTTTTATTGCCTAATTTATAGCCTAAGGGCTTAATATTAATTTGCATCAAAGATTTTGTGTAAATACCAAAAAAATGGCGGTCTCTTTTGCTTTTGCATTTATCTCGAAACGACGTTTTATAAAACGTTTTTTGTCGCATCTCAAAATTGATTCGTCTGATTCACTCCAAATTCGGACACAGCATGGTTTATAACATTTTGTATCGTACAACCGGATGATTTTTTTATACGGTTATCTATCTATTAACAACAAATGACTGAAGTTGTTTTATTTTGTCATAAGTAGCTTTTTTTTCTGCAGCTTGCCAAATTCCGTAATATCGAAAATTTCACAAACATAGCCGTTCATATGACAGTTTTATTATTATACTAAAAGTGCATTTTTTTACTCTTCATTTCAGATCAGGACCGCCAGTTGCCAGAACCGCATACACTGATTGGTCATGCAGCAACGGCGGCACATTGTTTAAATAATAATAACTTCATTCTTTGGTAATATTTTTTAATTTAAAAATTGCTTAACGTTGGTAAGCCTTTGTATTGTGTGTAAAATCCCGACTACTTCATCCCAATACTATAATCAGAAAGAAATATTGAAAATCAAGCTGGTTCTTGGGCCCCAAGCTTGTGCAAAGCCATTGAAAGATACTGACTTTCCTTAAGGAGTTACGTGGGTATGAACATTTTTTCAAATCCATTTTTTTTCAATTTTATTATCTAATAGTATTCTAATGTGTTTAGAATATTCTCCCAAAGTTTTAAGGCAGTAGTCTGCTTTACAGGCTTCAAAAAATCGATTTTTCGTTTTTGTCTTAAATCTATTCCAAAACTATCCAAGAATATGTGTTCAAAATTTTAGAGGCCAATTCGACATATTTTCGAAGCTAGATCAGTTTTAGTGGCCGAGCGTCGAGCAGGTGCGAATGCTCGGGCAGAACTTTACAGCCCGTTTTCTCGAGTTTTCATTTTCACAAGTTTTGGAAAACGGTGCCGGCGATAGTAAAAACAATATATGTCCGATCGAAAAAAACCAAAGTGATCTAGCTTCAGTATTGAATTATCTTCTATTTGAACTAAAAAAGTTGGACAAAAGTACTATTTAAATTACTTGTTTTGCAACTTAAAGTGAATTTTATTTTTCAAAAAAGTTAATTTTTTTTTCAAACTTCGAAAAAATTTGGAATTTCGTCATTTCTTCGGTATTTTTTTAGTTCATATAGAAAAGGAACTTATAAAAACTAAAAAAAAATTTGGTTCCACTGTTTCAGATGCATCGCACGACCTCCATCACCGGCACCGATTTACGAGTGCACACTCCAGGCGCCCCAGAAAAATCGTTACAACTTTGGCAAATTTCAATAATTTGTAATAATAAAAATTGTTTTTTAAAGCTTGAATATAATATACTATCGTCTCAAAATTTCGTTTACCGCAATCATTTCCTTCCCTTTCAAAAAAATTGTTGAAAAAACGCTTTTTTTTCGGCTCCTAAAGCAGACTACTGCCTTAAGTCAATCGGAGTAAAAGTCTAGGAGAGAGAGCCTTTGGGAATTCCCCCCATTGGGAAAGACCAGCCGGGTCACAGGTATACGCATTTTTCTCAAAACACTATTTGTGAAAGTCGGTGGGCACGATTTCTCCAAAACTAATGCACTGATCTCATTGAAATTTTGCGCACTTCTTCAAAATAGCATTGACTAATGATTGAACGAATTTTTTTTTCGATTGCAACTAATTTTACAAGGCTATACTTAGTGTAAATTGAACCAAAAATTGAACTATTTTGCATATAACTATGCCAAAAATTCAAATTTCAATTTTTTTAAAAATCCTTCGTTCAATCACGAGCTATACTTATCTACTAACAGTAAAAAATTGGTTTTTTAATTTCAGATAAAGTTATCATGAGTTATCCTGACCACCACGAGGACACTTTTTTTTTGAGGGGTCTCCAGAAACTAGGTTGAAATGTTGCTCTCTTATATGCTTAACATTTTGAATAAAATAATTTATATATTATATTTAAAAAAAATAGAGAAAATATGCTTTTTTTTGCTTCGAAACCCACGTAACCCCTTAAACGTAGTAACACTTCAATGTCAGAGTTTCACGACTTCCTTTGTATCCTTTTCAAGGAAAGACTTCAAGATCCAGACAACTCACCACAGTTGTTTACACATGGCGTTAAAGTTTGCATCGTTGGAATGTAACGAAAGTTATTCTTCATAGTTTAATTTCCTTATTCTTATTATTATGAAAAATCCTTTTCCGCCTACAGTCTGCTTGAAAAAAGCATGAATGGCTACACATTTTCCTGGAAACCGTTAGCAGATAGATTCGAACACGTGCATGTAACAGGATCCTTCCGACCAGATGCGTTGCATAGAAAGCATCAGTTGTCAGATCGTGGTCGGACGAAAACTGATCGACACTCCTCTATGAGTTGAGAGATCGGTATGATGAATAAACAAATTTGCTTGCTTAGAAAATTATTAGATTCTCAGAAGAGATAAAATACCAGTGGTAGTTGCATCGACTTGAGGCACTTCAGAAAGTGATTTATGTTGTCCGTATGGCGGAATTGTAAACCGGCAGCTTCGTATCTCTGTTGACGAGCGTCGTAGATTTTGTTCAGAGGCAACATCTTTGGGTCCATGAAGTGAGCCAATTTGGCCAGATATACTCCGTTTCTAAGATTTTCCTCTAGTTCTGTGGTAGACGGTAGTTTTTCTTTGATGCAAGCTTCGATCCAGCTGTGCGATAACGTTAGTGAATTTATTGTTCTTTTTTGTTTGTTTGGTGGAGTAACGTGCAAGGCTAGAATATTCATGACAATGGAACGTTTACATTTTTGCTTCCTCTAAATGACAGAGGTACTCGTAGGCCATCATCTTTTGTCTCTGCTCATCCATTTCCTCAGCGGACTGACGCGCGTCATTTCCTGAAAATATTGTTCATACACCAGGAATATTATTATCGTCAATTAATCGAGTAATTTTGTTATTGAGCGTGAATCATTGAAGAGAACAATGGATGCGAGGTGAAAACACAAAGAACAAAAACCGAGCACTCAAGTATCGGCGAAAGCCACAATGTATTCGTCGTTTAAAAGACGATTTATTTTTTACAAATGTTTCGGTCGACATCACGAAATCGCGTTTTACCATCGTTGCGAACGTTTATTTTCGGACGCTCCAAACTTCTTATACTGTCAAACTTTCGGCCGGTGAGCAACATTTTCATCGGCGAAATGTGCACCGCATATCAAAACAAATTGTACGTTACGTTCCGTAAAATTCAAACTTGTCGGGATCGAGGGAAAGAACGGAGTTACCGCGAGTGACGCAGGCGGCGCGACGATCACCGCGCGAGGGCGCGCGTGCTCGAGAAAGCGTCGATCATACGAAAATTTCGGTGGTGAACGTACGAACTAAATTGGAACGCTTGCTTCTTCAATTTAGACGAATTTTACCGGGAGAAGCCCTATCGTCGATCACAATTGGTCAATCTGAAATCTTGAACGTTCGCGAGCTCCGAGAACTTGGCAATCCCACTTTGACTTTTCGATGTTTTTTGAATTGTAATCGTTTGTGATTGATTGTGAAATCAATTAGAACGTTTGTGCAAGACCGTTATTTACTTGAAAAATAAAAATTGAAAATTACTGGTAAGTTGGCAGATTGACTTTGACTTTTCGATATTTTTTTTTATCGATTGTAGGTCGTTTGTGCTTGATTGTGAGATCAATTAAAACGTTTGTGAGAGCGTTATTTACTTGAAAAATAAGAATTGAAAATTGTCGGTAAGTTACCGACCCGACTACCGCTGAGTGAGCGATTCGACTTTGCTTTTTCGTTGTTTTTTTTTTATCTGATTCGTTTGTGATTAATTGTGAGATTAATTAAAACATTCGTGAGACCGTTATTTACTCGAAAAATGAGAATTGGAAAATAGTGGTAAGTTGGCAGATTGACTTTGACTTTTCGAAGGACGACAAACGATTACAATTTAAAAAAAACATCGAAAAGTCAAAGTCGGGTTGCAAAGTTCACGGAGCTACGTCCGAGGGCGAATCTTTGTCCACGACAAATGGTTTTATTCCTATTGTACAGTTTATATAGGCATTGGACGCATACAAATGAAGATAAATCACAATTTGTAGAAAGTTTGATGTATTTCGATGTATCAACAACTAGAATGTCATAACTTAAGGGAAAAAAAGAAGAAAAAACTTATTCAATAGAAAACATTTAAATTATCCTAGCGTTAATACTTTTTTATAGATTTTCGGATTAGGGCTAGTCGTTGCTTGTGCGCTTCCGTGACCGTCGCCCGTTTGTAGGGGCGTACCTCATCCGTGCCAAAGCCAGGAATCCACATGTTCCAATTCGTTTCTGTAAGGAAAGCAAAAAATAACAAAATGATGGCTAATCGAAATTGAATTTTCGGAGGGGAGAGTACAATATCCTAGGTGACGAGTTTTAATAGTGATATTCCATTAAGTTTTTATCAAGGCACACTAAACCAACTTTAAAAACTGTTTTTCCAATATGACATACTCGAAAAATGGATTTTTATAAGTACCGAAGAGAAATTTCCAAAACTTTGATTTTTTGCATCGATATTTGCATTCCGCGGAAGAAATCCATTTGCATTACACTGTTCGATCTTGTCATCCTGGAAATTGTAAACGAGCAATCGGCGTTTATAAGTATCGTACCTAAGTGTAACTGGACATCCTTAACTTCGACGGTATTTGCGTGACGATGTTTCGCGATCAGACAGGCCGCATTGACCGTTGTTTCTACAAAATCGTCCGCCAGCTGAAGAAGCATCTCTTCAACTTCTTCATCCAATTGCTCCGTTGGATCGACCTCCTTGACTAGATCTTGCAACCGCGCTTTAGATAGGAACTGCAAACGAATTATATTTCGTGAAAAAACGCAAAATTCCAATGTTCGATTGTCGATTTGATAGGCGTATAAGTGATAAGGGGATAATTTATGATTCGGGAGGATATGCTTTTTAGTGGGATTCTTTTGTCACTATTGAAGTACAGATCACAGACACACGAGGTAGGAGGCAAGGCATGAAATGCTTAATATCTAGGAGCGATATTTTTGTATGATCACCGATTTTTTTTTTATAAAACTTCAAACGATCTGAATATCTGCCACGCATTATTTTCATAAATTCCTTCAAGCATTGAATTTGAATATTTATGTTAACCACAATTATTCTTTGGCTCGATGTGTATCTCAGTCTCCTATCAATGGAGCATGGCTTTTAGGAGTGAGACTCAAGTTTGCATCGTTGGAGTGCAATAAAACCTGGTAATATTTACATTTCCAACATTTCTCTTGGCAGATCTTAGGGGACGTCCATTAAATAAGTGAGATGTTTTTTCTTTAATTTGGACCCCTCGCTCCCTGCTGGTGAGATTTAGTGAGATGTGGAGGCCCTCCCCCACACGTGAAATTTTCCCCATAATTTTTAAATGATTACATTTGTTCGATATGTTCATATTTTTTGCTTCATACCACTAATAAAGACTCACTGATAGAGTATTCTATCAAATACATTTTTTTTCTGTGAAAGAAGAAGAGGAGAAAAATGATACTACCTTTAAGGTGCACTATAACGGCTTTAATTTAGTGTTATTTAGTTTTAAAAAATAGCATAGGGTAGTGCTCCACCACCACCTCCCCTACTCGATCCATGGGCAACTTGACTCCATATTTTCAGGCCAGCCTGGAAATATCGACATTTCACGGGTTTTTAAGAAATGTCTATTACAAAGGATATATACAGGGTGGTCCAATAACTATTACCACCTTGGATATCTTCGAAACTATGAGGTTCACAGAAATATTTGCTGAAATGAAATTGCACAGTACGAAAGGGGCCATCCGATAGTGATAATAGTTTTTTTGCAGGTGGAGGTACTTCGGACATTTGAAGGTCAACTCCATTTTTTTAAATGGATCGGTATGTTTTTTTTTCTGTATCATGAAAGAGGAGCTTAAAACGAGTTCAACGACCTATAACATAAGGTCATTGAAGGTCGTAGAAAGTACAGAAAGGCGTTTATCTTACTATAAACGTAGTCATTTTATTTACTACCGAAACTGTAAGTATTATCGCCTTTCTGTACTTTCTATGACCTTTCTATGAATTTTTTCACTAAATAATTTAGTAGTTTTCGACATATGAATTTAACACGGTCGCTTAAACAACTTCCGCAGACGTTAATGGTTGCAAAACGAATGGTACTAAATCACCGTAATTTCTGGAAATATGATATCATCAAGATATAGGATCGAGCGCTTGATTATGCTAAGCTTCAAATGAATCTACTGATTTATTGTCGAGAAATTAATTAAAGCAATAAGGAGTATCGTCATTTTAGACGATGAATTAATAGCAATCTTCAGAAAACTCAATATATGTTGAGTTTTTGGGGAAATTATTGTTAATAATAAGATGATCTGAACGTATTAATTAAATTGAAAAATTGATTAATTTTTTTGTTGGGCAGTTGTACCAGATGTACAGTCACTAACAAAATCTTAGCAAGCACATACCAATATCGTCGAATTTGACTTCAATTATTATTAAAAGTGGAAAATTAACATTTCTAAGTGTTAATTTATTATTAAATTACCTATTTGTAAGGCTAAACATATACGACATGATCTAGAATTGTAAATGCACGATTCGCCCATTTTGGACTAACTTTTTGCCCGACGGTCTATCCAGTAATACCTTAATAAGTCTGATTGTTACCAAATATAATAAAGCAATTACAATGGTGTTATTATTCTTGTTTTCTTCAAATATTTTCCTTTCTAGAATGATTTAAGCCTCAAGGTGTGCGTATTTGCACCCTGTACCTTACAAAATGTTATAGTATATTTTCTGAATTACAAAGTTGACATGAGATTTTCATATATGAGATTTGGTGATATTTCTGCCAGACCTCTCACCCCCTATTTGGAGCTCACGTTATTAATAGACGTTCCCTTAGCTACAAACATGCCCCAACAATTTTTTAAGCTACTCATTGAGCGATCAAGGATGCAAATCTACAGAAAAATATTTTGTATAATAATGAAAATAGGGTAACAAAAATGTAAAAATGAGCTTTCGTTGTATTCCCACGATGCAAGCTTCAATACCAATATTCGAAGATGTATGGCAGATACAGAGTCAGGAATGGAAGTTTTCAAATGTACGTCCCGGATATAAAGTAAAAGCAGTGGTAAGTTGAATAGTACGTAAACAAAGCTTCAAATTTTCAGTCAAGTATTTTTTTAACGATTATTTCACCTCTCGACAATAATTTCAAGAATAAATATGCTGTGCCTGGCATCCGTTACAATTCTCGTGTCGCTCAACTGTTAAGTGCGGTGCCATGGCGTCACATGTGACCAAGAAAATCAGCCAACGTTCAGTACGTTGCAATTAATAACACTACAATTATGTAGTAAATGATTGTAAAAGTTTCCAAAAAGGATGAACAAGCCAGAACAAAAGCTTCATCCAAAAAACGTACGTCGTCTCAATCGTCCTCCAAGCTTTCTTTCGCCCGAGTCTTTTTTTGTCATGTTTTTCGGACAACAGTGGTCCGTCTGCAACCACGGTCGGACGACAACAGACACTTTCTATACAAAGCGGACAAAAGATTTTGCTCTTGTCTCTGTAATGCGTATTCTCAATACATCCAAGAGTGAAAATACATCCTGTAAGATAGCAAGCAAAGCTACCGTGCTTCGAAAGTATTACGACTCTCGATAATGAATCGATACCAAATTTCGTATTCAGGCTTAGAACAGAAGTAACGGTGCATCCAATTTCTGTAAGATTTTTTAACAGCCTCAACGACGTGAGTCGACAACAATGAGCCATCGAGAAGTAAAGAACGCGTCCAAAATCGACAAATGGGTCGCAAGATGAGCCCAAACAAATGAGGACACGGACGCTTGCCCGAGACTTCATTTTTTATTACGTGCAATAAAAAATTTGGCAGGCAGTAGAGAATAAGTTTAATCGCACCTGTAGAAGATCGATTGACGATCCGGTTGTCGAAGATGTCAACGACTGATGAGTTTTCGAGGATTGCGATGAGCTTTGTGACGTTTGGTGGGTCTGTGACGAGTGTTGCGGACTGACGCTCTGCGACGAATTCATAGACGTAAAATTTTGATTGCTAGGCCCGACCGATTGTAAATTTCCCAAATTTACAGTAGAATCGCAACCACTGCCGCCCGATTGTGACAATAGCGATTGTTGTGACATGTCTCTTTGTACTTTTGTCTTCTTTGAAATTCGGGTAAATACGCTTTCACGGAAGGATGAGGTTACGGCGTACCTGGCGACCGAAGCGCCGGGGCGGAAATTCTCTCAAGCTCTCAGCTATCCGCTGCTCGGTTGGTAAGAAAAAATTACGGCCCTTCGGAACTTTTGTTTTCTTGCGCTTATAGAAATTTTGAGCACAAACGAGCGAGTAGTTTCGAATAATTGAATAAAGGATAAAGCGATGCTTTAATTTGTTAAGGTGTGGGTAGTTGGCGAAAAAAAAATGGAGAATTTTTTTCTGTTTGTGGCACGTTTATCGTGTGCGATCACAGACAACGCGGAGTCGGGATCCTTACCGACTGAAACTGTCTATATTTTTTCGTCGTAACGAAAACGACCGTGTCGTTTGAAAATTTGCCTTGATGCGCCCAGTTCGTAAGCTGCCAGCGCGATCTCAATTACCGGAATGGCCGCCAGCAAAATGAACACCATTCTCGTAAGTGTTTTTTAACGTAATATTGAAACGCGACGTGCTTTCATCGTTCCCCTGAAGCAATTTTAACGAAATATTTGTTCACCGTTACATTTGCAAGGAAATGGATTTTCTTCACTGTTGGGATAAATCGATCGCGAAATTTCGGAATGTATTCCACTTGCAGGCGACGGAAAACCTTTCGCAAAAGCTTATTATTAATTGATTAAGTTCGAGGATATTTTCGATAAACCGAGTGATTTGTCAATGTTATTCACAGGCAAGGTCGTTTTCCTCGTCGGCCTCGCGGCTGCAGATGGTTAAGGTACGTGATTGAACGACTTTACGTCTATTACATAATTTTCATGAGCACTCTCGTCGGAAGAATTGGCAAGCAACGTAACGGATAATGTTAGATTTCAAAGTCGATTTGCTTTTGCTCCGTTTCTTGAAAAATCTTCACAGCTCCCGAAATTATGACACGATACTTATTATTCGTGTGTCAAATGTCAAATTGTCATGACTCGTAATTGATAAATATAGAAAAAGTGGGCTCATTCAGAAATTCATTATTTTAAATATATTTTTCTTCATCGATGCAAAAGCATATTTTTATATGAAATTATTATTTAAAATATCGATTTTTTTTTTTCGTTATTCACAAATTTACATAGGACATATGTAAATTTACATAGGACAATTACAAAAAGTCAATCTGGAAAAGTAAAAAGCAAATAGATACGTTAAAAGGACGAAGCAAGAATAAAAAAAAATCTCATAATTATTATTATATTCAACTAATTTATGAATAAGTTGTCCGAAAAATAATGCGGAAGAAAAAAAAAATCCGATCACGAGCGGAAGTTTGAACCCTGAAACATCTGCTCATTACGCTGGCCCACTGCTGTGCCGGCTACAGAGTCGTTTGGATGAAGTATAATACTTTGTAGTATATAAATTGAAAAGTGATTTTTAAAGCGTTTGAGCTCATTAAGGCCTTATATACGCGATTTCGCCGATTTTCAAAGGTACTTTTCTAGACGCAGTTAAAAAAAAATGACATATATTGACAACATTTTTTTTACAGATCATTTATGCACATGGTTAAGTATATGTAAAAAAAAAAAAAATGAGAAATATTAACAAATGGCAGAGATATAACATAATAAAGCAATGTATTTTTTTTGCGTGCGCGTTGATGGTGAAAGTTCTCGGCATTGATGTGGGTGTCTGAAAAAAAAATGAACATATTTATAATTGCATAATGAATGTATCTTCAGTGTGAACCGACAATATTATTTTTTTTTAATTGTTATAATAAAAATTCGAAACTTAAAATTTTTTTACTCAATTTTCTGTCGGTATTTTATTTTTTATACTTTTTTGTGTCATTGAAATTTTCGTTTCTGTGGTTCACACGATAGGTGATGATACTAAAAATATGTTGTAAAAATTTCAAAGCGATCTGAATCTTCGTTCAAGAGTTAGAACTTTCACAAGGTTCATAAAAGTGAATCGTGGAAAAACGGCTTTGAAGTTGGCGGTCGGGCGCGCAGCGCGGTATCTATTATTACGCTCTAAATGCTGTAACTTTCACAATTTTTGGAATTTTTCAATTCTGTAAAGCTTAAAATATTCCTAACCGTTCAGGCTAATGGAATCAAAAATTAAAAAAAAAAAGAAAAATTTTGAAATTTTTCGCATATTTAAGGCCTTAATGCATCATGAGGTAGTAATGCAACTATGCATCACCCCATCTCAAACTGTATTTCCCAAATGTGCCACTCCCTTTGTAAGACTTAGTTAAGTACCTACTGATAGTAAAGTTTGAAGACTGGTAACTGGATTGAAATAATGAGAAGTTAGTTGATTATTTTTCAAGGTATTGCAAAAATTCGATATTAACGTTAACACGAATGTGTAATTAAGGGGTTACGTGGGTTTCAAAGCCAAAAAAAGCATATTTTCTCTATTTTTTTAAAATGTAATATATAAGTTATTTTTTGGGGAAAGAAAGATGGCCGTAGAAATGCCTCAAGGAGGAGACGAGAGGAGTTTTAAACGGAAACCCAACAAAATGGGGAGAGGAAGTCAACGAAGCAATGCAGGAAGTAGGAGAGGGAAGCATATGGAGAGCAATAGCAAACGACGATATAAGGGAAATGAAGGAAATAATAGAAAGGGGGACGAAAACAAAAGTCGACCAAGAAATCCAACACGATTGGAATAAAATAGAAAAATCGACGTATTGGCCTCAGTACAAAAGCAGGAAGGATACCATAGGAATAGAGAAGTACTGGGAGGATGTAAATATAAGGGGTGAAACGAAAGAAACTTGGGCGAGACTGAGATGTTGGAATGTGGGCAAAGAAGGCAATAAGAGGTACAGTGACAAGAAGTGGAGGGTATGTAAACAGCAAGTGGAAAACCTAGCGCACATATGTACGTGCAAGAAAGCTAAGGAAAAAATTAAGAAAGAAGTAGTAAACGATCTGGAGAAGTGGATAGGGGATAAAGAAGGAGAGCAAATCGATAGAAAGATACAGACTGTGTTGAAAAAGGAGCCTGTTACTGAATTATGCATGTACATAAACCACTTCGAGAAACTGAACGGAAAAATCGCAAACGAGGAAATGAATGCGAGAGGAAACGATAGGCAAAGCGGCAATAGAATATAAGTTATAAATAAGAAAAGATTGTAACGGGAAACGTATATGTAGGGGGGAACTTTCTGTGAAAACACCCTGAAGGGGTATACCTGAAATAAATATTATCTATATAGATAAATTATTTTATTCAAAATGTTAAGCACATAAAAGAGCAACATTTCAACAATATTCTAAAAAATTTACATCCAAAAATTTGGGAAATTCAGCTCGTGGGACCTGGTTTCCAGAGAATCCTCAAAAAAAAGTGTCCTCGTGATGGTCAGGATAACTCATGATAGCTTTATTTGAAATTGAAAAACCAAATTTTTTCTGTTAGTAGACAAGTATAGCTCGTGATTGAACGAAGGATTAAAAAAAAACTGGAATTTGAATTTTTTACAGAGTTGTATGCAAAATAGTTCAATTTTGGGTACAATTTACACTACGTATAACCTGGTAAAATGAGTTGTAATGCAAAAAAAAAACCTTTGTTTAATCACTAGTCAATGCTATTTTGAAGATGTGTGCAAAATTTCAATAAGATGGGTGCATTAGTTTTTGAGAAATCGTGTCCACCGACTTCGAAAATAGTGTTTTGAGAAAAATGCGCATACCTGCGTCGCTCCCGGCCGGTCTTTCTCAACGGGGGGAATTCCCAAAGGCTCTCTCTCCTACACTTTTACTCCGATTGACTTAAAACTTTGGGAGAATATTCTAGACATATTGTACTATTAGATAATCAAATTTAAAATAATTGATTTTTTTTTAATTTTCAAACCTACGTAACCCCTTAAGGCAAGTTTCATATTGTATACACATTCATCATGTGTATTACATGATTCCCAACTGTTATGTACGTTTTATTTATAAAAAAAAAGACGATTATGGTCAAAACCAGTATTTGTCTGGCCCAACCTACCCCCCCCTCCCCCTCCACAAAGAAATGCTGGCTCTGCCAATGACCGTATCGTAACTAAGTTGCGCAGCGTGCAAGTACCACAAACGGGGAAAATTCCATGTGGCTTTAAATTTCAATAGTGGACAAAGAAATTGGTTTCAACGAAACCTGTGATTTTTTTGCTAAATTATAGTAATTCAAGTTTTTATCGATAATTCATATTCTTTACTTATTTTAAATATAAATCAGCTTACGTCTAAACACTGGTCCCCGTCCATTCACTGGTCGGTGTACTCTCAGAGTTGAAAAAAAAAAACTCAATTCTCGCGCACTAATGTTAATATGGTTTATTATCCGTGTCTGGTTTAGCCTCCTATTCAGGTGTTCGGCCTGGAAGGACGATACGCCACCGCACTTTTCTCAGCTGCCAGTAAACAGTCGTCCTTGAACGCGGTGGAACAGGATTTGACCAAATTTGAGGTATGAAAATCTATCGGTCTTATTATCATTGTAATATATATATTATTGTGAAGACAAACTACACTCGCGTTTGTCGTTCTCATTATTTCAATTAAAATTATGGGTCAGCCATATTCGATATGTTTCATTTGTACAGGGTTCCTACTCTTTACATGCCCACCTTATTACAAGACCTTTCCCTACCGTGCGGCCGTAGCCGACTTCCCCCTCTGCATCACATTCACCAAGACATTTGTGCTCGGGCATAGGGAACAGCGTAAAACCAATTGCGCTGGTCCCAGGTTCGTTTCTCAGTTTCGGAAGACACTTGTTTTCCGGAAGATTCCAGAAGCTACATCATGCCCATATTTAATTTTCTCCGAAACTGTGAGATTGGGATTCGAACCTGGGACCTCTGGCTGCTCTGATCTCGCTGCAAGCACGCTAACCACTAAACCGACACACGGATTTATTGTTGTTATTATTATATGTTTTATTCTGGAAACAAACTCCAATTGCATTTAATGACGAACAAAGAATAATTATCCAGCTAATAATACTGGCGAATGATAATGGTGTTAAGGTTTGCATCACTGAAACGCAATGAAAGTAATTTTTTTACATTTTAATTTCCATATTTTTATCATTATACAAGATCCTTTTTTCGTAGATTTTTATCGTAGATCGTTAAATAAGTATCTTAAAAAATTATTGCGGTATTTCTGTAGGCAAGACATGCCAAAATAAATTGAAGGAATTCAGAAATATTAATTTCCATTGGGCTCCAACTATGAAAACTTCAACCTCGTGAATAATAAGCTGCTTGTATCGTATAATATGTGCTACATTTATACTCGGCCGCTAACGCGAAACTTGGCTTTTTCGTGCGAACAGGGCTTTATGAAGACTAACGTGCAACTGGCGGAATTCATCAAGGATCCATCAGTGAAGCGGCGAACGAAGGCTACCGCTTTCAAAGATATCGGCACAAAAATAAGTCTGAACGTGGCGACTACGAACCTCCTTGAACTTTTGGCGGAGAATGGCCGTCTCAACAAGCTGCAGCAAGTTATCAATGCTTTCAAAATGATAATGGCAGCGAACAGGGGCGAAGTCGTTTGCGAAGTGACCACCGCTAAAGCCCTGGACGCCGACACCAAGTCTAAGTTGGAATCGACGCTGAAGGCGTTCTTAACTCAGGGACAATCGATTCTGCTTACTACCAAGGTCGATCCCTCCATCATCGGTGGTATGGTTGTATCTATTGGAGATAAGTACGTTGATATGAGCATCGCCACTAAAGTCAAAAAGTATTCTGACATTATTCGCTCTATCTAAGGGATTGTAGATTATGTCGAACGACGTGACAGCCGGGAAGAAAATAAAGAGTGAGAGATGAAGAGGGAGATGTAAAAACAGTAGCGGAACATGAATGTACATGGCAGATAATAAATCATAGTCCTACATCTATTGAACTTTGGATTCATTATTAATTCACATTTTGTTATACTTATTTTATAAATTACTAGCTTCTACCCGTGACTTCGCCTGCGCGGATCTCGCAATTTGTGTTAAAATACACCATAATGCATTTTTTGGGCCGTCATACGTCATCCAGAATGGATAAAGGCCGTCATACGTTATCCAGAATTTAGTCAAATATGTGATATTATATTAGATTCTATTTGATTTTGATTATATTTTAGTCGTTCGTATTCTATGAGAATTAAAATTTCATTAGATTTTTAAAAATATTAGAAAAAAATTGGACGTTAGACTTTATCACATTTAAATTATATTTGATTCGTTGTATTATATAAGAATTTGAATTTGATAATTACATTAGATTTGACACAAATGTTATAATGAGAAAAATATCAGATATATTTATATTGGATTTGATATTACATTATCATCTATTTTAATTAAATTTCATTTGTTTGTATCCTATAATAAGAATTATATAAACCTGATCATTTCATAATTGAATTAGATTCGAGTCGAATATTAGAATTAGAAAAATATTAGATGTATTTTTCATAGCCTATGTGTTATTCGAAATAATTCTCTACATGTGTACCAAATTTCATCAAAATCGGTTCAGTCGTTTAAGCGCCATAGTGGAACAAATATCAGGCATACAGATTAGAAAAATATTAGCTAAAAAATAGAATTCGAATGAAAAGTATCCTATGTGTCATAAGCTATCTACATTTTTTATTTCATTGATTATATAATAATTTGAATTTCATAATTAGATTAGATTTGAGTATATAATATTATAATTAGAAAAATATTAGATATTAAAATGAAAAGTATCCTATGTCTTAACCGAGGCCATAAGCTATCTACATGTTAAATTTCATTGAAATCGATCAAGCCGTTTTGGCGTGATTGAGTAAAAAGCAGACAGACAGACAGAAAGTCAGATTTATAATATTAGTTAGGATTATTCGATTGGATTGGACGTTTGTTCTATAGACGCTAACGAAAAGGGCAGTTTGCATCGCTAAGAAGAATCTCAGCACGATCGTAGTTCTGATTCAAGTTTTCAAATTGTATCTTATGAAATGCGGCTGTTGATGCTTGTTATCGGAAAAAGGTAAATCGCCTCCATTTCAAGTTTTGAACAATCACAAAATCAAGTATGTACTAAACCTTAATGGGTCTGCATTAGCTGGGGGGGGGGGGGGGGGGGGGGGCAAGAAACAGGTCAATTTTCATTATTTTTTCTGATGGGAGTATTGGGATGATGTGGTTTGAATTTAACACACAATAAATATTTACATACAGTTTGAATTTTACACACAATACATACGGTTTAAATTTTATACAAAATACAAGCAAAGTTTGATTTTTTTTGTTGTAAAATATTGATAAATAATGAAGTTACTACAAATTAAACAAAGTACCGCGGTTGCTGTATGGCTAATCGGCATAGATGGTTTGGGAACTAGGGTGATCTACAATGAAAAATTAAAAATAGTACATTGTGTACCAAGGAGACAAAGCCCTTGTCTCTGCGGTGCACACGATTATTTATATACCAAAACCATGTTTTCCGAGCTTTTGCAATGTGAAATACATGTGGCTGCAACCATGGGCTGTAGCTGTTTTGCATACGTAAGGTAAATCGCACATGGAAGGTGTATCGGACATGAACGGTGTATTGCACGCCCGTCGCGGGGGGGTAGGGAGGGGCGGACCCCCCCGTGGACACCAAAAGTAATTTTGAAATGCATCACCAAATTTTAACATACTATGTTATTAATAATTTTGCTTAATTCGTTGAAATACGCTACGACGATTGATTCAGATGACAATTTCGTTTTATGTTGTCGCTTCCACGTCATAAATACGTCGTACGTTGAGTTATAGTGGTCTTTCGATTTGGACGGCAATATTTCGTGTGTCGTTTTTGTCGCGGCTTCTTTTAGATCTGGTCGCGTGCATTCGAGCCATTCATCGCTGCTATGTTTTTCCGTATCATTCATTGTTTGTTTAATTTTATTATTAATGATGTATTTCGCGGCGAGATCGACGATGCCTTATCGCGGTGTCACGTAAAAGTGAGGTTGTATTACTTCCCGGAAATAACGCCGCAACGTACGTAATAATTCCTCGACCTAACGCCTGACGGCAGCACTTGACGACCGACTGTGGGAAAGCGCCGAAAATCCCTACAGCATGATATCCGTTGAGCGTATGCTTTTAGGTTCGGTAGTCGCGTCTAGAAATTTTCGGCGCTTTCTCACACGACCGCTGTTCTACAAGGGTGTTTCTCAATATTTAAATACCGATACGTCAAATACCCCTTTTACGTACCGTTTACACGCACGAAAAAGCGAGGAAAACATGGTGTGGTATATAAATGTATTTTTAGAATACTAATCGAACTCAAGTTTTTTTTATCAAACCTTTTTCTAGTTTGCCATTTTCGTCATTTAAAAAATGACAAAAGAAAACAACTTTAATAATTTGTTATTAACAAATGGATAAACGTATTCAAAAATCATCCGGTCATACGATAGAAAATGTTGTAATCTGTGCTTTGTCCGAATTTGAAATGAATCGGAGGAATATATTTTGATATACGGCTTACAGTGTTTCATCAGTCATAGTTTCGAGAAAAACCGCAAAAGAAAAAAAGGTAAAATCGCAGTGGGTCGATCGAAACCTTTGCAAAAATCGTCGTGACTCGGTAACTTTTTGCTATTTTTTACAAAATCTTTGTTGCAAATAAAAGTTAACACCCTAGGTGTTAATTTTTATTTTCAATTAATACTTTACCTTAGTACGTTAATTAATACTTAATAAATACTTTTATATACCACAACCATGTTTTCCTCGCTTTTTCGTGCGTGTACACGGTACGTAAAAGGGGAATTTTACGTACCGGTATTCAAATATTGAGAAACGTCCCTGTAGAACAGCTGTCGTGTAAGAACGCGCCGAAAATCGCTAGACGCGACTGGCGACTGTGCTGCCAGATCGCGCGTAAAAGTTACCCCCTCTCTAGTCTCTTACGCGCCCATCACACAATCATAGTAGCGCGTGTCCGTGAGCGAGCGACGCTCGGAGGTCTTCGGAAAGAGCCGACCGCGGTCGAAGTTTCCCGACCGCGTATTCGGCAGCTACACTAATACATCGACGCTGAGCACGTTCATGTGCGGCCAAGCCGAAACGAAGGCTTCGAGGGAAAAAGCAATCTGAGCACGACTCGCGCGTGACGTCACCCGACGGCACGCGCGGGGCTTTTAAATGATTTCAATGCTTATTTAGCTCTTAATTCTCTGCGTTATTAATGTATACAAAAAAATGTATCGCGCACTCTGATCGCTTATTTTTTTTAGTTTATACGTTAATTTAAATATAATAATAAATCTAAATTACAACTTATTTATCTTCTAAAAAATTGTTTACGCTTTACTCACACCCGTCCTTATGCCAAATAAATTATAATTCATAAAAGTAAGCGGAAATATATTTATATTCGTATTATTATATTAATTCTCATACTTTCATCAAGCGATAAAGCATTATCCCCAAAAACAAGCCAATTATCCATCCGGCCGCCAACCGTAAGTACCAGAAAGTGCACATTTTGTACAAGCGATGAGATGGTCCCGTTGGTAGCGTTCCTGGTTTCGGTGCGTAGGGGCGCGGGATCGTTCCCCGCGTTCAGTGCTTTTTTTTTTTTTTTAATTATTATTACTATTAATTCTTATTTGATTAGTTATTTTTATTAGTTATCATTATTATTTTAATTAGTTATCTTTTAGTGTCGAAAAATTTGTCGCGCACTCTGACCGCTTATTTTATTAGTTTGTACGTTAATTTAAATATAATAATTAATCTAAATTACAACTTATTTATCTTCTAAAAAATTGTTTGCGCTTTACTCACACCCGTCCCTATGCCAAATAAATTGTAATTCATAAAAGTAAGTGGAAATATATTTATATTTGTATTATTATATTAATTCTCATACTTTCATCAAGCGATAAAGCATTATCCCCAAAAACAAGTCGAATCATCTATCCGGCCGCGAACTGTAAGTGCCAAAAAGTGCATTAGTAACACAAGCGATAAGATGGTCCCGTTGGTAGCGTTCCTGGCTTCGGTTCGCAGGGGCGCGGGATCGTTCCCCGCTCTCAGTACGTTTCTGTTTCTTTTTTTGTATGGGGCGAATTGTTTATTCGTGAAATCATACAATGTACTTATGATTTCACATGGCAAATGGTATGATTTCACAGTACAAAACATGGCATTTTTGTATGTTTTTACATTTACAGGTAATTTTCATTGTAATGGGGTGAATTGTTTATTTGTGAATACTCACCATTGACAGAACAAAAATTTTTTAATCGTGAAACATCATGAGCAGTTTTCCTATTTTCAGAATAACGTTCTTTCAATGAGCGTGTTTCACGAATACACAATTCGCCCCATACAAAAAGAAAAAAAAAAAACAGAAATGTACTGAGAGCGGGAACGATCCCGCGCCCCTGCGAACCGAAGCCAGGAACGCTACCAACGAGACCATCTCATCGCTTGTGCTAAAAATGCACTTTCTGGCACTTACGGTTGGCGGCCGGATAGATGATTGACTTGTTTTTGGGGATAATGCTTTATCGCTTGATGAAAGTATGAGAATTAATATAATAATACGAATATAAATATATTTCCACTTTCTTTCATGAATTACAATTTATTTGGCATAGGGACGGGTGTGAGTAAAGCGCAAACAATTTTTTAGAAGATAAATAAGTTGTAATTTAGATTAATTATTATATTTAAATTAACGTACAAACTAATAAAATAAGCGGTCAGAGTGCGCGATAAATTTTTCGACACTAAAAGATAACTAATTAAAATAATAATGATAACTAATAAAAATAACTAATCAAATAAGAATTAATAGTAATAAAAATTAAAAAAAAAAAAAAAAAAAGCACTGAGCGCGGGGAACGATCCCGCGCCCCTGCGGACCGAAACCAGGAACGCTACCAACGGAACCATCTCATCGCTTGTAGAATATGTGCACTTTCTGGTACTTACGCTCGGCGGCCGGATGGATGATTGGCTTGTTTTTGGGGATAATGCTTTATCGCTTGATGAAAGTATGAGAATTAATATAATAATACGAATATAAATATATTTCCGCTTACTTTTATGAATTATAATTTATTTGGCATAAGGACGGGTGTGAGTAAAGCGTAAACAATTTTTTAGAAGATAAATAAGTTGTAATTTAGATTGATTATTATATTTAAATTAACGTATAAACTAAAAAAAATAAGCGATCAGAGTGCGCGATACATTTTTTTGTATACATTAATAACGCAGAGAATTAAGAGCTAAATAAGCATTGAAATCATTTAAAAGCCCCGCGCGTGCCGTCGGGTGACGTCACGCGCGAGTCGTGCTCAGATTGCTTTTTCCCTCGAAGCCTTCGTTCGGCTTGGCCGCACATGAACGTGCTCAGCGTCCATGTATTAGTGTAGCTGCCGAATGCGCGGTCGGGAAACTTCGACCGCGGTCGGCTCTTTCCGAAGACCTCCGAGCGTCGCTCGCTCACGGACACGCGCTACTATGATTGTGTGATGGGCGCGTAAGAGACTAGAGAGGGGGTAACTTTTACGCGCGATCTGGCAGCACAGTCTGGCGAACCTAAAAGCATACGCTCAACGGATATAATGCTGTAGAGATTTTCGGCGCGTTCCCACAGTCGACCGTCAAGTGCTGCCGTCAGTCGTTAGGTCGAGGAATTATTACGTACGTTGCGGCGTTATTTGCGGGAAGTAACACGACCTCACTTTTACGTGACACCGCGATAAAGCATCGTCGATCTCGCCGCGAAATACATCATCAATAACAAAATTAAACAAACAATGAGTGATACGGAAAAACATAGCAGCGATGAATGGCTCGCATGCACGCCACCAGATCTAAAAGAAGCCGCGACAAAAACGACACACGAAATATTGCCGTCCAAATCGAAAGACCTCTATAACTCAACGTACGACGCATTTATGACGTGGAAGCGACAACATAAAACGAAATTGTCATCTGAATCAATCGTCGTAGCGTATTTCAACGAATTAAGCAAAATTATTAATAACATAGTATGTTAAAATTTGTTGATGCATTTCAAAATTACTTTTGGTGTCCACGGGGGGGTCCGCCCCTCCCTACCCCCCTCGACGCGCGTGCAATACACCTTTCATGTCCGATACACCTTCCATGTGCGATACACCTTACGTACGCAACACAGCTACGGCACATGGTTGCAGCCACATATATTTCACATTGCAAAATCTCGGAAAACATGGTTTTGGTATATAAATAATCGTGTGCACCGCGGAGACAAGGACTTTTACCCCTCGCGCGATGTTTGCAGTACTCGTGGTAAAAGACCCACTTTGTCTCCTTGGTACACAATGTACTATTAATTAATCTTTGTTGCAAATAAAAGTTTACACCCTACAAGTATGTGCAGTGAAAAAATCGTATTCTCGAAATTCCAAGCTAATGCAGACGAGTTCGGCTTGAATCGTCGACGGTAAAAGTTGAGCCTTTAGTCACGAGTGCTTCTATCCAGTACTCTGTGAAATTGAGAGTGAGGAGTTTTAGTACTCCCTAGGTATCCATAGCATGGATGAAGAAGATCCTGATGGTATCCGCGATCATAATATGGAAGATATGCACTTGGAGCCTGTATTGCAGTTTCCAATGAGTCGAAGTCAATCCGAAGAACTCTTGCTTTCACAAATCTTCTCACATGCCAGAAGCTTGTTGCCCGAAGCTTCCGGACAACAAACCAGGCCCATTTAGCCTGGATTAGCCTAACTAGCCTTTGGATGCACTACTCTTGAATTGCCAGAGTGGCAAGAAATTTCCACCCTTCCATGATGGAATGTAAAAACCAAATCACACAAAAGAGAACATTCAGAAGAAAATGGGAAGTAAGTCGAAATTCTACAAAACAAATGCAACAAAGTCAGGAAAAAATTCAAAAACTTATCATTGCATATAACAATTTGAAAAATAACGAAAAACCGCGAACGACCACAAACACAAGTTACATCTATCAGAAATGCTAGAAGACAATGGGCCAGAAGTGAATAAGAAAAAGACAAAATTGTCGCAGTGCATTTTTCGAATTCATCCAGACCAATACCCTCAGCTCAATGTCAAAATGACAGTTTGATACAAGAGTTCCTTGAGGCACCCTTACCAAGGTCTCTACCAACTCAACATTTTGCTCTAACTAAAGTAAAATATGGATCTGTTCGTAAAATTCCATTTCCCTTATTTTGCGGACTCATTCGACTTTCTGCCCTGTATCACATTAATTATGCCATGTCTGCCATGGGCGTAGGGTAACTACGGAAAACCTATACCAAAATAGCCAATACCAAGTTCACTTCAAACTCAAAAGAATTTTGGGTAATGAAATTATTTCTTCTGCTCTACCAGACGCTATTTAAGGCCTTATATACGCGATTTCGCCGATTTTCGAAGATACTTTTCTAGACACGGTTAAAAAAAAATGACGCATATATTGACAACATTTTTTTTACAGATCATTTATGCACATAGTTAAGTATATGTAAAAAAAAATCAGAAATATTAACAAATGGCGGAGATATAACATAATAAAGGAATGTATTTTTTTTGCGCGCGCGTTGATGGTGAAAGTTCTCGGCATCGATGTGGGTGTCTGAAAAAAAAAATGAACATATTTATAATTGCATAATGAATGTATCTTCAGTGTGAACCAACAATATTATTTTAAAAAATTATTATAATAAAAATTCGAAACTTAAAATTTTTTTACTCAATTTTCTGTCGGTATTTTAATTTTTTATATTTTTTTGTGTCATTGATATTTTTGTTTCTGTGGTTCACACGATACGTGCTGATAATAAGAATATGTTGTAAACATTTCAAAGCGATCTGAACCTTCGTTCAAGAGTTAGAACTTTCACATGGTTCAAAAAAGTGATCGTGGAAAAACGGCTTTGACGTTGGCGGTATTATAAATGCAATCTTCACCTTATTTAATACAATGTTTGGAATTTTTCAATTCGGTAAAGCTTAAAATATTCCTAACCGTTCAGGCTAATGGAATCAAAAATTTAAAAAAAAAAATGAAAAATTTTGAAATTTTTCGCGTATACAAGGCCTTAACTCATAACTTTAGACATTTTTTTTAATTCACCGGGTGACTGCCAGATTACATTATTTTAGGCCAAAAGCGATCATTTGGCTAGGAATAATATAATTATAAAATTATATTATATTAATTTATTTTTAATATAATTTTATAATAAATTATTATAAAATTACATTAATTTATATGAAAAATTAAAAATTTAATTATAAATTAAAACAATAATTATTAAAACTTTTGTTAAAGGCTTACGATTGGCCCATGTCTCTATTTTCCCCTACTCTGCGATCGACACGTACGTACGAGCAACGGTAATCATCGCGCAATAATTATAGGCAGTCGATACGAATTCTTCAGCCCGCTAAGTCCGTACGAGCGAACACTCCACCGTGCGATAATTACGTGTAATTCAAAAAGCTTAGAGTCCCAAGATAATATTAGGATCCCGTTCGAGACGTCCGAGTTATGTTACGCGAATGATTCCGCGAAAAACGCCCGTCCGACCGTTTACATGTAGATTAATAAATATATCCATATTTCTCACCGTTTATATGTAGATTAATAAATGCATCAATATTTCTTAGAATTACCTTACCTTCGACCTTGAGTAAAACGCTTTAATGTCTTTCATACGCCCCTGTCCTCCTACCCCCTTTAACACTTTATTGCAATAATTATTATTTTAACAATAATTATTCTTTCCACAATCGCGAAGTGTTTTCGATATTTCATTATGGTTGATTATAATTCATTCGTTCGCGAGTTAATATTTTAAAACAGAAAAACTACCGAGGTAGCAATATCAAAAAAGTTCCTCAATTGTCGTATAAGTGGGTACGAAATGTCCGCCCGGAGAGTACAATAAAGGTGACAACCGTCCGAAAATATGATATTTGGACACATATGACAACTTGTAGCTAACTTTCAGACGGACATTTCGTACTCCTGTCGACGACTTTAGGAAAACCTGTACGGAAACTGGTGCGGGAGTAGCTACAGGCCGCTGCACGTAATTTCCGGAATCTAAGAACAAAGAAGAACAATAGAGAAGGGGAAGAAAGAAGAAAGAAAAAAATGGATAGCACCGGTGTCGAGTCAGCTCGCTTCTCACGATTGGGGAAAAAATGGGTCGCTTCTTCGGTCAGCGATCCTCAGATCGTCGGTTATTACAGCATCGATGAAGACGATAATTATTTGGCCGACTCATCGAGGATGTCTTACTACAAAGCTCCCACTTCGACAAATGTCTCAATAGATTTGAATCATCGCATAAAAATGGCCGTGCGGTTCCCCAAAGCATCCGCCGGAGAGGGAAAGTTATCCCATTTTTTGGAATGGATCGTGCGTAATCACACTGAGATTCGCGGATACGATAGCGACAAATGGTAAATAGACCTTGAACAACGTTCTTTAATAATTTACTTGTATCCTGCCGGTATGCTTTTGTTTCTGAGTTTCTTTTTATTTGCAGGATCGAACCGAATTTCGTCGCATCTGGTGCAGTTTTGACGAGGATGTTGTGCACGTCGTGCTTGCCGGAATGCAATTGGGAGATCCGCGCAGCCAAGTGGAAAGGAACAATTTATTTGTGTCCAATCGTCACTGAATCGGAAGAGCATATATATCGGGACCAACCCGCAAAATACTTCTTGTGGCGCTACAAATTCAAACAATACATTGTGTCTGGTAATTACAAACGTAATCCTTCCCACCGAACTATCGTCGTCTATAATTGATTTTTAAAAAATACTTGTCTCGCGCTCAAATGTGCAGGGCAGACTATTTTTCTTTTGTAACGTCGTAACTGCTTTTTTCTGGTTGAAGATCATCCCGAAATGGACCCAGACCCATCTCGGCCCATCTTCGAGCCTGCCAAGTTTACCTGCATATTCAACCGACGTTTCGGCCGTCACAGCGTACTTTTCACCTCCGTAGTAGACGCGGTCCGTTCATCCAGAGTTCTCAACGATCCGCTGCCCCTAAAGGATCTCAAATTAGTAGACTTAAAAACGAAGAAATCTCTGCAGCACGTGGGCCAAAGGAGACTCTTCGCGAAGAACGTTCTGCCATGTTGGTGGGCTCAGTCCTTCCTCAGCGGAACAGACGAAATCGTGTGCGGTTGGCGGGACAAGGAGGGAATCGTTCATGACCGGACGACTTATAGCCTCGATCGAATGATCCAATTGGGTCGGGTAATACGATATCGATATTATATTGACTCTCTCGAAAAAGAACAAACCGCTGGTGGGCATTCTCCAAGTTTCAAAACCCTTGCAGTGCGATCAGTTCAAACTCTTGTCGGTTCTATTTGCTTTGGCTAATCTCGTGATTTACGTTTCAGGGTGTCTGGGATTCGCAGACTGGCATTGACGGGTGCATCGATTATCTGGACCTAATCGCAAGACTCGTAGTTGACGAGTGTGACGTAGCGGTGTACGGGTTTAAAATAATGCCAAACGGCGATGGTTGCGTTACACGATTACCTTCTTCTCATGGTTTCATACCTACCGCGACCTTGGAGAAAATGGGGACCAGCGGTGCAGCCTAATTTCTGCTTGGGCCGGAAAAATCACAGCCGTATATTGAGCAACGGAATTGGTTTTAATGAGACCTGTGATTTAATTTTTCAATTATAATTAAAGTTTTTATCGATAATTCATATTCTTTACTTATTTCAACTGTAAATCAGCTTTCGTCCATTCACGGGTCCCTGTCCATTCATTGGTCCCCCCGTCCATTCACTTGCCAGTGTATCCCATCAGAGTTAAAAAATCTGAATCAGATTTTCTATTCAGAAATTCCGTCTGGAAGGACGATTCGCCACAGCACTTTTCTCAGCTGCCAGTAAACAGTCGTCCCTACCGTACGGCCGTAGCCGACTTCCTCTGCAACACATTCAACAAGACATTTCTGCTCGGGCACAGGGAACTGCGTAAAATCGATAGCGCAGAAACCCAGGTTCGTTTGCCAATTTCGAAAGACATTTGTTTTCCGAAAGATTCCAGAAGCTCCATCAGGCCCATATTTTTCTCCAAGACTATGAGACTGGGATTCTTCGAATCCGCGACCTCTGGCCGCTCTGGTTTAGCTGCGAGCACGCTAACCACCAGACCGACACACGGTTTTATTGTTATTATTATATGGTTTATTCTAATATCCAGCTAATAATACTGGCGAACGATAATGGTGTTGAAGTTTGCATCACTGAAACGCAATGAAAGTTATTTTTTACATTTTAATTTCCTTATTTTTATCATTATACAAGATCTTTTTTCGTAGATTTGTATAGTAGATTGTAAAATAAGTATCTTAAAAAATTATT
This sequence comes from Ophion ventricosus, assembly GCA_963932345.1. Lineage (NCBI taxonomy): Eukaryota > Metazoa > Arthropoda > Insecta > Hymenoptera > Ichneumonidae > Ophion > Ophion ventricosus. Next base: position 11,673,513 of record OZ010721.1, read on the forward strand.
GCGGTATTTTTGTAGGCGCGATATGCCAAAATAAATTAAAGGAATTCAGAAATATTAATTTTCATTGCGCTCCAGTGATGCGAACTTCAACCTTATGAATAATAAATTGCTTGTATCGTATCATATGTGCTACATTTATACTCGGCCGTTAATTCCAAACTTGGCTTTGTAGGGCAAACAGGGCTTTATGAAGACGAACGTGCAACTGGCGGATTTCATCAAGGATTCGCCACTGACATGGCGATCAAAATAAGTCTCAACGCGGCGACTACGGTCTTCCTTGGAACTTTGGCGGAAAATAGCCATCTCAACAAACTGCAGCTAGTTATGAATTCGTTCATAATGATAATGGCGGCCAACAGGGACGAAGCCGTGTGCAAAGTGATCACCGCCAAAGTCCTGGATGCCGACACCAATTCCAAGTTGGAATTGACGCTGAAGGCGTTCTTCGTCATCCCTTTCTCCATCATCGGCTGTACGGTTGTATCTATTGGAGATAAGTACATTGATATGAGCATCGCCAGTAAAGTTAAAAAGTATTCTGACATTATTCGCTCTTTCTAAATGATAATAGATTACGTCGAACGACTTGACAGTTGGGACGAAAAGAAAGAGGAAGATGTAAAAACAGTAGCGGAACATGAATTTACATGGCGGATAATAAATCATAGTCTTACATCTATTGAACTTTGACGTTCAATAGATGTAAGACTATGATTTATTTCATGACGTTCATTTATGTTAGATTTTTTTTTATTCACAAGGTCATCGCCAGATTATGTGATTTGAGGCCAAATGCATATATGCGTTTTCCGGAGCGACAGGGTTAATAGAAGCACGATCGGTTCTATCGTGGTACTCTTCAAATATTTATCCTAACGATTGCAATCTATTGAGACAATATTTATCGCCGTTGTAACAATGCCGATTTTTAAAATAAATATTGTTGATGATTTCTATAAAATTGTTTTTATCTTAATTAGACATTATTATAGTAGCGAAAGTAATCCAGTTTTTCCTATGAACAAGTACTTCTGAATCTTGTAGATTTTGGCCGCAGGGCTGCTATTTATTGATTACGTTTATAATTTTTATGTTATGTTTTTATGTTTATTATTTTTATGAGTCATTATTACTGCTACTCTAATATTATTATTGTTTTTGCCTCTTGATAACCAGTTTCGTCATTGCCGTGATCTCAACAGTATGGAAGATATCGACTTTTTTTTATTTATCCAGCTCATCCGCTGTGACTCATTCATATATTTGATATCAACAGTATTTTCAAGCCAAATAATTCCGGACATAAGAGAACCAATTTAAGGCCTTAGGCCACTCTAGAGGCTAAAAAAAGGCATGTTTTGTGATTTTTTTCAGCGAAACCATAAAATAAATCGGAATTACAAAAAAAAAATCGATTTTTGGAAAATCCTAGAGTGGCTTAAGGCAAAAAATCTGAATTTCTTCCAACACGTGCTGCATTTTACGTTCGAAATATGCCTGATTTTTTTCGCAATTTTTCTCCCACATGATTCACGCGACATTTTCAAGTCTCAAAGACTCTATCAATTAACCAACATTGTCCTTATTGACGTTATTACTATTTTGACATTGGCAAACAAAAAAAAACTTAAGTCAACAGAAAAAAATGTCTACGAATGAAAGTAACAATCGATCTTTTGTTATCGAATATCCGTTCACAGCAGATTGCGGCTATCGTTTTGTTTCAATCGTATCTCTTCGCGGAATTGTTTCTGGTTATGCGTCATACACTGCAGTCTGTTACTGGCTATAGTTTAGTGACGATGTGTTTATTCATTCGGAATTCTGACGTGCGTACTCAAATACAAGTCCAGTTGCGATTAGACTGTTGAACGCTACTCACAAGAACGTAGCTTCGTCGTATGACTTTTCTCGCCGCAGTCGTCGTTTTTAAACCCCTGTAGATGTAGTATCCGCGTCATTGCGTCAAAGTATCGCCGCGTAATTTTAGCGAAAAATTCTACAATATCGTAAGTTGCTTTCGATATTTCACAACGGTGAATTATTCTTCATTCGTTTACAAGTTACTATTTGAAAATAGAAAAATTACCAAGGTAGGGGAAAGATGTACGAGATGATAATTTAGATCTGGAAGCGTTTACTACTGGCAGATATATCTATCTTACAATTGGCATATGCGAAACATTCAATTTAACCGGAGTGTTCAAGATGATCCCTAGGGTATGGACAAGATGATCCCCCGGATCATCTTGCCCCTATTTTAGGTTTTTTTTTATTTTGTAGAAATTAGATAAATATAAATAAATATTTGCATAAATAAATATTATAAGTTTTATCTCACTCAACTAAAATGAAACTAAACCAGTCTTCTACAGCCAGTCGTAAATTACTTAGATATATCAATTATTATTTTTGTTATCAATTATACATTATTAATGTAGTTTGAACATACATAGACAATCTTTGTATATAATTAAGACAACAAACTTTTATAACGAACATCAAATGTAGAAAAAAAAAATTCTTCGTCGTACAATCTAAAAAAAAAGCCAACTTACATTTATTTCAATTTATTATTTATTTTATTTAAATTTAATTTAATTAATTTATTTTTTATTTATTATTTCTTCCTAATTTATTAATTTATTTAAATTAAATTTAAATTAAATTTATTTCAATTATTTATTTAAAAATAAACGAACAATACCAACTTTTGTAATTACGCTGCATCACTTTTAACAAAAATCAAGTAGGTACGTTATTTGCTTGCAAGATGATCCCCAGGGATCATCTTGTACACCTAGAAGGGAATCATCTTGCCCCAAAACTCAACTTTTTCATTTATTACTCGGTAAAATAACTTATAAGTATTCCACTGTTACCACGCCTACCAAAAAACCAAATTGAGCATATTATAAAGCCACAAACATAACAATCTTTGCAACTGACAGTATACAATAAAAGTTACCTAAGCTTAAAGTCATCCTCACCTTAGATCAACAGCTCACAATTTTTATTTGTTTTCCGTCAAAACAAGTGTGTCGCTCACATCGCCATCATAAATTGATTAACGCGGGGGGATGCCGGGGGCTATGTTTTACCAAAGAATACCACTAGATAACGTTATTAGTTTCGTCGTAATTGAAAATGATCATCTTACCCCATGGGATCAACTCGTACACCTTTCCCCTAGCAATTTCTAAAAAGTTTTCCAATACTCGCATAAATGGGTATCCTATATCCGCCTGGAGAGTACCATCAAGTTAACAACTGTCCGAAAATATGACTTTTGGACACATGCTAATTTATAGGCGGATATTTGCTACTCATGCAGATGACTTTAGGAAAACTGTACTAAAATTGCTGCATGGTTAGCTATAGGCCGTCCTCGTCATTTCCGGAATTTAAGAACAAAGAAGAATAACAAGAAAGGGGAAGAAAGAAGAAAAAAAATGGATGACGCCGGTGTCGAGTCAGCTCGTTTCTCGCGATCGGGAAAAAAATTCGTTGCTTCTTCGATCGACGATCCCCAGATTATCGGTTATTACAGCACCGATCGAGACTCCAATTATCTGGGCGACTCGTCGAGGATGTCTTACTACAAAGCTCCCAAGTCGACAAAAGTCCGAATGGATTTGAATCAGGGCATTGAATCGGCCGTCCGGTTCCCCGAAACATCCGCCGGAGAAGGAAGTTTATCCAATTTTTTGGAATGGATCTTGCGTAATCACGCTGAGATTCGCGGATTCGGAAGCGACAAATGGTTAAAAAAAAACCTGGAACAACGTTCTCTAGTAATTTGCTTGCATCCGCCAGTATGCACTTGGTTTTGAGTTTTTTTTTCATTCATAGGATCGAACCGGAATTCGTCACTTCTGGTGGAGCTTTGACGAGGCTGTTGTCCACGCCGTACTCGCCGGAATGCGATTGGGAGATACGCGCAGCCAAGTGGAAGGGAACGATTTATTTGTGTCCAATCATCACCAAATCCCAAAAGCGTATAAACCAAAAGCAATCCCCAAAATACAGCTCGTGGGGCTACAAATTTGAACAATACATGGTTTCAGGTAATTGCGAACGTGAATCTTTTTCTTTATCTATCGTCGCCTATTCGGACAAAGAATTTTTCTTCTGTAATGAATGTAACATTTATTTTCGGTCGTAGACCATCCTGACAATGAGCCGGACACTTCTCGGCCTGTCATTGAGCCGGCTCAGTTTCGTTGCGTATTCAAGCGACGTTTTGGCCATCACAGCGTGCTCTTCACCTCCGAAATAGACGCGGTCCGTTCATCCAGAGTTCTCAAGGATCCGTTGCCACTGAAGGATCTCAAATTAGTAGAATTGAAAACGAAGAAATCTCTACAGCACACAGGCCAACAGAGACTCTTCGCGAAGAACATTCTGCCATGTTGGTGGGCTCAGTCCTTCCTCACCGGAACAGATGAAATCGTTTGTGGTTGGCGGGACGTGGAGGGAATCGTCCATAACTGGACAACTTATAGCCTCGATCAAATGATCGAATTGGGTCGGGTAATGCAATTTCGAGAATATATTGACTCTCTTGAAAAGAAAAAAAAAACCTGTTAAAGAGTTAGTCCGGTTCACCAGGTTTGCTTGGGTCGCGTAGACAAGGCGAAGCTTTGTCAGGTTTTCGCAATTGCTATCTTCTCCAAGTTAGAAAACCTGTACAATACAATCATTGTAAACTCTCTTCGGTTCTATTCGCTTTTGCTACTCTCGATACTGTTTCGTTTCAGGGTGCCTGGGATCCGCAGACTTGCATCAATAGCTGCAACGATTTTCTGACGAGCGTCACAAAACTCGTTCTCGACGAGTGCGACAAAACCGTCTACAAGTTTGAAAAAGTGCCAAACAGTAATGTTCGCGTTACGCGACTACCGTTCTCCCAAGGTTTCATATCTAGCGCCATCTTGGCGAACATGGGGGCTAGTGGTTCATCCTAAGGAGGGTATACTTAAGCTTTTTTGTTTTGAAACTTTTGATATAAGGCGTTTTTTTTTCACGACTCGCCCTCACGAGGATTCGTATTTTTTTTTTGCATCTTTTGTAACTTCATTATGACTTTCGTGATAATGGAGGGATCGACGCTGTTCACGTGGAAAAACATACTACAGTTTAACAATTTCATTTTATTTCATTTTATTTCTATAAAAATAGTCTCCAATTTGTTACTTCACTATTTCCAGTTTGCGAATAAGCGGTCACAGTTAAATATTATTTCATTGTACGTACAAGTTGCCGAAGTCGGCGCACGGAAGTGATTGCTTACGTCACTTTATAAATAAAAATTTTATACCGTAAGTCTTTTTTTGTTGCTTCAAAATTTACTACGTTTGTTTACTTGGAAGTTTGACATGCGATTTATTGCACGTAAAGAAGAAATCTTAAGGGTGTCATTGATGATCTCGATCTTAACACACGTTGTCGACGTCACGATCCCGAGACGCAGAACTTTTTGTCAACTTGAAGTAGAAAAGAAAAGAAAATTTCGAAACTTGAGGGAAAAAAATTACCGGAGGGAAGAAAAATACAACAAATACTATTCACTGTAAAACTGCTGCGCGTTTATGAACGTATCTCTTGCATTACGATGAAATTATCCGTCTCGGAGAATTTCTGCTTGGGCCTGAAAAATTCCGGGCGGTGATCCCGTAACGCGTCGTCATTCGGGTCGTTGATTCTTCCAGTTGTAGGTGCCCCTGGAAAATTGATGGAAAGGCGAATATTCGAACCATTGGACATTTTCATGGGTAATTGTGTCGATTTGATCATTTTTATCGATATAACCGTTTCGTTTTGATCTTTCTAATCGATAATTGTTTAGATTGGATTTTATTGATCAACAATTTAATTCATTGGATCAATTTGAACGATAGTTCTGTCGACTCGGTGATTTTCATCGATAATTGTCTAAATTTGATTAAATGATGTCAACAATTGTTCCTATTCGACAATTTTAATCGATAAACTGCTTTTTGGATCATTTTAATCGAAAAATTTTCCGATTTGCTTACTCCAAGCGAGAATCGTATCTACGTTATTAATTTAAATCGACAATTGGGTCTACTCCATAATTATCGACACTTTTCTCGATTTGATTGTTCTTTGATCGGTGATTATCTTCATTTGATTGATAATCTCAATCGATAATTGTGTCTATTGAATTTTTTTCATCGATAATTTTTTCGGTTTAATCCCTCTTACCGAGAGCTGCTTTCACTTGATTATCTCTAATTGATAATTGCCTGTACTCGAAAATTTTAATGGCCCCTTGGCTCTCTGATCATAATTTAATCGATAGCTGTAAGGATTGACCTAATTAGCGCAATTTCTTTACTCACAGCTTCGGGATGTCCTTGACGTATATAATACTTCGAGAGGACAAATCGGCATCAGGCTCCCTGGCCGCTTTGCATCTCTGCAGCCAAACTTTCGTAGGATTGAGAAGTGTCGACGTCTCGACATTGGAACGGCCATGGACTTCATTGCCTGACAATGAGACCTTACTCTGGCTCGATTTCTTCCCTTCCAACGCAGCCTTTCTTCTCTTCAAGAATTCTTCGTCTTGGCGTCTTTTTGGTAACAACAATTGCAAAGTAAATCGACGATGCACGATGCAAAATAGTCGTGACTTTTGCATACGAGGTTGTTTAGGTTTGTTTGTTTGATTTTTGCTTTTTCATAGATGAACTTTGCTTTGGTTTTCACGTACTTCCATTTAATTCTAGAATTAAATGGAAGTACGTTCAGAATGCAGCCAAGCGTCAAACAATGAGAATCATAAAGAACGTATACGTATGCGTACAAATTTTATGTGTATGCAAAAACTTCTACAGTTTTTGAGATGCCTGGTCAAGTTTTTGCACACGAGTAGAATATCGGTAGAATAAGAAATCGGCTGTTAATAAACGTCATGAAAATCTCGACTTTAGAGTAGATTAGTAGAAACTTTAGGCTACAGATTGCAAAATTACTCGATTTATTTACAAACATTTCTGCAAAAAAACATCAGCTTGTGTAAATTTTAGAAAATTTACACCTAAATTAAAAATTGACACATAAATTTGAGAAAATTTACACCGGGAAGACTTTTTTTTTTTCAATATTTAAACCTTTAAATTTGAACTGGTTCACCGATTTCTCATGCCAAAACAAAAGGGAATAGAGCCTACCTGAAGCACCGGATCATCCCGATGACTTTGGACTTGGATGCTCTTCCTGGCAAATCTTTAACACCGTTGCTCGTAGTCGAGCCCGAGCTCGTCGCGTCATCCATTTTTGTCTCTCTGCGAGCGAGCACCGCACTTTTAACGGCTCTTGCACGTGCCAAACGCTGATTTTCCTTCCGAGTTCGAAGCGACTCGATTCCCGACTTCGTTCTTTCGCATTCGAGGGAAAGTGCTCTCTCTCTCTCGTCTCGCCATCGTTTAATTTTTTCTCTCTTATCGTTGATTATCTTCCCGTTTGTTTTTCCAAAATTTACGGCAATCCGCGTGCTCGACATGGCCGTGCTCGAATTATCCTCAACGCATTCGTCACTCGTGGCTCTTTCACTCGTCTCGCTCAGATTTTCCGTCTTAGCGTTACTCAACATTTTTTCGCGCTTCCTCGCGTCTCGATTTACCCGCCATTCTCGTATCGTCGCTCGTTGCTTTTCCCGCAAATCAAGATAAATCTTGTACCAAGCTTCGTGATCGACGATACGCTCGGCAGTCAGATCTGGACACTTTTTCCTTATTGCTGACACCATCGACGCCACGTTCTTACTGCTTTTTCGCACTTTCAAGAAAAATAAGTGATCCGGCTCGCTCCAATTTTGGGTATGACCTGTGCGAAAGCAAAAATTTCTCATAGAGTATTTGATGAATTCCATAGGTGAAATTTTGTTTTAACTGGCATCGGTTTGAACAGCCTGTTTTTTTTTTTTAATTCGAAAAATATATTCTCACATCGAGAAGATCATGAGATTGAAATTTGCAGCATTGCAATGTAACGAAAATTATTGTTTTTCAATTGTTCGAATTTATTTCGGCGAATCTTCGTAACGAAAATTCCTTAAACATTTTTTAAGACACTTTATTTAGAGATCTAGAATTTTTATCTCCAAAAAATATTTTGTAGAATAATAAAAATATAAAAACGAATGTTTGTTGCATTCCAACGATGCAAACTTCACGACCATAGGAGATCACTTTACATCGAGGGTTTATCTGTTAGAACTTTATCGGCTACTTTTTTACAGAGTTGTATCTCCTTTAGATGTGCTCGTTGTGTAAAAAGTTCCAAATATGACCGAGTTATGACGGTTTTTGTGTAGTTCTTCTGGCATTTGCGTTTGTCTTGAAATCATGTTTTATGAAACGGGGTAAGTCGTAACTCAAAATCTATTTGTCCGATATACATCGGATTCGGCCAGAGCATCGTTTATAGCATTTTCTATGATATGACCGGCTGACTTTTTCATATGTTCATCCATTTGTTAGTAAAAAGTGATTGAAGTTGCTTTGTCTGGTAGACAAACGATTTTCGTTTACAGCATGCCATTTTCGTATTTTTCGTAATTTCAAAAAAGTATCTAGCGACACGTAAGTTTTATTATTATACTAACAGTACATTTTTTATTCTTAATTTCCCATCACAGTAGTTGCCAGAATCACCTCCACCGATTGGCCATGCAGCAACGGCAGCATTTTGTTTATATAATAATAATTTAATCGTTTATCAATATTTCTCAAATAAAAAAAAACTCAAACTTGGCAAGACTGTGTTTTAATTGTTTATAAAGTCCCGACCTTGTCGTTCCAATATTCTCATCAGAAGAAATAATTAAAATCGACCTGTTTTTGGGACCTCGACTTTACGCAGACCCCTTAAAACATCCTTAAAATGTTTTTCGAAGCTTACGAATGATTTTAGCGTTGATTTCAGGCAGAATGTCGGGATATATTTTTTACTCCATCTTTAAGTTTTGTTCGTAAGAGGGAACTGTTTGAAGTTTTTTAAAAATATATATTTCATGTCCTTTTTCATTTACCTGTCTTTGCTACGAGCGCTTCGAAGTCTTTCACGTGTCTGAAATCTTGGGAATTCGTGACAACGCTCACCGTACTTTTTTTACGCCCCCAGGAGCTCTGATTCTCCTGATTCGTCATTGCAAGGAAAATTGAGCGTGCATCTTGGTCCAATTCAATTTCTTTCTTCGCTAAACTTTCCGTCGAGGAATCGTTCTTGAATTTGCGAATCTTGGCCGCAAGACATATCAATTGTTCTTTGAAGCTGTCGATGTCTTTGAAAGTTTTCAATGTTAACGAGCATATATTTTCATCTTTTTGGACATATATATATATATATATATATATATATATATATATATATATATATATATATATATACAGATTTGAACGGAATACGAGAGTGGTGGGTCGGTTTGGGGTTTCGACAATCTTATTCCAATCTTAATCCAATTCTTGGATGGATGATCACTGAGCCACGCACTAGCCAGTGGGCCGACGATATTAAAGATATAAAAAAAAAAATAATTGTTGAGTATATATTCTAACGGAAATAAAATGAGCTTAGACTTAATCGAGTACGAAGTTGAGTTCATATTTTTTCCTCGCGAAGTGAATTCAATTTTTGTAATAATTAATCCTTCATGGTTACACTTCCAAATTCAATCGCGGTGGTCACACTTGGGTCGATTCTACCAAGTCAGTTTTCAAAAAAGTATTGCGACTAAACTATTCGTCCGAAGTGGTTCAAAAAATTACGGAATATGCTTTGAACTTTTCAGATGATTTACGAAAAATTGATTTATAAGAAATACAATGGCGACGTGTTAAAAAAATTCATAAAGAGGTAAAAACGCAAAAAATACATTTTTTCGCTAAAAAAATCATAGTTCCGTGAATTTTCAACATTTTTACCTAAAATTTGGACGTGATACTCCTTAGATATGCTACTTTTGAGAAAAAAATAGCAGCATAGTGCGCGTTCCAGAAAAGGTATTTATTCCGACATGTGAAGAGGGTAAATTGTATGGTATGAGGATATTTCAAACTCCAGGTAAGATAGTGAATACAGTCCAATTAGGAGCCGGTAACTATTATATATTTACGCCAAAAATTGATCGACGGGTCGATTCTACCCAGGGTGACCACGAAGGGTTAAAATAGATATGGTCGACACAAAGTTGAAAGAGTATGTTTTTCCGTACATATAGACTGGGATGTTACCTATTTTTCGACCCTCCTGCATATCGCTTATCGACGTCTTAATCTCGCTCAGACATTTTGTGATGTCCAGGACTGCTGATCGTAACGAAGCTGCCAATTTTTTTCTAGTCACACGGGATAAAATATTTAATGTAGTTATAGATTGTTAATCAATAAATCAAACGTAAAAAAGTAACTAATTACGCGCCTGTTTTATCTTTCGCTGAACGATTTTATCAATAGTTTGCTAACAATTATTGCTCCTAAATGTTTCGGCGGTTTATCAGATTTTTTTTTGTCGTTACCGTAAATAGTGTTCCATGGAAAATCTTTTACCTTTCCAACGCGCGAAAACAATGCTCATTCTTTAAGACCCGTAACACTTCCGGTTCTGCTTTAACATGGTCCAGACAATTGTCCAATGCTTTCTCGATCGTTTCCTCCTCTCGTTTCAATTTAATCAACGATTTTATACACTCGTTTTCTGTCGAGGAGCGCATTCTTCTTTATCGTTTTGTCTTTCGCTGCGAGAGAGCGTCGACTCGTTCATCAGGCTCGTTCCACTGCCACAATCGGTGAGAATCCGTAAAACCTGTCGAAGCTAAGAGTCTACTGGGTGCACCATTCCGAACTGAATGTTTCGAGACAAAACTATTCGACGGATTCAAAATCAAAGAACAAAAAAAAAAAGAAAAATTCGAATTGATTTCTGTATAAAATTTATCACTATTTATCTTGCAAAATAAAATCTAGGGTTAGGTCGATTGCTGCTGCGTATTTTTTTTCACTGCAGTCGACCGATTGTTTGCGTTTCCATAGAAATTCATCGACCCTCCGTACTTTAGGGGGTGCAGAGGTTCGTGATAATTACTTAGTTATACATACATACACACATTTGTATGCATATATTGCTAAAGGGATTCTTATAGTATCTCATAAACGAGCGGATTGCATGCAATAATTCCATAGCTACTTTTGTTTACTGTAAATATTTTAATTCGTCTGTAATTCACCTGCATTTTTGGCGGGCAGTTTTTTAACGATCCAAGAAAAGGCAAATAAAAGGGTAAAGTTAAACAAATTCCGAAAAAAAACATTGCTTGATTAAAGTAAATTATATCGAGCCGAAAATAGCCTTAGAGAAAAAAAAGTTTAAAGTAATTAGAGAAAAAAAAGATTTGCTATTTTCGCCTCGATATAATTTACTTTAAACAAGCAACGTTTGTTTTTTTTATTACAATTTTGTTTTATCACAGCATAACGATTGTATTCTTTTTGAATGGAATATTATTTGCATTTAGGACGTTTTCCATTACGGCTATAAAACTTCGTGGCGCTTACTCGCATGGATAATCTTTGGTCTGGTACTTAAGGGCGGAGATCTATTTATAACGTTATGATGTAAAGAACAGTTTATGGCTGAAAATGAACTCCAAGAGGAACCTGAGTAAATACTTTATGGCTCCGGAATCGTAGTTTAATCGGTAGGTCATTTAATGACAACAATTTTTAGTCTTGAAATCTTAAACGCAATTTCTTGAAAGCCACTTCTTCGTGAACCTCGTACAAGATGACTCAAAAACTATCTTATCGATCACTTGGAAATTTCGCACACTTTCAGATAACATAATTACCGTCTATGTGAACCTAAAGTTGCTTGAAAACTATTCTAAAAAACAATTTTTTTCATGAACAAACACTATAGTATAAATTTCATGAAAAATAGAAAAAAAAAAATCAAATACGTACCATTTATCAAATTTTCATTCTCCTTTGGATTTTTTAGGTTCACATAGAGCGTGTGGGTCTCAGAAATCGGAAACTTCTTGGGCCTGACGTTTCAGATCAATGCACCAGACGCTAAGTTGTACGCCGTGGAACAACTCGGGCGGCAAACGGCTTTGAAGCAAGTGTCGGATAGCCTCAATTTTTTTAAATAAAAAAAAATTAGGATGTGTAATATGTACGTAAAATGTTCATTATTTAGAATAAATAGTTTCAACACAAAAAAAGAATCTCTCCCCTTAAACCAATAGGGGGAGAATTTTTCGCGTATGCATCGGGGACATTTATTCAGTATGTACATCAAAAAATTGTGTGCATTTTCAAGGATTTTGTCTGGGAGGACAGTGTGGCCTTTTTTGTGCCACGACCAAATATCTTCGATTGTTCTCCAATCGATCGTTCAAGATTTTCTTTACAGTCGTGTCTTCGCTCGTAATGTTCTCGCGAGGATTCTCAGTGTGTGATATCTTTGAATCAATGGCCGCAACATTTTCGAGATCTCTGAATATTTTACGAATATCCGTGCACAAATGATTCTCAAAGAGGACTCGAGATCGTATACGATTTTGTTCCTCGCATCCGATTCGCAATTTGTCAATAACCAGTGCCATCGATCGATAAGAATTTTCGGCATTGATCCTCGAACATTTTTCACCCACAATCAAACGTCTCTGACTCGACAGACCGTTTTTTAATTTACTATTGCAAATGATCAAATTTGACAGACGCTCCTTTAATTCCTTCAAATTCGATCCTTCGTCATTGACGATTTTATGATCACGAGTCTTTCGGCTTGTCGTGACGGTTAATCGAGTCGATTTTATTCTGCTATTTCTGCCTGTGATCGTACCGATCGAACGATTCCATCGTTTCGACGCGAGATCCTTTTTTCGATCGATCAGTCGTCTTCTCAGTGAAATTCTTTCGCCGTTTTCGAGACGTCTCTTGAGCAGTCGTCTCGTCGTTTTTAAAACGTGCACGGGCAATTTGTTTTCTTTGAAATTAATTGACACGAGGGTACTGTTGGTTTCCAATAAATCGATTATAGGATTGTTGCTTTCTTTCGTTAATCCGCAGCGACGAAGGCTCAATGATTTCAACCAAAAATCGTCCTTCAGCGTATCGATCAATGTGCGAAAACCTTCGTCACCGAATTTACGATTTTTGTTCAATACCATTGTGTGTACACCCTGGAACTGGAAAAAAAGTTTCGAGACAATTTGTACCTTTACGCGGAACAAGGAAAATTTTCGTAAGAACAATGTTTTTAGGAATTTTCTACCGGGTTGTTACATTTTCAGAATAATTTAGCTAGGGAATTGAGCAATTAAGGGAATACAAATGAATAAATAATTGACCGATCAAATGAGAATAAATTTTACGTGATAGATTATTGATTGCGAAGTATGGCAAGATAACAAAGTAAGATTGCAAAGATAAAATGAAGTAATTATATGAATAGTTAAGGAATTCATTACCTATAAACTATAATAAATTCATTGCACTGTGATAATGATATGAGTTACTCATTCGTCTAGAATACGGGGTGTGCATAAGCTTGATATTAAACGATTAAGCGATTTTTTATTGCATCGTTTTATATTCAAGGGTCTTGACTTTCATTTGCAACAAAGATTTTACAAACATTCTAAACATTGACCGAGTTATGACGATTTTTATGAGGAGTCTTTTTTCTATTGCGTTTTTCTCGAAACGTTGTTTTATTAAACGACGTAAGTCGTATTTCATAATCCAATGACGTTGATGTTTGCATCGTTGGAATAGAACGGGATTTCTTTTCAATTTTTTAAATTTCTTTATTTTTCATTGTAATCCAATTTTTTTCTCATTGATTGAGGTCATAGATCTCTCCTAAAGATAGAAAAAATCATTTGAGTGGTTTTCGTACTCGTAGACAGAGGAAAAAAAATATGAGCAATTAAAGAAAAGTTAACTTTCGTTGTATTCGAACGATGGAAACTTCAACATCACATAATCTATTCGTCCAGTGTACAGTTTATAACGTTTTCTACCGTATGACTGGATGATTTTTTGATATGCAAATTAATTTGTTAATAACAAATGTTCAAAGTTATTTTTTTTGTCGAAAATCGAACTTTTTTTCTTCAGCTTGGTATTTTCGTAATTTTCAAAATTCTCAAAAAGTATCCGGGGACATGAAAGTTTTATTATGACACTAAAAGTACGTATTTGATTTTTTATTTGAGATCAGCTGAGTTGCCAGTACCATCTACACCTATTGGCTATGCAGCAACCGCAGCATCTTATTTAACCCTTTGAAGCATAGTGACATACTGGTATGTCATCTACTTCCACTCTGTTTTTCTTGAATAAAAAATTTTTTTAGCGCATAACGACGAATGTAAATGTATATTTAGGATGTTAGGAGATCAATTGTTACTACAATATCACTATTAAGGGCTTATGCTGCACTTAGTGGATGTTGATCATCACTACAGTACAAAAAAACACGTTTTTTATACAATAAATGTAATTGTGCCTAATCCTAGCAGGTAATCCATACACAAAAAATGAATTCAGAGACGTTTTTTGGATCGCTGATTACGAATTTGAGCTCAAAATCCAGAAATTCAAAACGGCGAATCCAATATGGCGGACCAAAACCGGAGATTTTACTGGAATTACTAAAACATCGGAGTTGCTCAATATGTTGATTCTGTTATACTGAATTTCTAATAGAATTACGCTTTTAGCATTAGCCGGAGCTAACGGCGAGGACGTAGCGAGTTTCTTTTTTAATTTTTAATTTAGAACTTTATAAATTTATATATTTTGACTGGTTTCAAAATTAGCGACTTCAATAACTCTAAAGCACCGAGTTTCCTCCCCATCAAGAGAATTTTATGTTTCAGTTCACCAGTTTTTTTTAAATTATAAGCTCAGATTAGTTTCAGTGACCAAGCCAGATTTGTGTTTCATTATCCTATATTGGAACTGCCATTTTTATTGTTCAATTTTGAACTGAGTTTCGAATTCAACGACTCAAAAAACCCCTGCATTTGGAGTTTCATCTTCATCAAGCTACTTTGAGCATTTTGGTCCGTCATATTGGATCCGCCATCTTGAGTTTCCAAATTTTGAGTGCAGATTTGTAATCAGCGACCCCGAAAACCCCCGAGTACCAACTTTTGTTTTCATCAAACAATTTTTGCATTTGTGGTCCGCCATATTGGATCCGTCATCTTGAATTTTCAAATTTTGAGCGCAGATATGTAATCAGCGACCCCGAAAACCCCCGAGTACAAAGTTTTGAGCTGATTGCACGTAAGGAAAAATGTATGCTTCAAAGGGTTAAATAATAACGACTTTATTTTTTAACAATATTATGCAATAAAAAAAACTCAAACTAGGCAAGACTATGTATTAATTGTGTGTAAAAAATTCTTTCCTTCGAAGAGTTGTTCGAAAATCCGCGCTGTGCAAATACCTTTTTCCCATTGTTCATAATTAGAGTACGATTTTTTTTTCCCGACAAAATGAAAATTACTTGTTCCGTATTTGTGTCTCTTCGATCATTAGATTCGTTCCAGGCGTTCTCCAGTATCTTGCTCCGTCTTTTTCTCAAGAAAGATGCGATGCAGTGAGCACTTTTGGACGTGAGCAAACAGGCAGTGAAATCGATCGATTGGAGTTTAGGATTTTCAAGCAAGGCTTGAAGAACGAGTTCACAGCCTGAATTTGCAGAGAAAATGAAATGCAAAGCTATTACGTGAAATATTAACCTACTCGAGTATAGGAAAATGTTCTAACGGGACGAAAAATACCACAAAAGCATTTTTTTATATTATTGATTTTTAATAGTGGAAAACACGATTTTCTGTACCTGAATTTCCAATTTTGCATCTAGCGAGTGAGATATTTTGAATATTACGATTCGACGGTAAACCGGCGCAAAGAATATTCAAATAATTTCCGCGACCCAGAGGTATTCCGTCGAGGGTCAGAGATGTTAGAATTCTCGAATCTCTCGAGCATACTGCCACAGCGTCGACGAAACATCTCAGCAAAAAATTTGTATAGATTATCGGTCCTCGAGAGTTCGTTTTCCTGAATCTTTTTTTCATTTTTTATCTTACTAAAAATTCTAATTAAAAATTACTATCTTATTGAAAATCTTATTAAAAATGATTTCTCATATCCGATCACTTCTTGCAGCTTTTCAAAATTCTTGTATGGGTTACCGAAATTTCATCTGTCATATACATATATATATATATATATATATGAGGCATTCCACGCCATTTCACCAAGCCCGTGAACCTGATAATTTTTTATTTTCCTGATTTTTTTTTGGTAAAATTGTACACTATGAAAGGAATATCCACACCAATTTTTAGATTTTTATCTCTTTTCTTTTAGGAGCTATAATTTTCTAAAAAATGTCGATTTCGAAAGTTTTGGAAACGTTTAAACGCTGATAACTCCTGAACTAATTGAGATATCGACAAAAGTCAATATGTATATTTTTTTCATTTTGAAGCATACATTCATGAAAAAATATGAAAAAAATTATCATTTATACTGGACCACGTATTTTTTGCTTCGAAAGTGGAAACTATTTTTTAAAAAGATTGTTTTTTTTTTATTTTTTTCAAAAAATTCTCTAAAATAGAGTGACCCATTCTATGATTTTTAAGACTAGTCTCATCGCGGGCCCATTTTTCCTTCTATTTTTTTGCGAATTAATCATATTTTTATCATTTTAATCTCCAATAATGTTAATAATGTAACGGTTTAATTTTTATTTGTGCTGAATAATTTGTGTTGATAATATCTTTTGTTAGCTATAGCAATTAAACAGTTTGTTTTGATAATTTTTCCATTTTGCAGTCCATTCGAATAGTATCGTTAAGCGTCCATTCACTGATCCCTTAGAGAAAGAAGTATCAAAAGCTCCCGCAAAAAGGCCTTCAAAATTAAAAATTAACCTTCATCAAGTGTCCCAAAAGTGCCTACCGATATTCCTGGAGTTTCCTTTCAGTGTCGATGTTTTCGGCGATTTTTTTGTTGCGATTTCGGCTGTAGGCGTGAATCTCCACGAGGCTCCGATCGGCAGCGATAGCATTGAGAATCGGTGCCCAATCCTCGTGATTGACCACGCGATCGCAGCAAAATCTCAGGCGATTTTCCGTCGTCGAATGCGTCCGTATCATTGCCAGTGGAAAAACACCATTTTCGGTGCAAATCTTCTCGTAAATTTGGCTGAATTCGTTGCAACCGTTTGCAGATCGTCTCGTTTCTTCCATTTTCGCAAATTTTACGTGCACAAAATGAATACGCTAATCGAGAATATAAAAATTCATGGGTGTAAAAAAAATATCCTAAAATATCGCGCGATGTTTAGGAAGGAACGAAAAAAAAAAAATATATATATAAAACAAACAAACTATCGACAACATCGTTGAATTGTCTCGGCTCTCCCTTCACGCTGGTTCGTAGAAATTAGCCGGTTCGCCAACGATCGATCAACGATATAACCACAATTATCCTCCATTAGTTTGATACTTATTAGGAGATTGGCCGCAATTGGACGCCGGCCCCAACGAAACGGAGCGATTCAGCGCTGTGTACACGCGGATATAATTATATCGTTCATTGAACATGGACGATGAACGAGCCACATTGAATTACGATTGTAATTACAACCTTTTCTTGGCTAAACGACTCCTCAGGGATGTGACAAATAGTCAAGGTACGATATCAATTAATGAAAAACACTCAATGAACTTTAGTACATTAATATCATTTGTATCTTTATTTTTGCTGTAAGAATATGGAACAATACATGTGATAGTATTTTACATACCCATTAAACAAAAAATTGTATTTACTATCACTATCGGTATTATTGTTATAATATTTTTTAAAGATTAGGGTTTTCAAAGAACGGCCCAGCCGCTGTCGCAATTAAAATTGAAGAGGAAGTAACTGCAATTAATAGGAAGATCAAATAAGAAATCGAGGAAATAAGGAAAATAGAGGGGCTTAAATGTTGTAAACAGTGTGAAAAGTTGATAAGAAGAAAGAGGAGGCATAAAAACGACATTTTACACATAGCATTAGGAGTGGACATAACGACACCAACTTATATATGGAGAAGAGAACTGGGAGTGCCTACTATGGAATATTTGATAAGGGAAAGAGCGTTAAGGTATATTAAAGAGGTGATAAGAATGGAAGAGACAAGATGGCCAAAAAATTGCTTAATGGAAGTAATAACAACAATATAACAAATGGAGACCCGACAAAATGGGGCAAAAACTAAGTAAAAGTATTAAGAGATATGAAAATCTATATATACAGAAGACAAAGTCCTGACTGACTGACTCATCATCGCCCAGCCGAAATCGCTAAAGGTAGAAACGTGAAATTTGGAAAGCGTGTTGATTTTATATTGGAGGCATCGTTTAAGAAGGAATTTCTCGAAATTCAACCCCTAAGGGGGTGGCAAAGTTTGCATAGGAAATTGAGTTGTTAAAAAAAAAATGATTCGATTTTTTAATTTACAATTGATCTTTTGTGATAATTCAATAGAATGTCAAAAGGGTTTTTCTTTGAAATAATTCTAAAGATAATTATTAATTGTTTTTATGTCAGGATAATTCAAATTGTAGATGTTGGCCCGAAATGCCACACTATCGGTGCTGGGGCGTGTGACGTCATCGTTCGAACGCGACCGAATAGGCTATGTATACGGATTAAACGCAAGTGGGAAAATACAAAAAGGGATATGTGAATATTTGAGGAAAATAGAGGAAACGTGTAAAAAAATAGCAGGTAGGAAGGCGGAGGAAAAAGAGACGGGGCAGAAGAATGAATGAAGAAAAAGAGATAAATGTTAGAGTACAAAGTACAAGAATACCGGCTGCAGTAATTAAGTGAATAAAGATTTAAGCGAAAAGTCACGATTTTGTAAAAAGTTTTGTAAAAAGTTGTGCAAATAAGAGTCGTTTGATTGATTGAACAAAATTTTACAATATTTATAAAGAAAATCAGACCTTTTAATAAAAGTTTTATTTTAGTGAGATTTCAATAAAATAATTAAATGGAAAATGGTAGATAAAAAAGAAATCCATTCAGTTATAGATGGAAAAATGTTAGATTAAAATATTAGATAAATAACTAAATGAAAATGTTAGATTAAACAAAAAGTTTAAATCTAATATGTTTTCATTTGGATAATTTATTAAAATCCCGTAGTTCTCGAGTGACTGTGCATTTTCGAAACTTGTACGTCGTTGCAATAAGCCGATTAATCTATTGGATAAGAATTACAAAAAATTGCTTAAAGGCAACTTGTAAGTCAATTTCGAGCACCTTTGAGAAAGAATTCCTATAATACTTTCGTTTCTTAAAAAACGTTAGTTTAGAACATTGCAAAAAAAACCGAGTCAGGATCCTCAGGAGTAAAAGAAAGAACTTAAGAATTAAAAAAACATAATGTAACTTGTTTTTTTTTGTTACAAATGCTACGCCGAATATTCCTTTGTTCTTTTTTTGTCGAGTTCTGTAACTTTCCGTCTCGATAAAAAATTCCAAAAGTATGTAAACAAATTCACTCCTTTGCTGTGTATTTTCTGGTATTTCCGTTAACATGTTTGATTTATGTTGAAATTAACGTAAAATAATCGCATAATCCTTTTTCTGTGAGAAGATTTTTTTAAATAGCGACGGGTGCAAATACTTTTTTTTTTTTTACCTATTACACGTAGATATTAATATAGCGCGTTAATTTTTCAAAATATGTTCTTTTATTTTTACTGCTATTTTACTTTTTCCATGTGTCGTAATATCGAGCTTGAAAATTGATTTTCCATCAGAACGTCACAGCGCAATCGAATGGCTGCGCTATTTAATGAGCGTGAACGAGACCGTAGGAGAGATGCAACTGAGAAATGATTTTCTCCATTATTTGGTACAAAATCTCCAAGAGGGCAGTCTCAGGCCACCGTTCGACGTTCCACCATCAACTTCGGGCCCCTTGTCCGGCATAGCGCATCTAATTGTTAGTTTTCATTCGTCTATTTATTTTTTAATCGACAATAGGTTCACCGATTGAAGTTGCATTCGATTATTCAGCCAGGCAGAGGCGACAACACGATGAATCTCGATGAAAATCTTTACGACGATGAGGATGAGGATGAGGGTATTGAGCACAAAGATGAGAAACCTCTCGTCATGGAGTTGTCACCTGACGGCGGTGATTTTTTGGCACTCCAGCCAATACCTCGAGATGGCTCCTTCTGTTATCTCGCTATAACAGCTAAAAAACGAACGAAAGAATAGATTATTCGATATATATTCGTTCGCTTATATTTTATACATTTATTTTTTGGTCATCGTTTATTTGATTTGCTAATTGAGGGTATTATTTTTTGTGTAGACGGTTTATTCGAGCGTACGAAGATTTATACTCTGCGTTGATTCATTATTTTGTTGAGACGACGCTGACGTTTGCATCGTTGAAACGCAACGGAAATTCATTGTTATTTTCGCATTTCTCATTTTTGTCAGTATCCAACATTTTTTTTCTGCAGATTCAGGTCGTAGCCTTTACGAAGAATTCTAAAAAACCGTTTCAGCGATTTTTTTCAGCAAACATTTGGCACCAACGAGTTTGGGCGATCGAAAGAAATGCATTTTCATTGCACTCTAACGATGCAAACTTACAGGTCATTTATTGACGAGGTATCGTCAGTTTGTTTTCCATCATAAGAGGTAATCCCGTGACAATTGAAATACAAAGCAAAAGGGTGACGTAAAGGGAATAAAGTTTTTTTTTTCGAAAGAACTTTTGTGGCCCATTCTTTCGTTCCCAATTTTGAATTTTACTCATATATATGCGAATACTCGAATTATTCCGATAAAATTTACACGCAAAAATCAATCGCTTGTGTAAAAAAAAATTTCTTTTTTTGAGACACTTCACCCCTCGATTTGCTTCCTATACTTAATCGTTCAATTCTTTAATGGTGCGTTAAAATTTGCCTGTAAATTTCGATCTCTCCGAAGTGGAAAATATCCTTAATTATTATGTATCACGATTTTCAAATGACCTTCGAAATTAATCCACTAATTCATTCTTTTAGGTCAATAAAATTTATATTTAATTAATTAAATTTACATATAATTAGTTAAAATTGCATTCAATTAGTTAAATTTACTTTCAATTAATTAAATTTACGTTTAATTGATAAAATTTACACTTACGATAAAATTTACATTTACATTGAAATTTGAATCTGTAATAAAAATTTGTATTTACAATAGAATTAAATATTGAGAATTTTTTGAGACAGAAATTTTATCCCGATACACTCGTAAACCACCCACAATTTATAATTTTACCTACGATTAATTAGCCTTCAGTTCAGAAAAAAAACCTGTGTAAAGATCGAATAAGCGATTATAAATATGAATGCTGTTTTGTCGAAATAGAAAGTTCAACAGAGTACATATGCTCGTCTTGAGTGTCATATGTAGAGAGTACACCAAGGTTGACTGAATTATTGATTCTAATGGCATATTCCTGAAGTCGACGAGTGGACAGATCGTCCGACAGAGGCTAAACGGTGGTTCAATAATTTATAAGCTGTAAAGCACACGCGGAGGTGAAAAGAAGCGCAGAGGCTTGGGTATTTTTTTTTTGTTTCTATACAGCACTAAGTTGTTGATAAGCCAAACTCACGACGATCACGTATATCTTTATAGACTCGTACGTGGCGTTGCACACACGCCAATTGTCTATATCCTCTATAAATTTACGTGGGCTTTAATGAGGTCCGTATTGCAAAGAAGCTCACGTTCTACGTGTATGAATATTGCAAGCACAATCACACACGAAGCGACAAACATTCCTTGCGACGATAAGCATACACTCTCGGCTATAAGAGAGATAAATTCAACATCGTTAAACCTCTTTAAATGTCCGGGCCATACCGTCTCTTTCGAGTACATGTTATTTTGCTCAAAGATATTTTCTCAATTTGATGATCTTTCAATACGCAATTTATTTTTCGTACTTTTATTTTTCTCATTTGTTCGAATTAATTTTTTTTTCAATAGACGTTTATTCATTGGGCTCTTTTTGACGTATGGTATTATCGACTGGTAATTAATAATTTCACGTACATTGTCGATTCGATGAGCGTCGTACAATGTCTGAATTCAACGAAATGCGCAAGGATGTCTCGTTGAATATTTCATCAGATGCAACTTTAAGAAACTCAGATCGAGTTCCTCGGCCACCATTGGATTCCCATTCTCTGGAATTAAAATATATTGAAATATGTTTGAATAACGTGTAAGTGGGACGTACAAATATACGATGTACGGCTGAATTTCCAAATTGCTTATAAGTATGGAAAAAAATGGTGCTATTAATGTTTGCAGAAAACATATTCTTTATATTGGGTGAAGTAAAAAATTCTGAGCGTTTTCCGCTAGATGCCTTTAGTGAGCCATATCTCACGATGTATACATCGCATCGGGTCATACTATACGGCGATTTAAAGGTGACATTACGCTTCAAAAAAAGTTCTTTGACAGTTTTGTGTTTGGTGAAGCCAGTTGTGTGTTACAGCGTTCCAAAATGGAGGCAAAAAAAGAGAAAATTCGATACATTCTTTAGTACCACTACAACCAAGGTGAAAAGGCGGAGCAGGCGGCCAAAAAAATTTGTGCTGTTTATGGACCCAATACAGTATAGAATGCAACAGCAAAGCGGTGGTTCCAACGATTCCGTTCTGGTAATATGAACGTCGAAGAGGAAGCACGCTCTGGTAGGCCAATCGTCGAAAATATCGATAAAATCATGGAAATCGTCGAGTCGGACCGGCATGTGAGCACTTATTTCATTGCCCAGGAACTGAAGATTAGCCAGAAAACCGTTTGGAATCATTTGCATAAGGCTGGTCTCAAGAAGAAGCTCGATGTATGGGTGCCACACGAATTGACGCAAAAGAACCTTTTGGACCGAATTGATGCCTGCGATTCTTTGCTGAAACGTAACGAAATCGACCCATTTTTGAAGCGGATGATGACTGACGATGAACAATGGGTCACATACGAGAACAACAGCCGAAAAAGATCGTGGTCCAATCGCGGTGAGCCGGCCCAAAGGATCGCTAAGCCCGGATTAATGGCCAAGAAGGTTTTGCTGTGTGTTTGGTGGGATTGGAAGGGAAACATCCGCTATGAGCTGCTCCCATCGGGCCAAACACTCAATTCGGACCTCTACTGTCAACAACTGACCAGATTGAAGCAGGCGATCGACCAGAAGCGGCCAGAATTGGCCAATAGGAAGGGTGTTGTGTTCCATCAAGATAACGCCAGGCCGCACACATCTTCAACGACGCGCCAGAAGCTCCGAGAGCTTGGATGGGAGGTTCTATCGCACCCGCCGTATAGTCCAGACCTGGCACCAAGCGGTTATCACCTTTTCAAGCATTTGCAAAATTTTCTTGATGGTACAAAACTGGCCTCAAGACAGGCTTGTGACAATGAGCTAGTCAAGTTTTTTACCAATAGGGACGAGGACTTCTTCAATCGCGGAATTATAAAATTTCCTTCAAAATGGACAAAAGTTATCGAACAAAACGGCGCATATTTTATCTAAATCGGATAATCCTAACTATGTTAAGTTCATCGTCGAAATAAAGCGAAAAAACGCTCAGATCTTTTTACTTCATCTAATATTATTAATATAGCACAGTTCTTTATTTCCAAGTATACCCTTGCGGTTTTTCACACAGTTTCCCCCCTTTGTCCATTGATACCATTTTACGCGTTTGCGTCTTTTTTCGTTAAGGCCTTAGGCCACTCTAGGATTTTCCAAACATCGATTTTTTTTTGTTAAAAATGTACTGTAGTACCTATACAATTATATTCCCAAAGATTATGGGTATGAAAAATCTTATTAAGACAATTTATTAGAGATTTTACAGAAAAACAGACAATTTTAGAGAAAAATTTATTAAGACCCTAGTCTGAAAGCCTCACATGGACCATAAGTGGCCGGTCACACTTTGCTACCGAAGGCCATTGAAGGCAAAATAATCAGGGCCATCAAAATTGCCTCAGCGATGCCTCATAACAAATTATTGCAGGCATATGCGTACGTGCGTGTGCACTGTAAAAAAGAAATGTGTTATTTCAATACATTTGAGGCTTCGTATTCTGTCGCATATTTTGACACGTTTGATCCCGCGTTGTTCCAATAAAGGCACTACATAGGCGTGTTGGTTCAATGCATTACAGCTCGTCTATTAAACGCATAGGTTAATTATTATATTTAGTCGATCTTAATAATTATTATGCCAGAAATTCTTTAGTCAAGCAATTTATAATGATTTGCCCCAATAATAGCAAAGTCTGGTAGTATTAGGGAAATGGCTACTAGGGAATCTACAACTACACCCTTTAAGGCCTTAGGCCACTCTAGGATTTTCCAAAAATCGATTTTTTTGTTGTTAAAAATGTACCTTAGTACCTTCAAAATGATATTCCCAAAGATTATGGGTGTGAAAAATCTCTAAGTACTCGATTTTTGAATTCTAGCGCAACCCCTCTTGATTCATGTCGTCACTTTCTACTAACTTTAAACGCGTTTATCTCAAAACTACATTTTTCAAGTCCGCCGGACCCATAACTCAAACAAATTTCAACCGATTCACTTGAAATTTTAACTGTCTATTTAGAATTACATTTTCTGAGGCACTACGTAGGATTTTTTAAAATTATATTGCATAGTTCCGTTTTTATAAACAATTTTCTGACGATTTTTTCATGGCATTTTATACTTTTTGTTTTAAAAATACGCCATTTTGACAACAAAACAATATATTAAAAAAATCCTACGTACTTTTATAGCTATTATTATATATAATCGAAAAAACTTTAGTGTCTCATCATAACTGAAAAATTATAGGACCTGTTGGAACCGGCCGTTGACCTTCCAGAAATAAAGGCGTCATCGGAAAAGTGCCGCACAGTCGCCATTTTGACATGTATCGCTGTGAAAAAAATAATTTTGTGTACTCAATTACGTGTATAACAAAACTCCTATTTTGTAATTCCGATTTATTTTATGGTTTCGCTGAAAAAAAATCACAAAATATGCCCTTTTTTTTGGCCTCTAGAGTGGCCTAAGGCCTTGACGTTTATCTTTCATCCTTTAGTCACGTTACTAAATTGACCAAATGCATAAATGTTGGATGACAAAACATTTATTTGTAATTATATCACATCTCATTGTGCCTACTTCGCTTCAGCAAATTGACGACCGCGTCTTTCAAGTTGCACCAACAAATAAACATTAGTGAACACTCAAGTCACAGTTAAGTGACGAAATATGATAAAATAAAAAATAGTACATTAAATCAAGCATTAGCTAATTCTCATTAGCGATGATCTTTAATAATAAAACAAAACGAAGATATTTTTTTTAATCAATTCTCGTACATAAAAAAAAAGTGCTATACGGCTGTGGAACAAGGAGCGACCTTATCGAACGCGATTTCGTATTCGTTTATCGTATGATTGCGCGATACATAGTTACGTGCGAATTTGCGGGCGATTCGAAATAATGATTGTAGCGCGTACGCGCAACACAAT
Source organism: Ophion ventricosus (assembly GCA_963932345.1). Classification (NCBI taxonomy): domain Eukaryota; kingdom Metazoa; phylum Arthropoda; class Insecta; order Hymenoptera; family Ichneumonidae; genus Ophion; species Ophion ventricosus. Next base: position 11,699,195 of record OZ010721.1, read on the forward strand.
GGTAGTTTATATGTATTACAAAGCGTGTGTTGCGACGTCACGAATTTGCTTGGCTTTTCATTAGCGACTTCCATCTTACCGCAGGATCATATCGCGTGTAAGTTTAGTCGTGGTGCGCCGAGGCAAGCAGTCTTCAGTGTAAACGCAAAGCTTCGAAATTTCATTGAAAATGTTTAATAAAACGCAACGGAGCTTTCTTACCCAAACACGTACACCGTAAGAGTAGTTAATAAACAAGTAAAGAGTAGTTGGATTAGTAAACAATGAAGTGTTGCCTTAATCGTTGTTTTTTAAATCTCTGTCAAAATTTTAGGTCTACAAAAATTCGTGGAATTAAATACTAATAATCGTAAATACACCCACACGTATGCACATTATAAATGCATATATATATATGACCGAAAAGTATTCATAAAATTAAATCCAAAACTACATTTGATTCAAAATTACACGGAGAGAATTAAATGTTAAAAATTACCGTGCAGTAACGCTAACCAGATGACAACCCTGAAACTTCGCTTATTATTACTGAGTAAAACACAGATTTTCACGAAAATAAAATAAAATTTCTTCTTCAGATAGAAAATTTTACCAGATTTTCTAGTAAATTTTCATGTGTAACAAAATACGAAAAACTTAAATTTAAAAAATATATAATATCAGCGAAATTTTACTATGCATTTTATTATTTTATTCCTTTAAAAAATGTCTATAAAAAAGTATCGTCTTTATAACAGTTATTTTAAGATTTATTATAAAATTTAATGAGTGTTATAGCAAAATGTATTGTGCTCTCGGTAAAAATTATCGTGCGCGCTACCCTTCTTGTATAGTAAAATTTTAGTCCGTATTTGAAATGTTCTGTAACGTGAGTTAAAAAAAACTTGTCGCATACGAATTATTATGCTTTTCTCACTTGTCACCACATTGAAATATATCACGGTAATTTTTACCGTGAAATTCACGACAAAAATTACTTTTTAATTCTCTCCGTGTAGGAAACTTCATTTAACGATATTAACAATTAATTCCTTCGATATTGCCACAGTAATTTGCGTTGAAATGTTGAAGATATATGGAAAAAAAAAACTTCTGTCAATATATAAATATATCTTCAATGAAAGAAATACATTTTTATAAAAATAACTAACACATAAATAATCTATGTATTTATATATATGGATTTATTTGTTTATATATATATACACCCACACATTACATATACACACGAATTAAAAAAGTGCGCGGTGGTGCACACATAGTGCCTTCTGTAAATACCCAGTGAAGATTCTACGATTAAATACCGAGTTATAAATATTTACTATTATACGAAGATGCATATCTCAGATCTGTACACAAGAAATATGCTAATGTTAGACGCAATCGCTTCGATAAGGTGCCCGATAGCGGACGATCTTATTCGCCCGATGTGATAACAGTTTCGGCGCGTAAAAGACAGACATTTGCCGTAACTTGATATTTTATTTAATTAAAAAAACAAACTAATATGAAACAAACGGACAAAAGGAGTGAAAAGTATCGAACGTGCGACGAGCCATCTTACGAAAGCAATACAGGAATGTAGGATACATTCTCGAACGTGATGTTTTTTTTTAAACGTTAGTTGAGGTAGTTTCGTTAAAATTCTTCAGCTCAGTCAGTGAGTTGTGGTCAAGATTTTTTAAACACGAAATTCATTCTTCAATTTTTATGGACAATATTGATCAATTTATATCATTCGATCGCGAATAATCTGTAAATATTGACAGATTTGGTTTTTTTAAAAATGATTTGAAGAGCATATATATGTGAATATATATATATTTATAGCATGCTGTGCTGCTTGCTTGATTTTCCATTGGGGCTAACTTCGCGAAATCGATCACGATTCAATTAAAACGAAAAAAAAAAATAAAAATAAAGAAAGAAAACGAAGAACGAAAAATTGCGCCCACAGTGTAAATGGATGAAGTAACGTCAAGGAAAAATAAATCGCGAGCGTATAACAGTCGCATTGAAAAGCGATGGAACACGTGACGGGAAAAAGAGTGCTCCGATGACACGTTTATCCTGTATGGAAGGAAAATGGGCTGTTCGCCAAGTGCGATATTCGCTTATGTGAAAAACAGTAGGACACTCGATGACGGCAGAGCCGACGAGTCGCTCGTCAACAGTGGTGAGCTTATTCACCGATGACATTAGAATATTCAATCTTGAATAAAAATTATAAGAAATTTTACATTCGTCGACAAAAAAAAAATCAACTCGATTAAATTATGTTATGAAATTCAAATAAACGCAATTGTGGTGATATACATTTTTTTCAAATTATCCTTGGATCTGTCAGCGACAAAAGTGTGGTTAACTTTGGTCCACGGTAGTTTTTGTTTCGTAATTGTGTTCCGTGAGCATGTGACGGCCAATTGCATTTTTTTTGAAGTTTGTTTCTCTCACTCATTATGATCGGAATTATTTGCAGATGTGTCGGACGATCCCAAAGGACTATTTAATAACGATCCGAGAGCTACGGATTCTCAAGATTATCGCAATCTTTATTGTCTCGAAGAATTGCATTTTTTTGGCGCACTCGGTCAGTTTGATGCTTCTCTACAGTTGCGATATAATCGTTCGTACTATAAAATAACTATTAAGTGTGTGCATTGATTTTAAGTTGGTAGTCTCGCCAAGGCGTTTTTCTATCGATTTTTAAATTTATTTTGAGGACCCATTGAGGATATCGATTGAGCGGATAATAAACCTTTCAGCGGTAACGATATGACCCGATGTAGCATCGGGTCATATCGTTACTAATTTTATGTCAAAGCATCATTACGTCGCTTTAGTTTTCAGTATGTATTATTTTCCTGAAAAGTCAAAGACATTTTTTTTGACCGTCGAATATGTCAAATTTTGTGCCCAGCAAAGGGCAATCAGCTGGAAGTTTTGCTTTTTTGCTTCCATATGAAGAATAGTGCGGCTGAAAGTCAACGAGCGGCTGTCGAAAGCTTATGGTGGTTGTGCTCGATCGATTTCAACATGCGAGTATTGGTTTCGACATTATAGAAAAGGTGATTTTGACACGGAAGATAAGGAACGTCTAGGATAGCCGAAAACGTTTGAAGATGAGGAAGTGGAAGCTTTGACTCGATGAAGACCCGAGTCAAACGCAAGAAGAACTTGCAGAATCATTAAATGTTGAACAACGTAAAATGTTACCAACAATATATCGATGCAATTGAGCCGATAATTAAAGCAAAAACGGCCAGTTTACGCGAAAAGACACTACAAAGTGATTTTCCAACACGACAACGCTCGGCCTCATGTTGTTAAACCGGCCAAGGAAACGTTAGAAGCGCATAACTGGGATGTCCTACCACAGCTCTCAAAGATGTCTCGTTTTGTCGATGTAGAATCCAACTATATTATCAGAAATATGGGAAAACGTACTGTCTAGCGATGAACAATATTTTTCATTCTCAATATGTAACTATTTTTCCACAATAAAGTTATATAACGATATAACTTCGTCATTTGATGATTTTATAGCTGCGACGAGAAAATTGACACACATGTATATAAAATATAAAACATACAAATATGAAAAAAAAAAGAAAATATGTTTAGACATATATATTTATTGATACTTTATCAAAACGAGGGCTCCGTATTTTTTTTCGTATATTTCTTGGTATTTATGTTTATTGATTTTCATATAAATTTCCGTACATTTATTGATACTTTATTCAGATGAGAATTATAGAAATGGGTTATCACACACGGAGAGAATTAAATGTTAAAAATTACCGTGCAGTAACGGTAACCAGATGGCAACCCTGAAACTTCGCTTATTATTACTGAGTAAAACACAGATTTTCACGAAAATAAAATAAAATTTCTTCTTCAGATAGAAAATTTTACCAGATTTTCTAGTAAATTTTCATGTGTAACAAAATACGCAAAACTTAAATTTAAAAAATATATAATATCAGCGAAATTTTACTGTGCATTTTATTATTTTATGCCTTTCAAAAATGTCTATAAAAAAGTATCGTCTTTATAACAGATATTCTAAGATTTATTATAAAATTTAATGAGTGTTACAGGAAAATGTATTGTGCTCTCGGTAAAAATTATCGTGCGCGCTACCCTTCTTGTATAGTAAAATTTTAGCTACGTATTTGAAATTTTCTGTAACGCGAGTTAAAAAAAACTTATCGCATACGAATTATTATGCTTTTCTCACTTGTCACCACATTGAAATATATCACGGTAATTTTTACCGTGAAATTCACGACAAAAATTACTTTTTAATTCTCTCCGTGCATTATTCGGTATAAGGCAACTTTATTATCTGGGTCGGAATAGTTTTGAAAATCTGGGTCAAAATAGTTGAAAAATGATGCGTATGTGACAATTTTTCGAAAAAAGTTTCGAGAAGTTTCCGTTGACATCTCTAAAAAAAAATGGAACATTTTTCTCATAGATGTGGTACGTTTTCAGAGAACCTGTTGCACTCTCTTTCTCTCATTTCGTCTCTCTTCTTCTTTCTCTCTCTCTCTCTCTCTCTCTCTCCTACTCCTCTCGCAAATCTAGCGCACCCGTGACTTTCTCGTGCTCCAATCTCTTTAAATCGCCCGGGGATATCTCGATAACGGTATATATCGATCGGTGCGTAAAAAAAATTGTACATACGAATACGTATATGGACGGTGTAAAGCCTGTTCTATGAGAATATAAGTGGAATATTTTACGGCCCGGAACATTTCGATGATACGACTGCACGGGATTCGCGATTGAGCCAAAGGATTTGGAAGAAAAAACCTCGATTTTTTTCATCTTTCAATGAAAATAGAATATTTTATATTAACCCGTCGTGGTCATACCTCCAAAAAATAACGTAATGGTCATGCGGGGTCTAGTGGACCCCACGCAGAAAAACAGTTGCCATTTACCTTCTATTTAATGTATCGACTTAATTCTTTAACTGAACTTTAGTTTAAGGTCTCTTCTTTGAAATCCGATAGTTTTTTTCCTTATTCAATTTTTTTTCATATTGAAAAAATGCAAAGGAAAAAAATTTAAGAAATTTCGCTTTTATCATTAAAAAATCCATAAAAAATTCAATTTTTGAGATACAGCGGAAATTTTTTTAGCTTTGTACTCTCAAGATAGTATACTTTCAAGAAAAAAACGTTTTAGAACGGACCTTGAAAAAAAACTATATTTATTTCGGGCTAAGATTGAATACAATTTTGATAAAAGTCATAAAATCAAAAACGCCTTGAAACTTATTAAGGTACCTTTCACCAACAACACAGTTGGCACCATAGGTTTGATTTTTAACGGCCAGTTTTCAGACACTTAGCCGCAAATTTTGTCTGGGGTCAGCTGGACCCCATATGACCACAACGGGTTAATATTTCATATTAAAATAAATAAAAAAACATCTTTATATTAATATCAATAGACAACAGCTCTATTTTTAAATTGGACATATTCGGCTCTTGAAGTTTCGTCGATATGCGTTAAAACTGAAAATATACTTTTTTTTATAATTAAATAAAAAATAAAAGAAATAGTATTGAAGATAAAAAATTAGATTTTTTTAGTAATTCAATTGCCTAGAAATGATATACGATAATGGTAATGATAATATTTTCTCGGTGGTGGCGATAAGCTGATGATATACCATTTTAATTGCTAATTAATTCCAAATAGATTATTTATCATGGAAACAGACGATTGTACAAATTATTGTACAAATATTCATGACGACCGTCGAAAAGTATTTATACATATGCCGAAATATGTAACCGTATGTAGAGAATGTACGTAAGTTATCCCGAGGTTGATAAACTCTTACGACAACCGCGCTCTCGCATAATACTCTCGTTACCGTTAACACATAAAATGAGACCAAAAACGTTCGTCACACGGTAAGGTAATTAAATGCCGATAGCTCGAACTATGCAGATTAGATTCGGCTCATCGAGATCGTTCAAATTTATACGCGGAGGATATAAGATCGTCTGGCAATTTTACTTCTACGATGAAATGCGATAAAAAAAGCTTCTTTAGCAACTACGTACCCTGATTGTAGGAGACGAAAAAGACAGTATTGAAGTTTTCATCGTTGGAATGCAACGTAAATTCTTTTGTCTCCCTTTACTTCTTTATTTTTGTAGCCCAAATGGGCCGGTAAAATATTTTGACAATCTTGTACGTCAATGCAAACTTCAACGTCATCGAATAAAGATAGTAAATTCATAATGACGATTGAATTTATAATTTCGATCATACCGGACACGTTTTTCCTACGTCATTGAGGCTACTTTTGTAGTCATTTTTTAAAACTTATTGTTGACTTTCAGGACAGGAGCGTCATTGGAATATCATTGTTATAAACATGCTTACATTTATCTGAAAGTGATTTTTGAGCCACTGGGACTTTTCAACGAAAGTTCTGATCCATGTTTCTGAATTCTTCAATTTCGTTGTAATCTATAACTTTTTTTTAACAATTGGTGGAAAAAAAACTGTGAGTAATAAAAGAAAAATTAACTTTCGTTGCGTTCCAACGAAGCAAGCTTCAACGTCATGTTCAGTATAGGGCTTTCCAAAATCACCTTTACCCATATTTATCGGAGTACACCGGTAAAGAAAATCACTTTGGCGGACAAAATTTGTCTTTGGAGGATGCTAACGAATGATTTAGTAAAAACAATGGTATATTACGTTATTTTAAGACTCATTTGTTGCATCGAATTAACGAATAGTCGGGATAATCTAATATTTCTCTCTCTGTATTATATATATATGATAATAATAATAATAATAATAATAATAAATATATTTCGTGAGTATATCCGTTGAATAAGAACTTAAATCACATGTGTAGCTTCATATATACAGGGTGAGGCATATAAAGTGTTACAGAGCAATAGCACTCAAACTATTGATCATATCCAAAAATGTTTCAGACAAAAGTTTCAGTGTTCGAGGAGGCCGTCATACTGGACCACCCTATTTTTTTTATCGGTGGAGGCGCTGAAGCTACGTCAAGGTCAACTCCACTTTTTTAAATGGAACCATGTATTTTTTTTCACCTGACATTATTATCGATTTTAAGACGAATTCAGCGACCTACAACACAAGGTCATTCTAGTCACGCAAAGTATGAAAATAGTCGAAAAATCGAAAAATATCGGAATAATCACTTTCAAAGGATCCACTAACCTTGGTTTGGGTCTACCTACAGAAGATGCTCGAAGTGGTGACCCTCGACTTGTAAGCACTTGTTAATTCGCTGATGAAAAGACCGGCTAACTTCAGCCAACATTTGTGGTGTAATTTCGGTACATGCTCGGCGTATTCTTTCTTTCATGTCGTCGCTTAAAAGCCATGTGCGATTTTTGTTGCCTATCCGGATAACGAGCCGCATACAAATCTTGGGCGTTTCTGTAATGTTTACGGCATTCCCCAAGCACCATCAACATATCAAAAGATTCTTGAAAATCGTTCATTTTCGCGATCCGATGTACTTACATTAGAAGGTAATGCGTGACTAACTGATATGTCAACAGAAAATGCGTACTTGCTGCCGATAAGAAACATTGGTATCGTAAGAAATGAAAACAGCGATCAAACAAGTGTTTAAAAGTCGAGGGTCATCACTTCGAGCATCTTCTGTAGGTAGACCCAAACCAAGGTTAGTGGATCCTTTGAAAGCGATTATTCCGATATTTTTCGATTTTTCGACTATTTTCATACTTTGCGTGACTAGAATGACCTTGTGTTGTGGGTCGCTGAATTCGTCTTAAAATCGGTAATAATGTCAGGCGAAAAAAAAACATGGTACCATTTAAAAAAGTGGAGTTGATCTTGACGTAGCTTCAGCGCCTCCACCGATAAAAAAATAGGGTGGTCCAGTATGACGGCCTTCTCGAACGGTGAAACTTTTGTCTGAAACATTTTTGGATATGATCAATAGTTTGAGTGCTATTGCTCTGTAACACTTTATGTGCCTCACCCTGTATATATATATATATATATATATATATAGATAGAGGGGCCCACCGGGAAGGCTTTTATCGAGCAAATCCGGTGGCTATCACACGTTCACTACGATTCGTTCCACTCCTGCGGGCATACGTGATTAAGTGTATATATATATATATATATATATATATATATGAGCCAACGAATATACTCACGCCGGTGTTCCGGCTCAGTCGTTGTAAAACCGCTGACGATGGTCCATCCTGAGCCTATCTCGTGCAACAAACGCGAATTAAAAGTTGACATTTCTCCGCGACTTAATAACGAGATAATTTAACTCCGCTGAGATTCGCGTCCCGTCTGGACAAAGTGGATTTTTTCAACGTCGCGAATCCAACGGATTTCTGAATATCGAAAAAATTAATAATAACTGTTAAAAAAGAAAAAGATTGTGTAATTAAATTCACTTATTTTTCTCAGTATTTTATAATCAATGCAGTTATTATTGTGGATATAATTTTTAGTGAAGACTACGAATGAATTGCAAGGAACGAGATAATTATCAATATGTAATTAATGATTGAATCGTTAAGTGTACGACGGATTTAAAATGGAATAAATTGTTTATTCGATAAGAAATGTATTATGCAGTTTTTGGAAAGCGATTACGGAGTGAAATGTGTCACGATGTCAAAATTGAGAGTTCAAAAAATGATAAAATCTGCTAACTTTCTATATTCTTGTTGTTAGGAAAAGCTTTAGGCTGGAAAATCGATGTTGCGATAAATATTTACACGGGCGAATGTGGAAATTCGAGCGCATTATAGATCGCCAATTATAGATCGATCCAAAATAATCGATAAATGCTTCAAAATCTTGGCACGATTTTATTTCGCGCTGTAACGAGTATACTTTATTTGTTTGTAGATGCAGTTTCAGTTTGTCTAAAAAAAAAAAATACGAACTCAGTGGCTTTACTTATTGCAAAGTTTGCACGTTCCGTGAACAGATTTACTGATTTTGCTTGGAATGTTTTTCCACCGTATAAAGTATTTTAACGATTCATGAAGTTTATGTGAATTTAACAAAATGACTATTGAATAAATTTTCATCTCTTGTTTGCGACCAGAATTTTTTTCCAAAACTTTCGATAAAACGAAACAGGGACATCCATGTATAAAAAAACTTGTATTCTGTAGTTGAATAGAGAAAGATGAATAAACGAACGAAGATAATAAAGCATGGAGAGTTTCATAAGATTTCCGTTTTTGATCATTATTGGGCGCATTATAAATGAGATATTGCGACATCAGACATAATGAACGCCGAGGTCAATGAAACATACGAGAAAGGCGATATAATTTTTTTTATCTTCGTATTGAGATTTGGGTTCGATATATATACATAAAGGGATACAAATAAATACATATGTATGTGAGCGGATTTTCAAAATCTTATATATATACACTGCCGGCCAAAAGTTTGAATACACTAATCGAAATTTCTCAACGCACTAAAAGTTAGATAGCGGACTCAAAAATAAAGATAATTGAATTTCCTAAGTGGCGTTTTAAAAAGGACAAGTTTACCTTTATTTTGGTATTTTTAGGAAATTTTCTACGATTTTTTTTCGCCCCGGTACGCACTTTTGAACGTGGCCATTTTTTGGCTATTTCTGGCCATCGAAAATTAGCTGCACGGTGTGTGGACAATTTTTTCCTCGGTTTTTTCCATGGTAAACTTGACAAGGATATCAAGACCTACATTTTTGATTTTTTAGAAAGTCTCGTACGATTTCTTTTCGCCTCGGTATTGCATTTTTAGCTAAAAAATACATGTTTTAGAAAAAAAGTCGTCACCAAAGAACTATAGGGTTTTCGAGGAAATGTTCAAAGGGTAAAAAGTCGCATGGGTTCACACTGGATTGGCTAGATTTTTTTCAGAATTTTTTAATGATATTTTTTTTTACCATTTTTGGTTGGAACTTTGATGTGTGGAGAGGCTCCACTTGCGAATTATGGGGTCTAGGACGATATATTAAAGAAGGAAATTTGTTTACATTTTTATTTTTAATTAACTACAATTTTTTAGAATTTTTTAAATTTTCATTTATTCATTTTATTTCTCAAAAAAAAACACCTAGAAAAATTGTAGTTAATAGAAAATGAAAATGTAAACAAATTTCCTTTCTTAATATATTGTCCTAGACCCCATAATTCTCAAGTGGAGCCTCTCCACTCATCAAAGTTCCAGCCAAAAATGGTACAAAACAAAAATGTTTGAAAAAAAATCCTGAAAAAATTCTAGCCATTGCAGTGTGAACCCATGCAACTTTTTACCCTCTTGACATTTCCTCTGAAATCCGATAGTTCTGCAATGACGCCTTTTTTTATAAAACATGTATTTTTTTAGCTAAAAACACAATACTGGGGCGAAAAAAATTGTACAAAACTTTCTAAAAAACGAAAATGTAGGTTTTGATATCCCTTTTAAGTTTAGCATGGAAAAAAACCGAGGAAAATTTTTTTCACAAACTGTGCAGTTGATTTTCTATGGCCAAAAAATAGCCGAAAAATGGCCACGTTCAAAAATGCATACCGGCGAGAAAAAAAATCGTATAAAATTTTCTAAAAAAGTAAAATAAAGGTAAATTTATCCTCTTTAAAACGCCACTTAGGAAATTTGATTATCTTTATTTTTGAGTCCGCTATTTAACTTTCAGTGCGGTAAGAAATTTCGACTAGTGTATCCAAAGTTTTGGCCGACAGTGCATATATATGTACACGGTGGGTAAAAAAATATTTGAAAACATCACTTTTCTGTGTGTTTTCTAGAGATTTTCATCAAAACATATTATTTATATTAATACAATAACATGCAGCCATTATATTAGAAATTACCTATCGATAAAACTAATTCACAAACATTTTTTCTGAGAGTTATTTATATAAAAGAGAGGTGTCAAATGCTTTTTTTTCAATTATTATTTGCACATATATATATATATATATATATATATATGTGAATCTGTGGCTATAAAGTAATAACGAAGAAATCGATTGATCTCGTATTAAGATATGAATTAAAGTGACACGTAAATCGATTTCAAGAGGTTCGCGTGTGATCGGTGTATCTCGGTAGATTTACATCTCCAATAAAATAATTCTTCGAACAATAAAGTGCCGTTGGAGTACCAAGTTCAGTGTCGTTAGATGATTGTAAGATCGCGTGGCGGGTATCCACATGTCATCGCCTCCGGGCCAATTTTATCTTCCTAACGAGGCTCAGGTCGAAGTTGACGGCCCAACGGAAGTCACTCATAATGGTACTTTTTTTTTGTATTTCATTTTTAAGATATTCAGGACACAAAAGTGCCGAACTATTCATGTAATAAGGGTTTTTTTTTAACACTTCGTGGTTACACATCCAAATTCAATGGCGGTGGTCATACTTGGGTTGATTCTACCTAGTCAGTTTTCAAAAAAGTATTGTGACCAAACTGTCCGTCCAAGGTGGTTCAAAAAATTACGGAACATGCTTTGAACTTTCTAGATAATGTACGAAAAATTTATTTCTAAGAAATAAAATGGCGACATGTTAAAAAAAATCATAGATGTGAAAATGCAAAATAGACACTTTTTCGCTCAAAAAATCATAGTTCCGTGAATTTTCAACATTTTTACTTAAAATTTGGACGTGATACTCCTTAAATATGCTACTTTTGGGAAAAAATAGTAGCATAGTGCGCGTTACAACAAAAGTATTTATTCCGACATGTGAAGAGGTTAAATTTGATGGTATGAGGATACTTCAAACTCCAGGTAAGATGGTGAATACAGTCCCATTGGAAGCCGGAAACTATTATATATTTCGGCCAATAATTGATCGACGGGTCGATTCTGCCCAGGGTGACCACGAAGGATAAAATATTATAACTATCAAACTACATAATTTATTTAAAAATGTATGTTCATAAATAGCTTGTCACTTTTTTTTTTCTGTCAAATGGATGGAGCATTTTCCCTTCAAATTCAACTTTTGTTCATATTTCGGTGAAAAAAAATAGACCTAATGTAATTTGCTATAATATTGATGTTTAACGATTGTACTTTTATTCAGAATAAAATTGTTTCTTCTTCGCGACGATTGAAACTGCACTATGAGCAACAACAAACGAATACAAAAATATGAGAGATCGTCGAAACTTCGTGGAAATGTATTTCCTTTATTCCGGAGCAATAAAAAAGTTCCTTGAAATAGAATGAAAGGATTTTATGTGCAGGCGCAACGACGAAGGCACACGTGGTCCCAAGAGCGCTTTGTATATCGGAAGTTATTATCAGACAGATTTTCATTTCACCCTCTGCCCTCTCCCCTCCGTACTCCCCCATCGACCCCCTTTCGATCGCTGCATTACCTGGGAAACGATTTGCGTCATCGACATTAATCTCCCTGGCTTCGGACCTCGTCGTGAGCTTTACCAAAATTATATCTATACGTATACAAACTTTATTGAAAAGTTTGTCACGCTCGGGCTATATGGATATCTCTGCATCGAGGCAGCTGACCATAAATAATATTTAGTTCGCACGCGTTTAACCATTTTTTTTTTTTTTTCGTACCAGCCTATTCGTTCCTGTGAAGTGATTCGATTACAACGAAGTGTGTAGAAAAGAGTATTGATGATAACAAAAAAACTGACGGTATCGATAACGAAAAGATGATGGAAATTTTCTTCTACATGATGTGTTACATTGATATTCCGAACATTGATCGTGCGAACGTTGACACGAAGATTTGAAATAAAGTTTTTTTTTTCGTTCTGTGATATTTTGTACCACAAATAAAACGAATTAGTAAAATGGAACGATTTTTAACGGCGTTTTATTTCTTCCTCGCTTAAATTCACGATAATCGATAAACTATCGATATTTCTTGTTAATTAAAGTAATGTAAGGCATTATTTAAATTGACGAAAATATTGGGTGAAGTAAAAAGTTCTGAGCGTTTTCCGCTAGATGTCTTTAGTGAGCCATATCTCAGGATGTAGGTATCGCATCGGGTCATACTAAACGGCTATTTAAAGGTGACATTACGCTTCAAAAAAAGTTCTTTGACAGTTTTGTGCTTGGTGAAGCCAGTCGTGTGTTACAGCGTTCCAAAGTGGAGGAAAAAAAAGAGAAAATTCGATACATTCTTCAGTACCACTACGACCAAGGTGAAAAGGCGGAGCAGGCGGCCAAAAAAATGTGTGCTGTTTATGGAGCCAATACAGTATCGAATGCAACAGCAAAGCGGAGGTTCCAACGATTCCGTTCTGGTAATATAGACGTCGAAGATGGGGCACTCTCTGGTAGGCCAATCGTCGAAAATGTCGATAAAAATCATGGAAATCGTCGAGTCGGACCGGCATGTGAGCACTTATTCCATTGCCCAGGAACTGAAGATTAGCCAGAAAACCGTTTGGAACCATTTGCATAAGGCTGGTCTCAAGAAGAAGCTCCATGTATGGGTGTCACACGAATCGACGCAAAAGAACCTTTTGGACCGAATTGATGCCTGCGATTCTTTGCTGAAACATAACGAAATCGACCCATTTTTCAAACGGATGGTGACTGGCGATGAAAAATGGGTCACATACGAGAACAACAGCCGAAAGAGATCGTGGTCCAATCGCGGTGAGCCGGCCCAAACGATCGCCAAGCCCGGATTAACGGCCAAGAAGGTTTTTCTGTGTGTTTGGTGGGATTGGAAGGGAATCATCCACTATGAGCTGCTCCCATCGGGCCAAACATTCAATTCGGACCTCTACTGTTAACAACTGACCAGATTGAAGCAGGCGATCGACCAGAAGCGGCCAGAATTGGCCAATAGGAAGGGTGTTTTGTTCCATCAAGACAACGCCAGGCCGCACACATATTTAACGACGCGCCAGAAGCTCCGAGAGCTTGGATCGGAGGTTCTATCGCACCCGCCGTATAGTCCAGACCTGGCACCAAGCGATTATCACATTTTCAAGCATTTGCAAAATTTTCTTGATGGTACAAAATTGGCCTCAAGAGAGGCTTGTGACAATGAACTGGTCAAGTTTTTTTACCAATAGGGACGAGGACTTCTTCAATCGCGGAATTATGAAATTGTCTTCAAAATGGACAAAAATTATCGAACAAAACGGCGCATATTTGATCTAAATCGGATAATCCTAACTATGTTAATTTCATCGTCGAAATAAAGCGAAAAAACGCTCAGAACTTTTTACTTCATCTAATATAATACAACGCAACGAATGGGCATGATTGTGAAAGAGTAGCCGCGACGAATCACAGATTATTCGTTGCCGCATAGATCAAGACGATATGGAAATTTTACTTACCGAAAGTGTACGTACTTTCTACACGTGTGCGGTAATATTACGAATTAAAAATTTCGCAATACGCGACGAGTGCTGCGATCCCTACCTTTCTCAAACAATCTAGACACACACATACGCACACGCACGCACATGTCTACACCGGGCTTGGCTATATATTCGACAACTAATTGCGAGCTTTGTGTGGAGAAAAAAGGCGGTAGAATCTCGGTTAACGTCGAAGTGTCACGTTCTTAAACGCGGTTTTTCGACCTGGCCTTCGCGATCGACGCAACACTTTATATAGTGCTACAATTGTATGGGGCATTCGATATCAATTTGATTATTTCGCTTTATGAGGTCTAACAATTGAGTTTTAATAACGTTTAACCTCATATAAAATCTCAAATAAGGTTGAACCTTATATCATACCTTAGATGAGGTTAAACCTTACATTAAACTTTACATAAGGTTCAACCTTAAATTAAACGGTAAATAAGGTACAAATTAAAATTAAACCTTAGATAAGCTTCAATCTTACATAAGGTCCAGACCATAAGGTCCCTTAATTGAAATATTAAATAAGGTCTGACCCGAAATAATGTTCAACCTGAAATTGAACTTTAAATAAGGTCCAACCCTAAATTCAACGACAAATAAAGTAGTTTACAGGTGCTGAAAACTACGACATGGTTCTAGGGTTAAATAAGGTTCAATCCTAAATTAAATTTTAAATAAGGCCCAACCTCAAAATAAACCATAAACAAGGCTTAACATTAAATTCAACGACAAATAAGGTACTCACTGAAATTCAACCTTAAATAAGGTTGAAACTCAAATTAAACCTCAAATTAGATTCAACCTTACATTATTAGACCTTAAATTGAACCTTAAATTATTAGAACCGAAATTTTAAACCTTTAATTATTGAGCCTTAAAAATTAAATCTCAAATAAGCTTTAATAAAATACGGGTTTAAAATCTTAAGATAGGTCGAACCTTAAGATGAATCTTCCCGTTAGGATTAGGATTAAGGATTGAGGAAACCTTAAATTACGAAGCCTTAAAAATTAAATCTCAAATAAGCCTAATCGAATACGGGTTTATCAAGTAAGGCTTACTAAAAAACCTTAAGATAGGTCTAACCTTAAGATGAATCTTCCCATTAGGATTAGGATTAAGGTTTAAGGAAACCTTAAATTACTGAGCCTTAAAAATTAAATCTCAAATAAGCTTCAATCAAATACGGCTTTATCAAGTAAGGCTTGCGAAAAAAACCTTAAGATAAGTCTAATCTTAAGCCTAAACGTCGCTTGGAACGTGTAAACGATTTAAAAAACCTAGTATTTGTCATTCCAAAAATCAATGCGTCGATTATTAACAAAATAATAATAACTATTATTATTTCTAATATTCCTTCGTACGCCGTTGCGTGCTTTTACGACCTCATCGCTTGTACCTTTATCTCCACTCTTGTTACTACTATTTCCAGTTTCTGAGCTCCCTCTCGTTCCAAAACTCCAAAGCCACTCTTTCCGAGCGCACGGCTGTATGGCGTTTACACGAGAGGCACAGGGAAAGTGTGAAAAACCTGAGCCGATACAGGTAGATATATCGGTAATGAGTTTTCAGTCGTATTACCATCGGAAATTCAGTGATCATTGAGTGCTTGATAGTCGGCGCGCAAGCCAGTGCGCTGCTGAGCGGTCACCAGCCAAGTTTTGGTCCCAAGTAATGCTACTTGACAGTGGTGATCAATCGTCTCGGTCTCAATGAAAGCATCAAATTGTCGATAATGTACGATACGGATTAACCTGGAAACAGTGTTGGGCAAAATTTTATTGCTCGGGTAACTAAATATTAACAATTAATCAATTGTTAATCACGCCTGTAACAATTAACAATTAGTTAATTGTAATTGTGAAAACTCACGATTAACAATTAATTAATTGTTAATTGCTGTAGTCGCAATTAACAATTAATCAATTGTTAATCGTGACTTTTCACAATTAGAAACTTATCAATTTTCAATCTTTTTGGTGTATTTGATAAAAAATTGATTATCGTATAGAGCGCGGAGTGGCGTCAGAACAAATGTGTAAGTTATTGCGATGCGTGAGCCTACAAAACCCAAACAAAAACACGTCGTATCTGATATCTGTAAAGTTAGATATGTTCATTGTTAGCTTTAATTGTCTCTTAGAACAATTTAAAAAGTGAATTGCAATTGTTTTAATTGAGAGTTGTAATTAACATAGATTAATCCAAATAAATGGATTTCAACATGCAATTAACGTTAATTGCAATTAAATTAATTGTCACTACTTTTTTTAGTCACTTAATGAACTGATTGAAAAATTAATTGTATAACGCCCAATACTGCCTGGATAGAATATATTTCATCGAAAAATTATTTTTCTACGTTAACAATGTTTCTTCGTGAGGTGACGGAGAGTTTTCGATGGAGGAATTGAGAAACGCTTGAGGCTAAGGAACAATAACTGACACGAGACTGAATTGCCATTAAATGCCCAATGTACAAGTGTGCAGTATATACGTAGTACTCGAAATAACCAGCCAGGTCGTAAGAAAGTTATGCTCGAGGCAGTTAAAGATACAAGGTGGAACTGAACTGCCTTAAAGATTAACGCAAAAGCCCTCGCGCAAGGTTTCTTTCGTCTTTGCTCTCACCGTTTTTTTTTTTCTTACCTTAAAAATGCCTCGTAGAAAGTTTGTCTTTCGAATGCGGGGACTACGCAAATATGTATATATGTATACGCATGTATATACGCATAAAAGAGAGAGAGAGAGAGAGAGAGAGAGAGAGAGAGAGAGAGAGAGAGAGAGAGAGAGAGGAAGGAGCAAAAGAGAGTACATTGTTCGGGAACTCTGTTTTTATTCAACGCTTTTTAAATTTATTTTCATTCTCCAAATAAACTGGGTCGCACAAGTCTACGTGGAGACGTTTTTTTTTCCTACCGTCAATAATTGGGCGGATGACGAAAATCTCGTCGAACTGGATCTACGTCTCAAAATCAAAAGAATTCGTGGTTCTCAACATCATTAAAAAAAAAAAATATTTTTTTTTTCAATTTCGAGACGTAGTAATTAACGAACCTTCCGGTTAAGGAAATCAAAATCGAATAATAATCGGCCTGATAGGGGAGCAGATTATCGCGGACTGAAAGAATATCGTGCTTTTGTTCAAGGTATATACCTTTCACAAACTTAAATATTTAACAATTGACTGATTTTCGTTTACAATTAAGTAAATGTACAGGGTGAGGCACATAAAGTGTTGCAGAGCAATAGCACTCAAACTATTGATCATATCCAAAAATGTTTCAGACAAAAGTTTCAGTGTTCGAGAAGGCCGTCATACTGGACCACCCTTTTTTTTTTATCGGTGGAGGCGCTGAAGCTACTTCAAGGTCAACTCCACTTTTTTTAATGGAACCATGTATTTTTTTTGTCGATGACATTGTTACCGATTTTAAGACAAATTCAGCGACCTACAACACAAGGTCATTCTAGTCACGCAAAGTATGAAAATAGTCGAAAAATCGAAAAATATCGGAATAATCACTTTCAAAGGATCCACTAACCTTGGTTTGGGTCTACCTACAGAAGATGCTCGAAGTGATGACCCTCGACTTTTAAACACTTGTTTGATCGCTGTTTTCATTTCTTACGATACCAATGTTTCTTATCGGCAGCAAGTACGCATTTTCTGTTGACATATCAGTTAGTCACGCATTACCTTCTAATGTGAGTACATCGGATCGCGAAAATGAACGATTTTCAAGAATCTTTTGATATGTTGATAGTGCTGGGGGAATGCCGTAAACATTACAGAAACGCCCAAGATTTGTATGCGGCTCGTTATCCGGATAGGCAACAAAAATCGCACATGGCTTTTAAGCGACGACATGAAAGAAAGAATACGCCGAGCATGTACCGAAATTACACCACAAATGTTGGCTGAAGTTAGACGGTCTTTTCATCAGCGAATTAACAAGTGCTTACAAGTCGAGGGTCATCACTTCGAGCATCTTCTGTAGGTAGACCCAAATCAAGGTTAGTGGATCCTTTGAAAGTGATTATTCCGATATTTTTCGATTTTTCGACTATTTTCCTACTTTGCGTGACTAGAATGACCTTGTGTTGTAGGTCGCTGAATTCGTCTTAAAATCGGTAATAATGTCATCGAAAAAAAAATACATGGTTCCATTTAAAAAAGTGGAGTTGACCTTGACGTAGCTTCAGCGCCTCCACCGATAAAAAAATAGGGCGATCCAGTATGACGGCCTTCTTGAACACTGAAACTTTTGTCTGAAACATTTTTGGATATGATCAATAGTTTGAGTGCTATTGCTCTATAACACTTTATGTGCCTCACCCTGTATATTACAGTATACTGGTAAAATTTCAAGCCAAGTTACCGTACTTTTAACAAAAAATTACGACTTTAAGACCCTAACCAGAGGGCCGAAACGTAAAAACATCCTCTATTTCCATTGCTGACTTTGGAATAACCTTGACTGGCCGGATTGAAGCCGAATCCACAAAGACCATCTTATCATCCACACGGCCGCACACATCTCTGACTCATTTAAGAATCGTTTGATTTTTGCGATGTTTTATGGAGATGACATGCTTGCCACATTTTTATTTAATAATCTATATACTAAATAACTTAAGAATGTCTGATATAAAATGCGCTAAGCATGTAAAAAATTCTGGAAATTCCGTAACGACAATAAACACGGGGGGTCATCGAATTTTTGAAGAAAATATTAATGATAAAACTTCGAAAAATGTGACAATCATCGTTGGGTGATGATTGATTGGCACTTATTTTTACTAAGCGCCACTGTAATCTACAAATGATTCAAAATGTCCCTGACTTATGCGCCCACAAAATATGACCCTCCGCGAAAGGAATACCTTAAGTATTCCAAAGATTCCATAAAGTTTATTTGATGTTAATAAAATGACTATCGAAAAAAAGGATCATTTCGTTTTCAAGAACCGACTCTGGTGGATGGACGGTTGGGATTCGGCTCCGGCGGTACTTCGAGTTAATCAGCGTTGTGTATGGCCGATACTCGGAGTGGTGACCGCTTAGCCGTTCACAATGTATCAATTTAAATCATTGATTTAATATATAATAACGATATCGGAAATGTATTCCAAGGAATTGCAAGAAACTCAGAAAATGTCATTTCGATTTTAAGATTTCTGATTTAAAAAAACATACGGCTCAATGAAGGGTCAGGAACATGTTAGAATTTTACAATTTCCTACGATACCCACCTATCGCATTTAATTGGTCTTGAGTAAAACGGTGAGGCTTGTAAAAATTTGATTGCAAACGTTTGCCAAGTGATTGAATGGACTTGGTCTGCGACAATGACAATATTTCTTCGTTTTCCATGTTTCTATCCATTTTGTACGGTTCCATCTGTTTAATTTATACCTTGCACCGTCACTTGATTTTTCCTGGTCCCAACCATCTCAGAGTGTCGCCCACACTCGTGCGTGTCCTCATGCACTACCGTACCGCATTTGCACGAGGGCACAGGGAAACTGTGAAAAACTTGCGTCGATAAGGCCGGCTTATTATATTTCTTTTCTACATACGTAATGGTGACAGGCTTCCTAACCTTTGTTTTGTTGTGCATGTACTTCGCTTTGGATTATAATAGCGAATGCACAATATTCTATTGATCTCCTTTTTCGTTAAACAAATAAAACAGCTCATTTGTGTACGGAACATAGTGTTTCAACCAGACCTCTTTTTTTTTAGGGGAAAACGATGACTCGCCAGGGATGCAAGAGCTCGATTTCTGGAAGGAAAAATCGGTGGTCAGCGATCTCATGTTCACCACCGATGAAGACATGGAGTGCATGGCCGCCGTGAGTAAAGCTTGAAAAATACTTCGTCTGTGTCTCATTTAAGGTAATACTTTCGCGGAGGGCCGTAATTTTGTGGCAGCGATAGCAAGGGCCCTTTTCGATCATGTGTCATAAATTACAGTGTCGCTCAAGGAGTTTTGATTCATTGAAATCCTTCTCAAAAGATGAACTCAAAAGATTTTTGAGTTGAAATTCATATCGCCGAGAGATTAATTTAGGATGCATTAACTGTCACAAAATCAATAAGTTACGCAACATAGTTTGGGCGATTTTTAATGTTCAAGTTGAAACTTTATTCATTTGATAATACACATGACACTTCGTAGACACTAGCTATAGAGCTATGGGGACAAAAATAATATCGGAATTTAGATTACAAACTGAGCAAACCGTGGTTGTAGTGTTCGGAATATCGTGTTAAATAATCAAGTAGTTTCTCTACTTTGTTCATTAATCCTTCATGGTCACACTTCCAAATTCAATCGCGGTGATTACACTTTGGGTCGACAGTTTACAAAAAAGTATTGTGACCAAACTATCCGATCGAAGTGGTTTAAAAAATTACGAAACATGCTTCGAACTTTCTAGATGATGTACGAAAAATCTATTTATAATAAATAAAATGGCGACATGTTAAAAAAAATTAATAAAGAGGTGAAAACGCAAAAAAGACACTTTTTCGCTCAAAAAATCATAGTTCCGTGAATTTTCAACATTTTTACCTAAATTTTGGACGTGATACTCTTTAGATATGCTACTTTTGGGAAAAAATAGTAGCACAGTGCGCGTTCCGAAAAAGGTATTTATTCCGACATGTGAAGAGGGTAAATTTTATGGTATGAGGATACTTCAAACTTCAAGTGAGATGGTGAATACAGTCCCATGCGAAATCGGGAACTATTATATATTTACGCGAAAAATTGATCGACGGGTCGATTCTGTCCAGGGTGACCACGAAGGATTAAAAATACTCGAAAAAATAAGTGAATTTTGAGCTCGAACGCTTTGTTTTCGGACATTGACGAAACTTTTAGGTTAAATGTGGGGACACCGCGTTAACTGGCTCTGTCGAGTGAGCCACTCATAGTCAAGCATTAACTGGCGGGTATTTCAAAATCGGCGGATGTTTAAAACCTACATAGTATCGCAGCATTTGAACTTTATAATAAAATGTATTTATTCGTCCGCTCGACATTTTCAACGTTTTCTCCATTTTGCCGAATCAAAAATTCTTTAGAAAACGTTGTACGTTAAATGTTTTTCACCATATAAATAATCTGGAGCCGACGATGCTTTAGCGATAGTCAGTCGTGCCAATGGCAGAGAATATCGGTTATTTTTTCTTGAATAAAATTGCAACATATTTATATTTAATTGCAAAACTTATAAGTATTAATATCATTTCCCGGCTTGGAAATATTTTTCAACAATATTATGAGTTGGAAATTGTTTAATAATAATTTATTTTTACATGAAATTTCATTTGCAAGAAGTTGGCAGCCTGCCGAAAACTCTTCGGCAGGCTGCCGAAGAGTTCGAGAGTACCGAAGATTTCGAGAGTATCGAAATTCTTCAATGAAAATAAGTTACAATCAATTATTATGACTCTCAACATAAACTGGAATAAAACATTTCGCATCAATTTTGTAGGTTTAGACATTTTTACATTTTCTCGGAAAATTCGTGGTTACGAAAACTCTTCTCCTAGTCACTTTTTCTAGGTTTAATTATTCATATTTTTTTGAAACATTCAATGACCCCCTATTTTTAATGTCGTTTCGGAATCTTCAGAATTTTGCACATGCGTAGAACAATTTGTATAAGATATCTAAAATTATTTACAATATAAATTATTAGATAGAAATGTCGTCAGCGTGTCATCTCTATAAAGAGCCCTATAAATTAGACGATTTTTAAAGTCGTAATTGTTTGTTTAAAGTTCGGTAACTAGGCTTGAAATTTTTCCAGCATGCGGGAATGTATTCTTACATAATTGTAGATGAAAATCCGGAAATTGTTAATTATTCGGCTTCGTGAAGGGAATCCCTTAATTTATAGCTGCTGCTCCATTCTATCAATCCTGGCAATTACTTGCCTTCTTTCTCGATGCTTACGGAGACTTGAAAAAAAAAAAAAAATAACGATGACAATAGTCTTGTGTGTTCGTCACTTCTTTCGCTCGTATCAGTGTCAACACAATCAGCGATCCTCGTGACGTTTTTCGTGACGTATCGATAAGGGGGATTCGCTTTGCCGATCTTGGGCCGAACTGACTCACGTTCGTTCGCGATCGTGGTAACGATGAGAAATTTCATAAGCCTTATCATAAACATACATATGTGTACCTCGCATACACTATTGTCTTTCGCTCTAGAGGCTTCGTCTTTTCTACCGCACGTTCCTACAAACGGTCAAAAAATAAATTGACAGGCGATTTATTAGCCATCAATGAGGGAATAATCGAATGGAAAATATTCCCAGAATGGCTTGACCAAAATTCTTTCTCGCCGATTCAGGTTGCGGACCTCTGATAAGACGCCCGACAAATGTTTCACGAATTTTCATATCCTGGATATCAGCCTAAAATGACATTGGGATATTCGAAGAAAAAACTGCACATGTCTGATGACAATATAATGTCGCAATAACAAGGGAGATTTGAGTGACTTTTCCTCGCAGTTGTCGGACCCCTAGCCAATAAATATTACCAGTCACGTACCATTACCTACTTTGTACCATTGAGTACATTTGAGCTGTCAACGGAACCAGCTTTGATCAAAGAATACACAGGTCCAGTACTTGGATGGCTGACCGTCTATGCAACCGTCTGATCCACATCGGATTTCTTGAGACACGATTGAACTTGTGCTAGAGGGGATGACCAGAGTTTTTTTAAATTGGTTTCTGTGCGGAAAATTAACAGGGCATCCCTAATACAATTCGGGGCCCTCAAGAGATTATTTGTGGATTCTATAGTAGGGTTTTCCGTAAAAAAGCCGGATCGAGCCCCTATTGAGGAATGGTAGGGTAGGTAGGTTGACTAAAACTATGTTCTAGGTACGGAGACCAAGTAAAGGCCACTCTAGAGGCCAAAAAAGGGCATGGTTTGTGATTTTTTTCCAGCGAAACCATAAAATAAATCGGAATTACAAAATAGGAGTTTTATTATACAGGTAATTGACTATACAACATTATTTTTTCAAAGCGATACATGTCATAATGGCGACTGTGCAGCATTTTTCCGATGACGCCTTTATTTCTGGAAGGTCAACGGCCGGACCAACAGCTCCTATAATTTTTCAGTTATGATGAGACACTAAAGTTTTTTCGATTATATATAAGAATAGCTATAGAAGTACGTAGGATTTTTTTGATATATTGTTTTTCGTCAAAATGGCGCATTTCTCAAACAAAAAGTATAAAATGCCATGAGAAAAACGTCAGAAAATTGTTTATAAAAAAGGAACGATGCAATATAATTAAAAAATCCTACTTAGTGCCTCAGAAAATGTAATTCCAAATATACAGTTGAAACTTCAAGTGAATAGGTTGAAATTTGTTCGGGTTATGAGTCCGGTCGACTTGAAAAATGTAGTTTTGAGATAAACGCGTTCAAAGTTAGTAGAAAGTCACGACATGAATCAAGAGGGGTTGCGCTAGAATTCGAAAATCGAGTACTTAGAGATTTTTCACACCGATAATCTTTTGGAATATCATTTTATAGGTACTAAGGTACATTTTTAACAACAAAAAAATCGATTTTTGGAAAATCCTAGAGTGGCCTAAGGCCTTAAAGCGTGTAGTTGTAGATTCCCTAGTAGTGATTTCCCTAATACTACCAGACTTTGGTATTATAGGGGCAAATCATTATAAATTGCTTGACTAAAGAATTTCTGTCATAATATTTATTAAGATCGATTAAATATAATAATTAAACTATCCGTTTAGTAGACAAGCTGTGACGCCTTGAACCACCAAGCACGCAGTGCGTTCATTGGAACAACGCGGGATCAAACGTGTCAAAATATGCGACAGAATACGAAGCCTCTAATGTATTAGAGGCTTATAGAAATAACACATTTCTTTTTTACAGTGCACACGCACGCACGTACGCATATGCCTGCAATAATTTTCATGAGGCACCGTTGAGGCAATTTTAAAGTCCCTGGTTATTTTGCTTTCAATGGGCCTTGGTAGCAAAGTGTGACCTGCCACTTATGGTCCATGTGAGGCTTTCAGACTAGGGTCTTAATAAAGTTAGGGAAAATTAAGATGGGCCCGATCAAAGCACGAACTTAATTTCCGCACGGGTTGACATTTCCGCAGTTTCCCTGTGCCCTGTGTTCATACGAAGGGGCAGCACCTGGGGGTGGGTTCGTAAAAATATCGTAGCATTAGAAGGGGTCGTGGGTTGGAAGGGAGGCTCATAAAACGAGAGGACGATAATCCTAAAAATTCGATACATCCCTTCCTACCATACTTACTAGTAAAGTAACTAGGTAAAGTAACTAGCTCTAGGTAAAGTAACATCGTTTGTGGCTATTACTTGGACGGGTGACCGTTTATCCGAGGCTTGGCTCGCGTTTCATGACGCAACCAAGACCTAATGGAATCCCTGTTTATTCCAGAATGGGTTTTCGCCAATTACCTTGTGCCCTCGTGTCCATGAGAAGCGGCATAGAGGTTTGTTTGGGTTTGAGAGGGGCATTTGACATTAGTTTTCGACGACATAAAAAAAATCTTTTTTTATATGTGTATAACACATACAATATTGTCGATCTTCAGTAATACGAGAGTATTTTATTTAAAAAAAAGACATCGGAGCGTTTAATCCTAAAGTTTTTCATTCTCCCAAACATTTTGGGAATATTCGACGTCTGGTTACGTTTCAAGGTAACCGTATTATTGCCCTGCAGCCATACAGGCATTTTTATCCAGCCACCCCCTCATGAAAATTTCATAATCTTTCGCATAAGGTTTTATAGCAATAACGCACAAATGATACGAAAAAATCGTTTCCGGTTTTGTTCCGAAGATCAGGCGTTTCGAAGCCTTCAGGGTAACAGAAACAAAACAAAAAAATTCGAATCGTTGACTACGTGTGCGAGACGCAATGTCAAACGATATCTTGTCGTTTGTTGCTTAATATTAAAAGTCTTTTCGTTGATTGTGAAAATGATAAGACAACGTTGTTCGAGGCTGAGTAATTATAATTAAAAAATAAAAAAAATACAGAATAATTTCTCTCACCAATTATACTTACTTTCCTATTACAATTATTACATTGCAAAATATTTCGAGAGCTCTTGCCGTTCGTCGTATTCTCGTAGCCGTTTGTCCGGCTGAGCCGTTAAACAAATGTACGAGGATTAATGCCCGTAGACGAGAGTTGGCGTCGTTGCTCTCAGGACAGTCCCGAGGCTGACTGGGAACGCTGAAAAAGCTCTAGAGACGCGAACCCCTTGATACGTCGTTCGCGCATGCGCGCCGGTAGCTTACTCGCCGCGATTGCCGCGCTCGCTTAGGCTCAGCTTTACGAATAATTAATACGTTGATTGCAGGCCACCCTCGTATTACAGCGCAGTTTTTGCAACAAACTTTCCGTCGCATAAACCACGCTCGAAGAAAAAAGGGTTGCGGTTTTTATTCCCCCCCTGCCCCTTTTTCCAACCTTCACCCATCTGTACAAGCGATAATTATAGGTTAGGACGCGAAGTAGCGAAAGTTTCGCTATCAACGCGCATGCGCACACGCCAAATGAAGTAAAAATAAACGAAGGAACGGACAATTGCTCCCGTACCTTCAAGAAACATTTTTTTTTTCCTATTCACTTATTCATACGAGTGTACACGATCAAGAGGGAAAAATAAAATTGCCAACCCGTTGTTGCCCTAAGGGAGAAACGAGCCCTATGTCTATACTCCATTTGCCCGATGGGAATACACCGTGTGTTTAAATCGGTGTATAAGATAGAGATAAAGAGGGAAGAAAAGAAATACGATGCTTGCCCTTCCGGTTGAAAGTTTACGTCGCAAGGGTTGAAAAAACAAACCGGCGGATGAGGGGCGGAGAGGGGGGAAGCGATCGGAGACTCGGTGGTCGCATCGTCGTGGACGTATTAAAAATTCATTCTCGAATGAGTGCAACAACCCTTTCTGCCAACGTTCATCAAGCTTCGGAGACTTTTTTTTTCCTCGCTTTTACCATCGAGCTTATAGTTTCAGGAGACATAGCCAATCTAGGGACTACAGTCGCATCAATCTGCGTCGCAAATTTACAGCGGAAGACGAGCATATCGCTGGGAATTGAAACACCCGTCGGGGAACTCTTTCTCCGCGCATTTACATGTAGCTCTTTCCCTCTCCTTTTTTTTTCATTTATATTCTCAATTCCCCCTCCCCCCTCCCGCTCTGCCATCTAGCGAGAGGTTAACAGAGGGATGCACGAGGGTTGGTCGCGACACTCGAGCATGCTTTTTTTTTTTTACCCGTTCCGAAAACACATCGAGGAGGGGGGTGCAGGCCTCAGAGCGGGGGCAAAGTCTTGCGCGATTGGAAGACTGATCGGCGACGAACTGCGCATGCGCGATCGGACTACCGTATAACTGCGCACCTCGGAATAAAGGGCTGATCTAAATTTGTAACAGGTTTCGGGCCACTGGATCATCGATTACGCGCTGGATTACCGTCATACGTTACTGCCGTTTTTTCATCGCGGCGAGTTATATGCCGCGTAGATGGACATGAAATGCTTCTAGGTCCGTTTGACGCGAGCCTTCGAGAACGACAAAATGGCCGACGCCAACGTGCGTTGGCGTCTTGAACTAAAAGTCGGATATGCGTGCGCATATTCGATGCAGATGTTTTCTTTAGATCCCCGGGTAGGGAGAAGCAACGCTGAGTATGGCAATTGAGTTTGCTTCGTTAGGATGGATTTTATTTTTAATCCTCAATCCTCAATCCTTCCGCCATGTTTAGGGTGCGGAAATCGGTAAATCGGTTTTGAGGATCTTTGTTAGGCTACGGCGATCTCTCGTGTTTCATTGGGAACTAGCTATTTTTTATTGTTCAATTAACGCCGAAGATCCTGCTGCACATGGATTTT
This sequence comes from Ophion ventricosus, assembly GCA_963932345.1. Taxonomy (NCBI): domain Eukaryota; kingdom Metazoa; phylum Arthropoda; class Insecta; order Hymenoptera; family Ichneumonidae; genus Ophion; species Ophion ventricosus. The sequence continues at coordinate 11,726,565 of OZ010721.1, forward strand.
TTTTATTGTCCAAGGTTTTTCCGCTATGTTTAGGGTGCGAAAATCGGCAAATCACTTTTTAGGCTTGTGGGTTAGGATTCGGTGATCGATCGGGTTTCATTAGGCATGAGCTTTTTTTTTAAATTCAATCAACGTCGACGATCCCGCTCGGGATGGAATTTTTTTTTATTCCTAAAGGTTTTTTTTTTCACCGTGTTTAGGGTGCGAATATCGGTAAATCGGTTTTTAGGATCCTCGGGAGGGTTCGGCGATCTCTCGTGTTTGATTCGGTACTAGCTTTTTTTTTGTTCAATGAACGGCGGAGATCTCGCTGGGGATGGCATTTTTTTTGTTTCCTGAGCGGAGGTTACCGTCGAGAGGCGTCCAAAAATGCATGAAATTCGGGAATTTTTTTTTAAATTCAGGATGAATACCTTTGAAAATGGGTTTCAATGTATTTCATTCTTCTATCAATCGAGAGTATATTCCAATTTTATTTATTTTCTAAAAATCCAATATGGCGGCTCCAGCTCCCGTCAAAAAAAGCCACGTACGGCGTGTTTTAGTCTGCACGGGGCACTTCACAGCCTTGCCGATTCATCTGAAACAAAAACGGATTAAAAATTATTAAACTAGAATAAATTTAGAGGACCTTATCGTTGTTTGTTTTCTGAAAAATCCCTGGATAACAAAATGGCAGCCGTTTGAAAAAAAAACCAATTTTTTGGCCCAGTTTCTTTTGCTTCAACGGATGAAAAAAAAAATTTCAAATCACTTTTTGACAAAAATCGCTTATTGATGGTCCCACAAATTGTTGAAGTTGAAGCTGTACAGCGCCCCGCGCGAAAGAGAAATGCCGATTCCAGAAAAATGCATTTAAAGTTTAACGGTTAGGCTGTAACTTCTAAAATACTTTAGATATGAAAATATCCTTTTACCCACGTGTTCTAAACACTTTAAGGATGCAAATTATGTAAAAAAAAAATTGAATCTTCATCGTCATGAACGGTAACCTGCCGTTAAGTTTTTTCTCTCGTGTTTAGAGTGCGGAAATCGGTAAATCGTATTTCAGGACTCTCATTAGGCTTCGGCGATGCCAAGTATTTCATTTGGCACTAGGTTTTTTTTTATTCAATAAACGCTGAAGATCCCGCTATCGAATCCGATCAAGTGACTATTCCGAGGGTACATCATTTAGGTCAGTAGATCGTCATTTTTATGCTGCAGAAAAAAAAACTATGTATGCACACGAGTACCAGTTACGATACGTAGTGACTCTTCGTTGTGACGATAGATAAAATACGCGGATAGCCCGATTTTTCACGAGGATCTGAGAAGAGAGCCTTCGATAAATAAATAAAGTACTTCTCCATTATATCGATCTATCAGTGTATTTGTATTTGTACAGGGTGTCCCATTTTTAAAAGCAAAAACGCATCAAGACGCCAAAATGAAAAAAAAAGCAAGAAACAAAAAAAAATCGCCTCCAGATGTGAGACACATTCGACAGGCACTTAAATTTTTTTTTGTCGACTCGGCTATGTACGAGATCAGGAGGTAAATTTTCATTACTGTCAATCGGAACAAATAGGTCTTGAAACTTGGATTTATGGAAGAAAAAAAATACTTTCCGCCAATCTGATGCTGTCTAATGCTGATTTTTTTTTGCAAAATTCAATCTGGACTTTTGATTCTTTCTACTGATGAGTGATTTTTTTTACAACAATGCGTCCAATCAGTCCCTACAGCCTTCAGACGTCGGGACACTGTACTCCGACTAATATCGGCACGATTTACACTACGTAATTTTCTCGAAATGCCTGCTACAGTTTTTTGTAGATCTATAACGCACTTCCTTTTTATAATTTTGTCAACGTATTCCGCAGTTTTACGCGGACTACCACTTCGACGTTTGTCACAGAACGAATTTGTTAATTTATATTTACGAATAATACGATTGACCGTACTTTTTCCAATGGATAACGTAGTCGCGATATCGCGAGAACTTTTTCCTTCTAACGAAAGTTTTAACACGATTTTACGGATCTCAATATTGGTGTGTTTTGAAATCGTGGCAGAAATAATACTGATTTTTCATTGTCACGCATGTTTTATAAACTAGTACGAAAGAAAATGCAAACTGTGCCTACGAAGTCGGGCGAGATAGCGGCCCGATCCTTTTGCACACCGATGAAACTCGTTCGATGCTGTACACAAATAATACGCCATACAAAAAATAATATATCACGCTATTATTCATATCATAGCTTTCTTAAGGCGTTTTTCTATTGATTTTTTTTTAATTTTTTGCACTCATTCAGGACGCTATTAAATGATTACCTGCGAAAATTTCACATTTCACGCAATAACTTCGAAATTTTTCTACAGATTATTTTTTTTATTCACAATTACAGAGGAACATATGACGAAGTGGGTAAAAAAAAAATTATGAATTTTGATCGTCTAATTTCAGAGATATAGCGATTTAAAGTAAGCAATGTCTAGTGACGCTAGCGCCACGAAGCGACTGGAGCAGACTAGAACTAGATTACAGTAGTGTGTGCATATCCGTATACGCAGAGTTTCTACGAATTAGTAGTCGGAATGGATAGTCTGATACAAAAGAGAGTTTTTACATCCCGACAAGACCTACATGGAATGGCACATTTTTTTTTCAACCATTTAAAAAAGTGGAGGTGACCTTTACTGTGCGTCAGCGCCTCCACCGAAATAAAAAAAAATTGGTCGCATTTGATGGCCCCCTTCACACCGTACAACTTTTGTCTGGAAGATTTTTTTGTGACGTCGATAATTACCGAGTTATTTCGGGTGGCAGAGATAAGAGGGACACCCTGTATATATATTAGATGAAGTAAAAAGTTCTGAGCGTTTTTTCGCTTTATTTCGACGATGAAATTAACATAGTTAGGATTAGCCGATTTAGATCAAATATGTGCCGTTTTGTTCGATAACTTTTGTCCATTTTGAAGGCAATTTCATAATTCTGCGATTGAAGAAGTCCTCGTCCCTGTTGGTAAAAAAATTGACCAGCTCATTTTCACAAGCCTCTCTTGAGGCCAGTTTTGTACCATCAAGAAAATTTTGCAAATGCTTGAAAAGGTGATAATCGCTTGGTGCTAGGTCTGGACTATGCGGCGGGTGCGATAGAACCTTCCATCCAAGCTTTCGGAGCTTCTGGCGCGTCGTTAAAGATGTGTGCGGCCTGGCGTTGTCTTCATGGAACACAACACCCTTCCTATTGGCCAATTCTGGCCGCTTCTGGTCGATCGCCTGCTTCAATCTGGTCAGTTGTTGACAGTAGAGGTCCGAATTGAGTGTTTGGCCCGATGGCAGCAGCTCATAGTGGATGATTCCCTTCCAATCCCCCCAAACACACAGCAAAATCTTCTTGGCCGTTAATCCGGGCTTGGCGATCGTTTGGGCCGGCTCACCGCGATTGGACCACGATCTTTTTCGGTTGTTGTTCTCGTATGTGACCCATTTTTCATCGCCAGTCACCATCCGCTTAAAAAATGGGTCGATTTCGTTACGTTTCAGCAAAGAATCGCAGGCATCAATTCGGTCCAAAAGGTTCTTTTGCGTCGATTCGTGTGGCACCCATACATCGAGCTTCTTCTTGAGACCAGCCTTATGCCAATGGTTCCAAACTATTTTCTGGCTAATCTTCAGTTCCTGGGCAATGGAATAAGTGCTCACATGCCGGTCCGACTCGACGATTTCCATGATTTTATCCACATTTTCGACGATTGGCCTACCAGAGCTAGCCTCATCTTCGACGTCCGTATTACCAGAACGGAATCGTTGGAACCACCGCTTTGTTGTTGTATTCGATACTGTATTAGTTCCATAAACAGCACACATTTTTTTGGCCGCATGCTTCGCCTTTTCACCTTGGTCGTAGTGGTACTGAAGAATGTATCGAATTTTCTCTTTTTTTACCTCCATTTTGGAACGCTGTAACACACAACTGGCTTCACCAAACACAAAACTGTCAAAGAACTTTTTTTGAAGCGTAATGTCACCTTTAAATCGCCGTATAGTATGACCCGATGCGATGTATACATCGTGAGATATGGCTCACTAAAGATATCTAGCGGAAAACGCTCAGAACTTTTTACTTCACCCAATATAAGATCCATTTTCTAAAAACATTTAAAAAAATTAAATTAGAAACATCATATTAGTTTTTTTTTGGTATTATTGACGCGTTTTTGCGTCACGTTGATTGGAAGTTCGAAAATGAACAGCAACAGTATAATTTTCGGTGTGAGGAGTGCGCGGCGAGTTCGATACTTTCGACGTTTTCTTCTTAATTACTTGGCGTCATGACGCTTTTGCGGCGTTTCATGTATATATATATATATATATATATATGAGGTATTCCAGCCCAAGTGTGTAAATCCCTGACCCTGACCCTCTCGGATTTCTTTGATTTTTTTCATATGATCGCATTGAGTCTAAAATACAGCCTCATAATTTTTTTAGATTTTTCCAAACATCCCTTATTTCAAAAAAAAATAAAAAATAAAAAAAACGCCATTTTTTTTAAATCTAAAAAAATTCTGAAAAAACCGTGATAATATATAAAAATTTTCAAGCTATCACCCGTAGTGGGCAGATTTTTTTTTCTGTGTTTTACAAGCTATTAACGTTCTCCAAATTCCAAAAAAATCTCAAATAGCTCACCTTGAGCAGATACTGAATTATTTTGGTACTCAAATTAATTTCCTGATGATTTTCGAATAATGAAATAGGAATTACCGGCCTTAAATTGAAAACATTACCAGTATTTTTATTAAGCAATTGAAAAACGAACTAATCCATTTATTGCCATGAGAACATAGATACAAAAATTCACAGTTAAAATCCAATCATCTGGAAAGTTTTTAGTTGTGTTTTCCAATTTTAAACGATACATATTTTTCACTCGTAGAAAATCGTTTTACATTTATAATGCCGTTTATTTGAGGAATTATGCTGTGCAATTTTTGCGTTCCCGGTATTCGCTTGCTATTGATGAATCGACTTTCCAATAATATTTTTGCTTCATTGTACCGATCTTCAGGTGAAAATTTCACTGTAATATTGGGAAGATTGTTCGATTGTGAAGCCCACTCGAAAAGTCCTTGCGGAGTTATTATTTGGCGATCAGGTGGTAACTGCAAACTGGCACGGGCGGCTAATCTTTTTACGGTGCGGGGGCACCGTATAATACAAAAGATGAGCTATTTGAGATTTTTTTGGAATTTGGAGAACGTTAATAGCTTGTAAAATACAGAAAAAAAAATCTGCCCACTACGGGTGATAGCTTGAAATTTTTTATATATTATTACGGTTTTTTCAGAATTTCTTTAGATTAAAAAAATTGCGTTTTTAAAAAAAAAAAATTTTTTTTTTGAAATAAGGGATGTTTGAAAAAATCTAAAAAAATTATGAGGGTGTATTTTAGACTCAATGCGATCATATGAAAAAAAAATCAAAGAAATCCGAGAGGGTTAGGGTCACGGGTTTACTCACTTGGGCTGGAATACCTCATATATATATATATATATATATGTTATTGTTCGCGTCACTAGTGAGAGATCTGTTATCGAGCGAATAATAGTTTATTCCCGTATCAAATTGACGACTGGTATCGCGTCTATAATCTCTATACGTTCTTGATCTTCGATCAGTATCGCGTCCGGTGTAATGCCGTATCGATTTACTTTTCTTTACCGATCCAAGTATCGTCGCTCCGAGTCTCTTAAAATTCGAAAACCGCGAAAAGGGGAAGGGGGCTAAAAAAATTATTAATAATTCTTGCACTCAGCGGTAGCATCGTAGCCGGACATGTAATCCTTCAGGACAATGTTGAGATTTTGATTAGAGGACAAGGGAAAATAAGGTTTTTGTTTTGTTTTATTTTCGTGGTTGACCAGTGAGATTCGAGAAGAGTAAATGATCGTATCAATGGTGACGGCGGGAACGAGCGATACGAGACGGTTGACTCATCGAACTCTCTATATTTCGGGTCAGATCGGTGACGACGAAGTCAAGTCATCCGAAAATGCGGAAGACACGGGCTCTTGGAAGTCCCGATTGTCTTACGTCTTTTGCGGTCGTTTGCTCGGCCGTAAATGGTTCGTTAGCCGAAATGAAATGAAGGTAATGGTGAGACCGTCGTTGCCATCGTCCAACGGATTACTGCCCGAAACGAACAAGACACGGGTACGTTCATTAAGGAGTTTCGATCCCAAAATCGAAATGCACGTAGACGATCGAAATTTATATGCTCGTGAGATTAATTTACGATGCTTTCATCGTACAAAAATCAATTAATTTCATAACATAGTTTCGGAGATTTTTAATGTTCGAATTGAACTTTTATCCATTTGGCAATACAGATGATATCTTGTAAATACCAGTTATAGGGTTGTAGGAATAAAAATAATACGGACATTTAGATTAAAAAATGAACAAACCGTGATTATAGTGTTAGGAATATCGTGGTAAATATTCAAATGGTTTCTTTAATTCGTCAATTGATAATACTCGAAAAAAGATGTGAATTTTGAGCTCGAACGGTTTGTTTTTGGACATTAACGAAACTTGTATTACGGTATTACTGGGTGGACCGTCGGGCAAATGGTTAGTCCAAAATGGGCGAATCGTGGATTTACGAATCTAGATCCTGTCGTACATATTTAGCCTTGCAAATAGCTATTTTAATAATAAATGAACACTTATAAATGTTGATTTTTCACTTTTAATAATAAATGAACACTTAAAAATGTTAATTTTCCACTTTTAATAATAAATGAACACTTAGAGATGTTAATTTTCCACTTTTAATAATAAATGAACACTTAGAGATGTTAATTTTCAACTTTTAATAATAAATGAACACTTAGAAATGTTAATTTTCCACTTTTAATATTAAATGAACACTTAGAAATGTTAATTTTTCACTTTTAATAATAAATGAACCCTTAGAGATGTTAATTTTCAACTTTTAATAATGAATGAACAGTTAGAAATCTTAATTTTCTACTTTTAATAATAAATGAACACTTAGGAATGTTAATTTTTCACTTTTAATAATAAATGAATACTTAGAAATCTTAGTTTTCCACTTTTAATAATAAATGAACACTTAAAAAGGTTAATTTTTCACTTTTAATAATAAATGAACATTTAGAAATGTTAATTTTTCACTTTTAATAATAAATGAACATTTAGAAATGTTAATTTTTCACTTTTAATAATAAATGAACACTTAGAGATGTTAATTTTTAACTTTTAATAATAAATGAATACTTAGAAATCTTAGTTTTCCACTTTTAATAATAAATGAACACTTAAAAAGGTTAATTTTTCACTTTTAATAATAAATGAACATTTAGAAATGTTAATTTTTCACTTTTAATAATAAATGAACATTTAGAAATGTTAATTTTCCACTTTTAATAATAAATGAACACTTAGAAATGTTAATTTTTCACGTTTAATAATAAATGAACACTTAGAAATCTTAATTTTTCACTTTTAATAATAAATGAACACTTAGAGATGTTAATTTTCAACTTTTAATAATAAATGAACCCTTCGAAATGTTCATTTTCCACTTTTAATAATAAATGAACACTTAGGAATGTTCATTTTCCACTTTTAATAATAATTGAAGTCAAATTCGACGATATTGGGATGTGCTTGACTGAGGTTTTGTCAACGACGTTACATCTGTTTCAACTGTCCAACAAAAAAATTTCTCAATTTTTGAATTTAATTAATACGTTCAAATAATTTCATTATTATCAATAATTACCCAAAAACTCAATGTATATTGAGTTCAAAAACTCAATATATATTGAGTTTTCTAATGATTGCTATTAATTCATCGTTAATGAAGCTATACTCCTCATTACTTTAATTAATTTCTCGACAATTACTCAGTCGATTTATTTGAAACTTGGCATAATCAATGATTGATTCGAAATCTTGATGATAAAATATTTTCAGAATTTACGGCGATTTAATTCCATTTGTTTGGCAACCATTAACGTCTGCAGAAGCTGTTCTCCCATAAGCGACCGTGTTAAATTCATATGTTTATAACTACTAAATTATTTAGTGAACAATTCTAAAATAATTAATGTATTGTATCAAGAATTATCATTCTTCAAATTTTCCAGAATTTTGGCGATTTTTTAATATCGATTCAGTAATACCTTAACTAGCGGATATTTCAAAATCGGCAGGTGTTTAAAACATGTGTGATTTCCTTCAAATAGGTTTTTTTTGCGTATTTTGTTTTTTTATGGGCTGGTTTTTCATGGAGAAAGGTTTTTCGAAGGGAAACAAACAAATTGCTTCTTTAGATCAAACTCCAAATGGAAATTTGAAATACCACTAAGTGCGACGGTGTGAGAAAATCGAAAATAGTGGTTCGTTAGTCATGGTATTTTTAAAAATATTGGATTGTTTGGGAATATCGAATTTGAAGGGTTATAACGATATTTTAGAATACCTCAATCCAAACAAAGTCATTAGGACGATATAAAAAGCAATATTGGTAATTTTTTTAATTACAGATCATTTTGTATTTGTGAAGTTACAAGGACGACTTAAAATACTATAAGAACTTTCAGTTAACTTTAATAAAGTTAACCCTTCGCGGTCACACTTTCTGGCTATGAACACGCTGGTCACAGGGGGTCGCAATGACCCCAGCCATGTTTAAACGATTGCTGCGTTGAACATATCGTTCTGAATGACTCATAAAATGAATGAACACTTATAAATGTTGCATAGGATATGAGTTTGAACATTCGAGAATGTGGCATTCTCGGTATTACATTTTAATAGAATTTTTAAATGGCGGAAAAAACTCAGCAAGGGGTCAAATGCGTAAAAAAACCCTTTTTTACTAAAAAAAATCATAAATCTTATAATTTTCATTTTTTTTTCATAAAATTTTAGAGTAATACCTCTGAGATATGATAGTTTAAAAAAAAAATAGCACCATAGTGGGCGTTTCAAAAAAGGATTTTATTCTTATATCTGAAGAGCCAGTTCGGAGTGAAATAAAGAACGATGATCATGAAAAATGAGCGATTTTTATAAAAAGTGGCCGCCAATAACTTGTACTAATCTTGGCTTCAAGGTGCGCTTGGGGGCATTTGGACCCCGGGTGACCGAAGAGGCTTAAGCTTTCGAATGATTATGATAAAGTTTAAATAAAACATTAACGATGAACTGCAATTAAGGAGTTTCGGGACAAGTGGTGAAGTGTTATCATTTGATTGAAATTTATACAGTAAATTCTTACTCATAAACTGAATGCACCTTCCAAATTTTAAATCGGTCGTCTACACCGTTCCTATAAAATTTACTATAAAACAAAACCCTTTTTAACATAAGGAGATATTTAAACTGCCTACGCTCATGGCTGAATGGCAGTTTTACGCACGAAATAGTGTGAACATTTTTTTTAAATGTTATGAAAAATTGTCAAATCACTCAGTACATTATGACAAATTCCTCATTAGTGTCATAATGTTAAATGCTCTATGTTAAAAAGTGTTTCTTCCATTGTCAATTTTATAGAAACGGTGTCGACGATCGATTTAAAATTTGAAGGGTACATTCAGTATATGACAAAGAATTTATTGTATAAATTTGAATCAAATGGTAGCATTTCGTTAAGTGTCCCGAAATTTCTTAGGGAGTTTCGGGACAATTGGTGAAGTGTTACCATTTGATTAAAATTTATAAAGTAAATTCTTTCTCATATTCTGAATGCACCGTTCAAATTTTAAATCGATCGTCTACACCGTCCCTATAAAATAAAAAATTTTTAAAAACCCTTTTTAACATAAGGAGATATTTTAACTGCCTATGCTCATGGCTGAATGGCAGTTTTACGCACGGAATAGTGTGAACATTTTTTTTTAATGTTTTGAATAACTGTCAAATCGCTCAGTACATTATGACAAAATCGTCATCAGTGTCATAATGTTAAATGTTCTATGTTAAAACGTGTTTGTTCTATTGTAAATTTTATAGAAACGGTGTAGACGATCGATTTCAAATTTGGAGGGTACATTCAGTATATGCACGGAGAGAATTAAAAAGTAATTTTTGTCGTGAATTTCACGGTAAAAATTACCGTGATATATTTCAATGTGATGACAAGTGAGAAAAGCATAATAATTCGTATGCGACAAGTTTTTTTTTAACTCACGTTACAGAAAATTTCAAATACGTAGCTAAAATTTTAATATACAAGAAGGGTAGTGCGCACGATAATTTTTACCGAGAGCACAATACATTTTCCTATAACACTCATTAAATTTTATAATAAATCTTAAAATAACTGTTATAAAGGCGATACTTTTTTATAGACATTTTTGAAAGGCATAAAATAATAAAATGCACAGTAAAATTTCGCTGATATTATATATTTTTTGAATTTAAGTTTTGCTTATTTTGTTACACATGAAAATTTACTAGAAAATCTGGTAAAATTTTCTATCTGAAGAAGAAATTTTATTTTATTTTCGTGAAAATCTGTGTTTAACTCAGTAATAATAAGCGAAGTTTCAGGGTTGTCATCTGGTTACCGTTACTGCACGATAATTTTTAACATTTAATTCTCTCCGTGTGACAGAGAATATAATGTATAAATTTGAATCAAATGGCACCATTTCGTTAAGTGTCCCGAAACTCCTTAATGATTACGTAGAAAGGAAAAGTGGCATTATTACTGTAAATAAACAATAGATCATATTTTTTAATTTACTTTCCACACTTTATTGAAATAAAGCATCATCCAAATTTTCGAATGATCATGCCGAATTTGAAACAAAGTATTGATGACAAATTTTTATTAATTATTACGTAGGAAACAAAAGATGGCGTTATGACTATGAAAAAATAAACAATAGATTATATTTAATATACATTTCTGCTGATAGCTCCGCACCAACTTCACTTTTATCGGAAGCCTTGTATCGTCGTTTCTTTAATCTTTTATCGTCTGTCCCGCACATTCTGAAGTATGCGTATAAACACGAAGTGCGCGGACGAAGAAAAAAAAGAAAAAAAAAAAAAATACAGGCAGACATGAAAGAGTTGGAGTTTTCGAGTGTCAAAGTGATAAACACGGAGGCTCGTGTAAGACGTAGGAAACAATTGGAACTCGAGGACGCGGGTCTCGATACTTTTCGCATTAAAAAGCAAGCCACATGTCATGTGGGTCGATTTTATTCAGTCTGTATCGTTAATTCCTATTCCTCATTAATATCGATGCGAATATTTTTCTTTTTTTTCGCATCACTGACTGTGATCGACCATTTGGTTTTTCTTGGTTACAGAAAGGGCCGCAGGATTTTAATTCTACCCTGTCGATAAATGCAGCCTCACGAGTCATTAAGGTAAATTGAAGAATGTACATCTCGTTTGATCTTTTTTTTTTTTTTTTTCTTAATTCACATTCTCTCATTTAGATGTTAAGTTAGCTGAAGTAATAATTCGGAGGTTTTTTTTTTTCTTCGAAGTTAATCTAATATCGAATTTTTCGACAACGGTTGGCCCTTCATACGGACGACCTTTCAGGTCTTGTTGGTTTTTTCACGAGATGACCAACAGGTCGAGATTCTCGCCACGGTGGCGAGAAATTTGGGATGGAACGTGACCGTCGCGAAAAACGTGGAAAAAGCGGTCGAACACTTTCAGACTCGATGTCACGATCTCGTGATAATTGATCACCGAGGACAGAGAGGTGCCGAGGGTGATTCTATTTGCAGGTATCAAAAAAGTAGAAATTATACGCCAGCCGATTTTGAGAAACTTTACGCAGCAATTTAATTCCTAAACTTTACTTCAACTTTCTTTTTTTTCAATTCAACGTAGAAATTTAACTTATGTTATTTTGTAAATTGATTTTAAAAACTGAAGTTTCGGCTGGATCCTTTGATAACATTTTTTCATTTAACCGTGCTCTTTAATCGAATTTTTTAACTTAGGTATATTTTTTTATTTAATTTTGAAATTTTATTTCAATGTTTCCTAAACAGACGTTTTTCAATAGCCGAATAATGATTTTTGAACAGATTGTTTATAAACGATTCTTTTTCGGAAAAATAATTAATTCAGTGTTGGTTATTTCCATAGCAATTACGAACAAGAAACAAATTCGGAAAATTTATTAAATTTATCAATTGTCGAAAAAAATGTAAAAGGAATTAAATGTCTTGCACGCACGTCTTTGTGTGATTAATCTTTGATGATAACTACTGAAGATCATTTGGGTTAAAGATTTATCAGGAATATCTTGTTCACTTTCACAGGGCCATACGGAATACCAACTGTCATCACAGCAGTGTCATTTTAGCATTAGTGAAAAAATCGTAAGCAATCCATTTTTTCCCAACTACAAATGTAAGAAAAATTCTAATTTTTAAATTTATGTTCGTAGGTTCTTCACGGTTAGCGATAAGGACGAGATCGTGACGTTGGATCTGTTGAATACTGGCTTCAGCAGGGTTAGTTTGTGTCAAGATCGAGAAAGATTCATGAATGATGATCTATTAATACAATCAAACATTGTTAATAATAGCTTGATTAGAGTTTCGTGTGTTTACAATAACTTTTAAGAGAATAGCCACGAATAAATAATTTGACCGATTGATTAATTGACACTACTGATGGAAGACCCTTTGATGGAAGATCTTAGAGCCCAGAAAAACGATAAATTTCGATAATTTTTTATGGATACCCAGTTGATAGAATGAAATTTTCATTCGAAGGCTTTTATTCTCAACATCTTAAGTATCTTTATAAATTTTTTCACAAGATTTTGTAACAAAATGACCGTGTCGAAGCTGGATAAAGCGAGTCACCTGCGGCCTGGCAAGAGTTCTCCTCCAGTTTTTCACCCACAACAAAAATTAAAAATAATTTCAGTTGTAAATAAGCCTTCGAAGTACATAGGGACATCGAAAAATATTTATTTTAGATAAAAAGGTGCATATTTGAGGGAATAAAATGTTTCCGGTAAAAAAAAAACGCCGAAAATATTGTTTTTTTTTTAAATCAGGTTTAAAAATGTCAAGTCAATAGGTAAAGAATTGACGATGTAATGTTTTCGGCCGTAGGACACTGTCAGACACCATTTTGAAAAAATCTTGAGAACAAAGTTGTAATGATTCTCGAAGATATGTAGAATAAAAGTCACTAAATGGAATTTTTATTCTATCGGCTGGGTATCCATTAAAAAAATGTTGAAATACACCTTTTTTTTCTAGGCTCTAGATCGTTAGTCTGGATAGACTCCCTTAATTAATATTTGAACCTAAATTTGGAAAAATGTTGTGACAGGAGAAATGTTTGTTCCAATCCAAAGAACACGATAATAATTTTTGACATTTAAAATATATTTAATCGCTGGCAATAACAGGCGATGATGGAATGTTCTCACGAAGCAATGTTGAGCAATCAGCTGATCGGAATTTACGCGAGTGAGATCGAGCCCCGATTGCAATTGGCCGCGGCTCATACCCTGTACGTAGCAGTTGACAGATGCCGTGACATGGTGCACGTTACGGACGATCAGCACGTTGTACTTGTAAGTGAGAGCTTTTTATTTTTCATACACTTAAGTATAGAGTAATTTCGATAAAGACTTGCATAATTGGGCGAAAGTGCGTAAACTCCGATAATAATGCTTGTGACCATCGAGGACGAAAAATTTCACGAAATCTTTTCATTTCTTCGTTTCATTAATGTATTATTATTTTCTTCTATTCCTTCGTGAACGCTTACGGGCTTTAACGATTTCATCCCTTTCGCTTTTATTTAATTATAACTGTTTGCCTTTTTTTTTTTTTTCGGGCTCGCCGGTAGTTCGTGAATAAGGCCAGCGAAAGATTGCTTGGCTACAAGTACGAGGAGATGCTCGGTAAAAATCTCTCGGAGATAATAACTTGCGAAAATTTCGCTCTAATGGATCAGCAGCTGCAACGAGGCAGAGAATTCGAGGGTAACATGAATTGCAGGAGAAAGTTCAACGACACGATCACCATCAATTGTAGGATAGTGCCTTTTTGTGCTGCTGGCATGTGAGTTTTTCTTCATCAATTTTTTTTTCTCTACGGATTATTCGTCGTCTAGTTATTTGTTCTTTGTTGATATCACATTTTTTTTTTATAATTTACTCACCGCACAGCCGTTAGTATTCCAGGTAGCAATTTCCAAAGAGTTGTCGAGATGTTGTTCAAACGGGTACTAAATGTCCGCTTGGAAGTTATCTATAAGTTATCATGTGTTCAACATTTATCTTTTTGGGTGGTTGTCAACTTGGAGGTAACCTCCGAGCACACTTGAATACGAAACTACCTAAATGTTGAGCCAAAGAAAAGATTGGGTAGCAAATCGATGAACTGGCTTATTCAAAGTATTGCCCATTGGAACAGACAACCTTCGCACATCTTTCGGCCGACAATCTGATGTTACATAGGAAGAAAATGCAGTTTCGAGATAATCGCGTTTAAAGTTTCAATACGATAATGTGCTATAACTTCATAAATATTTCATTTTTAGATTTTCCATTATACTCTCAATATATTATTCTTTCGAAATATGTGAAAAAATCGATTTTTCGAGCATTTTAAAGGGTCCCTCCCCCCTTAATAATAAAGCATCACGGCTTATATCATGTATTATGTGTATACTCTTTTTGAATGCTTCCTCCCAAATAGTTTTTCAGTTTCGCCGTACACGCTCTTGTCAAACAGACTGTCTATTTTTCATAATTTGACCCGTTCTCAAATGTTAGCCTTTCATCGAATCAATGTACGGCATATTTATATCGGTAAAAAAAACGAACGCTTTTTCCAAAATACAATATTACTGAAATTCAATTGAATAGGGGTGAGTGGTCCTGAGTCGGCACTGCGGGTTGAGCCGGCACCATGGTGTTCCTCAGAGATGGAGTGCGTGTCGGCTCAATTATTTTGTCGTATGACATGTTGGTAAACACTGACGTAAATTATGCTTACAATTGTCAGTTTAGATTGTTCTGCGCAGCGTGAGCGCGTTTATATTTTTCGTTTGTGACATCATTTTATTTTCGTCATTCATTCTGAAGCAGCTACAGATATGTAAATATTTGAAAAATTTGAAATGAGTGAGTGCATTGGTTTCTTTATTCAATGTTCTAATTGATTGGTTTTGTCGATTTTCCATTCGGATTTGTTCGCGTGCGTAATCACGTGAAACGGATAGAAAGTCATAGTGGTCTTGAGTCGGCATCAAACAGGTGGTCCTGAGTCGGCACCAATTTTTTTGATCTTGTTGCTTTTTTGTATTGTTTCTGTTATTTTTTTTTTGTTGCATTTTCGGTGTTTTTGCTCTATAGTCATGGGACGCAATTTCAAACGCAAGACACAAAAGATAAAATACGACGATAAGAACGCCAGTCTTCGCAGCCCTCCACAAGTGGATTGCACTTGCGTTCGCGTTCGCTACAGAGTTCAGTACGCCCCACGTACTGCGAAACTGACGACGATAGCGAGTGATCATCCCTTTGCCAAATTTTTTTTTTTTTTCATTCAATTCAAAATTCATATTTTTTTATTTTCAACATTGTACTCGAAAAATGTTTCCATATAAAATTGGACAAAAAATGCATGTTTTATTCTTCTAAATCGTTCAAATTCATCCATTTCCTGTCGTAATTTAGAGAATCTGCGCTTTTTCCTGCATTCGAGGGAAAAAAATGGGGTGCCGACTCAAGACCAGGGGGGTGCCGACTCAGGAACACTATTTTGAGAAATGGTCAAGATGTACTTTTTCACTCCGCACTGCATTGCGACTCCAAAAGCCACACTACACCTTCCTAAATGACATTGGATTGTAGGCAAGCGATCGCTGTACGCAACTAAACACTTAGCAGCGCTATGAAATCCGATTTACCTTCTGTTTTCGAACAAAAAGCTTAGTGGGCCGACTCAGGACCACTCTCCCCTATTAATAATTATTATTTTCTTACTCAATGAATAGAAAACCGTCTCACTACATTTACGTTCACGACACAATGTATCTTTTGGAGAATATGGGAGTCGCTGGAGTGACTCTCGGAGGCCAACATCCAAGAGGAAGCCTGCACTCTCTGCGACGTGGATCGTTCGACGTTAAATCGATCGGCAGCGATATCGGGAGTAATTTGAATCTCAATACTTTGCATTTTTTTGTCAAATCGATGCGTATATTTCGATTTTTGTGACAGTTGCGAGAAAAATAATAAAAAAATCATCTTTCTTGTCGCTAATATTTGCTTTGGTTCACTTAGCGGCGAGAAGATCGAGCCTGCAAAAATTAAATAGTTTACCGCTGGAGGCGCCCATAACGAAGGTCATGACTCTCCTGAATAACGCGATGACTGAAATAACTGGGACACATCCGGAAATGGCCATGCAGATCGACAAAGTATGCAGAAAGCATTTTAGAACAACGACAATAAAGAAATCACATGCGTCCATTTTTATCATAATTTATTTTCAGGCCATCGAAACCCTCAAGACTACGGAATTGTACAGGCCTTATCTGAGGGAGGACACGAAGATCTATAATGATCCCATTGCTTCGGACCTTATCGAAGCCCTTTTATCTGTAAGGAAATTCACAAACACCAATAATAACTTCATCATTAATCGACTTATTCAATGTATCGAAATTATTAAATGTGTTGAATTTTTTTCTTTTCAAAATATCGGAACGATGACGTCATCAATTATTTTGAATTTGTCGATTTTAGAGAATATTATCTTTTAAATTAAGAAATTTGTATGTAAACAATTTTTTTTTAAGCTTTTATTTAATGTACTGAAAAGTAGAAAACAATTTTTCTCACCAAGTCACCTTGTGACTATAAATAAAAGCTTGAAGCGCTCAACTTTTTAAATGTTTAATAAATTTGGTTTGAATTTGACATTGAATTTGGCACGATAGTAATTTGAGAAATTATTATTACATGCTTATACTCAGCTTACCGATTTTTATTTAAGAAATCTAAGGTTGTCTTACAGTAAATTAAAAACCGTTTATATGTTAACGGATTTATGTAAATTAAAGATTATATGTCTAAATTTTCAGCGTCCCAAGCTTTTATTTATAGTCACATATAGGTAATTTGGTAAGAAAAATTATTTTCTACTTTTCAGTACATTAAATAAAAGCTTGTTTCTGAAAAATTATTTTTTACATATAAATGAGTTTCTACTTTTTAGTCGTTAATTTTTTTGAGTCGAATCATTCAGTGTCCAAGTTTCGAAGTTATTGCGCGAATTATGAAATTTTTCACTGCTCCCCATAAGAACACGTGTAAAACCATGAAATCTTTGATTGCCAATATCTCGAAAATGGAATAGTGAATCCTTTTGAAATTTTGCAGGTAATCATTCAATAGTGTCCTCAATGAGTCTTCAAAATTTTAAAAAAGTTTATAGAAAAACGCCTTGTCTAGAAAAATGTTTAAATCATTTTCTTTTAAATTTAATTTTATTATTCTACAGACCTCTCTGAATGCGTCTGTGAAAATCGTTCAATGATATCCATAAAATTAGCCGAATCATAGAAATGCTAAGAACTACGTTCGGGAATATCGGCAGAGACGCACTTTTCTCGCGCTTTAAACGTGTTTTTCTCGAAACTATGTTTTTCCAATCGGCAATCACGATATTTCGGTAAACAATTTGCCTATTGAGCTCAGATATGTCATCCACCGTCAGTAGACTGTTTTTCAACGTTGGTCGCAAAATTGAGACGAAATACTTTTTTTTTTTTTAAATATATATATAACTCGGAGAATTGTCAGAAAAATTTAAAAAAATGATAATCAAAATTTAGCGTGTCGCCGTACATCTAAAACAGCGCTCTAGACGACAATACTGCCTGAAATATATTAAATGTGCTAAATGTATCAAATACATTTTTCTGGATGATAGAAAAGTTCACACTACATAAGAGACTCGCGAAGATCGTCGAACGATTCGATAAAGAGTTCGGCCTTGAGGATGCTCAATGTATCGTCATCGGCGAGGATTCACGTGAAGAATCTTCAGACACCAAGCGCAATTGATGAACTCCTGGATCATAGCCTCGATTGGGACTTCGATATTTTCAATCTCGAAGTTCTCACTGCCCGAAGGTGAGAATTCTATCTATTTCTATGATTTTCGTTCGTCTGGATAACAATAGAAACTATTTAATAACGAATCAGGCTAAAATGGAGTAATTGTCGTTTTTCAATAGCGACCTTTGGATTACATCGATTTTCAATAACAAAACGGAGAAAAATGTAAAATATTTGTATTCCAGGCCACTGGTTCATCTCGGTACGAATCTCATGTGCCTCTTTCACGTTCCTGCAAGACTCGGCTGCGACGAGAAGACTCTCCATAATTGGCTCACCGTGATCGAGTATAATTATCATCTCAACAACAGTTATCACAATTCGACTCACGCCGCGGATGTTCTCCAAGCCACCGCGAAATTCATGCAATCGGAAAGGCTCAAAATGATGCTTGACCCATTGGACGAGGTCGCCGCTCTTGTGGCAGCGGCCGCTCACGACATTGATCATCCGGGAAAATCTAGGTGAATTTAATTTCTATAGAAATTCAGGAAAACTGCACTCTAAACGATTGCAGCATGATACATTTTGTTTCCAATGATTCGCTGATTGTTCTCCTGATGTACCATGCAGCAATAATCATTTTTTAATTCTTAATCCTTCGTGGTCACCCTGGGTAGAATCGACCCGTCGATGAATTTTTGGCGTAAATGTATAATAGGTTTTGGCTTCGAAGGGGATTGTATTCACGATCTTACCTGGAGTTTGAAGTATCCTCATATCATAAAATTTACCCTCTTCACATGTCGAAATAAATACCTTTTTCGGAACCCGCACTATGCTACAATTTTTTTTTTCCAAAAGTAGCATATCGCGTCCAAATTTTAGGTAAAAATGTTGAAAATTCACGGTACTATGATTTTTTAAGCGAAAAAGTGTCTTTTTTGCGTTTTCATCTCTTTATGATTTTTTTTTTAACATGTCGCCATTTTATTTCTTATAAATAAATGTTTCGTACATCATCTAGAAAGTTCAAAGCATATTGTGTAATTATTTGAACCACTTCGGACGGATAGTTTGTTCACAATACTTTTTTTGAAAACTGACTGGGTAGAATCGACCCAAGTGTGACCACCGCGATTGAATTTGTATGTGTGATCACGAAAGGTTAATATTTATAATATTTTGTCTTTTTTTAGAAAGAAACGTGGGCGAATAGTATCTAAATGTTCCTTTGTTTGGGTTTGTTTGGGTTTTTTAGAAAGAAACGTGGGCGAATAGTGTCTAAATGTTCCTTTGTATGTTCTTTCGGGCTTTGCAATTTCAGCTCTTTCATTAGGAACTTATCTTTTTAATCGCCTTTACTATTATTTCGTTCTGGAAATCGTGTACATACAATTTTAGGGCGTTACACATTCCTGGCGCTCGCCAAAAGAGGTATAAAAATACATTTTCTTTTAACGCGACTATTAAATATATAAAATAATTTCATTTTTTCACCAATATTTTATAGTTTTATGTACAAATTAAAAAAATCAATGGCGGAGATGTAAGTCGTCTAGTAGGACTCTCTTTTGAAAATCCTTGCCGATTATGGCATTTTTTTCTTCGTCAGGTATCGTCTGAAAAAATTAAAAAATAAAATTCTTACAAAGAAAGATAAAATGTAGCATAGGGAAAAAATGATTTTTTTTTGTAGAAACGACAGCTGTTTGAAAAGAACTTTGATTTTTACCAACATTTGGAGTTTTTAAAATGAATAAAAAATGAACGCGGCATCCAATCTGAAAAATCTTCAACCAGAAAAATGCTACATTCTAGACAATATTATAAAGAATATGTGGTATAAATTTCATCAAAATTGGCTGAGTAGATCTAGAGATATTTTGTCTGCCAATTGGAAAAGGGGGTCCTACTAAACGACTTATATCTCTGTCATTCAAATATTTCTTTCGTTTGTTTTTTTTTCAAATTTGTTCATAAGTAAAAAATAAAACTTATTTTATATATTTAATAGTCGCGCCAAAAAAAGGTTTTATTTTTATACCTATATTTCCGAGTGCCAAGGTGGTGTGTCCCCGTAAATCTTCGTCCGTGTGACGGATAGATAGAAATTTTTTTTTCTGCAGAATAGTAATGTAAATAACGCAAAAAAAAAACAATATTTCCCAGCCAGTTTCTCTGCAACTCGGACAACAAATTGGCGATTCTCTACAACGATCTATCCGTCCTCGAGTCTCATCATGCAGCCCTTACGTTCAAGCTCACGTTGGCCGATGACAGTGTCAACATATTCAAGAATCTCGAGAGGGATACGTACAAAATAATGCGAGAAAACGTTATAGACATGATTCTCGCTACCGAAATGACCAAGCACTTCGAGCACTTGGCAAAGTTCGTTAATGTCTGCAGTAGTCGTGTGAGCGACGCTCAAAATGAGGTAAATGACTCATTTGCCTCGATCTTTTTATAAATCAACTTATCACCGCGAGAAGACTTTTCTTCCGCTTCCCAAATTGTTAGGATGATCAACGTCCGCTATTTTAAAAAAAAATTTATAACAACCCTTTGCCTCGATTTTCAATTATATTATGAATAAACCACTATGTGTCCATTAACGTATAATATCAAATGATACAAATACACAAATTATTTATTAACTATTCATCATGAAATGTGCACAAGCGAACTGGTCGTTATTTCTCGAGAAACGAGGCAAATTAATTTAACAAAACTTTGACAACATATCGAATTAATTGCAGTTTCAAATGATTCTGTATCTTTTGCAAATTATTCATTTTCCACCCTTTTTTTACTATCAATAGTGACGACTTTCTTAAATTCTTGGCAGAATCGTTTCTCTAAAAAAACATAACTAATACATTATTTATGACAAAATATTTCGAAAAATTCAGCGTAGTTTAAAAAATATTGCGATGAATTACTTTGCATTGATCATAGATCAACAATGAATACATGAGTCAGAGATGTGTGCGGCCGTGTGGATGATAAGATGGTCTTTGTGGATTCGGCTTCAATCCGGCCAGTCAAGGTTATTCCAAAGTCAGCAATGGAAATAGAGGATGTTTTTACGTTTCGGCCCTCTGGTTAGGGTCCTCTTCAGAATTTTTATTTTTCTGTATACAATATGATACACATTTTTTTAATATAAAATAATTAACCATAATGTTTGAAAAAGGTATAATTATACCTTTACCTTATACCTTTACCTTATACCTTTTTCAAACATTATGGTTAATTATTTTATATTAAAAAAATGTGTATCATATTGTATACAGAAAAATAAAAATTTTGAAGAGGACCCTAACCAGAGGGCCGAAACGTAAAAACATCCTCTATTTCCATTGCTGACTTTGGAATAACCTTGACTGGCCGGATTGAAGCCGAATCCACAAAGACCATCTCAACAATTAATACTTTTCAATTTTTCGATATCAGCAATTGGTTGATTATTTATTTCTTTTCTGATCAAGTGGTAAATTATTTTTCACAATCAATTCAGTACTTTCCTGACGCTCTGGACATGGCTATACTGCTGCAACCGGAGAACGTCACCCTCGTGAAGATAATGATGATAAAATGTGCCGATGTATCGAATCCAACGAGGCCATTGCGATGCTGCATCGAGTGGGCGAAGCGTATCGCCGAGGAGTATTTCAGTCAGGTGATAATAATAGGAACTGTCGTGCTATATTTATTTTGTGGAAGGTCGGAAGGCCTTCCGTAATAAATATGTTTTCTCTTCAGGCTACGTAATTCATGTTTTTCTTTATTTTTTTAACTATTAAATTGACCGTTGAATTTTCTTTGAACGATTATATTTTTCGTAGTGATATAGCGAAGTATTATTCTTTGGCTGTCAATAACCGTTATTTTTGTTTGTTCCATTTTGACAGACTGACGAAGAGAAAAAGAAAAGATTACCGGTCCTCATGCCCATGTTCGATAGAATGACATGTTCCATACCCAAATCGCAAATTGGCTTCGTCGATTACATTATCAACGACATGATCGAAGCGTGGGACGGTAAGATCGTACTTTTTACTTGTTCAAATTATAGTATTTTTTGAAACTATTGACTTTTTATATACCGTGTGACACACAGGGACACTCGAAATTCCTATTTGAAAAAAATGGCCTTCACCTTGAAATAATGTTGACGCGAGTTCTTTGAAATAAAAATTAAAAAAAAAAACTAAAGCCGTCAAAATGTAGATTTTTATTGGCCTAGACTTTTTTTTGGTCGAAAATCAATATTCATAGGGGTTTTGGAATATCCAATTTCTAGTGATTCGTCAGATATATATTTTTAAACGTAGACGACAAAAATCATTTCGTATTTTTCGGTTTATGAGAATTAAGGTATTACTGGATGGACCGTCGGGCAAAAAGTTAGTCCGAAATGGGCGAATCGAGGATTTACAACTCTAGATCATGTCGTACATGTTTAGTTTTACGAATAGCTAATTTAATAATAAATTAACACTTTGAAATATTAATTTTCCAATTTTAATAAAAATTGAAGTCAAAGTCGACGATATTGGTGTGTGCTTGACTGAGTTTTTGTCAGTGACTGTACATGCATGCCAACTGTCCAACAAAAAAATTTCTCAATTTTTAAATTTAATTAATACATTCAGATTATCTTATTATTATAAATAATTACCCAAAAACTAAATATATATTGAGTTTTCCAATGATTGCTATTAATTCATCGTTGAAAAAGGCATTAATTTTATTTCTCGACAGTTACTCAGTCGATTTATTTGTAACTTAGGACAATCGATCGCTCGATCCTAAATCTTGATGATATAAAATTTTCGGAATGTACGGCGACTTAGTTCCATTCGTTTTGCAACCATTAACGTCTTTAGAAGTTGTTTTCCCATACGCGACCGTGTTAAATTCACATGTTTATAACTACTAAATCATTGAGTGAAAAATTCTAAAAGAATTCGTGTATTATTATTCTATCAAGAACTATCATTCCTCAAATTTTCAAGAATTTTTGCGATTTTTTAATACCTATCCAGTAATACCTTAAATTCCCTGGCTCTTCTTGATTATGCAAAAATCTCACTTTTATTGTAGAAAAAATTCTGCTCTTCGGGCTGTCTTATAAAGTTATGGAAAATTTTGTAATAAGTAATTGACAAAAATGGTGTTGGTGCTGTGCTGCTAATTTTGCGTCAACATGATTGTGCCTTTGAAGTTACGTCCTCGAAGAGACTGATGGCGGGAATCGGGAGATCGAGGACGGGTAGCTGCGTGCTTCCAATTATGAGTAAATCTCCAACTCGAGAATTGTGAACTTACAAATCTTTAACTTTATTATAACTAGGCAACATTTGTTGTACAAGATGTTTAGTTGCCTTGAGGCTGACCTCTTCGGTTACTACCAGAAGACTGACTTTTACCTTTCGGTTCCTCTAATTGTTAGCTCGGTTATTGGCGATCATTCGTTCTAGAGCGTTCGAATCGTACGATGTCGATTCAGCGATTTGTGTCGCCAGTCACCTGTGGAGGTGCCTCACTTGCCAAAACTGCTGTCGTTGCACAGGGGCCTATGGCCTCCCGATTTCGCAAATCGAATATGCTCGTTTCTATGCGCCTTAAGGCCGTCTTCTAGTCTAGAGGGCCAACATTTGGGGATTTTTCAACATGCGATAAAAAAAAAAACAAAAAATATTTCCGTATCTATCTTTTTACCACATATTTATCCATACTTTGACATTGTATGAAAAAATTGGCGAAAAACAAAATCCATAATTCTGGTAGATGCAGGCTGGTAATGTGGGGGTGGAAAAAAACGGCCTCTCCTGGTTGACATGATTCCGACCCTCCTGGTCATCTGAAAAAAAAAATAGATTCTTAATTAGTAAGGATGTCATGATAGCCCCTGCCTCAGGCAAAAAAAAAATTCGCAAAATGGCGGCTGTTTAAAAAAGAAGGTCATTTTTTGCCGTTTTTTTTCACGATTGTTGATTTTTTAAAAATAATTAGTAACAAAATTTCACGATAAATCTGGTAGGGGCGATAGAGGGGTGTATAGAAAAGGTCCACAAAAAATTTCAAGTAAATCGGTTCATTACACCTTGAGATATCATGTCAACCGTCTCGAAAAAAGTAGTTTCGAGAAAAACGCGTTTAAAGACTCGAGTACAGTTTCAGGCAGTCTAAGTCATATAATGGTACATATACTTACATTTCGTTAATCGGCGATTCCTGGTCCATAAAATACTCCGTCTTCAAAATCGAAGTCTTTTGATGTTTTTTGATGATGAGAAGTTCGGAGTTCAGAGCGGTGAATCGAACAATAGACGGAACCGTCTATTGTTCGATTCGGTCCGGCAGCGCCGGTTAAGTTTCCACCTCACTAATTACAGCTGTAACTCCGTTAATATTTGGAATTTCCACATTTCCTTTGGAGGGTATATTCTTGAAATACTAAACATTGAAAATATGCAAAAAAAATCGATTTTTTCAAAATTCTAGACTACAAGACGGCCTTAAATTATGCGCTTAATTTCGGGGCACAATATTGGTATACGCAAACGAAGGAAGTGGGTTATACATACAAATAAATAAATAAATATATATATATATGTCTGTATTTTTTATTGCAGCTTTCATTGATATGCCGGAAATGGTAACGCACATGAGGCTCAACTATGAGAAATGGAAGGAATATCATGTAAGTAGAAAATTCCATTTCCTTGCTTGAAGGTAACAAAGAAATTGCTCATCGAAAACCACTGTTAAATTGAATTTACTTGAATTAATTAAATTTTCAGTAAATTCTGAGTAGATTTAAGTAAAGTAAATTTAACAGTAAATAAACTTAAACAGTAACTTAACAGTAATGATACTAAACTTAAACGTGCAGTAACTTAACTTAACAGTAATTTACCAGTTGTAAACTTAGGATAAACAGTAGATAAATTAAACTTGACAGCGAATATGTTGGCTTATCGTTGCAAGATTTTGTGACTCAATGAATAATTAGAAAATAATTGCAAGAGGGACACAGAGAAACTGTGACAAAACCTGTGCCGATACAGGCGGCTCTATTGTTACTGAATTGTCAGTTTCGTTATCATTGGTAACTCATTGTCAGTTGATCCCACTCTGATATACACCAAGACGTTCTAACATCCTAATTTTGAAGGCAACCATTTTTTTTCTCTGCCTGCCGCAGTAAAAATGATTGACATCATTGTTGTTATCATTTTTTTCCTTTCAGGAACAAGGCATCTCAACTTTGGGCGATATAGAGAGGTTGCAGACGCAATCGGAATTGAAAGTGTCCCGCTTGCCGTGATGACTTTTTTTTCTTCTGAACCGACGGCCGGGAGATCGAAGAAATTTCTCGTTTCGTCATCCGTTTGGTAGACTGATGTGAAAGCCAGTGATAGTTCGATACTTGACAGGATTCTTACAATAGAAACGAAAAATGTACAACGTATAAAAAGCGTTAATAGAATAGAATGGAAGACAACGAGACGAGTACTAGGGAGTACGATATTAATTAATCGTATCTTTTATATTAATGTCGATACGATGTTGATGTCACGATACCCATGTTTTTTTTTCACCCCAACAATAAAATATTTTTATTGGCATCCTATTATGATAATGGCTTACTTTAACTTATTTTTTTTTTTACTTCCGGTATATTTCTGGAATTACCTGCAAGCTAAACGTCAAGGCAGTATTGTAGTCTAGAAAATTGAAAAAAATTCTTTAATTTAATTTGTTTAAATTAAAGCGCGGGGGGGGGGGGCGTTCGAGAAGCAGCGAATATGAAACGCGTTTTTCTCGAAACTATATTTTTGAAATTGGCAATCACAATATCGCGATAACCAATTGGCCAATTGAAGTTAGATTTGGCATATATTGGGTGAAGTAAAAAGTTCTGAGCGTTTTCCGCTAGATGTCTTTAGTGAGCCATATCTCACGATGTATACATCGCATCGGGTCATACTATACGGCGATTTAAAGGTGACATTACGCTTCAAAAAAAGTTCTTTGACAGTTTTGTGTTTGGTGAAGCCAGTTGTGTGTTACAGCGTTCCAAAATGGAGGTAAAAAAAAAGAGAAAAATCGATACATTCTTCAGTAGCACTACGACCAAGGTGAAAAGGCGGAGCAGGCGGCCAAAAAAATTTGTGCTGTTTATGGACCCAATATAGTATCGAATGCAACAGCAAAGCGGTGGTTCCAACGATTCCGTTCTGGTAATATGGACGTCGAAGATGAGGCACGCTCTAGTAGGCCAATCGTCGAAAATTTCGATAAAATCATGGAAATCGTCGAGTCGGACCGGCATGTGAGCACTTATTCCATTGCCCAGGAACTGAAGATTAGCCAGAAAACCGTTTGGAACCATTTGCATCAGACTGGTCTCAAGAAGCTCGATGTATGGGTGTCACACGAATTCACGCAAAAGAACCTTTTGGACCGAATTGATGCCTGCGATTCTTTGTTGAAACGTAACGAAATCGACCCATTTTTTAAGCGGATGGTGACTGGCGATGAAAAATGGGTCACATACGAGAACAACAGCCGAAAAAGATCGTGGTCCAATCGCGGTGAGCCGGCCCAAACGATCGCCAAGTCCGAATTAACGGCCAAAAAGGTTTTGCTGTGTGTTTGGTGGGATTGGAAGGGAATCATCCTCTATGAGCTGCTCCCATCGGGCCAAATACTCAATTCGGACCTCTACTGTCAACAACTGACCAGATTGAAGCAGGCGATCGACCAGAAGCGGCCAGAATTGGCCAATAGGAAGGGTGTTGTGTTCCATCAAGACAACGCCAGGCCGCACACATCTTTAACGACGCGCCAGAAGCTCCGAGAGCTTGGATGGGAGGTTCTATCGCACCCGCCGTATAGTCCAGATCTGGCACCAAGAGATTATCATCTTTTCAAGCATTTGCAAAATTTTCGTGATGATACAAAACTGGCCTGAAGAGAGGCTTGTGAAAATAAGCTGGTCAAGTTTTTTACCAATAGGGACGAGGACTTCTTCAATCGCGGAATTATGAAATTGCCTTCAAAATGGACAAAAGTTATCGACCAAAACGGCGCATATTTGATCTAAGTCGGATAATCCTAACTGTGTTAATTTCATCGTCGAAATAAATCGAAAAAACGCTCAGAACTTTTTACTGCATCTAATACTTTCAGTAGACTGTTTTCCAACGTTGGTAGGAGAAATGGTTCGAAATCATTTTTTATTCGAATATACAACTCGTAGAATGGTCAGGAAAAATAGGAAAAATTTATTATCCAGGTTAGCATGCCACGATTTTGTACAATTTTTTTTTCGCTGCATCCGGATAATTACAACACTCATACAGAGCCAGAATATGTTTCGGTTTTTTTACATTCATACAATGTCCACAACACTGTTCGCCAATTGGGGGCGTTTTCCATGCACTGCTGTAAACAAACCTACAAAAGTACGAGATAATAATTTTTTTATTTGTACATATTCTTGAAGGATCAATAAACATGTGTAAAAAATTTCAAAATTTCGCACTTTTTTTTCGCCATCTACTCGGGCGTTAAATGACATTTTTCTCAAAATAACTTTTTTGCTGCTGGTTGACAATACTATCAAAAAGAAACGGTTAAACCGATCGACTATAAATTTTTACGATTTGGTCGAAAAAAAGACTTATCGTCTGACCTACGATCTCAATATTTTATACGATGTTTTTTTTTATCACTAAAGACCGGCTATTTTTTTTCTGTAAAACCTGCAGCTTCATTTTAGACGGTTCCCGTTGTTACCATTTTTTTTATAGAAACAAAATGTAATTTTCAATAAAATTATAATTTTTGTGTAGTTACAATAAAGTATTATAAAAAAAAGGAAAATATTTGAATTAATCAAATGTATTTTTTTTTAAATAAAAAGAATATTGAAAACTGTTCTTATTTGTCAAAAAAAACGGAAATTTCCTCAAGTTTGTGCTAGTAGTATAGTATACGTTTTCCTACCTTGTGATGCATAAATCGGCTATCGCAGACTCGGCTCTCGTCGTTGTCCGTGAATGATCCAAAGAGAATATAAATATGTTTCAGAACAGAATGTTTTTTTTTTTATTTCAAATAGCTAAAAATAAATTTGCGGATCAATTGCAAAAGAAGGGCTTTGCATAGTTCGAAATTGGATTCAGAATCGTTGCGAGAAAAAAAAAAAAACAAAACGTACATAGGAGCAACATTTTTATTCAAGCGTTATATAATTTTTATTCCACTCGGTACGATAATGGACGTTTTACGCACCGCTTCGTCCTATTTTCGCAACGCGTACAATAAAATTTCATATAATACACGAGACGAAAAAACTTTTTTTTAGCCTCGTGTGACTTGCAACACTCGCCTTTGGGCTCGTGCTGCAAACTCACACTCATTAGAAAAAGTTTGTTCGTCCTCGTGTCATGATGTACTATTATTTTTTCAATTTATTTTCATAACAGTAATAACGATGATAAAAATAAAATAAAGTAACGATTGAAAAATTGGGATTCAATAAGGTTCATGTGTATCGGCGAAATAATTATTGTTGAGACTCTTTATGACACATTTGTATTTTTCTTTATTGTATCGATCTTTCTTCCTCGACCAGACGTATACAAACCAATATGAATGCTGTTTTTAATCCTAAATGGTGCACAGTTACAGTGTTCTGTATTTTGCTTTACTTTTCATTGTTTTATCTGTATCACAATACGAAAACCAAAAGTTGCGTACTCTATACGAGTTCGATGAGAACTTCTCGACGGGATCGTGTTTACACGATAAATCATTATTTCGTTAAGTCGAACAAAATGGCGGAATTAATTTGAAGAAAATGATGGCATGCGCTCTTATCGACCATTTTTTACACCGCGTGACTAACCAAAAAATCGCGAAACAGTCGAAGATTCATATTTTACGATGGAAATACGATGACAGAGTGTATACAAGGGGGAAGGGGGGAAAACACACACACATCGATGGGATATTATATCGATTATTAAGTCCAACTATCGCGGTATCGCAGCGTGACGTCACCAAGTTGCAGGTTTGTGATATGATTGAGTAAAACGTGTATATATACATACGCGTATATGCATCTATGTTAATTTGAGAATTTATAGGTCATCAAAGATTTTTGTGTTCAAAAATGAATATTGATACAGTCGTTTTATCCAGTACCGGCAGAACGCGTTAACCATTTTATCGATGAGTACAGCAGGAATCTCACTGTTTTTCTTTATCCATTTTTTTTTCTCTCTTTTGCTCGTCATTTACTCATTTCGTTTTATCTGTCACACTTCTCTCCGTTGTACGATCGAAAAAAGAATTAGTATACGCGTGACAAGTGCGCGTGTTTTATTTTTTTTTTCAATTATTTCTCGAGGAAATTTTCGGAGCAAGCTGTATTAAGTGTTATTTATCGCCTGTTAGCTTGAAAGAATTTTTCTTTTCAAGTGTACAGTTGAACGCGAGTATAGCAAGTAAAATATCGACGATTATAAAGCACATTAAAATTCTACGAATTAGCGTAAATCTTAAGATCCCTTAAATCTATAATGCCTCAAGATTTTTTGTTCTCTCTATCTTTCCTCCCTTCTTTTCGTCTCTCCCTGCGTTTTTTTTTTCCATGCGGCTGTTTGCGTGACCGGGTGGTGCGTCGCGCCGACGCGCCATCTGAAGTGACGCTCAAGTACCAAGCGCGTCAAGCTGTTCCTTCGCCGTTTACGGTGAAACGATTTTTTTTGTTTGTTTTGTTTCTAAACTCCTGCTCTTCATCACGTTCGAAAAGTCTTTGGCGCTAGTTTCGCGTGCTTGGACTTTCTAGTAACTATGTGTGGCTCCTTCGAGAGTGCCTTGGTACGCGTCCCGAGGGAGCACACACGGAAGTTCATTCGTGAACCGAGGTATTTAGTGTTATTATTCCTTATCTCTCTTTATTCTTTTCGAATCTCAAATTCTTTGCGAGTAGAGTGGAAAATGCGAATGTTAACGGCATTGGGAAATGCTTTCGAAAGTTTTTTCCCTCGTTTCTCCGTGGAAGAGTACGGTTGAATCCGTCGCGGATTTTTTATTTTACGATTTACGGAGCCCCAGTCGCGTTCGCAGAGGTCCCCACGTTTTTCCTACAAGTTCGAATACCTCGCTCCGTGATCGTTTCGGAGTCGTTTACACGGCCATAGAAATTATACGCCTTTCTTTATTCGCGTTTCTAGCCGTTTTGGGTGTTCGACCGTCCCGTAGAACGAGGACGATCGCGGAGTGGGGGGAATAAACGCGCTAGCCGAGAGGACTCCGGTCCCGAGTTCGTAACTCGTCGGGGATCCTACTGTACCGTTCCGATGTTCCGATGTAGGGAAATTCGATGACAGTCGTTTGTTTTTTTTTTCTTTTCTTTTTTTTCTCCCCTAACATTCAAATCGATCTGTAATTGCTCGAAGACACATTTTTTTATTTCTTTTTTTTTTTTTTTTTTTCGTTACCACTCCTCGCGATTACCGTGTCAAAAGTATCGACCGATAAGAGCCGTTTAAGGAAATTAATCCTCGAATTTGCGTCGGTCTTATTGATCCCGATCGGTAATGTCGATACTTGCGTCACGGCTTAAATGTTCAATTTTGATTCAATCACGATAATAATAATAATAATCACAATGATAATTACGCTCATAATCTTTAGGAAAAAAAATAAGAAAAGTATACGTAGCTAAATCCTCATCTTATAGCGACTATAATTGTTGAATCCGACTTACGGACTCGTATAAACGTACGTAGCCTCGATATTCATGATAATGTTGAAGTTTTACATCGTTGGAATACAATGATAAGTCATTTTCTTTTTTCAACTGCTCCAATTATTTTTTTTCGCATATTTAGATACGAAAATAATTCGTATGTTTTTTTAAAAACCTCATCTGACGTGTACAACTCAAATTTGTGAAAAAAAAAAGGATTACGAATGAAAATTAAAAAATAAGCGTATGAAAAATAAAGAATGTTCGTTGCGCTCCGACGATACAAGCTTCAACACCGCATATTCCCATCGGTTGAAACCATCGATCTAAAGGTATTTTACTCATATATATATCTATATATATATATATATATATATATATATATATATATTACACATAGATATACAGTAATACCCCGAAGTTACGTGATAGGTAGGACCGACGAAAATCGTTCAAGTTGTACAGTTGAAAATAGTTTAAGCCGACTTTTAAATCGTAAACACCTTGAGGGGTACAAATTTGCATATAAAAACAAAATTTGTTTCATTGGGACCAAGGACCAAGGAAAACACTAGTTTAGCGGGTGGCACTGTTGTCACAACAACAACAAAATCGTAACCGCGTAAATGGTGGTAACGTAAAATCGAGGTAACGTCAGTCAGGGTATTACTATATGTATTTTTTTTCCGATTATTGTTTTTTTATTGTTTTTTTTTACGTTTTCTCATTTTTCCTCTGCACTATATTCTCAGCGTGTTCGTTATTTGCATACTTTCTTTTTGGGCCCCTCGTACTATACGATTTTTCAGAGTTTGCATTACTCGACACCGTCAACCGTATACCGTTTCGCTTCTAACGCGATATTAATTAATTCGAAATGTCGACGATCAACACCAAGCCTGTAATATTCACAGCAACGAGTACGACAGATGTTTTATTTTTTTTTTGTTTTGTTTTTTTTTCTTTTGCAAAATCCCCTTTTGCACTTGTTCTAGATGCGGGGTTCAAAGTGCTCCGAAATTGTTGATGAGGAGCGATGTTTTTGAAAATTTCGATCACCTTGCTCACGAGTATATCCGCGGACTTTTACTCTCTGCTTTTTAATCATTTTTCCATTTGATATTTTTATCCGAGTGCGTTGAATTTATTCAACATCGAGATTTTTTTTTTTTCTTTTGAAGCTCGCGTATCCTCCAGCGTGTTTTTTCTTGTCCGTGAATACGTGTCTGTGTTTTGTGTGGCGTATGTATTATTTTGTTCTTTTTTCGCGGAAGCATTTTCTTTCCCTCTTTTTTTTTTCGAAAGCTACTTCCCGTTTTGAAATTCCGCGTCAAAATGCATTTTGAGAGTGCGGCAAGGTTTTTTTTTGCGGATCGGGAGCTCGGAAAATGCCAGTGCTCGAGCAGAAAACAACTTGTCAAGTATTGAATCGACGAAACGCCCATTTTTTTTTTTGCGATTTGATTTGCAAAAATGTGTATGTGTGTGTGGGTGTGTGTGCGTGTGCCTTGGTGTGTTTATTCAACGAGGGTATTCTTAGGCGAGGGTTAATACGGATGAGTTTTGTTTTTGGTATTTTTACGGGGACGTTTTATTCCCTCCAACGTATTTTGTGTGGCGTATGTATTATTTTGTTCTTTTTTCGCGGAAGCATTTTCTTTCCCTCTTTTTTTTTCGAAAGCTACTTCCCGTTTTAAAATTCCGCGTCAAAATGCATTTTGAGAGTGCGGCAAGATTTTTTTTTTTGCGGATCGGGAGCTCGGAAAATTCCAGTGCTCGAACAGAAAACAACTTGTCAAGTATTGAAACGACGAAACGCCCATTTTTTTTTTGCGATTTGATTTGCAAAAATGTGTATGTGTGTGTGGGTGTGTGTGTGCGTGTGCCTTGGTGTGTTTATTCGACGAGGGTATTCTTAGGCGAGGGTTAAATACGGATGAGTTTTGTTTTTGGTTATTTTTACGGGGACGTTTTATTCCCTCCAACGTGTTTTGTGTGGCGTATGTATTATTTTGTTCTTTTTTCGCGGAAGCATTTTCTTTCCCTCTTTTTTTTTTCGAAAGCTACTTCCCGTTTTGAAATTCCGCGTCAAAATGCATTTTGAGAGTGCGGCAAGATTTTTTTTTTGCGGATCGGGAGCTCGGAAAATTCCAGTGCTCGAACAGAAAACAACTTGTCAAGTATTGAAACGACGAAACGCCCATTTTTTTTTTTTGCGATTTGATTTGCAAAAATGTGTATGTGTGTGTGGGTGTGTGTGTGCGTGTGCCTTGGTGTGTTTATTCGACGAGGGTATTCTTAGGCGAGGGTTAAATACGGATGAGTTTTGTTTTTGGTTATTTTTACGGGGACGTTTTATTCCCTCCAACGTGTTTTGTGTGGCGTATGTATTATTTTGTTCTTTTTTCGCGGAAGCATTTTCTTTCCCTCTTTTTTTTTTCGAAAGCTACTTCCCGTTTTGAAATTCCGCGTCAAAATGCATTTTGAGAGTGCGGCAAGATTTTTTTTTTGCGGATCGGGAGCTCGGAAAATTCCAGTGCTCGAACAGAAAACAACTTGTCAAGTATTGAAACGACGAAACGCCCATTTTTTTTTTTTGCGATTTGATTTGCAAAAATGTGTATGTGTGTGTGGGTGTGTGTGTGCGTGTGCCTTGGTGTGTTTATTCGACGAGGGTATTCTTAGGCGAGGGTTAAATACGGATGAGTTTTGTTTTTGGTTATTTTTACGGGGACGTTTTATTCCCTCCAACGTGTTTTGTGTGGCGTATGTATTATTTTGTTCTTTTTTCGCGGAAGCATTTTCTTTCCCTCTTTTTTTTTTCGAAAGCTACTTCCCGTTTTGAAATTCCGCGTCAAAATGCATTTTGAGAGTGCGGCAAGATTTTTTTTTTTGCGGATCGGGAGCTCGGAAAATTCCAGTGCTCGAACAGAAAACAACTTGTCAAGTATTGAAACGACGAAACGCCCATTTTTTTTTTTTGCGATTTGATTTGCAAAAATGTGTATGCGTGTGTGGGTGTGTGTGTGTGCGTATGTGTGCGTGTGCCTTGGTGTGTTTATTTGACGAGGGTATTCTTAGGCGAGGGTTAATACGGATGAGTTTTGTTTTTGGTATTTTTACGGGGGCGTTTTATTCCCTCCAACGTGCGAGCGTGTGTGTGAGAGAGAGAGAGACAGAGAGAGAGAGAGAGAGAGAGAGAGAGAAAAGGTTTGCAAAATGCGTGGGTTTCGTGGATGACGATTGTGAGCGCATCCAGCAGATCAACGACTATTTAAAGCTTCGCCACGTAAGTTTTGCCTCGCAGTTTAAGCACGAAATTTCTTCCGAGCTGACAGCTTCGCCCCTTTATCTCGGTGTGTTGTGTGTTCTCACGTGTTATTTTGTTAGCTCGAATTTACGAGAAAAAAAAAAAAAAATCAAAAATTACACATAAAAATTTCAAAAGTACCGCATGTTTTCGGTCTTGTCTGCGATTTTTTTTGCTCTGCAGTATATTCGTGTTTTGTGCTCGTGTGTAATTTTGTTTTGTCGTCGTCTTGATTTCCGAAAAGAGAAAATAAAAATCGAAATGTTCAATAAACATCGGACGTCTCTGGTGTCTGCGATCTTTTCAGAACATGTTTTTTTTGCATCATTATTATTGTCAATGATTTTTTTTGTTTTTTCGAGCATTCATCGGCCGACGCTCATCTCGTTCTTCGAAACAATTTTTGAATTTTTCACCTCGCAATTTTTTTTACAAGGCAACGAGTCTGTTCTCCTTACGTTCGTTCTTCTCGCGTGCCGAAATATTGACGGCGAATAGTTTTTTTTTTTTTTTTTTTTTAACGATTAAAAGTCCTCTATTGATATTAACGTTATTAGTAAAAAGTTTTTGGTACGATAAGAAGGTATCGTATGTCCTCGTAATCATTATCTCAGATCTGCCCTGCTTGTGCCGTGAACGCGCTACCCTTTTTTTCCTCGCGAAGCCTACTGTTTCGTCGCACGAGATGTTTCCGGTTCAAACATTAATGGACAACAAGAAAAAGAAAAAAAAAAAAAAGAAAAAAAAATGTTCTTTTCTTCATTCGCAAGCCGTTTTCGGTTCGCTCGACGTAGAAGACTATAAACTCACCCGATATCGCAAGATAAGACTCAAACTCGCTTAATCCTATAGGAATAATTTTTTAAGCTTATTGTTATGCAGCCATCTTTTTTTTTTGTTGTATATAGTCTTGCTTTTCCTTAACGATATAGACACATTGCGAAAATTTTAAAGCGACGCAACGAATTCTGTATAGATATTCATCGTAACCGCGTTGAAGAATCCGAATTAGAATCGACTATTTTCTAAAGGGCCATTGACTTGTTTTTTTGAAAACAAAGTTTCGTCGTCGATAGATTTATAGGGGCCGCGAGCCTTGCACGAAACTTGGCGCCTTTCGAAAAAAAAAAAAACAGCTCAAAAACTTATATGGTAATAGTTGATCGAAAATATTCACGCGGCTACTCAAAACTCAGGTATCGTTGCTAACGCCCGATCGTTAGATATTTGAAAATTCGCATTTTTTTTTCCCTTCAATTTCTCCTTTTTTCTACGTTTCGTTCGTTTTTTTTTTTTTTTATGTTCTTTCCCTTACTGCCTGTTTCGAGATATCTAACATTTCACGGTTACAGCCCTCGTTGCTCGCTCTAATTCGTATAATCGAGACAACAGTTTTATTAATTATGGACACTTAACGTAAGTCTATAATAATAAATAATTTGTAGTACGCGAAAACGTGGTCGAAGTCACTTTTTTCTTTTTTTTTTTCTTTCGTTAATGTTGGTACTTTAATTCGTAAGTTTACTCGATTATTACTTCGCCAACGTTTACTTTTTCTTATTATCTCAATTATTATCAATGCGGGTCATGCTGTCATGTTCATTGTGTCATCATTATCATTACTATGATAATTCAATAAATGTGGAAATAATAATATAATCTTTTAGTTATTGTGCGTATGACAAGTTATCTTCTTACGAAAACTCGTTTTATTTGTATGTATATATATATATATATGTATGTGCATATATATATATATATATATATATATCCACGTACATATGCATACATCAACCACTCGTTAGTCTTGACACTTTTTGCGATGCTTTTTTTTTTCTTCCCGTTCAGATCTCGTAAGAATATTGTAATTAATTTCGCGCCTCTTGATGTATTTTTTTTTACCTTTTACATTTTCGCACAGACGGTTTTATCGGTCTTGGTCCTCGTGCGTATAATTTTCATTCATGCATTTCTTTTTCATTCTTAAACATTTTTTTTAGTTTTTTATTCTTTCTAATGCCTAAGGAATTGTCACGAAGCAATGGTTATCATGGTTCTTTTTTTCGCGATGCAAGCGCACCGATCCTGAAATACATGCCTCCTGATTTTGTCCCTCCTACGTGGTAACATACGTTAACAGCGATATTCTAGTCTAGTAAACGTATGGGGGGTTTTTTTTCTATCCGTAGTCATTTTTGGTGAGTTTAAAAGGCAAATAAATCTACTGCAAGATAAAAATTAGTAGTTCAAGAGCGTCTTCCGCATTAGGATTTCTTTCTTTTTTTTCCGAATCATTGAGGTTTTTTTTTTTCTGTATTCTCTACAAAGATGTTATACTCCTTCGCTTTAGGATTTGAGGTTTGAATATTCTTTGCATATGTATACACACACACCCACACACACACACACACACACACATATATATATATATATATATATATATATATATATATATATATATACACACATGTACATATGTATTTATTTTCTCGATGAACTAGCACGCTCCTCTTCTTGCCATCACCTAATTATTATCCAAAAGAAATATTTATACGTTACAGCTAAACGCGTCCATGAAATCGCCTCGTCTTATCAGTTAAGG
Source organism: Ophion ventricosus (assembly GCA_963932345.1). Taxonomy (NCBI): domain Eukaryota; kingdom Metazoa; phylum Arthropoda; class Insecta; order Hymenoptera; family Ichneumonidae; genus Ophion; species Ophion ventricosus. The sequence goes on from OZ010721.1 coordinate 11,763,376, forward strand.
TGTTCGAGTCTAAGTTAAAGAAAATTTTTGGAGCAGCTCCGATCTTTTCGCTATCCTTTTTCCTCATTAAAAATCTCCCTCATGCTTAACAATTTGCTCCTTCGAACCTACACGTTACTTTTTTGTTCTTTCCCGATACTTCCGTTTTTTTTTTCTTTTTGATAATTTGGGTGTAACTATTCCCTGTCACTTATCTATTGTAAACGAATTAGAGGACGAACGTTTCGGACGAAAGACTCGTTGATCGCTTGCAATTTTCAATATTATCAATATATCTTTTCTATTTCTTTCACAGAACACGATGTCCGTCGTGCCGTTGATGTTTCGCGATTGGTGGGAGGATTTCGATCGTCCAATATCGCGCTTGATGGATCAGCACTTTGGCAGCGGACTGAATCGCGACGATTTGGTCTCGGGACTCTCGAGTCTCGGTATAACATCGCGACCCCGTTCATTTTTCAACAATTCGTACTATCGACCGTGGCGAAATCTCGTCAGATCGAATTCCGGAGGTGCTAGTACCATCAGCTGCGACAAGGATCGATTCGAGGTGCGTGCGTTGAGAATGCTTCTGCTCCTTTTTTTTTTTTTCTTCTTCTTTTCACTCGTTTTTCCATCATTTTTTTTCCCCGCTCAATCGTCCAGCATCGTTACACACCTCGCCGAAGAATTTTCATATTTTTTTCGCATTCTCGTGATTTGTGTTTTTATCTGTGAAACGCCATCTCGGGAGAAAAATTGCAGAGAGCAAATCGCGATCGATGTTAATTTTTGGATCCGCGCTCGCGAGCCGATTTTTCTCAATCATTCGTATCATAGCGCTCACGTGTTTCTTTTTCTAGTTTGTTTTTTTTTTTTCTTGGTTTTGTCTTTGTTTTTTTTTTCGAAGTCACGTTCGCGCGATTTCGATTGATCGAAATATGATAGCGAAACGGCTAACTGATTATTATCGGCGTACTCGTTCGAAGTCAATTATGCCGTAAACGGAAGAACAACGGATATTATTATTATTATTATTACTGATATTATCATTTACCAAGGACCATGTCATTTTTTCTTCTACGTTACGATTATAAAGTCGCGAATACTATCGTATAGTTATAATCTAAACATATTTTTTTTTTCGTATGCTAACGATTTATAACTATGGATGTTACGTCAAGATATTATCGACGATACACATGCACGTATACATATACACACACACACAATATATATATATATATATATATATGTGTGTGTGTATATTCGAGTAGAACGTGTTTATTATCTTCTCCTGCTGTTTGGTTAAAGGTTTTTTTTTTACCTCAACATTGATCAACGCGTGCTTTCTCTAATTTTCTCTAATTTTTTTCTGACTCTTGAGTTCTGAATTCTCCCGCCCTTCGTTTACGGTGGATTGTCGTCTAAATCTTTAGCGTTTTTTTTTTTGGGTAGTTGTCAGAAAAGATTTTTGATACTCTTTTTTTTTCTTCGATGTATTGTCGATACTCTCTTTCCGAGATCTCTGCCGTTCTTTCAGTAGCTTTCAAATAGTACGTTTTTTTTTTCTTATTTTGTTGTTCGCGCGCTTTCGATATTTTCGCCGGTTCTCTCTGATTCTGCGCAATTTTTTGCTCAATATGAAAACAAAAGGAATAAAAAGAATGCATGATCGACACACGCTGCTGTACGCAATACGCGATAAATACGTAGAGACTTACGATAATAAGATACGAGTATAATAAGGTGCGTGTTTATTATATGTTTCGTGAATTTTTTTTTTTCTCGTTCCCTTTTGTTTTACGCCTTCTCGTATTTCTCTCTTCGGCCTCGTCTTCTACCCGCGCGCCATGTTCACATCCCGAACGCAAGCGAGATTTGGATATTTATTCTTTTTTTTTTTTGCAATTATCTCTTTCTGTTTTTTCTTTGCAGGTGATCTTTCCTCTCGTTTTTTCAATTTTTACTGGCCTAGAGACGCACGCGAGCCTCGTTATTTCTCGTCGCGTGATTTTTTCCCCTCGATTCGATATATCTCCTGAGATTCACGTCGAAATTGACTTTTCCTTTTGTCCTCGAATCGTCGGGACATCTCGTGATTCGAAACATTATTAGCCGCGATCGGTAATCCAAAAATGTGAAATTGTTCGAAATTACACTCACGTTCGCACGATAAATATTCAGGTCGATTTATGGAGGAAGAAAAGAAGAAAAAAAATGATTAATCGGTTAGTACATTTTCCGCGTACTTTCATTTCGCCTCGTAAAAATTGAACTCTCTCACTCTCACTCTCTCTCTCTCTCCCGTTGCAATTTGTCAGATGCGGAATCTGAATATCGATCGTCACGAAGCATTTGCAATATTTTTCAACAAACGGTCATATTCTCGATTTCTGGGTTCATTTTTTGTTTGTCAGGCGCGCAGAAAAAGAAAAGCTTTCAAAAAAAAAAAAACCGTCTCGTTTGCCAAATTCACGACTTCTGAGATCTGCGTCATCATATCGGATGAGAACGAATTTCGTCTCTTCCCCTGTGTTGTGATATTTTCGTGAAAAAAATATCACCCACAGGGGAAAAGACGAAATTCGTCCTTTTACTTTTTCCTGCTTACTTAGGAACTTATTTGATTGAAGACTAGGTAGATTAGCTCAGTTATTCGTCGCGACGAATAATTTCGCTTCACCAAATGGTAAAAGATTTATCTTGCCCCTAATATCTCTCTGTCCCTCTCTCCCTGAATTTCTCCCCCCCCCCCCCCCTCTTCTCTCTTTAGGCCAATCTCGTTTTTAAGAATCGTTCGATGTTTTCAAATGATTTTTCTTTCCACTAAGAATCTACAAATGTCTGACTTGCGTCGCGTTCTTTTTGTTCAAATAAAGAAAGGAAGAAAAAAAAACATTGACGTTTCGATTTTGTCGCTCGTGAGGTGTCTCGTTCAATGCGTATTGTTTGTAAATTTACACGACGTATGAATTATCAACCGAGGATTAATGTTTCGCCCTCTACGAGCTGCTTGCATTCGTTAAATCACACGTTCGTGTGTTACACGTAATATTTGTGTTTTATACCTATGTGACAAATATAAATCTATGATAAATATTACAACGTCAACGAGTCGGACGCAGTGCGAATTTAATGTAAAACGCAGAACGAACGCAATCGGGGTCAGGCACGGAGCAAGGTATTTCTCGTTCGAGGACTAAATATACGAGGAAAGTGGAAATATTTTCAAACGGAATACAAAAAGCTGCAAGGCGGTGAAAAATAATAATTACAATCGGAATTAAAGACCGCGAGACGATCAGACAAAAAATGTTTCGATCGGAATTAAAGACCGCGAGACGATCAGACAAAAAAATGTTTCGATCGGAATAAAAAACCGCGAGGCGGTTAAAACAACAAGAAAAAATTATTTCGATCGTAATAAATCGCGAGGGCAAAAAAAAAGTTTCCTTCGGAATGAAAATAAAACAACTGAGGGACTGGCTTGAACTTATAATATTTTAAAAGCACACGAATGCAGGTACACAAAAGTATGTATGTATTAAAATATATCTAAGTGCTTTACGAGTCAGAGTTAATTCACGAAAGCCTTTGGACGGCCGGTCCTTTCTCGCTTATGCATTAAAAAAAAAAAAAAAAAAACGTCACTTTTCAACGATACAGATGAAGCAGAAAAAAAAATAGATCTCAAAGAAGAAAAGGGAAAAAAAAAACAAAAATCGCTTTATGTCGAAGATTTAGATTTCGTTAATTGGGAATCCGTGTCGTGGAAGTACAAAAGTACGTCACGCTCGACGTAGCCCGGAAACTTCCACGACACGAGCGAGCCAAAGATGTTAAAAATGAATCGAGCTTTCGACCCGTTCACGTTTTCGCGCAAAAGAATCGATCGAAACTCGCAATTTATTGCAAGAGGGTAAAACACACAAAATGCAAGCAGTGCTCGGTATCAACGGGAGGGGGAAAAAAAATAAAGATTCGAGTCGATACTAAAGCAAAGTTCTTTTTTTGTGCCCTAGAACCCTACCTTACGCAATGGATGATCAACGATGCAACGGGGTGTTATTATTATCGTATCACGCGTACTTTTCTTTGCAATAACGCGAGGGTTGACACGTCCAAATTGAATTTTTTCTTTTTCTTCTTCACGATTAATCAACGAGATTCTAAGCCGTGTTACTGGATAAAACATCTTAATTCTATTTTGTATCGTAAAACTTTTTTTTTTCATCCTATCGCTCGACTCACCTTAACACTAATACATTAATCGTAAATTAGTAACTTTTAGTTTTTTTTTTCCCCTTTCGAATCTTACGTGTGTGTGTGTGTGTGTGTGTGTGTTAAAAGATTTCTCTTCTTCTGTAAATACTCTTATTTGTAATAATTAAATGCTGATTTTTATCGGGTCATGGGGGCGGGGGGGGGATGGGATGTCAATGTCGCGTCTGATTTTTCAGTTTTTCTCGCGTATACTTTTATACGTATATGAAAAATAATCTACTCGAGACTCTCTACGATCCCTCCGAAAAGATCTTATCGATTAAACAAAAAAAAAAAAAAAGGTACAAGGTTTTTCTTCGCTCAGTGTTTTCCGACTTGAAACTTAAAACTTAGTCTCGTTAAAGGCAAAATATACCAAGAGTAAAATACACTCGATCCTGTCTCTACTTCTCTGGCTTTCGTTTTTTTTTTTTTCCCCCAAAGTTATACACTAATTTGTCAACGTTGATATACATATACTACATATACACGCACATGTGTACACATACATCACGCCATATCGATTTTCTTATTCCTTTCGCGATGTTGGACGCCGCGTGTTTTTTTTTTTTTTTTTTTTCTTTCTTTTCCGAGGCCCGAAAAGATTGTGCCTTCGGTGATTTTTCAGAAAATCAAATGACAAGGGGCATTCGCAAACAAACAAGTTTATTTTTTATTTTTTTTTTATAACGAGAGCAAAAAAAAAAAGGGAAAAACCTTGTGACAAAGGCACAACAGATTTCGAGATGTTCACTTCTGCATTAATCGCGGATCGGTTAAGTACAGACGATAGAGGAAAAAAAAAAATTGTACCAACCCCACCCCTGTCGGGGCGAGGAGGCCTTTTCTCGCTCCTTTTACTTTTTTCTTTTTTTTTTTTTTGGCTTTCTTCACCGCAAGCGATCAAATCATGAGGAAAAGTACACAAAAGAAAACAGAAAGAAAAGTATTAAAAAAAGAAGAGTATGCCGAACATAATTTTTTTTCAAAACAATACGATCTACGTATGACGAAAAATCGGAATACCGAAAAGCTCTCGATTCAATGGATTGCGATTGAGCGATCTAGTTGAGCGTGACATTGCGCGCGATCGTGAGACATCCGCGAGAAAATTTCCGAAACGTGACGATATACTATTTCAATTTTTATTTCTATGCGTTTTTTTTTTTCCCCGCTTGTTCTTTTTTTTTCTTCTTTTTTTCAATCAGTGCCAGTGTCCCTTCGCGGAGGGTGGGGCCGAAACCCACCCTCCCGATTGATCAGAACTCGCGGATGCCTCGCGCCCTGCTCGTTAATGTTGAATAATTTCTTTCTCGTTTCAACGATCTCGCTCGATATATCGAAATTAATGATTTAGTACGGTTTCTTTTCTTTCTTTTTAATTTCACGTTTTCTCACTTTCGTCGTGGATCTTTTGGTTCTCGTGGTAATTGTAAAACAGCGATATGGGCGAAGATGAAAAATCTCTATTGATCACAGTCAAAACTTTATTTTTTTTTTTTCTTTTTCTTCCTCTTTTGGGCTCGGTCTCGCTCAGACTGCACCAGGAGTACCCAGTTTTGCCTTCTCTCTTTTCCTCTCTCTCTCTCTCTCTCCCCCCCTTGCTACTTGTTGACAATCTTTTTTTTTTTTTAACGCCACCACTTCGAGCTACTCTTAATCTCACTTTTTCAGACTCAGACTGTGAAAAAGAAAATGGAATCTCTTGGTTCGAGTGCGACCGCTAGTGAAAAGAGAGTGCCTGGGTTTACTCGTTCGTTTTTTTTAAAATTTTTTTCTTTCATTTTCTCTTCAGTGCTCGGAAGTCTAGCTCAGTCTTTCTCGAAATAATCGAAATATTATATATTACGCAATATACTCGGGTTACCTGCACTTTTTTGTTTGTAAAGATACGTACATATATATATATATATATATACATGTATATCTATACACAAATGTATATATATATGTATGTATGAATATATATTTTATAAAAGAATACGAAGAGCCTCCGGTAAACCCGTTCCTAAAAAAAGGCCCCCACCTCTCCCCCACCCCCCCCTATTAAGGGGGTGGTCAAGCGTGGGCTTGTGTTCAAAACGTTTTTTTGAAAGGCTTATCTCACTATTATTTTCTGTTATCCAACTCGCTCTATCTCTTTCACTTCTCAATTACAAAAATAAAGGCTTCAACCTCAACGCTAAAAAAGAACGTAAGGTCCACGAGCTTCTCTTTTTATCGTTTCTGATTTACACCAACCATATGTACGGATTTTCAAGTATTTCTTTTTCCTTCAATTTCTCGTTTTTCTTTTTCTCGAAAAGGGCAATTTTTTTTTTGTTTTTGTTTTTTTTCTTCGGTCGTGTGTTTCGTTATTTTGCCGGCTCTTTGCTCTCGTCGTCGGTCAAGCACATTTCCAAGCTCATTTTCTCCCGTCTCTTTCTCGCTTCGTACACAAGTGGCTATAATTAATTGAATTCGAGGTGGCGAAAAAGAATTCGTCGAGCTGTTGCGATCTCGCGAGCCTCCGGACGTTCTTTCTTTTCTCTATTATTTCTTTCAAAGCAATCGCCAATTATCGACATTTTACGATCACCTACTTGCATGGCGCACACGTCCTTTTCACGGGAGAAATGAGGATTCTTCGCACAAGTAGGTGCGACTCACAGCTACATCTTTGACGGTTCAATTACGATTAGAATCGGGAAGAAAAGTGAGGAGGAGATGAAGAAACGAAAGGTCAACACAAGGGACGAAAAGTTCACATTAAATTTTCACGGATGAGCGAGTGCTCGTCTTTCACAATTTTGGGCAACGAAAGTAAAAGATCTTTTGGATTAATAAAAAATTAACGTGATCACGATTGATTCAGGTTTCATCGGGACGAATTGTTTCAACCGTCAATATTTGTTCGCGCGATCAGAGACGACTGAGAATTCTTAGGTTTCTCGATGGGATCTCACGAGGATGCGAAGTTACGGCACGAATGTGCGATCTACGAGTACGAAATGAGACGAAGCGAACGAACGATCGTGTGGAACATCCACGAGGGACGCGTGAATTTGCGAGCTATGTCCGTAGCGCGGTTTCTTTTCTCTTCGTTTGATCCGGTTTCACTCTTGATCTTTGATTTTGCAAAATAAAACAAAAAACAAGGCCACGCTTTCGCACTCAAATATTCGATCGTTCTCCTATTGTCATTCGCGTTAATGGATCTTGGGTATTTCGTATTTTTATTTCACCCTCAAATTTCGCAGTCTCGTCATTGAGAAAAGGAAAAATATGTTCGAGCGTTAAGGAAAAAAGTGGCAATTCAAAATGGAAAAAAGATGGTGCATTAGATAATAACACGAGGGCGCAAAGGGTCCGCGCGTGTGGAACGCGAAAACTCGCGAACTATGCAACACTGCTTTTTTTTTCTCTCTCTCAATAAATCCGGTTTCTCTCTTGTTTACTTTTTCGAAAAAAAAAAAAACGGGCACGTTTCCGTACTCAAAATTTCTTTTGTTCCCCTATTGTCGTATCAATGGATCTATTTCACCTTCAAATGCTACAGAGTCTTATGACCGCGAAAGGAAAATATTTTCGAGCGTTAAGGAAAAAGTGGCAATTCGAAATTGAAAAAAAAGAGGGTGCATTAGGTAATAAAACACGAGGGCGCAAAGGGTCCGCGCGTGGGCCGCGAAAACCCGCGAGCGATGCAACACTGCTTTTGTTTTTCTCACCGGTTTCTCTCTTGTTTACTTTTTCGAAAAAACAGGGCCCGTTTGCGTACTCAAATTTTCTTTTGTTTTTCCCTATGGTCGTATCAATGGATCTATTTCACCTTCAAATGCTACAGAGTCTTATGACCGCGAAAGGAAAATATTTTCGAGCGTTAAGGAAGACGTGGCAGTTCAAAATTGAAAAAAAAAAGAGGGTGCATTAGGCAATAACACGAGGGCGCAAAGGGTCCGCGCGTGGGCCGCGAAAACCCGCGAGCGACGCAACACTGCTTTTGTTTTTCTCACCGGTTTCTCTCTTGTTTACTTTTTCGAAAAAAAAAGGCACGTTTCCTTACTCAAAATTTCTTTTGTTCCCCTATTGTCGTATCAATGGATCTATTTCACCTTCAAATGCTACAGAGTCTTATGACCGCGAAAGGAAAATATTTTCGAGCGTTAAGGAAAAAGTGGCAATCCGAAATTGAAAAAAAAAGCGGGTGCATTAGGTAATAAAACACGAGGGCGCAAAGGGTCCGCGCGTGGGCCGCGAAAACCCGCGAGCGATGCAACACTGCTTTTGTTTTTCTCACCGGTTTCTCTCTTGTTTACTTTTTCGAAAAAACAGGGCCCGTTTACGTACTCAAATTTTCTTTTGTTTCCCTATTGTCGTATCAATGGATCTATTTCACCTTCAAATGCTACAGAGTCTTATGACCGCGAAAGAAAAATATTTTCGAGCGTTAAGGAAGATGTGGCAGTTCAAAATTGAAAAAAAAAGAGGGTGCATTAGGCAATAACACGAGGGCGCAAAGAGTCCGCGCGTGGGACGCGAAAACCCGCGAGCGACGCAACACTGCTTTTGTTTTTCTCACCGATTTCTCTCTTGTTTACTTTTTCGAAAAAAAAGGCACGTTTCCGTACTCAAAATTTCTTTTGTTCCCCTATTGTCGTATCAATGGATCTATTTCACCTTCAAATGCTACAGAGTCTTATGACCGCGAAAGGAAAATATTTTCGAGCGTTAAGGAAAAAGTGGCAATCCGAAATTGAAAAAAAAAGCGGGTGCATTAGGTAATAAAACACGAGGGCGCAAAGGGTCCGCGCGTGGGCCGCGAAAACCCGCGAGCGATGCAACACTGCTTTTGTTTTTCTCACCGGTTTCTCTCTTGTTTACTTTTTCGAAAAAACAGGGCCCGTTTACGTACTCAAATTTTCTTTTGTTTCCCTATTGTCGTATCAATGGATCTATTGCACCTTCAAATGCTACAGAGTCTTATGACCGCGAAAGGAAAATATTTTCGAGCGTTAAGGAAGACGTGGCAGTTCAAAATTGAAAAAAAAAAGAGGGTGCATTAGGCAATAACACGAGGGCGCAAAGGGTCCGCGCGTGGGCCGCGAAAACCCGCGAGCGACGCAACACTGCTTTTGTTTTTCTCACCGGTTTCTCTCTTGTTTACTTTTTCGAAAAAAAAAGGCACGTTTCCTTACTCAAAATTTCTTTTGTTCCCCTATTGTCGTATCAATGGATCTATTTCACCTTCAAATGCTACAGAGTCTTATGACCGCGAAAGGAAAATATTTTCGAGCGTTAAGGAAAAAGTGGCAATCCGAAATTGAAAAAAAAAGAGGGTGCATTAGGTAATAAAACACGAGGGCGTAAAGGGTCCGCGCGTGGGCCGCGAAAACCCGCGAGCGATGCAACACTGCTTTTGTTTTTCTCACCGGTTTCTCTCTTGTTTACTTTTTCGAAAAAACAGGGCCCGTTTGCGTACTCAAATTTTCTTTTGTTTCCCTATTGTCGTATCAATGGATCTATTTCACCTTCAAATGCTACAGAGTCTTATGACCGCGAAAGGAAAATATTTTCGAGCGTTAAGGAAGAAGTGGCAGTTCAAAATTGAAAAAAAAAAAGAGGGTGTATTAGGTAATAACACGAGGGCGCAAAGGGTCCGCGCGTGGGACGCGAAAACCCGCGAGCGACGCAGCACTGCTTTTGTTTTTCTCACCGGTTTCTCTCTTGTTTACTTTTTCGAAAAAAAAAGGCACGTTTCCGTACTCAAATTTTTTTTGTTCCCCTATTGTCCTGTTAATGGATCTTCTATTTCACCTTCAAATGCTACAGTCTTATGATCGCGAAAGCAAAATATTTTCGAGCGTTAAGGAAAAAGTGGCAAGCCGAAATTGAAAAAAAAGAGGATGCATTAGGTTAATAACACGAGGGCGCAAAGGGTCCGCGCGTGGGCCGCGAAAACCCGCGAGCGATGCAACACTGCTTTTGTTTTTCTCACCGGTTTCTCTCTTGTTTACTTTTTCGAAAAAAAAGGCACGTTTCCGTACTCAAATTTTTTTTGCTCCCCTATTGTCCTGTTAATGGATCTTCTATTTCACCTTCAAATGCTACAGTCTCATGATCGCGAAAGGAAAATATTTTCGAGCGTTAAGGAAGAAGTGGCAATTCAAAATTGAAAAAAAAAGAGGGTGCATTAGGTAACGAGGGTGCAAAGGGTCCGCGCGTGGGCCGCGAAAACCCGCGAGCTACGCAACACTGCTTTTTTTTTTTTCTCAATAAATCCGGATTCTCTCTTGTTTGCTTTTTCGAGAAAAAAGAAAGGGCACGTTTACGTACTCAAATTATCTTTTCTTCCCCCATTGTCGTGTCAACGGATCTTCTATGTATCATCTTCGAAAGTCACAGCGTCTTGTGATCGCGAAAAGAAAATATCTTCGAGTTTGAAGTGAAAAACAAAATTGACATTTGGAAAACAGATTGTTCAAGGGCCCGCGCGCCCTTCTCCTTCCCCCCTATTCCCCTTCCTCGCTCCTCTCTCACTCTCTCTCTTTTCACAGAAACAAATTACTTACTTTGTACTTCAATTACTTCAGTCAGGATAGTACGAATATCAAACTATTTTTTTTCTCTCTAACGTATACGTGTTGAGATTTGAAGAAAAAAAAAATGTCATATTGTAACTCGGAAATGTTTGTGTCTTTGTTGTGTAATTCTACGTTGCTGAGGCCCCGAGCGCGCAAGCGCCTGAAGCGCCCACCCACTACGCGATTTTTCTTTTTGCGTTTTTTTTTTTACCGTACGTTTTTCTCTTTTCTTTTTTCAATGTTTCTTGACCCCTCCCCGTATGCCCTCGTATATCTGACGGATGTTTACATTTTTTTTTTTGTTTTTCTCCTTTCGAAGGTTATACTCGACGTTCAGCAATTCTCACCTGAGGAGATAACGGTGAAGACGATTGGCAACAGCGTAATCGTGGAGGCGAAACACGAGGAGAAGCGTGACGAGCACGGTTACATCAGTAGACACTTCGTAAGGCGTTACGTACTACCGCCGTCCCACGAAGCTCTGGGGGTCACCTCGAGTCTCTCCTCGGACGGTGTGCTCACGATAACGGCGCCAAAAAAGGTTCGTCCAATGGCCGCTAGTATCGCTCGCTTGTGACCTCTTTGTTCTCCCGGAAGGCAGATGGCGCCCTCCCGCGACTACAGCGCCACCGCTTCGAGTCTCCTCCCCGCTGCCGCCAACCCTTTCTTCTTTTTTCGTTTCTTGCCGTTTTTGGTTTTGCTCTTTCTTTTTTTATTTTTTTTTTATAATTCTTACGCGGACTTTTGTCTACTTTGTTTCTTCGTTCCACCTGGCCGGATCTTTATCTTACTCTCACTCACTTAATATTTACTTTGTACTCTCCCTGCACTCTCGCATCATGGAGAGGACTGCGCCGACGCTACATCTCGATTACAGCGATCGCACTGACTGCGAAAAAATAAAAAGAAAGTCCGTTGTACCTGGCTTTTTGTATCTGTTTTTTTTTTTGCGAAATAATTGCATTCGGGATTTTATATGAAACATTCGAGGAACAAGTCTCGCGAAAGTTCGACAAAAAAAAAATCAAAAGAAAAAAAGTTAAGTCTAGAATTGAGGTATCAGGATTTCTGATGGATTTCTGATGTCTTACCTGATGGCTTACTCTCCTCGACTCTCGAATACGAGGGTTGGTGATAAAATAGATTTCGCGAAATCTATCGCACCGGATCCGATGATACTCATTACGGAATTTTTGAAGCACCATAAACCCCGAAGGGCGCTCTAGGAACAAAACAAAAAAAAAATAACGTACTGAAAAATATTCGCGTATTGGTGTTTTTCTTTCTTTTTTTCGTTGAGGTTAAGACCATGTATTCACACGCTCCGACCACTTCGAAATTTTGAAACCCAATATTGACCAAACGCTGCAAAATCAATTAAGACAAAATGTATATGTGATATTGTTGCAGAAAGGGCCTTACATTCGGAATTGTTCTAAATTTTGAAGAAAACAAAACAGATTGTAGTTACCAATGGGATGAATTGTGAATTACCAACTGATGTACCGAATTCGTGCACATTTCGAGACCGTTAGGCTCTCGACATTAAAAAAAACACATTTTGAGCGATGTTTCAACGGATTTTATGAAAAAAAGACAGAGAAATTGGCGTTTAGAGTTTTAAAAAAATATAAAACTAACAAAATTATACCAAGGAATCTGAACACTTCTTCTGTAAACGGGGGTCGTTCGTGTCCGAGCAAAATCAATTTAGGTTTGTACCTGTTGAAGAGGGGAAGGGCGGGCGCTCACTCCTGTCCCTAAAAAAAGTTATGTAGGAGGGAGAACTGACGCCCAAGTTTCAAATTTCTAGTACCTTCCAGACAGTGGGTAATGAGCACACGGATTTCGCAGTGGACACGAACGACCCCGGTTTACAAACGGCGTGTAGTAAACAGGTAAGTCAGTGAATTTTTTTTTTGCTTTATCGTGTTTTTCGCAGCAGTTCTTCAGTATGCCTAAAAAAAATTTTGGAATTTTTTTTTAGTATTTTAAAAAATGGAGCAGCGATCGGCTGAAGAAGTGACGCGCGTACTGCGTCAACGCGAAGAAATTATATATTTTGGAGGTGAAAACAGCGAAGAGGAGGTAGACGCCATTGAAGACGCTGATAGTGAGGCCAGCGAAAAAAGTGTCTCTGACTTAGAATCGTTGGAGAGCAAGAGTGAAATCGAGAACGAGCGGAAAACTGAAGAAAAAGGCAGACGCCGTAAATTTGTCTACAGCAAGGACAAGCATAAATGGTGTCTCAACCCTCCGGAAATTCGAGGCCGCAGGTCAAGTATAACAGTTATTCTACCTGTTGGTGCAGTTGGTCTCTTCGCGTACACCTCTCCAATTTTGGAGCGCGTTATTTACCGAGGATATTCTTGAAATAATTTTGAAATTCAACAAATGCCGAAATCGAACGATAGGTAGCAGAGAGAGGGAACACGCTGATCATGCGTCGTTTCGATCGGTTGCTTTAAACGAATTAAAGGCATTCCTGGGTCTTCTATACTTCTGCGGCGTGCAAAACAATAACAAAGTCAATCTGACTTGAGGGTATGGTCGCGCGAGTTCGGGTCAATGCTCTGCAAGGTGACGACGTCACAGCGTCGATTCGAGTTTATTAGTTGTCGTCTTCTATTCGATGACAAAGCTGCACGCGCTGTGAGACGCGCCGCAGACGATCTCGCACCGATTCGCGACATTTGGTATATCTTTATAAGGAACTGTCAAAACAATTATAATCCGCGTGAGCTCTTGACTATCGATGAGCACTTGTTGGGATTTCGCGGACGTTTTTCAGCGCGCGTTTATATAAAATCCAAGCCGTCGCGGTATGGAATAAAAATAAGTGCCATGAACGACGCGAAAACTTTATACGTACAATGCTATCCCATATATTGGAAAAGTACCGGCAGAGCGAGGTGAGAGCGTACCTTCTTATTATGTGCGTAAATTGAGTGAAGCAATTCACAACATAAATAAAAGTAAAACGTGCGGTAATTGGTTAACCGCAATTGAAATTTGTAATAAAATGAAGGGAGAATTCAATTTATCGATGGTAGGCACGCTCCGAAAAAATAAGCGTCAGATTCAAATGTCGCGAATCGGTGCGAGATCGTCTGCGGCGCGTCTCACAGCATGTGTACACGGAGAGAATTAAAAAGTAATTTTTGTCGTGAATTTCACGGTAAAAATTACCGTGATATATTTCAATGTGGTGACAAGTGAGAAAAGCATAATAATTCGTATGCGACAAGTTTTCTTTAACTCACGTTACAGAAAATTTCAAATACGTAGCTAAAATTTTACTATACAAGAAGGGTAGCGCGAACGATAATTTTTACCAAGAGCCACAATACATTTTCCTATAAAACTCATTAAATTTTATAATAAATCTTAAAATAACTGTTATAAAGATGATACGTTTTTTATAGACATTTTTGAAAGGCATAAAATAATAAAATGCACAGTAAAATTTCGCTGATATTATATATTTTTTAAATTTAAGTTTTGCGTATTTTGTTACACATGAAAATTTACTAGAAAATCTGATAAAATTTTCGATCTGAAGAAGAAATTTTATTTTCGTGAAAATCTGTGTTTTACTCAGTAATAATAAGCGAAGTTTCAGGGTTGTCATCTGATTACCGTTACTGCACGGTAATTTTTAACATTTAATTCTCTCCGTGTAGCTTTGTCATCGAATCGAAGACGACAACTAATAAACTCGAATCGACGCTGTGACAGCGTCACCGTGCAGAGAGCGTTGACTCGAACTCGTGCGACCATACCTCAAGTCAGATTGACTTTGTTGTTGTTTTGCACGCCGCAGAAGTATAGAAGGCCCAGGAATGCCTTTAATTCGTTTAAGGCAGTAGTCTGCTTTACAGGCTTCAAAAAATCGATTTTTCGTTTTTGTCTTAAATCTATTCCAAAACTATCCAAGAATATGTGTTCAAAATTTTAGAGGCCAATTCGACATATTTTCGAAGCTAGATCAGTTTTAGTGGCCGAGCGTCGAGCAGGTGCGAATGCTCGGGCAGAACTTTACAGCCCGTTTTCTCGAGTTTTCATTTTCACAAGTTTTGGAAAACGGTGCCGGCGATAGTAAAAACAATATATGTCCGATCGAAAAAAACCAAAGTGATCTAGCTTCAGTATTGAATTATCTTCTATTTGAACTAAAAAAGTTGGACAAAAGTACTATTTAAATTACTTGTTTTGCAACTTAAAGTGAATTTTTTTTTCAAAAAAGTGAATTTTTTTTTCAAACTTCGAAAAAATTTGGAATTTCGTCATTTCTTCGGTATTTTTTTAGTTCATATAGAAAAGGAACTTATAAAAACTAAAAAAAAATTTGGTTCCACTGTTTCAGATGCATCGCACGACCTCCATCACCGGCACCGATTTACGAGTGCACACTCCAGGCGCCCCAGAAAAATCGTTACAACTTTGGCAAATTTCAATAATTTGTAATAATAAAAATTGTTTTTTAAAGCTTGAATATAATATACTATCGTCTCAAAATTTCGTTTACCGCAATCATTTCCTTCCCTTTCAAAAAAATTGTTGAAAAAACGCTTTTTTTTCGGCTCCTAAAGCAGACTACTGCCTTAAAGTAACCATTCGAAACGACGCATTATCAGCGTTCCTTCTCTCTGCTACATATCGTTCGATTTCGGCATTTGTGAATTTCAAAATTATTTCAAGAATATCCTCGGTAAATAACGCGCTCCAAAATTGGAGAGATGTGCGCGAAGAGACCGCTGCACCAACAGGTAGAATAACTGTTATACTTGACCTGCGGCCTCGAATTTCCAGAGGGTTGAAACACCATTTATGCTTATCCTTGCTGTAGACAAATTTACGGCGTCTGCGCCTTTTTCTTCAGTTTTCCGCTCATTCTCGATTTCACTCTCGCTCTCCGACGATTCTAAGTCAGAGACACTTATTTCGCTGGCCTCACTATCAGCATCTTCAATGGCGTCTACCTCCTCTTCGCTGTTTTCACCTCCAAAATATCTAATTTCTTCGCTTTGACGCAGTACGCGCGTCACTTCTTCAGCCGATCGCCGCTCCATTTTTTAAAATACTAAAAAAAAATTCCAAATTTTTTTTTAAGCATACTGAACGATCACTAATGCGAAAAACACGACAAAACAAAAAAAAATTTACTGACTTACCTGTTTACTACACGCCGTCTGTAAACCGGGGTCGTTCGTGTCCACTGCGAAATCCGTGTCCTCAT